>CM076672.1:190382752-191012752 GCA_038501925.1 Xenopus petersii | reverse complement strand
CAATTCCCACACCCTCTGACATCACTATATAAGGCAGGTTAGGTCGGGTATACAAGTTTGGGCCAGATTCAGTCTTGTTGAGAAGGGGGCACGGTGCAGGTCATGAAATTGCTAACCCAGAATCTAGAATACAGGTATGGGATCCGTTATCCGGAAACCCGTTATCCAGAAAGTACCGAATTACAGAAAGTCTGTCTCCCATAGACTTCATTTTAATCAAATAATCCAAATCCTTAAAACTGATTTCCTTTTTTCTCTGTAATAAAACAGTATCTTGTACTTGATCCTAACTAAGATATAATTAATCCTTATTGGAAGCAAAACCAGCATTTTGGGTTTATTTAATATTTACATGATTTTCTAGTAGACTTAAGGTATGAAGGTCGCAAATTACAGTAAGATCCGTTATCTGGAAAACCCCAGGTCACAAGCATTCTGGATAACAGGTCCCATGTCCTTAAATGTATGCTCTGATTCTAGTTATGTGTATAGATCTCAGAGAGAAGATTTGGGCAGCATGATAACCTACCTCTAGCTGTTGCCAAAAGGAGCAACTGTATCACTAGAAACGAGTAATATAATCATTTTGTGCTTTGGGTGGCCTTTTAATAATTTTCATGGCACAGTCAACAATTCTAAGGTGCCCCTAAAGTGCTCAGAGAGATGTGTGTGCCTGTCTGTCTGTCTTTATATCTGTGTTTGTTTGTGGTAGATTGCTTTTTTTTGGTGTGGATAGCAGCACTGCAACTATATAAAACAAGCTTTCTTTATATTTATTGCCCACTGTATAAAGGGACATTTTTGTGTGTGACTTTATGAATCTTTAAATTTACTCAGACAGAGGAATATAAACCACGAAATAGAAAATGCTGCAGCAGAAATGAACTAGTATGCCCATTTATTCATCATCATTTCTTGTGTCTTTATGTTATAGATGCCTTTCTTAGGGATAATTGATCATTTCTAACATTTCTACTTACAGTATCTTCCAAGGGTGCTGCTTGGCAATACAGTGCAGTTATATCCTTTAGCCCCTCTACCCCTCACCAGATAAGTTTTAGAATAGAATTAATATTGCTAACACCTAATGTGTTCAAAAGCTGCCATTTTGCAAGACATAATCTTCTATTTATAATCTACCTGATCAGGCTGGCTGGCCTTTACTTTACTTTATAGGCACAAAGGGGTAAACAAACCCAAAACTGTCCCATCTCCACCAAAAGCTTCGTAGTCTAATTGCACAATATGAAAGACAACTTAAAAATTAGTCTTCACTAATTAGAGATTTAAATAAAGAATCATCTCAGTAAAACAACCAGATCACTTATTCTGCCTTACAAAAAAAACCAAAAAACACTCATAATTTAGGTAATAAAAAAAAAAACCCACAAAATATATATTGAAGACTAAGGGCCCATTTACTTAGCTCGAGTGAAGAAATAGAAGAAAAAAAACTTCGAAACTTCGAACTAAAAATCGTTAGACTGTTCAACCATTCGATAGTTGACGTACTGTCTCTTTAAAAAAAAACTTCGACCCCCTAGTTCGCCACTTAAAAACTACCGAAGTTAATGTTAGCCTTTGGGGAAGGTCCCCATAGGCTTTGCTAGCTTTTTTTTGGTCGAACAAAAATCGTTCAATCGATGCATTTAAATCCTTCTAATCGAAGGATTAGTTCGCCACCTAAAACCTACCGAAGTCAATGTTAGCCTATGGGGAAGGTCCCTATAGGCTTTCTAAGCTTTTTTACATTTTTTAATTAACCCTCGATATTCGACCATAAGTAAATTTGCCCCTAAAATTCGATTAAATTAGTTTTGACTATAACATTCTGAAGGGTGAATTTCCCCTTTACTCAAATGTGTTTTCTGGCCCAAGCAACTGAATTAGTATGTCATTTTGAAGGTGTTTAATGAAAAACCGTATTAAAGGGGTGGTTTACCTTTAAGCTAACTTTTAATATGTTATAAAATGGCCAATTTAAAGCAACTTTTCAATTGGTCTTTATTTTTTCTTTTTTTATATAGTTTTTTGAAACATTTGCCTTCTTATTCTAAAAACAAATGCTCTGTAAGGCTACACATATATTGTCCTTGCTGCTTTTTATTACTCCTCTTTCTATTCAGGCTCTCTCATGTTCTTATTCAAATTAATGCATGGTCGCTAGGGTCATTTGAACCCTAGCAACCAGATTGTTGAAATTGCAAACTGGAGAGCGGCTGAATAAAAAAGCCAAATAACTCAAAAACCATAAATAATAGAAAATGAAAACCAATTGCAAATTGTCTCAGAATATCACTCCCTACATCATACTAACAGTTAACTCAAAGGTGAGCAATCCCTTTAAAGGGTTGTATAGCAGCTTTATTTACCAGGCAAACTTTACACTGATTATTTGTTACTTACTAGCTTTGTCTTAAAAGGTGAGAACAGACTACTAATTGTATTCTGTGAGATATTGTTTTTATTCACAGCTCAAGTCTTTTCATTGTATTTTTTTCTTAGTTAGCCATAGCTTAATTTATAACTTGTACCAAAGGAAACAGAATCTTCTGTTTTTGTGCCAAAGATGTAATCTTGTGCTCTAATTTATAAAGCGGTCTGTGGGGAAAGTTTAGGAAAACAACTTTTTATTTGGGCTGGAATTAGTTTGTAATGTGAAGTGGAAGGACATGCAGACATCATTATTCCGCACGCCCTGTGAGATAGATTTAAGCAGTCACTCTAAATAGACTGCACTTTAAGCTTTTTTTTTTTTTCCTCCGCAAGAGAGACTTTGATTTATTACTCAATTCAGATAAAATTCTACCCTGTTGAAGCAGTGTTGGAAAAGAAAATTGATGCTTCTACAAGTTGTTTTATACTCCGTTTCCAAGAAAAAGGAGAAAATCACAATTCAGCAAAATAAAACGAGTGGATTAAAGAGTAACTATGTTCAGTGAAATAGATGTGATTTTTGGGGTGTACATCCTTTTTTTCCATTACCATGTAGTTTGATTCTAATCACAATAATTCAATTGTCTCCTTGATCTAATCACTGTCCTGACCGCAGGAAAAAAAGTGATAAATTACAGCTAGCCACCCAGCATCAACGTTGTCCTAAAATATATTTGCCCTTGTAGAGTTTCTATAGAGAAAACAGACAACAAAACTACAATAACATGGAGCAGCGATGCTTGCAATAGAAGGGAATATATACTCGTTCCTTGTAGTGTTTGCCATCACTTTATTTTGACAGAAAAAGCTATGAAGGCATAGCTTAAGGTAACCAAACACATTCCTGCATATTTCCACTTGTACATGCAATTGTCATAGTGGTTGTCTCTGATAAGACATTCTTCATAGCATCAATTAAAAATAAGCTTATATCATATTGGGGTACTGTGATAACTTCTGTACCTTGGGGTCTGGTTTTGACATTGCTAGAGCTGTACTTTCCCTTTATTTGTTATTCCTTTAAAGATATTTGAATTAAAATTTCTAGAGGAATGAAAAGTTTTTCGTCAGCATTGTGTCAACTAGCATTGTGTAAGGTGTCCTCGCTTAGTAAAATGTGTTTTTTTTTCTTTTACAGTGAATGATTTAGGTGGAGACATCAAGGGAGAAGGGAAAAGTTCATTTGCTGCAGACAAAGTTGTAGAAGAAATAAGAGCTAAAGGAGGAAAAGCTGTTGCCAATTATGGTATGTTTTCTGTCATTATGTGTAGTCATTTTCTGGTGCAGAGTGAGCACATACAATGAATGCAGAATGTGTGCGTCTGTCTGTCTGTCTGTCTGTCTGTCTGTCTGTCTGTCTGTCTGTCTGTCTGTCTGTCTGTCTGTCTGTCTGTCTGTCTATCTATCTATCTATCTATCTATCTATCTATCTATCTATCTATCTATCTATCTATCTATCTATCTATCTATCTATCTATCTATCTATCCATACAAGCAAAGAACCACAAGGGTGTATCTGTGCTATAAAACCATCAGTTCTGGATGCATAGTTGGCCAAAGGGACCTTGCATGTCTCTGCCCATGATGCCTTATAGGAGAATTAAAGGAAAACTTTACCCCCAAAATGAACACTTAAGCAACAGTTTACATCATATTAAGTGACATATTAAAGAATCTTACCAAACTGGTCTATATATTTAAGTAAATCTTGCCCTTTTACATCTCTTGCCTTGAACCACCATTTCATGATGGTCTGTGTGCTGCCTCAGAGATCACTTGACCAGAAATACTACAACTCTAACTGTAACAGGAAGAAGTGTTGAAGCAAAAGACAGAACTCTGTCTGTTAATTGGCTCATGTGACCTAACATGTATAGTTTGTTTGGTATGTTTGTGAGTACAGAGAATCGTGTGATCCCAGGGGGCGGCCCTTATTTTCTAGAATGGCAATTTTCTATTCATGATTACCCAATGGCACATACTACTAGATAAGTGTATTATTATGAAAATGGTTTATTTACATGAAGCAGGACTTTACACATGAGCTGTTTTATGCAATATCTTTTTATAGAGACCTACATTGTTTGGGGGGTATAGTTTTTCCTTTAAAAAAAACTGTCATTTTTGGTGTTTAGGCAGTGTGCTATGTGTATGACATGAGACAAGTAAATACCTTCTGATTTCAGAAAACTTTACTTTGCATGTAAATGAGTGTGAAGGGCTTTTTTTGGCTCCTTTTAGCCCATCTCACCCTAACCAGGTTCAGTTTTCTTTTTCCTAATTGTCATGGGTTATTGTACATGGTGAACACACCCATTCTTTCTGAATGTCCAGAATGCATCATATTATAGGTTGGCAGTTCTATAGTCCTAAATCCAAGTCCATGATTGCTTTAGCCCAAATAGGGCAAGATCATTTAATTTCTTGCTCTGTTTCCCTTAACAATGTAATAAATGACTATTTCTGTCAACGCTGTTGTGGAATAGCGATGCTGTATTTAATACAAGCCACTAGAGTTGTGTGAGTTGTTGATGTGGTCCTCTACCAGTGGCTCTCCCTAAGCCTTTCATTATAATCTGTGCTTTTTAACTTGGGACTGAATGATTGGACATCTTGATTTGGCCCAATCTGGTAAAGATCCACTTGTTTTGGCGACGTTGCAAAACTGTCAATACAGTATATGCACAGCTTTAGTAAAACCATATTCTCCTCTGCTTAATAGGCCAAATGTTGCTGAAGTGCAGTCCTTTCTTTAGCTGTTGTTGAAATACAGCAATCTCTTATGGTGACAATGGTGTTTCCACTTATTCCGACATAAGGTTTACCTTTTTCAGTTCTCTCTGAAGCAGGCTTACAAAGGACATATAAAAATGATCATTTTTGTAATAATGTCAAGAGTGCTCAATGGTTTCCAACAACCCTGCCACACACCCCCTTACTTGTTTTATAATGTATTGCTGGTATCTAGGTAGACTCTTATGGCGACAATGGAGTTTTCACTTCTCCTGATATAAGGTTTGCATTTTGTAGCTCTTTCTGAAGCTGCCTCACAATGGGCATATAACTAATTAGCATTTCTGTATTACTGAGAGCATAACACAAAGGACCTGAAACTATTTTGGATCAATCTCAGGATGGAAACAGGACCGTCTCCCATTATTTATATGCCAGTTTTAGGTATGCTGACAATACCACTTCAGCGTTTTTTGAAAATAACATAATATATGAAAGAAGAATATATGTTTGTTTGATTCAGTCAGCGGTAACATTTCCACACTGCATCTGCTAGCATCTACCAAAGAAAGATTTGCATACATTTTCTGCACAATCGGAAGGGTGCCATGGTTAATGCATTATATGATGGCGAACAAAGTGACCTGGTTATTGAAAATGGGAAAGAGATTTAAAACTGTTTGTGTGCTGGACATTTCAGCTAATACCGTTTTTAAAATCCCTTCAAAATCATCTCATTTATATTATGAGGCAAAGCCTTTCTAATGTGAAGCATTCATTAACAATTCGTAGCTCTGGAACTTTTCAGGCTTTTTGTGTAAAGCTTTTCTACAAATTGAACATATTGTCTTGTATGTAGTTTGTTGAAGTGGATTTATTTTCAATTTGCTACAAATACTCTCATATTCAAGGGTCAGGCTCTTAGAAGGAGCTTATCATATCTGCACGAATGCTTACCCTTTATTTCTTCAGCAGCCTGCGAAGGTTCTGCCAGATTTTAGTATTGTAACGTTTTCAGTTATTCACAGTCTTTCTTCAACAGCTGCTTTGTGTGTTTAACACTCGCATTTGATCATAACACACATTCTCTGTATCTTTGCATGTTTCAGTGTGTTGATACTAAAGAGACCACTTATATATACCATCCCATCCAGGGAATAAACCTGGGTTGCTTTTGTACACTTTTGTAAAAAAAAAAAAAGCTTGATTATGGTTATAGGTTGCTGTGCAACATAGGAATTAAGATTTTAGGTGAGCAGCCTTCTTTTTTTTTTGTTCTTTTTTTCTCAAATCCTTTTTATTTTTGTACATCCACCTTACTGTTTTGGAAGTTTTGCTCTCAACATGGTATCTATTCTGTTATAGGGCAAAGCACTTTAATGAAGGCAGGTAAACATATTTAGGGATGAGCTCAAATGGTGGCAATTTCCTTGCCAGCTGTTAGCATGTCACACAGCTTTCAGATAGCATATATGCATATACATTTTAAAATGGCACCCTGTAGCCTTTTAAAGGAGAAGGAAAGGTTAAAGCTAAGTAAGCCTTATCAGAAAGGTTCATCTAAATATACCAGTAAACCTCCAAAGTAATGTTGCTCTGAGTTCCCTGTCAAAAGAAACACTTCATTTCTTTCCTTCTATTGTGTACACATGGGCTTCTGTATCAGACTTCCTGCCTTCATCTTAAACCTCATTGCCCTGGGCAAGAGCATGCTCAGTTTGCTCCTCTCCCCCCACCCCTCCCTTCTCTACTGTAATCTGAGACCAGAACAGGGAGAGACTCAGGCAGGAAGTGATGTCACACCACATTAATACTGCAGCTCCTATTCTAAACAAACAGAGAGATTCTAGAGCTTATTACTCAGGTATGGTAAAACATTCTACAGAATAAATATAGCATTTTAGCTTGCACTATTGCAGCTAATCTATTGGCAATAAAATGCCTCCGTAGCTTTCCTTCTCCTTTAAATATGCAATGTGAATTAAAGGCTGTATACATTATTTTAGGTTGCGGATCCCCCCCCCCCATTCACATCACTATAATTGCCTTAAAGTTTTTGTTCACACCAGAAAGATATTTACTCTAGATATTGACTCTGATGCCGTGGCCGATAATTTTAAACTTGCTTAGGCATCACTAGCATGCTAGGGCAAGGGTGCCCAAAAGGTTGGTCTATCTGCAGGTCTTGAGCTGGTTAACAGTAAATCACATTAGCATAGCACAGTTCACAAACGGCTCCATTTGGTACTGCATCATTTGCATTTGAAAACAGTGGTTGTAGATATGGTTGCTGATCATTTAAAAGTAGATCCTATAAGTAGGGCTGGATTGTAGTAAATCCTAGTAAATCTATTTCTCCATTGTCATACTGCTCATCGTACAACTGTTTATATATAATTCATCATTTATTCTCTGTACTACATATTTAAAGGAGAAGAAAAGGCTTTTACTTGGGGGTGCCAAAAGTTAGTCACCCCCAACTGATTGTATATACAGTACTTACCTCACACCCTGGGCCGGTGCTTCTATCAGGAAAAACCGAGTTATTGGCTTCCTTCTTCTTTCTTCAATTTTCCCGGGGCAGACAAATGAGCATTAAAACGAAATAGTCGACTTCTTCATTAAAGTTTGGCTTTTCGCTATCATCTTACCAACGGTTATGCTATCTCCAGCTGTTGTTCTCTGTGAAAAAAGCTACAGTATATTGTTGAATTGAAAATCGGCATCGTTTCCAGCATTTACCCTCTGGAAAAACGAATTCATGATGCGTTACCCAAACAAAAGTTGGTTGCCCAGCTAAGTTCAAGTGATATCGGACACTTGTCTGCCTGTTTGCTATGGGTTACTAGACCTGGAGGAAAGTTTGTGCCATTTATTGCCTTGTGTCTTTACTGTGTTCTGTTTCATGCATGGACAAGTAATTTAACATTGATGTGTCTTTTCAGACTGCGTTTTTTTTAAGGGTTACATTGGCTTTCTCCTCTCAGAGATAAGTGCTTTCCAATCACTTACATATCCTAGTCTTCACCGTGAGCTCCGGGATGTGTGGTTATCATTTCCCGCTATAAACACTGAGCTGCTAAATCCCTTTTGCTGTTCTGTCAGTTGCACCTTTAGCTTTATGATTAATGGTGTAGGAATTCCTCCAGTTACTGCTTTATTTCTTGAAAATAAAACCAAAAGGCTAAGATGCTTATGGAAAGCCATTATTTTAAGTTCTTAACTTTCTCATTCCCTTTCAGATTCTGTGGAAGCTGGGGAGAAACTTGTGCAGTCAGCCTTGGATGCATTTGGTCGAATAGGTAACTGAGCACTCGCCCGATTAAATCAGCTGAGACCTTTCTTTGTAGGATTTCTGTGTCATTGCATGTCTATTGTGTGACTGCTTTGTAGATCAATTCATTTATCACCTGTTTATTAATTTGTTCATTTGCCACGTGTTTATGAATTTTTCAGAATGTAAGATTGGGTTTTGATTTATTTATTTACTAGTATGATGGCTTCCTGGTGTGGAGCTTTTGTTTTTTTCTTTGCCTTCCAGCCTTTGTTTGCCCTGTCATGGTATTTTCTTTATAATTATACATCTTTTTGTTTTTCCTTTACAGACATTATCATAAACAATGCTGGGTAAGTACTGGAGCTGTGCTTGACTATTGGCATTGAGAAGACAAAAGCTAGCCTTGACTAGTCACGTGGTTGGTCATTTTCTAGCTAACTAGCACAGGCAGATGGCGGCTACTTCATTTGGGATAGCTAGTTATATGTCACCGCACAGTTCTTTATGAATATAAAAATCACCAATTTGCTTTTTTGGTGAAGCTTTTAAAGCTCAAACTCTGTCGAAAATATAAAATGTCATATGTTAGTTGCATTGCTTCATCTGTAAGTCCTGCATATCCATTGCCATTCAAAGTCCTACTGCTGACAGAATGAAAAAAGTCCATTTACATGCATTTATCAGAATGTATTATGCATATCCCCTGCCCATTCATTTATCATTTCTACTACATCATCCTTTGTTTCTCGTAGGATCTTACTTTATAAATCACCACTCCCTTCCACCTGCACCCCTCTCAAGGTAGCTTAAGGGTGATCACTGGGCAAATCTGCCCATGGGCAGTGACCCATGTCAACCAATCAGATTGCTGCATTCGTTGTTCTACTTGCAGCTGGCTTTAAAAAGCCAATCACTGATTGGTTGCTATAGGTAACTGCCCATGATATATATATATATATATATATATATATATATATATATATATATATATAATGCTTTGCGAGGATACCATGAAATCAGGCTTTGCATGAGATGCTATTTATATACCTATCCTATTATTCTGTTGAATTACAGCCGGCATTTGTATTCCAGTCAGAGAAAATAAACGTGACAGTTAGTTTAAACACCCAGCCACAACTCAATTTTAAATGAATTCCCTGAAAAAATAAAGTCTGACAGCCATCTTATTTTGAACTTGGGGCATTTGATATATGGTGATTACCCTCGGAAGTTTAAAGCATGATCTCTTTATACTGACAGAATCATTTATGTGTTTAAAATATGTTTATTGTATTGTGTCTCTCAAGCTTGCCCTGGCCTTGTTAAATCCAGACAGGCCATAATGCTACCATTATTCTTTTCCCATACAAAACTCAAGCATATCATGGCATGATTAACCATGTATGTCTATGTTTTCCCCAACAGGATTTTGAGAGATCGCTCTTTTGCAAGAATAAGTGATGCCGATTGGGGTAAGTTGCATAATGACCTTGGTGAATATTTGGTACAGTGTTTCATGCAAACGTTCTGTAAGCATCGGGCATTATCTTGTGACTGTGGCTATAAATGAAGGATACAAGATATTGAGGCATTTAGCCCGTACCATTTTGGTTAGTAATTCATGTGTGTTTGAGTACATTAATTAATTCCTGCGGCCACCACTGTATTCATCATCATCATTATCATCATTTATTTATTATCGCGCCAACAAGTTACGCAGTACTGCATTCATTTCCTGTTTTAACGTGAACCTGTATTCCTTTTATAAATGAAGTGCAGGAAGCTCTATATACATCACACTGTTTCAAGAGCCCTTCAGTCATTACGAGTTTAATGTTCTCTGCACTTAGCACAACACAGGCAGCCGAAATGCACACCAATATTTAATTAGATGCATTATCACTTTGAGAAAATATTCTGCAGCACAAATTGACTTTTTTTCTGAGTGCCTATTACCTGTTTATTTAGGCTGATTTCACTTGCAAAAATAGTTAGTTATAGTTATCTGAGAATAATTTTTTCCTTGCACATTTTTTAATGCACACGTGCATATTGTGAGCCATTGGCACTGAAGCTCTTTGAAACTACAACTACCAGAATGCCTTTGGCAGCAGTGTAGGTAGTGGTTTGCTGGGAATCTTAATGTTGCTACAGCTGGAACTGCAGAAGTTTACTTGCTGAAAGGAGCTAACCAGCAGTCTTGGTTCTCTAGCACCAGCCTTTGTTTATATGCTTTATGTTATAGGGGCAGATTTATTGTAGATTGAACTGGGGAGTCCAGAAGGAGTCCCAACTTTTATTTTGACTTTGAGATTTACCAAAGCAGATACATAGTTAATAATTCAACCCATTGTTTTAAAGGGTTGGTTCACCTTAAAGTAGAATTTTAGCATGTTATAGAATGGCCAGTTCCAATGAACTGTTTAATTGGTCTTTATTTATTTTTAATAGCTTCTTCTTCTGACTCTTTCCAGCTTTCAAATGTGGGTCACTGACCCCATCTAAAAAAACAAATGCTCTGTAAGGCAACACGTTTATTGTTATTATCACTCATCTTTTCTTTGAGACCCTCTCCTATTCATATTCCAGTGTCTTATTCAAATCAGTGCATGGTTGCTATTGTAATTTCGACCCTAGCAACCAGATTGCTGAATTGACTGGAGAGCTGTTGAATAAAAAGCTAAATAATGACAAATAATAACAAATTAAAACTAATTGCAAATTGTCTCAGAATATCACTCTCTACATCATACTAAAATTGTTACCTCAAAGGTGAACAACCCCTTTAATACTTCATATTTTTGCCAGTTGTATTAAGAAAATGGTTAAAACATTGTTTCTGACTTTTGCAGATATCATACATAGAGTTCACCTAAAGGGTTCATTCCTTATCACTAGAGCAGCATGGAATCATATGAAGAATCAGAAATTCGGAAGGTATCGTTTTTACATAAAATCTCTGTATTTATTGATTTCTCTTGTTGCATCAATGGAGAGGGAAAGGCATCACTGTACAGTGATTATCACTTTTACTTATCCTTTAATAACTGTGTAATCTTTTATACCTGAATGAATATGTGTTTTTGTTAGTGACTTTCTTGTACAATATAAATGTTTACTTAAATGCTTCCAACAGCCAACCCTTCTTGCACAATACCCTTCAAATTATTTGGGATAAAATTAAGGGGAGGGTTCTGTTTTGCACTGGGATATTTTGCATATCGTGTAGAAAACACCAAGACACCCCACACTGGTCTGGGCAACTCTTATCTAAGAACATTAGATGAATAAATGTTAGCTGCTGATGCCTATAGCTGCAGGTCTATTGTGAAGTATAATAGTGTTGGCTAAGTGCTGTGCTCTGGGAGTAGGGACCCCAGGGTGCCCAAAATGGCGTGAGATGGTGGCTCATGCTGCAGTAGTATAGCACTTAACACAAGGCATCTGCTGATGCAGAGAAAATTTTTATAATTCTGGCCACTTGTTGGGGCTGTAATCACGGCATATTTGATAATTTTTACTACACAGATATAGGATCCCTTATCCGGAAACCCGATATCCAGAAAGCTCCGAATTACGGAATGGCTGTCTCCCATAGACTCCATTTTATCCAAATAATCAAAATTTTTAAAAATGATTTCCTTTTTCTCTATAATAATAAAACTGTAGCTTGTATTTGATCCTATCTAAGATATAATTAATCCTTATTGTAAGCAAAACCAGCCTATTTGGTTTATTTAATGTTTAAAAGAATTTCTAGTAGACTTAAGGCATGAAGACCCAAATTACCAAACCCCAGGTCCCAAGCATTCTGGATAACAGATCCCATACCTGTATATTTATTTATTATGCAATACTGTGTGTCACTTTTTTACAATTTGTATGCCTTTTTCACTTTGGGTTTAGAGGGTGCAATCCGCCCATTAGGACATTGCCTCACAGAGCTAGAGGAGGACCGGGTAGCTAAGGAAGGAGAGTAAAAGAGAGTCTGAAGTCCATTGTCCCATGGGGCCTTTTGGCCTAAGGTTGGCGATAAAGGGGCCCACCCTATCCTCGGCTTGAAGACTTTTTTTTTTTGGCCTGTGGAAGTTTAGGCCTTTTCCTTTTTCGTATAGACTATTTTGAACACTTTGTGCATATGTGATTTGCACTTTGCACTTTTTTACACTTTGGGACCGAAAGCACTGACCTCTGAATGTTTTTCTACTTTAGTTAGACCCAAAATTGCTCACGCCCAGCTGGAAATCGTACAGGCAGAAAATGCTAGGAATCGCCCTGTGTGTGGAGTGCTTTGTTCATTTGGAAGGTTCATTTTCTGGTGTTCTAGTGCCCCACCCACACCCCTAGGATCATCAATAGTTCAGTAAATAGAAGGAGGGCGAAATAAAGTCTAAAGTTTACATACATTGCTTTTAAATAATATAAAAACAATAACACACTGTATATTTGTTAAAGGAGAAGGAAAGGATAAAACTAAGTAAGCCTCATCAGAAAGGTCCATCTAAATATACTAGTAAACCCCCCAAGTAATGTTGCTCTGAGTCCCCTGTCAAAAGAAATGCTGCATTTCTTTCCTTCTATTGTGTACACATGGGCTTCTGTATCAGACTTCCTGCCTTCAGCTTACACCTCATTGCCCTGGGCAAGAGCATGCTCAGTTTGCTCCTCTCCCCCCACCCCTCCCTTCTCTACTGTAATCTGAGCCCAGAGCAGGAAGAGACTCAGGCAGGAAGTGATGTCACACCACATTAATACTGCAGCTCCTATTCTAAACAAACAGAGAGTTTCTAGAGCATTTACTCAGGTATGGTAAAACATTCTACAGAATAAATATAGCATTCTAGCTTGCACTATTGCAGCTAATCTATTGCCAATAAAATGCCTCCTTAGCTTTCCTTCTCCTTTAAGCCTCCTATATCATACCTCTTCATGGCAGTTTCACTTTAAATGCTAATAATTATGTAGCTTTGTGAGCTAGTTTTTCTATGGCAACCATTCCAAAAGCAATCTCTGATGCATTTGTAGTGTAGAATGTAGAACGTTCTAGTGTGTTTCTGTTGCATAACAGGCTAGGGCTTTGGTGGCATTTTTACTAAAGAAATCCAATGTTACCTGTCATTGTATAAGGAGAACCTTTGAGGCTTTTAAAAAAAAATGTTTACTTTTAATGTTTGAAATGGCTGCTCGAATCATTAGAGATCATAAATTAACATGATCTTTTATGTCTTTTCCTTGTGTCTTTTAATGTGCAGTCCTTTAAACCTCCGGTATCTCTTATGGGACCATTTTAAAAAAATTCTTGTATCCTTGAGTTATTTTATTCATTGAATCAGATATTTGCCCTTAAAATTAACCTTAACATACCTCTATAATATCATTTTAAAATGTCATTAAAAAAAAAAAAAAATTATTGTATAAGGTCCTAGTTATCTATAATGCCAGGGACCTAGCTTTTCCAGGATAAGACATCTTTCTAGAATTTGGATCACACTAGTTTTAAGGCTACTAAAGAATCACTAAAGCCAGAGGTGTCCAAACTTTTGGCTTCCCTGGGCCACATTGGAAAGAAAAATTTTCTGGATCCACACATGAAATACACAAACACTTTTGATTTGTAAAAGTAAAGAAATTACACAGAAAAGAACTACAATACCAGTTGTATAACCAGATGGAGCTATACATTGGAATATGGGACACCTGGATATTAAATAGATTTATTATTATTACTAACTGGGCAATGGGCAGAGTCCCCCCTCCTCCCTACTACATAGGTCACCACATTGTTACAACCTGGCATATTAACCCTGTTCCTAACAAGACGACAGACTGAGGTGGTTAATGTGTCTGGACTTAGAGACAACAAAGTGTTATTTCACTCTCTTGTTTTCTCCTATTTCCATACCTTTATTTCTTAATTTCTTTCTTTTTTTCCCCTTCCCTTCCTTTTCTCTATCCTTCTACATACAATGTGAAGCAAATGTATGTAATGCATGGTTTTGCAATTCATAAAAAAAGGAACGTTAAGAGCACAAGTCAGACATGCGCACAACCAAAGTGCAACAGGAACAACAAGCTGAATTGCCAAAGCCAGGTACCAAGTAGTGGCAGGCCTATTAGGTCTGAGGGGCCGTATCCTTTGCGAAATGACGTTTCCTCGTGATACCAAGCATTTAAAGCTGGGCCACATTCATATCCATACTGGGCCGCATGTGGCCCTCGGGCTGCAGGTTGGATGCCCCTGATTTAAGCATTAAATAAACCCAATACGATTGTTTTGCCGTAAGGATTTATTATATCTTAGGTGGGATCAAGTTCATGGTACTTTTTTATTATTATAGAGAAAAAAGAAATTATTTTAAAAAATTTGAAGTATTTGAATAAAATGGAGTTGATAGACGATGACCTTCCTGTAATTAGGAGCTTTCTGGATAACGGGTGTATGAATAATGGATCCCATTCCTGAACCTGCCTGTGACAACAACAGATTGTCTCAAGATATCGAAGAAAAGATGTTCGTTCCTAATAGTAGCTGTGATGGTATCAAATGTTGAAATGCTAATAATTTGTCTCGGCCAGAGCCAAGAGCCATGGAACAGAAATTAAAAAGACACTGCTATCAGCTCTAATTCATTTACAAATAACATTAAAGCAATTGATACTGTCCAGTTAATGTATAGTAGAAAGCTACTTTGTTTTACATTTTATTTATTATGCAAAAAACAGTATTTGGGTGGAGAGGCCCTTTAAGTTTTATTTACATGAAAGGTAGGAAAGGTGCATTAACAACTTTTCTGCTCAGCTATTACCGCTTATTATTTTGTTTTAATATAAATAAATAAAATAAAATGGATGACAAGGCAACAGCTGTTTTGCCAACTGGGCTCCAAAATAATATGCGCATAGACTGCAACATCTGTTCAGCTTAAAACATGTATTGAATCTAGTCAGTCTGAACTGCACATAACCTAATTTGTTCCCTAAAGCAACAGAGAAATCTTGCCCAGCTTCAGATATTAACTAAAATATACAGATATATTCATTTCATTCCAAATCGTTTTTTTTAAGCAGTTGTATTAAACTGCAAAAATTGTCTGCGACTGCTTCTGCATTTTATTGGATGATTACAGTATGTTTTGGTGCATTTTCACCTTGAGTGTCAGTGCCAGTAATTGTTTTTCAGTGGCTTTGTGTCTAATTCAGCAGAACAGTAACTTGCCTCTATAGGAGATACATTTCAGATATTAATTTTGTGATTAGGACCAGCAGAGGTAGTAGTGTTCTTGGCACATACAAATTATTCAGTGTTGGGAATTGGGGTGCAACTTATATTTTCTTCTGCTGTTTGCAAAATACAAAATTCTATTGTAATTTGACATTTATGTGCCAACTGTTTACTCAGGTATAGTAAAGCATTCTACAGTATGAATCTACTAATAGCTTGCACTATTGTGGCTAATCTATTGGCAATAAACTGCTTCAGTGGCTTTCCTTCTCCTTTAAAGGGGATCTGCCACTCTAAGCAGTAATTTCAAATTCTATTGTATGATGGTAGTCAAGAATATACTTCACTTATACTTTATTATTTAAATCTTGTTTCATTTTGTCAATCACATCAAGCTGGTAGGTGCCATTTTGTGGACACTGTTCTTAAAGGGATTCTGTCATGGGAATTTTCAGAATGAATCAGTTAATAGTGCTGATCCAGCAGAATTCTGCACTGAAATCCATTTCTCAAAGGAGCAAACAGATTTTTTAATATTCAATTTTGAAATCTGACATGGAGCTAGACATATTGTCAATTTCCCAGTAGCACTATTAACTGATGCATTTTGAAAAAAAACATGTTTTCTGATGACACGATCCCTTTAAGACAAGCTTTGCATTTTTCCAAAATCCCGTTTTTGTACCAGAAAGAGGGACCTGATGCCATACCTCCCAACTGTCCTGTTTTTAGAGGGACAGTCCCTCTTTTGGCAGCTCAACCCACAGTCCCTCATTTGTACTGGAAAGTCCTGTTTTTCTCTGAACTGAACAGCCAGAAAAAGAAACAAAGTTTCTAACTTAATTGGCTTTTGGCAGAGAGCCCAGAACATCCACAGCAGCAGATAAGATACTTTTGTAACAATTTTGAGATAAGCAAATAAGTAATTGTAACAATATAAGATAACAGGTCCCTTGGGGAAAGTTAGACTCACATCTTAAAGTGCAATTCACCTTCATTAGCAAAACTGTAATAACTGAAAAAATAAATATAGAAATATGTTCAAACTTTAATAACATGCCAAATTTTGTAAAATTAATTGGTAATTAGGGGGTGTGGCCATAAAATGATAGCTGAGACTTTAAACAATCTTATAATAGGTGTGGATGGTTTAATGTTTAATTTAAAAAAAACTTTAATTATACCGCTTTTTATGTCTGGATGACAGGTCCCCTTTAAAATCTAATATAAAAGCCTACGCTGCATGGCTAATACCAATTAAGTTTAGATGTATGATCTGTGGCTACAAAAGTGTGCAGTCAGCAGCATGTAGTTAATGAATTACTACCAAGTCATGCATGCCGTGGGGTATATTCGTGTCTGGTATTAGGGATGAGCTGGAAAACACCTTCTACATTATAAACAGTGACATTTACCAGCAATTCTTCGTTCTAAATATTAAAATAAAGGAATTGTTTAAAATATCAGTTGTTAAAATAAAGACATCTACAAATGTCAGCTATTATTTTAGCAGCTGAATCCTTATTAAATACCCCTATAGAAATGTAAATATTATTCTCATAAAAGCAATTATTGTTTGAATAACAAAAAAGGCAGCACTGTAATAGAGCAAATGGAACGGAATATTTGACCTGATTACTTTTGCTTAACCATTTAAGTGCCACAGAACGTAGAATCTACGTTCTGTGGAAAAGTAACTTGAAATGCCACAGAACGTAGATTCTACGTTCTGCAGCACTTCCGGGTTCTGGAGCGGAGGAGCGGCTGTTAGAGCCGCTCGCTCCGTTCCTCCTCGATCCCCTGCCCCTAGGCAACGAGCAGAGCAGGGGATCGAGTGGCCCCTGGGGCGCGATAGCCCAGGGGCCCCAAAGCAGCAGCAGGCACGTGCTACTTACGTGTCCTGCTGCTGCAGACTGCACCGCGCCGATCAGCTCCGCCCCCACAGCACAGGAACAGGCAGATCGTCGCAGAGCTCTTCCTGGGACCCCTCCACATCGTGTGCAGCACTCTTCAGCGACTTTTTCAGGTTAGTGCAACAATTACACACACAAACACACCAACACACACTTATTTCAGTAATACACACTTAGATTCACACTTACACACACTTACACACACTTGCACATACATTTTTGGGAATTGGGGGGGTCACTTACACTCACTGCACTCACACACACGTGCACACGCACACACACGCACATAACATGTAATTTACTAATTGTACACACGCACATACATGGCATTGTGGCTTTTTTTTTTTTTCTTATCGCATCGTCTCTTTTTTTGCCTGAAAAAAATGTTTTATTGCCATTACGAATAGCGTATTCGCTAACCGTACTGTGCAATACCTTTTGTATGTTATTTCGGTGATTATATTGCAATTTTGGGTATTTAGGTGTATTTTTAGCCATTTTATTGCATTTTCAGCTCTGCATATGTTGTGTTCACTTGTTTCTAGCCGTATAACCTGTTTGGCCCAGCTAAAATATTCAAACTGTGATTCTGACGGCCGATAACACTAGTCTGGAAAAAAAACATTGATTTTTGTGGTTTTATTGGATTTTTTTTTTTCATTTCACTCTTTACTGCCTTATTTTGTTTTGCCTTGTAAATTTTATCTACTATATATCTATTTGGGGGTCTCTGTGCGCCACATAGTTTGGTATATCTATGCATATTGGGCATCAAAGTGTTCAGTAGACACCTGGCGTTCATATTTAGGATGTTTTATGCTGATACGTTACGAAATGTGGGGCATATAATGGGGTAAAATTCAAGCTTTCTGACAATTTTCAGAAATTTGATTAAAAACCGTTATGTTCAGCATTGCTTTGCAGTTTGGCAGTTTGCAGTAGAAACACTTATTTACCCATATTGGATTCATCGGAATTGTACTTTCTGATAATATATGGTTTTCTGGGGTCTCTGTACTGTTAGGGGGGTCTAATGTCGCATAATACACACACCAGGTGCTTATATTGCAGCAGCCAGCGCGTCAGCTGTGAAAATGTATATACACTATTGTCATTTGGGGGTCTCTGTGCGCCACATAGTTTGGTATATCTATGCATATTGGGCATCAAAGTGTTCAGTAGACCTCTGGCGTTCATATTTAGGATGTTTTATGCTGATACGTTACGAAATGTGGGGCATATAATGGGGTAAAATTCAAGCTTTCTGACGATTTTCAGAAATTTGATAAAAACCGTTATGTTCAGCATTGCTTTGCAGTTTGGCAGTTTGCAGTAGAAACACTTATTTACCCATATTGGATTCGTCAGAATGTGTACTTTCTGAAAATATATGGTTTTCTGGGGTCTCTGTACTGTTAGGTGGTCTAATGTCGCATAATACACACACCGGGTGGTTATGTTGCAGCAGCCAGCGCGTCAGCTGTGAAAATGTATATACACTATTGTCATTTGGGGGTCTCTGTGCGCCACATAGTTTGGTATATCTATGCACATCGGGCATCAAACTGTTTAGTAGACCCCTATGTTTATATTTAGGATGCTTTATGCTGGTAATGATACATGAACAATGCACAGTGGGCACCAAACTGTTTGAAGGACCCCTGGCAATCACAATTTGGGTGCTTTTTTGTGATAAGTAATGATACATGGGCGATATGATGCTGGAAAGTTGAAGCATTGAGGCAATTTTCAGATATTTCACAAAAACCATCAATTTTGCGAAAGCCTTGCGACTCAGTAGTTTGGAGCAATAAGGCATGGGTACCCATTTTAGATTCTGTAGAATTTCCAAAAATTTATGGGTTTGGGGGGAAAACATATATTTCTGTGTTATTACCCCACAAAAATGCAGTCAATGTGTTGATCTTTCATTAGCTGAAGTTACCCACAGGACTATTTGTATGCGCTAACTTCATTTTGGGGCCTTTAAATGCCAGATACTTTGGTAAACCTATGAACAATGGCCACCAAACTGTTCGGAGGAACCCTGGCAATCATATTTAGGGTGCTTTTTCTTGGTGTGTAACGATACATGGGTGATATGGTGCTGAGAAGTTGAAGCTTTGAGGCAATTTTCAGATATTTCACCAAAACCGACAATTGTGGGAAAGCCTTGCGACTCAGTAGTTTGGAGCAGAAAGGCATGGGTACCCATTTTAGATTCTGTAGAATGTGTACTTTCCAAAAATATATGGGGTTGGGGGGTAAACATATATTTCTGTGTTTTTACCCCACAAAAATGCAGTCAACGTGTTGATTTTTCATTAGCTGAAGTTACCCACAGGACAATTTGTATGTGATAACTTCATTTTGGGGCCTCTAAATGCCATATACTTTGGTAAACCTATGCACAGTGGGCACCAAACTGTTTGTAGGACCCCTGGCAATCACAATTTGGGTGCTTTTTTGTGATACGTAATGATACATGGGCGATATGATGCTGGAAAGTTGAAGCATTGAGGCAATTTCAGATATTTCACAAAAAAACGTCAATTTTGGGAAAGCCTTGCGACTCAGTAGTTTGGAGCAATAAGGCATGGGTACCCATTTTAGATTCTGTAGAATGTGTACTTTCCAAAAATGTATGGGTTTTGGGGGTAAACATATATTTCTGTGTTTTTACCCCACAAAAATGCAGTCAATGTGTTGATTTTTCATTAGCTGAAGTTACCCACGGGACTGTTTGTATGCGCTAACTTCATTTTGGGGCCTCTAAATGCCAGATACTTTGGTAAACTTATGAACAATGGCCACCAAAATGTTCATAGGAACCCTGGCAATCATATTTAGGGTGCTTTTTCTTAGTACGTAATGATACATGGGTGATATGGTGCTGGGAAGTTGAAGCTTTGAGGCAATTTTCAGATATTTCACCAAAACCGACAACTTTGGGAAAGCCTTGCGACTCAGTAGTTTGGAGCAGAAAGGCATGGGTACCCATTTTAGATTCTGTAGAATGTGTACTTTCCAAAAATATATGGGTTTGGGGGGTAAACATATATTTCTGTGTTTTTAGCCCACAAAAATGCAGTCAATGTGTTGATTTTTCATTAGCTGAAGTTACCCACGGGACTGTTTGTATGCGCTAACTTCATTTTGGGGCCTCTAAATGCCAGATACTTTGGTAAACTTATGAACAATGACCACCAAAATGTTCAGAGGAACCCTGGCAATCATATTTAGGGTGCTTTTTCTTGGTGCGTAACGATACATGTGTGATATGGTGCTGAGAAGTTGAAGATTTGAGGCAATTTTCAGATATTTCACCAAAACCGACAATTGTGGGAAAGCCTTGCGACTCAGTAGTTTGGAGCAGAAAGGCATGGGTACCCATTTTAGATTCTGTAGAATGTGTACTTTCCAAAAATATATGGGTTTGGGGGGTAAACATATATTTCTGTGTTTTTACCCCACAAAAAATGCAGTCAATGTGTTGATTTCTCAGTAGCTGAAGTAAAGTCCTGATCAATTTGGATGTGCTAACTTCATATTGGTGTCTCTAAATGCCAGATACTTTGGTAAACCTATGCATAATGGGTATCAAACTGTTCAGTGGACCCCTGGCAATCATATTTCAGGTGCTTTTTCTTGGTACCTAATATAGTTTGGGATATGCGGAGCAGCAAAATAAAACCTTTGAAATGATTTTTCAGAATTTTGAATTTTTTTTGAAAAACCGCTATGTTCAGACAAGCTTTTATGTTTGGTAGTTGGGAGTAGAGAGACATAGTTACCCATTTTGTAATCGGCAGAATGTGTACTTTTCAAAAATGTATGGTTTTCTGGGGTAAACCTACGGTTTCAGGATTTTTTGCCTTGGAATCTAAAGCATGCCGTTTTCTGCCTTAGTGCTTTCAAAATTCGGTAATATACTGCCGGGAGTTTTTGAGGTACAGAAGTCCTAAATCTCCCTAAAACTATACATATCTGGTATTGGCACGTTCGAGAGACATAAGGCTTTCCAAATCAGTTGGATTTTCTTCCGTAAAATGAAATATTTTTCTGGTATAAATTGATATACGATGAAAAATGGTAATTTTTCATTTTTTTTGGTATTTAGCACTATAAATTTTTTTGCACAGGTGGAAATACATGAAAACTCAGGCAGATTTAGAAAGCTCAGTTTCTACCGAAAAAAACAATGTATAGTTTTCCTAGGTAAACTATAGGTTTCCCCTTAGAAAATGCCCCTAAAGTGAGAGAGCACAAAATGTTTCAAAAACGGCTGGCATTTTGCGTAACCAAAATGTGAAATTCTGCTGGCACTTAAAGGGTTAATGTAGTTAGACAAATGTTGTATATACACAAGTGATTTACTGTATTGGAGAGATTAATAAATCAATGGCATAGACTATAACGTAAACATGAAATAACTGGCGCATTGATGTTTATAGGCATTAAAGACATAAAGGCTGATTTGCAATGCCACATGCTGTCAGCTTAGTGGAAAAACCACAATCTGCCTTTTTTTTTGCACTTTGCTCACTAGGAGGAAAATTAAAACTCTAGAGGGTACTCTCTAACATAATTTAGGGGTCAGGATAGTGGATACCTACAAAAAGTGCACACACCCCTCTCTTATGGAGCTTCCAAATGCAAGCACTTTGCCTTTTGCCTTTTGTCTTTTGCACTTTGCACTCTTTTCTGCACACTGTAATTGAGCCTCTAAGGCTCATTCATAGCAATATAATACACAAGCCAGGAATATCTGGTAAGTTATATCCTTATAAACAGTTCTTAGTGATGCCATTGGTTAAAATAGGAGCTTAGGGATGTAATTTCCGTCTCATGACTCACTGAAACTTGTGTATTATAATAAATTATTTTATTTCATTATTGTTGCAAAATGAGGATAGTAGAAGTCACCTCGGAGATCCATGACCTGTAGACCTTCAGCCTCATGTTTTTATATGGTCATGGAACTCCTCGGTAATGTATAATATCCTTATATTTTACAAGAGGGGGTACTTTTTTCACTATATATAGCAATATTTGTCAGTATTACATCAGTGCTGTAATTCATATCAACCACTGAAAAATAGGTTTAAATTATTTACTGCAAATTAGAAACTGAAAGCAAAGGATTTGTTGCTATGGGTTACTTCATAAGTCATAATGTCTCCCATTCAAAGTCAGGGTCTGTTAGACGGTTATAAGAAATGCTTGCTTAAAGGTAAAGTGTAAAAATAAAAACTGGGTAATTAGATAGGTTGTGCCTGATAACAAATGTTTCTTATATAATTAGTTAGCCAAAAATGTAATGTATAAAGGCTGGAGTGAGTGGATGTCTAACAGAACAGAACCCAACTTCCTGCTTTTCAGCTCTTTAACTCTGAGTTAGTCAGCGACCTGAAGAGTGGCACAAGGGACATAAGTGTTCAGTGAGTTTGAAATTGATCCTTAGCATTCAGCTCAGATTCAAAAAGCAAACAGTTATGACCCATATGCCCACCTCAAGTAACTGATCAGTAGAAACCAAGAGAACGGCAAAGCAGGAAGTAGTGTTCTGGCTATTATGTTACATCTCCAGTCACTCCAGCCTTTATACTTTACATTATTGCTTAACTAACTATGTTAGAAACATTTTTTATTTTGCACTGTCTATCTATCAACACAGTTTTATTTTTACACTGAACTTTTCCTTTAAGATTGGGTCTGCCAAAGGGAGTATTAGAACAAAGGAAATAGTGCTTCTGTTGATTTTTTAATAAATGATTGAAAAGATTTTTCCTTGTGTTTTTGTGCAATTACATTTATCATTATAACAGTTTGATGAAGATCAAATATTGATATGTCTACATATGTTTAAAAAAAAATTATAATGTCCTTATCATTGTGCATCCTCAAATGAGCATTTGACCGCAGCAGGAATTCTGATGCACTGAATCTTATCTTGCCAATAAACCTGCAAAAATGACTCGCAGTGAAGATTAACAGAGAATCAATAGTTCTTTCGAATGTATCGACTATAGACCTTAACATGGTTAAATATTCTGCTGATGTTAAAACATTTTATTATTAAGATACTTGAATTAACTTCAGATTTTGCAAACTTTTTTTGTACACAGCAGCTGAAAAAAATGCATTTATAAACTGCGCTACTCTTAACTGCTGTTACTGTTTTTTATTCTTTGAAGAATAATAATGACTTCTTCCGCTGCTGGGATCTATGGAAATTTTGGACAAGCAAACTACAGTGCTGCAAAACTTGGCCTTGTTGGTCTTTCTAATACTCTGGCCATCGAAGGGACAAAGTACAACATCCAGTCCAATTGTATTGCTCCTACTGCAGGCTCAAGATTGACACAGACTGTTATGCCGCAAGGTAGAGTAAATATTTTAAGAAAGTTTCTGGAGGATCTTGCTTTTTCCTGTTTAATTGAATTTATGTATGTATAAGCTTTCTAAAGTTAAAATGAACTAGTGGAAACAGAATAAATACAATTATATATTGAAGAGGAAAGAAAAGAGGTCTGAGCCTATGAGAATATGATGAAAAGCAATGTCTGCACACTTGTATATTGATGTGAAAGCCCTTAGCAGAGATTATGTTCAGGAGAGAAGCAACGGAAAAGCCAAACAGTGTAACTAGTTGTAAGTGCGTGAAGGGTTGTTCAACAAGATTACAAGGATTTTTTTAAATCTTATAATGTGATTAGAAACCCAAGATATATATTAATAAAGGCAGGGAGACACGGAACTACTGGTTATGTGATGTTTGCAGCGGCTTTTTATAATTATTGAATGTGGCTGGTTGGAAGTGTTACAGTAATCAGTACAGGTAATTGACAATTTCTCAGAAAAAGGTTATATTTTAGCAGTGATACTGAAGGAAATTTTTGCAGTATTCTGAAAGAAATTCTTTGAGAAAGTTGGTTTTGACTACCAATAATGAGCACAGGAAAAGTTTATTAATCTTAATTTTATTTGTGATGTATTAGAACATAGGAGCACTTATTTACTAAATGATTGCAGTGTGCAAGAAACCAATGCAAAACAAGTCACTGGTACACTTACATGTCCATTGCTTTGAATTACATAGCTGTGACATGTAGTCTGCAATACACAACGGGGGGCCTGTACTTGCATGTGGACAAGACTGATGTGTTCAGGACTCCCTTGTGTTGGAACAAGTTGCAATTTGCACCGATGCACAAAGTAAGCACAGCTGGCAAAGTGGCACCCTGAGCTACCGTATGTGAGTAGGCCCAATAACGTAGAGTAAGGCATTTCACTGGGTACAATTCTGGACCTAATTTAGATATTAACACATAGTGATTATAAATGAGCCCATTGATAATCTTGCCATGTCAATTCCAGATGTTGCATTGAGAATCTGATATAGACTTGTTAAAGGAAAACTATACCCCCTGAAAAATGTACTGTAGGTCTCTCTAAAATATATTGCATACTACAGCGCATGTGTAAAACCCTGCTTCATCTGAAATAAACATTTTCATAACAATATATTTTTTTACTAGTATGTGCCATTGGGTAATCATAAACAGAAAATTGCCATTTAAAAAAAATAAGTGCCCTCCCCTGGGATCCTAGGATTTACAGTGCACACAAACAAACTATACATGCTAGGTCACATGAGCCAATAAACAGACAGAGTTCTGTCTTTTGCTTCCACACGTCTTCCTGTTATAGTTAGAGTTGTAGTATTTCTGGTCAGGTGATCTCTGAGGCAGCACACAGACCATCACAAAATGGTTGTTCAAGGCAAGAGATGTAAAAGGGAAATATTTACTTAAATATATATACCAGTTTGGTATGATTCTTTAATATGCCACTCAATTTGATATAAGCTATCCGTTGCTTAAGTATTAATTTTGGGGTATAGTCAGGACTGGTGGATACAGTTGGGGATGAATCAGAGCAAATAACCACAATATGCCATCATTTTTACTCCTCCAGTGTATTGTGTAGTGTACAGTGGGAATAATTTATTGGGAATGTAGATTTATTTTAAATTTGCTTTATTTTTCTTGGCTGCTGAAATTAATGGATAAGCCTGCATTTTTAGCCTTGACTAAGTAGTCACTGTCTCATTGGCATGATGCACACAAGCTCCATATCACCTCCCACACAAAAACTATTGTGATTATTTACAAGAAGCCTAAGGCTAAGGCCACACTAGGCGATAGCGCCGCGATTTGACTCGCGGCGACTTTTCGCCGTGACTTTTAAGCCGCAATCGCTGGGGAAACTTTTGCGCTGGCGTCTATGGGGAATCGCGAAAAATCGCCAGCGTAAAAACACACGCGGCGATCTTTTTTCTATTGTCGCTCGAAATCGCCTCGCTAAGATCGCCGCGTGTGTTTTTACGCTGGCAATTTTTCGCGATTCCCCATAGACGCCAGCGCAAAAGTTTCCCCAGCGATTGCGGCTTAAAAGTCACGGCGAAAAGTCGCCGCGAGTCAAATCGCGGCGCTATCGCCTAGTGTGGCCTTAGCCTAAAGGCTTAACAGCCTAGAAACATACAGTATTATGACGTAAACTGTTGTTTGGCCAGCCATAAGAGGCCCTTTACCTTGTAGGGACAACTACCTAATCTTTACACTTTAAAGCATTAACATAAATCACATTAGGACTGTAGAACATTTCTCGGGAGTTGGGAATCTTCTGCATTTTGTATAAATATTATTTACTAAGTTAGGTGTGGTATAGTTGAAGAAAACAGAAGGATGTTATAGTTCTTAAGACTATAACTGAAGGTTTTTAGTTCTAGTACTTTTGCAGTAATGCATTTATAGTTTTAGGCACTGCAATGGGTTTTTGCAGAGGATCAACAGGGGAAGATCAGTTAAGGAATGTGTTGGTTAAACATGCTACTGTTTTTTTCTGGGAGTAAAAAGGAATATGGAAAAATTGGAGACAAATTGGTATATAGAAGTTGATATTTCTGTTTCGTTCTATTAAAACTAGAAATAATGGGGAGTAGGGTCTAGTGAGCAGGAGCTGTACAATTATGGTTCATTGCTTTCAACTGAATTATTGGTTTGCGGTCGGGCTTTGGTTGACGTTTGAATAAAACAGATGATGAAGGTGAAGAGAAACAAGATCAAGCTCGGGTTTTTTGAATGGAGAAGATGTCACTTTGTTATATAGGCATATATTTTGATTAGAGGAGCTGAAAATAAAAAAAAAACTTCACTTCCTTGGGCAGTTATACTGAATTGTATTTAATCTTCCATCACAAAGAGAAAACATTGCAAACAAATTTTGCTCCAGCTTCATAAAAGTCAAGTTCTATATTTCATGCTAAAAGATCAAATCAAAGGCAGTATTAACTTTAAAGTAGCAGAGGTACAGGAGTCAAAGGAAATGCAATGGATAATAATGCAAGAGAACACAAGAAGTTTTTATAGCAGGTTTGCAGCTAAACAAGCAGAATGAGGTTGGGACATCTAGTCAGTCCAGCAGACAAAGGGGTTTTGAGTGTTCTCTGAAAATGGAATTTGTGACCTAGATACAAAGAACAGCAGGCACCAGCTTGACTCTAAATATTTAAACAAACACCTCAACAGAATAATTTAAGTTGAGGCAAGTTAAATCTTTTAAGCAGGGTTCAAAACGGCAGAAAAGCTTCTAGACCTCCTGCTCTTCTTCTAACAGAACTATTCAATTCCATGGTAATTTCGCATACAGTATTGTGTATGGCTTAGAATCAAAACCTTCCACACTTTTTAATACCAAAAAGGATTTCTTTTTTATTTCTGTTATTTCCATTATACATTTGTTTTATGCAACTGTCAGCTGACACTATTTTTAATATTTAAAAATGATAATGTATAATGTCCTATTTTTATAACCAATATTGTGTTATTCCAGATCTCTTGGATGCTTTGAAGCCTGAATACGTGACTCCTCTTGTTTTGTGGCTCTGCCATGAAAGTTGTCAGGAGACTGGAAGTTTGTTTGAAGTAAGTGTGTAATTAGTGCCTTATTCTTTTTTTTTGTTTTTTTAATATTGCCATTTTTTTTGGCATTCAACCACCAAACCGTTGCCTCATCATTTAGACCAGTATTAAATTAACACCTCTCCGACCCTATGGAGAATGGTGAAAATACAAGTCGGTGGAATTACAATGAAAGTCTTTGTAGGGGCAACTGCAAGCTTTTATATGCCTGCCCACCAAGCTGGATATTGCATGGACGCCAAAATGATTTCTGCTGTGTCATGTGCATGTTGAGACTTTCTTAAACTGATTCTTGGTAGAATTGCAATCAAAGGTAACTTAGTCCAAAGTCCACTGCACAGCATGGTGTAGAGCAGTAAGAACAGACAGCAGATCTTTAGTTTAGTTTGTTTAACCCTTTGCCTGCCAAGCACGTACGGCGTACGTGCTGGCAGGCCAATGCTCAGGCTGCCAAGAACGTACATTGTACGTTCTTTGGCAGCTGAGCTCTCTCTCTGCTTCGGCGGCTTTTGCCGCCTCCGCAGAGAGTGGGGAGAGAAGACAGCCCCCTAGGCAACGAGGCTGGGGGGCTGTCAAGTCGGATCTGCGACTCGATTGTCGCAGATCCGACTTCAAAGTAGCAGACGCATCGCATGGAGCGTCTGCTACTACACTCACCCTTCTTCCTGCCTGCAGAGCCGCCCACGCACTTCCTGCTGCGCAGCAACTCTGCAGACACGCTGCCAGGACTCCTCCAAAGAAGACAGCGATTCTCCTGCTCCAAAAACGGTAAGTGCACATTTTTTTTACACACTTACCTGCACCTACACATACTTACAGTACATTTCTGCATTTTAGTAAAGATTGGAATTTTTTAAAAAATTTTTTTTTTAATTTTAGCACACTTGGTCCCTTTTGTACAGTTATTTACACTTATTTACACTTATTTACATGTATTTGCACACTCAGATAATTTTTATTAGTGCACAAATATGTATACACAAACAGGTGTTTTTTTTTTTTTTTTACGAATTCATTATACTGTTATCTTTTGTTTTTTTTGCCTAAAAACGTGTTATTTTGGCAGCGTGACTATTGGATAATCGATTTCGGCCACTAATTACGCTGTCAGAACAATTATTTTGTTATTTCATTGATTTACGCTATTTTTGTGGTTTTATTGCAATTTTATCCCTGCATTATTGTTCCTTATGTATCTTTAGTATCGTTTTGCTGTTTGGTGCTTTGGTATAGAAAGATAGATTTTACTTAGTTTGATCCGCCAAAATATGTGCTTTCCAAAAATATATGGGTTTCTGGGGTTATTTTTACAGTTTGGGGGTCTTACGGCACATAACGTACAGTTAGGGTTCTCTTTTCTGCAGCTTAGTTGGCTAGCGTGAAAATTCATAGGCACGTTTTTCATTTGGGGTCCATACACAACACATACTTTGGTAAATCTATACATATTGGGCATCAAACTATTTATTAGACCTCTGACGTCCATATTTAGAGAGATTTTTCTTTGTACGTAAAACATTGTGTGTGATAAATGCGGCAAACTGCAACATTTTTAGGCGATTTTCAGAAATGTTGTAAAAACCTATATGTTTAGAAAAGCTTTGCAGTTTGGTAGTTTCGTGTAGAAAGACGTCGTTATCTTTGTTGGAATCAGCAGAATGTGTACTTTCCAAAAATGTATGGTTTTGGGGGGTCATTGCTGTTAGGAGGGTCTTGAGGCAAATAATATGAAGTCAAGGGTCTATGTTCACAGAAGGCGAATCGGCAGCGGAGAAAACTCATATTCACTATTTTTATTTGGGGTCCGCACATGCCAGCTGCCTTGGTATATCTATGCATATTGGGCATCAAACTGTTCAGTAGACCCTTGGCATCAATATTTATGGTGTTTTACAATTGTATGTAAGAAATTGGGTGAGATAAATGCAGCCAATTGCAATATTTTTAGGCGATTTTCAGAAATGTAAAAACAGTTGCTTTTATCGCCAAATTTAGGAAAGGCTTGCGACTTGGTACTTTGGAGTACAAAGACATGCATACCCAATTTGGATTCGCAGGAATGTGTACTTTCCAAAAATATATGGTTTTATGGGGTGAACGCACTTTTTTCTACCTTTGCCCCCCCCCAAAACAATGTAAATGTGTTGATTTTGCAGTACCTGAAATGACAGACCATTTGAGGGTCTTTGTTTTGGGGCCCTATATGCCACGTGCTTGGGTACACCTATACATATTGGGCATCAAACTGTTCAGAGGACCCCAGGCTTTCATATTTGGGGTGATTTCTCTTGATACCTAAAAGTATGTGGGAACTACGATGCTAGAGGGTGAAAATTTTGAGGTGATTTTTGGAAATGTCCCCAAAATCACCAAATTTAGAAATGGTTTGCGGCTTGGTACTTTGGAGTACAAAGACATCCATACCCGATTTGGATTCGCAGGAATGTGTACTTTCCGAAAATATATGGTTTTATGGGGTGAACTTACTTTTTTCTACCTTTGCCCCCCCCCCAAAAACAATGTAAATGTGTTGATTTTGCAGTACCTGAAATGACAGACCATATGGGGGTCTTTCTTTTGGGGCCCCTGTATGCCACGTGCTTGGGTACACCTATACATATTGGGCATCAAACTGTTCAGGGGACCCTAGGCTTTCATATTTGGGGTGATTTCTCTTGATACCTAAAAGTATGTGGGTAATACGATGCTGCAGGGTAGATATTTTGAAGTAATTTTTGGAAATGTCCCCAAAATCCCCAAATTTAGAAATGGTTTGCGGCTTGGTTCTTTGGAGTACAAAGACATGCATACCCAATTTAGATCCGTGGGAATGTGTACTTTCCGAAAATATATGGTTTTCTGGGGTGAACTTACTTTTTTCTACATTTGCCCCCCTCAAAACAATGTAAATGTGTTGATTTTGCAGTACCTGTAATGACAGACCATATGGGGGTCTTCGTTTTGGGTCCCCTATACGCCACGTGCTTGGGTACACCTATACATATTGGGCATCAAACTGTTCAGAGGACCCCAGGCTTTCATATTTGGGGTGATTTGTCTTGATACCTAAAAGTATGTGGGTAATACAATGCTGCAGGGTCGAAATTTTGAAGTCATTTTTGGAAATGTCCCCAAAATCACCAAATTTAGGAATGGTTTGCGGCTTGGTAATTTGGAGTACAAAGACATGCATACCCAATTTAGATCTGTGGGAATGTGTACTTTACGAAAATATATGGTTTTCTGGGGTGAACTTACTTTTTTCTACATTTGCCCCCCTCAAAACAATGTAAATGTGTTGATTTTGCAGTACCTGAAATGACAGACCATATGGGGGTCTTCGTTTTGGGGCCCCTATATGCCACATGCTTGGGTACACCTATACATATTGGGCATCAAACTGTTCAGAGGACCCCAGGCTTTCATATTTGGGGTGATTTGTCTTGATACCTAAAAGTATGTGGGTAATACGATGCTGCAGGGTCGGAATTTTGAAGTCATTTTTGGAAATGTCCCCAAAATCACCAAATTTAGGAATGGTTTGCGGCTTGGTACTTTGGAGTACAAAGACATTCATACCCAATTTAGATCTGTGGGAATGTGTACTTTCCGAAAATATATGGTTTTCTGGGGTGAACTTACTTTTTTTCTACATTTGCCCCACTCAAAACAATGTAAATGTGTTGATTTTGCAGTACCTGAAATGACAGACCATATGGGGGTCTTCGTTTTGGGGCCCCTATACGCCATGTGCTTGGGTACACCTATACATATTGGGCATCAAACTGTTCAGAGGACCCCAGGCTTTCATATTTTGGGTGATTTGTCTTTATACCTAAAAGTATGTGGGTAATACGATGCTGCAGGGTCGAAATTTTGAAGTCATTTTTGGAAATGTCCCCAAAATCACCAAATTTAGGAATGGTTTGCGGCTAGGTACTTTGTAGTAGAAAGACATGCATACCCAATTTAGATTCGTGGGAATGTGTACTTTCCGAAAATATATGGTTTTCTGGGGTGAACTTACTTTTTTCTACCTTTGCCCCCCCCCAAAACGATGTAAATGTGTTGATTTTGCAGTACCTGAAATGACAGAACATACAAGGGGGGGTCTTCATTTTAGGGCCCCTATATGCCACATGCTTGGGTACACCTATACATATTGGGCATCAAACTGTTCAGAGGACCCTAGGCTTTCATATTTGGGGTGATTTCTCTTGATACCTAAAAGTATGTGGGTAATACGATGCTGCAGAGTAGATATTTTGAGGTGATTTTTGGAAATGTCACCAAAATCACCAAATTTAGGAATGATTTGCGGCTTGGTACTTTGTAGTAGAAAGACATGCATACCCAATTTGGATTCGTTGGAATGTGTACTTTCCGAAAATATATGGTTTTCTGGGGTGAACTTACTGTTTTCTACTTTTGCCCCCCCCCCAAAACGATGTAAATGTGTTGATTTTGCAGTACTTGAAATGACAGACTATATGGGGGTCTTCCTTTTGGGGCCCCTGTATGCCACGTGCTTGGGTACACCTATACATATCAGGCATCAAACTGTTCAGAGGACCCTAGGCTTTCATATTTGGGGTGATTTGTCTTGATACCTAAAAGTATGTGTGTAATACGATGCTGCAGGGTAGATATTTTGAGGTGATTTTTGGAAATATCACCTAAAGCACCAAATTTAGGAATGATTTGCGGCTTGGTACTTTGGCGTAGAAAGACATGCATACCCAATTTGAATTCGTGGGAATGTGTACTTTCCGAAAATATATGGTTTTCTGGGGTGAACTTACTGTTTTCTACTTTTGCCCCCCCAAAACAATGTAAATGTGTTGATTTTGCAGTACCTGAAATGTCAGACTATATGGGGGTCTTCCTTTTAGGGCCTCTATATGCCACATGCTTGGGTACACCTATACATATTGGGCATCAAACTGTTCAGAGGACCCTAGGCTTTCATATTTGGGGTGATTTGTCTTGATACCTAAAAGTATGTGGGTAATACGATGCTGCAGAGTAGATATTTTGAGGTGATTTTTGGAAATGTCACCTAAATCACCAAATTTAGGAATGATTTGCGGCTTGGTACTTTGGCGTAGAAAGACATGCATACCCAATTTGGATTCGTTGGAATGTGTACTTTCCGAAAATATATGGTTTTCTGGGGTGAACTTACTGTTTTCTACTTTTGCCCCCCCCCCAAAACGATGTAAATGTGTTGATTTTGCAGTACCTGAAATGACAGACTATATGGGGGTCTTCCTTTTGGGGCCCCTGTATGCCACGTGCTTGGGTACACCTATACATATCAGGCATCAAACTGTTCAGAGGACCCTAGGCTTTCATATTTGGGGTGATTTGTCTTGATACCTAAAAGTATGTGTGTAATACGATGCTGCAGGGTAGATATTTTGAGGTGATTTTTGGAAATATCACCTAAAGCACCAAATTTAGGAATGATTTGCGGCTTGGTACTTTGGCGTAGAAAGACATGCATACCCAATTTGGATTCGTTGGAATGTGTACTTTCCGAAAATATATGGTTTTCTGGGGTGAACTTACTGTTTTCTACTTTTGCCCCCCCCCCCTAACGATGTAAATGTGTTGATTTTGCAGTACCTGAAATGACAGACTATATGGGGGTCTTCCTTTTGGGGCCCCTGTATGCCACGTGCTTGAGTACACCTATACATATTGGGCATCAAACTGTTCAGAGGACCCTAGGCTTTCATATTTGGGGTGATTTCTCTTGATACCTAAAAGTATGTGGGTAATACGATGCTGCAGGGTAGATATTTTGAGGTGATTTTTGGAAATGTCACCTAAATCACCAAATTTAGGAATGATTTGCGGCTTGGTACTTTGGCGTAGAAAGACATGCATACCCAATTTGAATTCGTGGGAATGTGTACTTTCCGAAAATATATGGTTTTCTGGGGTGAACTTACTGTTTTCTACTTTTGCCCCCCCAAAACAATGTAAATGTGTTGATTTTGCAGTACCTGAAATGTCAGACTATATGGGGGTCTTCCTTTTAGGGCCTCTATATGCCACATGCTTGGGTACACCTATACATATTGGGCATCAAACTGTTCAGAGGACCCTAGGCTTTCATATTTGGGATGATTTGTCTTGATACCTAAAAGTATGTGGGTAATACGATGCTGCAGGGTAGATATTTTGAGGTGATATTTGGAAATGTCACCTAAAGCACCAAATTTAGGAATGATTTGCGGCTTGGTACTTTGGCGTAGAAAGACATGCATACCCAATTTGAATTCGTGGGAATGTGTACTTTCCGAAAATATATTGTTTTCTGGGGTGAACTTACTGTTTTCTACTTTTGCCCCCCCAAAACAATGTAAATGTGTTGATTTTGCAGTACCTGAAATGTCAGACTATATGGGGGTCTTCCTTTTAGGGCCTCTATATGCCACATGCTTGGGTACACCTATACATATTGGGCATCAAACTGTTCAGAGGACCCTAGGCTTTCATATTTGGGATGATTTGTCTTGATACCTAAAAGTATGTGGGTAATACGATGCTGCAGGGTAGATATTTTGAGGTGATATTTGGAAATGTCACCTAAAGCACCAAATTTAGGAATGATTTGTGGCTTGGTACTTTGGCGTAGAAAGACATGCATACCCAATTTGGATTCGTTGGAATGTGTACTTTCCGAAAATATATGGTTTTCTGGGGTGAACTTACTGTTTTCTACTTTTGCCCCCCCCCTAAACGATGTAAATGTGTTGATTTTGCAGTACCTGAAATGACAGACTATATGGGGGTCTTCCTTTTGGGGCCCCTGTATGCCACGTGCTTGGGTACACCTATACATATTGGGGATCAAACTGTTCAGAGGACCCTAGGCTTTCATATTTGGGGTGATTTCTCTTGATACCTAAAAGTATGTGGGTAATACGATGCTGCAGGGTAGATATTTTGAGGTGATTTTTGGAAATGTCACCTAAATCACAAGATTTAGGAATGATTTGCGGCTTGGTACTTTGGCGTAGAAAGACATGCATACCCAATTTGGATTCGTTGGAATGTGTACTTTCCGAAAATATATGGTTTTCTGGGGTGAACTTACTGTTTTCTACTTTTGCCCCCCCCAAAACAATGTAAATGTGTTGATTTTGCAGTACCTGAAATGTCAGACTATATGGGGGTCTTCATTTTAGGGCCTCTATATGCCACATGCTTGGGTACACCTATACATATTGGGCATCAAACTGTTCAGAGGACCCTAGGCTTTCATATTTGGGGTGATTTGTCTTGATACCTAAAAGTATGTGGGTAATACGATGCTGCAGAGTAGATATTTTGAGGTGATTTTTGGAAATGTCACCTAAATCACCAAATTTAGGAATGATTTGCGGCTTGGTACTTTGGCGTAGAAAGACATGCATACCCAATTTGGATTCGTTGGAATGTGTACTTTCCGAAAATATATGGTTTTCTGGGGTGAACGTACTTTTTTCTACCTTTGCCGTCCCCCAAAACGATGTAAATGTGTTGATTTTGCAGTATCTGAAATGACAGAACAAACGGGGGGTCTTCCTTTTGGGGCCTCCTATGCCACGTGCTTGGGTACATCTATTCATATTGGGCATCAAACTGTTCAGTGGACCCAGGATTTTATATTTGGGGTGTTTTACATTGATACCTAATGATGTGTGGGAGATATGTTGCTGTAGAGTGGAAGCTTTGAGGTCATTTTTCAAAAAATTCACCAATTTCTATAAAACATTATAACTTTAGGAAACAATTGCAACTTAGTGGTTTGGAGTACAAAGATATTTCTACCCATTTTTGATTCACCAGAATCTGTTCTTTCTAGTAATGGGTAGTTTTCTAGGGTAAACCTACTGTTAGCGGAATGTTTGGCCTTGAAATCAAAAGTATGCCGTTTGGGGAGTGTTGCTTTGGAAATTTGGTTGTGTACTGCTTGTAGATTTTGAGCTATACAAGTGAGAAATCTCCATAAAACTATATATATTTGGTATTGTCGCGTTCAGGAGACATAGACCTTTCTAAATCGGCTGTGTTCTCGTACATAAAATGAATGATGTTTCTGATATATGTGATTGTTCTTCGTGCAACATGATTTTTTTCATTTTATTTGACACTTAGAATCCAATATTTTTTTAGAGAAGTAGAATTACACCAAAATTCTTGCATATTGTGAAAGTTCAGGTTGTCCTGAAAAAAACAATATATTGTTTTCCTGGGTTAACTAAAAGACCACCCCAGGAAAGGCCCTTAAAGTGAAAGAGTGCAAAATATCTAAAAACTGCTTGGCAGTAGATGTTCGCATCTAGGACAAAACGGCTGGCAGGGAAAGGGTTAAAGCCAAAACAGGCGCTCAATATTTATACAAATAGCTTTGTATCCAAATGCCATCAAACCATTTTCTGTTTGTAATTACTGCTTTCAATTTAGCTTCTGTCTTAACTCAGTGATGCATACCCAGTCATACTACTCACTTCTGTGATTGATGTCATATGCACAAAATCTGAACGTTGTCACTGAAAATCGTACTATTTCTTATGAGGATAGGTTTGTATTTGAGAAAAAACAAACCGTGTCTACATCCCACATTGTTTTTAAAGGAGTGGTACTTTGATTTAGATTTTATTATGATGTAGAGAGTGATATTCTGAGATAATTGCCAATTGTTTTTTTTTTTAGTTATTTAGCTTTTTATTCAACAGGTTGCTATTTTAGCAATCTAGTTGCTAGGGTCCAAATTACCTTGGCAACCATACTCTGATTTGCATAAATGACTGGAGTATGATTAGGTGAGGGCCTGAACAGATGATGAGTAATTAAAATAAGCAATAACATTTAATTTGTAGCTTTACAGAGCATGTGTTTTTGGATGGGGTAAATGCTGGAAAGAATCAGAAGAAAAAGGCAAATAATTAAAAAGCTATTAAAAATAAATGATGAAGACCAATTGAAAAGTTGTTGAGAACTGTCCATTCTAGCACATGCTAAAAGTTAACTGAAAGGTGAACCACTCCTTTAACACATTTATGGTCCTAATATATATATATATATATATATATATATATATATATATATATATATATATATATATATATATATATATATATATATATATATATATATATAGGCTAAGAGGAGGCTGGAGAAGGACAGCAAGGACCCGAGGAAGGGGGGGATGACAGCACAATTTGGCGATGTCCTTATGTGCACTGTTTAGTGCCGACAGAGTCTGCCTTTGTATGAATAGACGGTATAGACCGGCTCCCAATGGAGTTACACGCCTCATGGAGAGGGCTGACTGGCGCTGATTTCCACTATTCTTGTCATGCTTTCACACATGCTAATCTGCACCTTATAAGTTATTTGGGTAATGCAGTGAGATGTAGTTCAGCAACATCCAGGTAGGCTTTTTGAAATGCTATAGATCAGATTGAAGAAAGCAGCTATAGATAATGTGATTTTCTGGGTTGTGTCTGTTGTGTTGTTGCACTTGAGTTGATGCACATTTGCTTCTGTCCTTGCACCTTGTTTTTTTGGTGTGTGTGTGTGTGTGTGTGTGTGTGTCTGTCTGTGCAGAATCTGTGGCATAAAGCTGTATACAATCTTTGATAACTTTCTGTTTCACTTATATTGCAAGTATATAGTATAGGCTTATACTCAAGTCAATACAGTTTTCCTAGGTAAATTTAGGTACCTCGGCTTATACTCTGGTCGGCTTCTACTCTAGTATATACGGTATATATATTTATATTTATAAACAAAACATAAAGCATCAACAAAATGTTGTTTAGGTTGTGTGGTAATACTTTAAAAGTAAAAAGACATTGAACAAAGTTGCATGTGCCCAAAAGTAAAAAAAAGAAAAAACTAAGGATTTTGAAAAATATTTCTGTTTGTCTGTGTGTTAGGAGGATACAAGGCCATTCAAGGCCTCTGGAGAAACAAAATGATTTTTTTTCAGAGTACTGTATCTAGAGATAAGGTTAGACATATAAACTGCTACATTGCGGAACAGGTCTTTTAAGGTTAGGTTGACAAAGAATTGTTACAAAGCTGCATTGCTGTGTGAAAATTACCTGTTTCCTATTTTGTTTTTTAATTATTTATGGCACTTTTCAAATTTTGTCTTTCAAAAGGTGGGAGCAGGATGGGTTGGAAAATGTAAGTATCTCAGTGACTGACATGGCAAACAATATATTGCAAGGCTGTTATTTAATATTATAATAATGCTGGGTGCATAAACATCCCTGTTATTATCATCATAATAATTAAAACAAACTTAATAATAAATACCTTTTATTAGGGTCACTAGTGTTTCAACATTGTTTTTTAAATATAGAGTTAAGCAAGGAGCCTTTATAACATTTAGTTGCTCATGATTCTCTTGGTCCCCGAGAAGTCTGAAACAAATCAGACTTCCACTAATTATTATTGCTAATCACTAATTATTAACTATATAGTTAACTGGACAGGGCAATGATTGCTTCCTACCCAAAAGTCAATGGTTTCTTGTACAGTCTTCTATTCTGCTGTGACTGTGAATATTTGTCAAAATATAATAACTACAGATTTAGGGAGTTATTTACTAAAATCCAAATTTTATTTAGGCTCTACTAAACTCCCATCCCCGATTTTGCCTTATTTATTAATAAAATAAAAATAATAAAATTGAGCAGAATAGGGACATCTCCCATTGACTTATACATGTCCTCAACAGGTCTGAGATAGCGGATTTTCAGATTTGGGCTTTTTGCAAATAAATTTGAGGTTTTTTTCACAAAAGATTAAAATTTTTGCACTAAAAAGCCACACCAGAAAAATTCCTGTTTTTGTAAATAACCCCCTTACTGTCTTCAATATGAGCTTAAATTCACATTTCCCAAACTTTTCTCAAATATTCCATTACCAACAAATTGTAATATCCCTTATATTGTGCTATTTCTGTGACATAAGCGATTTTGTTTGTTCCAGTACATCTTAAATTCATACATATTTAAATCTCTGTTGATTTGATTTCTCTGCATCTGTTGATTGCATCTATTTCCAGATATTGTTTCTATTAAAGCCTCACTAAATTGCAGTGCTGTAAAACCCATAATTGGATGAGGTACACTTGCAGCTGCCCTTCTTTTAACAATTATTGCATTTTTTTTAAAGGGGACCCATCACCCAAAAAAATATTCAAAATCCTATTTTATCACATTAGTCAAGCAAAATGAACTTTAATTACACAATAAAAATTATTTGACTCTTGCTTTCTTTAGTCTGGGATTTCTAAATTATAGCCAGCAGGTAGGAGCCATTTTGTGGACACTGTTATTAAGACAAGCCTTGTATCATCTCAGAATCTTGTTTGTGCACCAGAATGGATGACCTGATGTCCATCCCCATGCACTGGCTACACAGTTAAATGGTAAAGAGAACGGGGGAATGTGGGGAGAGCATTGATTTCTATTAAGTGCTGAATGGAAAGTGAAAGTAATTGTCTGCCTTATCTCTATACCCTGGGTATAGAGGAGTGGCAGACAATATTTGATTGACAGCTGAGATTTATAAAAGAGTTTACAACAGCTATGAATGCTTTAATAAAAAATAGACATTGGATGTTTAATTTGAAAAGGACTTTTATTATACAGATTTTTGTGTCTGGGTGACAGGTCCACTTTAAGATATTCATCTCAGCTACCTGAGAATTATAAAATACACTGTCCCATTTAATTGTGAAGAATTGTTTAATTTTATAAACATAAAATTTAAATTTTAACAAGGCAAAAGAAACCATTTTGAGTGTTCAAATAAATAAAAAATTTAATTGGTTTACCATTTTTTATGTTTAGTAACATTGCTTATGGAAGTGCATAAACACAGAAATAGTGAGCATAACTGTATACCTTGCAGAGTTTAGAGCATCCCATTATTTTTTTAAAGTATTTGCTTTTTATTCACCTTCTTCTGTCAGGTTATATTTAAACTTATACTTTCAATTTTTTTGTTCCATTATGTTACACTGTGCATTTCCTTTGGAAGAAGACAGTTCAATAATTTAACTGCATGGATGTAGAATTGCACCTCATCCACAAAAATCTAAAGACTTATTGAGCTGTTAAGTGTGATGAAAATTCTGTATCGTCTCCTGCTGCAAAGTCGTTTAGTATTTTGTTAAGAAGGATGAATGGCAGGAAGTTTAAAAAGCTGTTAGCAAATGCGGTGGATAGTGTAGAAAAGCCTGTTGAAAAGTATCCTTGAGAAGTAAGTTTGTTTTGTAGTTCTTCTAACTCTTTGTTGTTACCTCCAGCTTCCTGATCAATAATTCTATTGCATCTTTCTAATTAGTGCGATGGGAGCGATCTCTTGGTGCTATTATCAGGCAGACGAATCGTCCAATGACACCAGAAGCTGTACGTGATGAGTGGGCAAAGATCTGTGATTTTGATAATGCCGACAAGCCACAGACAATCCAAGGTACACCATATAAATTAGACCACTAACGTTTTATTATTGTGTCTAGCGATACGTAGTAAATATTTGGTGTATTCTTTCTTTCTAATAGCCGTGCAGTACATTTTCACTTGTCATTTAGCTCAACGATACAAGCAGAGAAGTTCTTAGACCATAAAGAAAATCAAAACTTTAATCAAAGGGGGACTGCCATAACTAAAAATGCACCCATGTGGTTATTATTCTGCTGTATTCTATTCACAAACACATATTGTAATGTTTTACTTATGGTTTTTGAGATGATAATTTTTTCACTTTCTGTATTGTTTGCCAGCTGGGCATTCTTGATTTTATATATATATATATATATATATATATATATATATATATATATATTTATTTATATATATTTATATATATTTATTTGATTTCTCAGGAAAAAAATTGTGAGTGTTGGCTGCTACTTGTGCACCAAGGAAGTTTCTTCTGTGATGGGGACAGCCATTTTAATTTTTGGAAAGTTAATAAAGTTCATACAATTTTTTTTTCTGGCTACAAAAAGCGAAGCAAGTTTAATTTTTGTTTCCATATGTTGGTAAATGTGTCCCTGCGATGATATTGTTAATTGTAATAGGTTCAGATTCATGTTCACACCCCTATGGGTTAAAGGGATACTGTCATGGGAAAACATGTTTTTTTTCAAAACGCATCAGTTAATAGTGCTGCTCCAGCAGAATTCCGCACTGAAATCCATTTTTCAAAAGAGCAAACGTATTTGGTTTTATTCAATTTTGAAATCTGATATAGGGCTAGACATATTGTCAGTTTCCTAGCTGCCCCCAGTCATGTGACTTGTGCTCTGATAAACTTCAGTCACTTATTACTGCTGTGCTGCATGTTGGAGTGATATCACCCCTCCCCCCCAGCAGCCTAACAACAGAACAATGGGAAGGTAACCAGATAGCTGCTCCCTAGCACAAGATAACAGCTGCCTGGAAGATCTAAGAACAGCACTGAATAGTAAAAGCCAAGTCCCACTGAGACTGATTCAGTTACATTAAGTGGGAGAAATAACAGCCTGCCAGAAAGTAGCCATCCTAAAGTGCAGGCACAAGTCACATGAATGGGGCAGCTGGGAAACTGACGATATGTCTAGACCTAATTTTAGAGAAGGCATAATAAACTGTCAGTAATGTATTTGTTGTCTTGTGCTATGTCTTCGATATAATGCATACAACAAATTAAATCAGTGTCAACTGATTTTATCCATATAGCTTTAAAATAGGTGAAACCTGCTTCAAGCATAGCTATTATGTGATGTTTATGTACACCGGATGCCATCTTAGTTTTGGGAATAGTTTCTGATCTTTTGTGCTAGAAAAGCTAATGGTTGTTTGATCTCTCTTATTTTTTTATCTGTATTAACCCGTTTGGTGCTAGGTGAATTTCCCTTTTGCACACCGTGGCATTTTTTGAACATTTTCACAATAGGGGCATTTATTTTAACTAGGAAATCTATAAATTGCTATTTTTCAAGACAACCTGAACTTTTAAAATCTGAGTTTTGGTGTAATGTCACTTCTGTAACAAAATATAGGGTCCTAAATACCGAAAACATGTATATTTTCACAATATAAGGATATATATTAAAAAAATGAATGTGTGAAAATACAACTGATTTTCAAAAGACCATGTCTCCAGAATGCGCCAGTGCCAAATATGTGTGGTTTTATAAAGATTTCTGACTCCTAGCAGCACATTACCAAATTTTCAAAGGACCACCCCAGAAATTGGCATATCATAGATTGCAAAATAAAAACCTCTTTACACTTGGTTTACCCCAGAAACCAAATATTTACAAATAAGTACACATTCTGATTGATACAAATTGGGTAAATGTCTTTCTACTCTTCATGATGAACTTTAGAACTGAACTGAAAATGCAGCACAATGCAACAAAATCACAAATCAATACAGATATTATGTATATTTAGTTAAACCAATGGCTTTATCATTGCCCGTAGCCTAACCAGGGATTTAATGTATTAAACCAGTCAATTTTTGGAGTTCTGAGGGATTGAATTTTCCTATTGAACAAATAGAATAATTTGAATAGTTTCCTATATAGATTCCTATAAAGATCAAAACAGATAGGAATCCTGTGGGACTTCCCATTTGATCTTTGACAAGTTTGTCCTAAGAGGTGAATGTCTAATTATGTTTTACAAGGTAAGGACCTGCTGTGCTTAAAAGAATAATGTGTATAGAGCTGCATACAGTAATAATGGTAATTAGATTGTATAATGTATGCTATTGGTTCATTAATTCCTCTGTTCCGAAAGTCAAGGAAGTGGCTGTAATCATTTTGTTTAATCAAAACTTTTTTCGCATGTTAGGTGTTCATATTGTGGGGGTATTTCAGTTGTTCCTGTGTTTTATTTCTCCTGACGATTTCTCTATTTTATAGGGATGCACCGAATCCACTATTTTGGATTTGTCTGAAAGCCCGAATCCTTCGCGAAAGATTCGGCCGAACCCCCGAATCATTCACGATAGATTCGGCCGAATACCGATTTGAATCCAAATCCTAATTTGCATATGCTAATTAGGGGTGGGAAGGGGAAAACATTTTTTACTTCCTTGTTTTGTAACAAAAAGTCACACAATTTCCCATCCTGTCCCTAATTTGCATATGCAAATTAGGATTTGGATTCGGTTTGACTGGGCAGAAGGATTCGGCTGAATCCAAATCTTGCTGCAAAAGGCCAAATCCCGAACCGAAGCCTGGATTCGATGCGTCCCTACTATTTTATGGTGAGTGTAGTTGTACATTTGAGTAATATTGTAGTACAGGGATAGGATCCCTTATCTGGAAACCCGATATCCAGAAAGCTCCGAATTACGGAATGGCTGTCTCCCATATACTCCATTTTATCCAAATAGTCCAAATTTTTAAAAATGATTTCCTTTTTCTCTGTAATAATAAAACAGTAGCTTGTACTTGATCCCAACTAAGATATAATTAATCCTTATTGGAAGCAAAATCAGCCTATTGGGTTGATTTAATGTTTAAATTAATTTCTAGTAGACTTACGGCATGAAGACCCAAATTACGGAAAGATCCGTTATCCGGAAAATCCCAGGTCCCGAGCATTCTGGATAACAGGTCCCATACCTGTAGGTGGAAAGGAATGATACCATTTAAATACAGCTTTGGGACCTGTTATCCATAATGCTCAGGACCTGGGAACTGAGCTTTCTTTCATTTGGATCTTCATACCTTAAAAATCATGTAACCATTTAATAAATCCAATGGGCTTGTTTTCCTCCCAATAAGGATTAATGTACAAGGTAATATTTTATTAAGGTAATATTTTATTCTTACAGAGATAAAAGGAAAGCATTTATTTATATTGAATTATTTGGATAACATGGAGTCTATAGGAGAAGGCCTTTCCATAATTCATACCTGGTGCTATGTAAGGCGAGGAAATACAGTTAAAAGCATATATAGAGGACACTAAAGAATTAAAAAGTACTTGAAATGGTAATAAGACACCGTATAAAGTCCCAAGGACCAAAATAATGCAGCATTCTGCGAATGGACATGAAGCAAGAGACACTGTGATAATGAGGACTCCCATAAAAATGTTCCCGAAGTTAGAATACCAATTAAGTATGTAGCAATGACAAATGAAAGAAATGATGTGAACCAAACACTATGGCTATGGGATGGTACAGACTGTAATAAAAATGCAGATAAGACAGTGTTACTGTAAAAGTACCATAAAAATCTTCTAAAAATGAAAACATAAGATGTAGCCATAACAGATGAGATGAAGGATGTTAAAAAAATGCTGTATGAACCACTGATGATAATTTAACATTGGAAAACCTCCTCCAATTACACTGGTAGTTAGGAGGGTCGTTCTAGTACACTCAAAACAGGAGGACACAAAGGTTCAGAATTCATAGTAAAAACATATCCTGTATACCATCTTCATCATGTATCACCCCATGGGCTACATAGAAAGCTGGAAGAACTCAGTAAGCAATGGTTGTATAAAAGGAAGACCATAAAAAGACAGTAGACATGCCGATTTAATTGAAGACTTTGTGCAAGTTCTAATCTATTTTTGGTGCAATTTTATGCATTTAGTTTGCACATAATTCTATGATCCATCTCAACAGCATTGATCCATCCACAAGAATGAAACAACATTTGTAAAAAAACCTCGGAATTCAGAGTCTTTTGCAGTGTAGCATCCTATACTTTATATTAGAAAAGAGTTAAAGAGTTTTCTGTAGTCTAACTAGGGATGCACCGAATCCAGGATTCTGTTCGGGATTCGGCCAGGATTTGGCCCTTTTCAGCAGGATTCGGCCGAATCCTTCTGCCAGGATTGGTTTTCTTAGGGACTGATGGTGTTTATGAATTGCAATAGATTTCTTACGTTGGTAAATGTTTCTGTAATAAGACCTGGAAAAAAGAATCAAATAAGAAACATAAAGAATCAAGTAAGAAAATAAGGAATGTGTTTAAACATAAGTACAGTTATGGCACCCGTTATCCGGAAACCCATTATGCAGAAAGCTCCAAATTACCGAAATAGACTGAAAGGCAGTCTCCCATAGACTCAATTTTATCCAAATATTCCAAATTTTGAAAAGTTATTTCTTTTTATCTATAATAATAAAACAGTACAGGTATGGGACCCTTTATCCTGAAACTGAATATCCAGAAAGCTCCGAATTACCGAAAGGCCATCTCCCATAGACTAAATTTTATCCAAATAGTCCAAATTTTGAAAATTTTTTTTTTTTTTATCTATAATAATAAAACAATACAGGTATGGAACCCTTTATCCGGAAACCCAATATCCAAAATAGCTCCGAATTATGGGAAGGTCATCACCCATACAGGCCCGGATTTGTGGAAAGGCCACCTAGGCCCGGGCCTAGGGCGGCAGGATTTTAGGGGGGCGGCATGCTTCCCAACCACACCACACCCACATTGGTTCAAAAACACTGGGGATGCGCTGGAGATACAACCATTTTTTAAATTTCCCATGCACCAATCCCCATTGCTCTTGTCCGTCTGGAGGGGACAGGGGTGACGAACCGCAGTGGGCCTAGGGGCGCCCACTATGTAAATCCGGCCCTGCTCCCATAGACTCCATTATATCCAAATAATCCAAATTTTTTAAAAATGATTTCCGTTTTCTCTGTAATAATAGAACAGTACCTACTTGATCCAAAGAAGATATACTTTATCCTTATTAGAGCCAAAACCAGCCTATTTGATTAGATTTTCTTGTAGGCCTATGGTATGAAGATCCACATTATGGAAAGATCCTTTATCTGGAAAGTTCCAGGTCCCTAACATTTTGTATAACAGGTCCCATAACTGTACCATGTACTTGATCTTTATTAATCCTTATTGGAAATAAACTCAGCATATTAGGTTTATTAACTGTAATATTTACATGATTTTTTGTAGACTTAAGGTACTAAGATCCAAATTACAGAATGATTCGTTGTCTGGAAAACCTCAGGTCCAGAGCATTCTGGTAAACAGGTTCTATACCTGTATTATTTATTGTACTTCAGTGTGCTGCACTACTGGAAAAGTGCTTCAACTTCTTCTGCTGGTATCTGAACTGAGAATGCCACATCAAGATTTTCATTTTTCCATAAATCTCTGCTGTTTAGGAGCAGGGGGTCTAGTTAATATGTTGCATCCTAATTTTTATTTTCCCAATGTAATGGTGAAGAAACTGAAAGCTTGCACCACTCGGAATCTGTAAGAGAATTTTAAGACTTAAAAGGCTCTGCAGCTCATTTCATGCCATAGGTGTCAGTGTGCACTAATCCAGAATAACCAATTAGTCCATCCTAAATGGTTGGTATGGCCTACTGAACTTGCTCATTTTAAGCGTGTTAGATAAGAGGCTTACTTGAGAAAACTATCTAGCCTTGCTGATGGGGTGAATCTTTTTTTTTTTTTAAGGAAAATCAAATATAGTTTCTTTTTTTTCTTTTATTTGTGATGACTGTGAACAAAGGCTCAGGGGGTTGTTCATAATTTGTAGTTGTCATTTATATTTTTGTTGCATTTATGATTTTTTTTGACCATCTTAACAAAAGGTGAATTCAATTATACACACAGATTTTATCAGATGTGAGTTTCTTGATGTGTAGAATCCAGTCTTTCTGCTTTTTTTTTTTGTTGTTTTTGTGTGGCCTATGTGCATTTCTTCAGGAAACCAGGTATGCAGCAAGCTCTGAATTACGGAAAGGCCATCTCCCATAGACTCCATTTTATCCAATTAATCTAAATTTTGAAAAGTTATTTCCTTTTTATCAGTAATAATAAAACAGTACAGGTATGGGATAAAATAGACCCCATTTTATCCAAGTGATCGAAATTTTAAAAAATTATTTCCATATTCTCTGTAATAATAGAACAATTTCAATTTCCCAAACCAACAGTGACTTTCCTACAAAAGAAAAACCTATGTGCTTTTCTTCTAGTATCTTTTGTGGAACAGTCGTTTTCTCTGCCAAACTCCCTTCTAGCTGGAATACTTTATTCCCAGTTATAGTCTTTAAAGGAAAACTATACCCCCAAAATGAATATTTAAGCAACAGATAGTTTATATCAAATTGAATGACATATTAAAGAATCTTACCAAACTGGAATATATATTTACATAAATATTGCCCTTTTACATCTCTTGCCTTGAACCACCATTTCGTGACTCTATCTGTGCTGTCTCAGAGATCACCTGACCAGAAATACTACAACACTAACTGTAACAGGAAGAAGTGAGGAAGCAAAAAGCAGAACTCTGTCTGTTAATTGGCTCATGTGACCTTACATGTGGTTTGTATGTGTGCACAGTGAATCTTACGATCTCAGGGGGCGGCCCTTATTTTTTAAAATGGCAATTTTCTATTTATGATTACCCAATGGCACATACTACTAAAAAAGTATATTATTATGATAATGGTTCATTTACATGAAGCAGGGTTTTACACATGAGCTGTTTTACTCAGTATCTTTTAATAGAGACCTACATTGTTTGGGGGGTATAGTTTTCCTTTAAATGGAAGTGGGCAACATTTTATTTTCTATTCGGCATCATATTGCAAGATGTTCCTTTGTTCTGCCATTGGGCCTAGGCTCTAAATCAATGTGTTGTGGTGTCATTGCTGCTATTGGTCTCTCAGTGAATTGCTGTAATATGTGTTCCAGCTACTCTACCTACAGTATATTCTATTACACATGTTGATTTCAAGGGCCTTGTTATCTACAAGCAATAACAACTTCAGAGGCAGGTACATAAAACTTTGCCCTGAGTCACTTCTGCAGCAATCGCCTGCAATCAGACTGCCACTTCTGACAGTTGCACACATTCTTGCATTAGATCATGATTCTGTCCCTTTTGTCACCTCCTCCATGCTATTAATCTCTACAACTTTGGGAATTTTGGATTCTCCTCATTTTCTGTAGCCCTAAGTTACCTTTTTTTCTCTGATACAAGAAATGTACCGGTTAATAAGGTTAGAATTATTTAACTTTATAGTATTATATATTAATGGGGGAATGTTATGTTTTACTAGCGACCAAGATTTTCATTGTTTTCCTCCTTTTTGACCGATTTCAGACCTCCTCGCAATGTTTGCGACCTAATGGCTGTTGCGAATATGCGTAGTGTATGCAATATTCACCAGAGGCTGATTTTACATTGCAAGCAGTGTTAAACATTCATAAAAATGCCAATTACATTCCCCCTATAGAGTTGCTTTCACGTACCTCCCAGCTGTCCCGTTTTTCGTGGGACAGTCCAGCTTTTAACAGCTCAACCTGCAGTCCCGGCTTTTTACTGAAATGTCCTGACTTTCTCTTTGATGTCTTGCACTGAACAGCTATAAAAAGATACAAAGGGGCAAATTTACTTACCTTCGAAGTTGCGCCAGTGTTGGCTGCGCCGTACACCGGCACACTTCGCCAGGCTTAGATTCGCCATGGCTGCGCAAATTTACGAAGATCCAAAGTTGCCTACAAGTTACCGAACGTTTGCTAAGTTGCGCTAGCGATGTTATGATCAGTGGTGTGAAGTTACGATATCGATGGCAAATATGCATACGGTGTGCGGTTAAAGTACAATGGCGGTATATGCAGCAGCAAACACATTACACTACACAAGGCCAGGGAACCTTAATAAATGTGTTCTAATGCCCTACACATGTGCCCACAATATAGTTTAGGTGCCATATGTTATGAAATGTAGGGGGGGAATGAGGGTACCCTAAAAAATTTTAGATCTTTTTCAGCCTATCACCCTATAAAAAGTAAAAGACGCCAGCGTTTTTTTGGGATTTAGAAAAAATTTAAACTTTTTTTGGACCATCCCTATCTACTCTATTGCACTTCGCCTGGTCTGAGGTGGCGAAGTAAAGTCTGGCGCAAGAGGTAACGTTCACAAAAATCCACAACTTGGTGAATTAGCGTAGTTACGTCCCTTCGCCAGAGCGCAACTTTGGCGTAAGGGTGCGAAGTAGCGCTAGAGTGGCAAAATGACATCACACTGGCGAATTTTCGCTAGTGTTAGCCACTTCACCCTTCAGTAAATTTGCCCCATTGTTTCTAACTTAATTGGCTTTTGGCAGAAAGCCCAGAACAGCCACCAGGTGTAACTTCTGTAACAATTTAAGATAAACAAATAAATAATTGTAACAATTAAAGATTAGCAGGTCTTGTGGGGAAACTTTGACCAGCAGCTTAAAGGGCAATTTCCCTTCATTAGCAAAACTGTGATAAAACATAAAAACCACAGAATTGTTTTCAAACTTTCATAGCCTGCCAAATATTGTTAAATTAACATTGTAATTGGGAAGGGGGTGTGGCAACAAAATGGGCGTGGTCAAAAATACATTGTCGCGCTATGCGGTGGCAAATCTTTTTGTCCCTCTTTTTATTTCCAAAATGTTGGGAATGTTTCTCCATCAACCCTTGTATCAAATCTGTTGGGAATGTTTCAGCATCAACTTTTGATTTTCCTGCCTGTTTTAACAGAACCTCTCCTGTCCCTGCTGCCCCTCATGCCTTCCCACAATTTTATGATCCTATAGGGTGTAAAGTCATACAGAAGAACATGCTACTTCAATGTCTTTTGTACAGACCTAAACTTCATTAAAACTAGCAGTTTGACTTTTTATGTAACCTTTTCTCCACGGCTTTTATACGTAAACAATCATCTCTTATCCAGCGGATACCATGACTCCCCAAAAATACTATTATTTTATTATTTATATATCTGTAACTGTTAATAGCATCTTACTTCTCTATAAGAATTTTTTAACTTACATTTTTTTACAAATAAAAAAATGACTTCATATGGGTGTTTGATTCCTTACATCTGCTCCATAACGCTTGCATTGCCCATCCTATATGATCTATTCAAATGAACATACATATTGACAAACGTTCAGGCAATCTGTGAAGCTGTCGGAAGTGCTGACTTCTGTGTAGGAAACCTTTGTACACGTGAAGTTTAAAGATTGCTGTAGAATGTCCATCGTTTAATTACTTTTGTTTCATCCATTGATTGACTCTTCAGACCTGCAGTAAATATTTCGACTGCATTTTTTTAAACTAAAACTGGCTTGATGAAAATTGCAATTTAATCCTTTCTGATCCTTGGAAATTAAGCACTGCTTTCAGAGTTATTAAAAAAGCAAAAATTACAACTAATGCCAGTCTATAGATTAAATGAGCTGGCTCATAGGTTGCATAACAAATGAGCCTCTATCATACTCTTCTTATCTGAAAATCTTTAATTCAGACTTAACATTAATCTACATTATAAGAACATTTGTTGTTTGTTTATTAGAGGCCATTATCTACATTCTTTTTCTTTTATCAGCTCTAGGTGACATTTTTACTGAGGACCCAGTTTACACATTATAGCATTTCCTGGGTTGTGTAAATTTGACCATCCAGAGATCTTCTCAAACGAGTGAATCTTTGCCTGATCTATCCACCCAGTTGGGGGACCATCTTGGCTTGATATCAGCTGTTCCCTGGGACGGAGACTGTATAAATAGCCAGATGCAATACAGAGCTACCTAATAGATATCTGGCTGATTCCTGACCAGATATTGTTCAGATAAGACTCCATTTTGTCCCTATGCACAAACCAATTTGATGATATTTCAGTTTAGAGTGAGAAGGCATCCACCAAATCTGTTTCCCGTGGAAGGCCCATCTTTAATATATTGTTACCTTTACAGAGGTGGTTCACCTTTAAAGGAACAGTTCAGTGTGTAATATAGTTAGTTAGCCAAAATATAATGTATAAAGGCTGGAGTGTACAGATGTCTTATAAAACAGCCAGAATCCAACTTCCTGCTTTTCAGCTCTATAACTCTGAGTTAGTCAGCGACTTGAAGGGGGGCCACATGGTACATATCTGTTCAGTGAGTTTGCAATTGATCCTCAGCATTCAGCTCAGATTCAAAAGCAACAGATATGACCCACATGGCCCCCTCCCAAGTCTCTGATTGGTCACTGCCTGATAACCAGGGTAACCAGTCAGTGTAAACCAAGAGAGCTAAAAAGCAGGAAGTAGTGTTCTGGCTATTATGTTAGACATCCAGTCACTCTAGCCTTTATACATTGCATTTTTGGCTAACTAACTATATTAGAAACATTTTTTATTTTGCACAGCCTATCTATTTATACAGTTTTTATTGTCACACTGAGCAATTCCTTTAAAGGACAAAGCAAGCCTGTTCTACAGTTTCTATCCCTATAGTAAAGTATGTGGCACTGAACCTAATCGCTAGATTTATCTTAATAAAAAGTGCCCCCCCTCCAACTTTTAGTTACTTCTAGTAAGCTGTCCATGAATCAGAACTGTATCACCATGTTTCTATGGCTGACTTAATCATTATGGCTGATGTACTGTCTCGCCGCATGCACAATTAAATTCCACCCAAGCCTTCTACATCACTCTCTCTCATGCACAGATCTCAGTACCGTATAAGCCGATCCGAGATAAGCCGAGGTACCTAATTTTACCTACGAAAACGTGGAAAACTTATTGACTCTAGTATAAGCCTAGACACAACTACAGCCCTGTCTCCCAGCAGCGCACATTCCGCCAAAGAGACCCCCCCAGCGATCAACCAGACTTCTTTGCATGGTGACAGAGAATTGCCAAACGGATTACTGTGTGCATTGTCCCACTGTCCCACTACCATGTGCAGAGGGTGCTGTGTGATTTTGCCATCACTGTTAATCCTTCATATAACCAACAGAGGGCAATGTGTGATCTTGCAGTCACTGTTATTCTTTCATATAACCAACAGAGGGCCCACTGTTATTCTTTGATATAACCAACAGAGGGTGCTGTGTGATACTGCAGTCACTGTTATTCTTTCATATAACCAACAGATGGCGCTGTGTGATATTGCAGTCACTGTTATTCTTTCATATAACCAACAGAGGGTGCACTGTTATTCTTTCATATAACCAATAGAGGGCGCTGTGTGATATTGCAGTCTCTCCCCATGCGAACTGTTGGTATAGGAATGATTAAAAGTGACTGCAATCTCAGCTACTGCCCGCTGACCCGAGTATAAGCCGAGGTAGACTTTTTCAGCATATTTTGGATGCTGAAAAACTCGGCTTATACTCGAGTATATACGGTATGTATTTATACAATGTAGCACACAAATGCAGAGTACAGCCCGCAGCTACCCTGCTATTTAACCCTTTAAGTGCCAGCAGAATTTGTAATTTTGGTTACATGAAATGCCAAATGTTTTTGAAACATTTTGTGATCTCTCACTTTAGGGCAGTTTCTGAGCGGAAACCTTTAGTTTACCTAGGAAAACTATACATTGTTTTTTTCAGGAGAACCTGAGCTTTCTAAATCTGAGTTTTCATGTATTTCCACCTCTGCAAAAAGATTTATAGCGCTAAATACCAAAAAAAAAAAAAAAAAATCCTAATGTTCATATCGGAAAATATTTAATTCTATGCTTGAAAATCCGATTTTTACCCTATACATTCTAAAAGTGTCCAAATTGATCTTTTTCAGAAACTTGTACAACAGGATATAGATTCCAGTTTGGGTAAACAGGGTTCTAAAACCTGTAGGAATCTGACGTGGGGGGAACGCAAGGCACTACAGAGCCTCAAAGAGGATAAACAGTTGGTTATCAAGAATGCAGATAAGGGGGGCTCTGTGGTGGTCTTGGATTCCCCGTCCTACGTGACGGAAGCAATGAGACAGTTGACTAATGACACTATGTATAGTACCTTAGAAGGTGACCCTACGAATATTTATTTGAAACAACTGAATGACCTTCTACAATATGGTGTAGATCGGGGAGTTGTAACCGCTACAGAACGAGATGGAATGGAGTGTAAAAATCCTGTGATCCCCATCTTCCATGTGTTACCTAAGGTCCACAAGTTCCTTAAGAACGTACAGGGCAGGCCCATTGTGGCGAGTATAGGATCGCTGGGGGAATGGGTTGTCACAATATGTAGATGTCCTGTTGCGTCCACTAGTGGAAGCACTTCCGACCTATTTGAAAGATACAACAATGTGTATCAACAAAATACAAGGGACGCAATGGAAATCTACATATCGTTGGTTTACCATGGATGTAATATCGTTGTACTCATCGATTGACCATAAAGTGGGTGTGATGGCTATTCAATATTGGTTGGATAAATGTAATTTAATTTCGGAAGCACAAGGTGATTTTCTTATTAGGTCTATTAAATTTTTGTTGCACACTAATTATTTTATGTTTGATGGCAAATTTTATCTCCAAAGATGTGGGGCCGCAATGGGGGCATCCTTTGCTCCCACATACGCCAACCTGGTCATGGGTTGGCTCGAGAGACTCCACATCTTTGGAGATACTAACCCTTTTAGTTCACAGATAATACGGTTTTTTCGTTATATCGATGATTGTATAGGGTTTTGGGAAGGGGACGATTTGTACAATATTGCTCCCATGTGGTAGAAGGGATTGCCTTCACCCATGAGGCCCATGCAACCAGAATAACCTTTTTAGATGTTACATTCTTTATTGATCAGGATCAGATTGAAACGGATCTTTACAGGAAACCAATAACACGTAATACCTTATTGCATCATAATAGTGCACACCCTAGGAACTGTCTCAAAGGAATTCCAGTGGGTCAGTTCCTGAGATTACGTCGGGTCTGCTCCACTTGGCAAAACTTTCATAATAGGGCAATGCAACTGTGGGACCGATTTATTGAAAGGGGGTATGATGAGTCAGAAATTAAGGCAGCTTATGACAGAGCAGTATTAAGTAACAGGTCCGATTTGCTTTCAAGTAAGTGTAATAGAAATAATTTCAGAGAAAACAGCTCCCAGATTACGATTCTGTACTACGTACAATAAAGGAACGTTTTTTTAGAACGAAGTGTACGGAAACACTGGGATATTCTTCTACAGGATCCGGTCCTGAAACAGCAACTTGAAAAGAAACCGTCTTTCGTCTACAAAAAAGCTAGGGACTTGGGTTCCCACCTATCAAAAAGTATTTTCAATTCCAAAGAAACAACTTCAAAAAACTGGCTTAAGCATAGGGGTAACTACAAGTGTGGTAGGGATAGATGTGGTTCCTGCAAATTTATTAAGAAATCTAAAGCATTTGTAAGTTCTAGCACTGGGCACTCTTTTCCTATTAAGCAATATTTTAATTGTGTGTCTCAGGGCATAATATATTTAGCGACATGCCAATGCGGCGTCCAATATGTAGGGAAGACGGTCCGTAAAGCAGGTACCCGGTTCCAGGAACATCTAGCGGCGGTGGATAGAAATGACAAGAGGTCCGCAATCTCTAGACATCTGTTAGAAAAACATGAGGGGAGAAAAAATGTATCTTTTCAAATTATTGACAAACCAATTGTACAGTCTAGGAGAGGAGATGCGGACAAAAGGTTACTGAGAAATGAAGCGTACTGGATCTATTGTCTAAAAACGTTAGAAAGGGAAGGGGGTTTAAACAAGGACTGGGAGTTGTCGTGTTTTTTCTAACTATAATTGTAATAAACTATACTGCATGCTAATAGCTTTTTTACATGGATATGGGGAAAAAATGATATATATTGGGCTAATTCAGCAATAATATTTATGTAATATGCTAGAGATTATTATAGGAATTCATTACTATTCCCAGATATGATTTGTTTTCCGCTGAAATATACCTTATATCGTAGTCTTGTAGTATACAATTGAAATTAACCTGAATGTATAAAATTGTATGATATACTTGATGTAGAGAGGATGGCTACCCTGGCTATGTGATTTGTTCAATAGATAGCCATACCTAGCAAATTTAATATCCGTTTGATATATGATCTAATTCATGGTATTATGTAAGAGTTAATGTGTTTTATGGGTGGGACTAGGTGCTATTTAACTGTGACTCTGTAGTGGGATCAGGTGTACGCTTCTGATGAAGTGGCGAGATGCCATGAAACGCGTAAAGCGGATGATCTGATGTATCTTGAACTTGACACGCTGTTAATTCTTTTAACTTGGATAATTAAAATTTAAAGATTTTATCATATCACCCCGAATGCTCCGTTTTTGCTAAATTCCAAGGATTGATCCGGAGTGGGACGGATGTTACGTGTAGCATGGAGGTGAGGATGTGATGGAGTTGTGAGGCTCCCCGTACCTGGCTCGTGTCTATGCTTGAAAATCCAACTGATTTGTTTACCCCCAAAACCATATATTTTTGGAAAGTACACATTCTACGGAATCTAAAATGGGTACCCATGCCTTTCTGCTCCAAACTACTGAGTTGCAAGGCTTTCCCTAAATTGGTGGTTTGAAGGAAATATCTGAAAATTGCCTCAAAGCTTCAAATATCCAGCATCATATCAGTGTCGGACTGGCCCGGCGGGACACCGGGAAAATACCCGGTGGGCCAGACCCCCTCTCCCAAACAGAATTTTTTTCGGCGCATCGCAGCTCCATTTGCGCTGCGATGCGCTGCCTGGGCAAGTATGCCGAGTGGCGCTTCACCTAACAGTAGGTGGGGGGGTCCGACCCTGCATCATATCACCCATGTATCATTACGTACCAAGAAAAAGCACCCTAAATTTTGATTGCCAGGGGGCCTCAAAACTGTTTGATGCCCATTGTGCATAGGTTTACCAGTATCTGGCATTTGGAGGTCCCAAAATGAAGTTATTGCATACAAATAGCCCTGTGGGTCACTTCAGCTAATGAAAAATCAATGCGTTGACTGCATTTTTTGTTGGGTAAAAACACAAAAATATATGTTTTCCTCCGAAAATCATATATTTTTGGAAAGTACACATTCTACCGAATATAAAATGAGTACCCATGCCTTTCTGCTCCAAACTACTGAGTCGCACGGCTTTGCCAAATTTGCCAGTTTTGGTGAAATACCTAAAAATACCTAAAAATTGCTTTAAAGCTTCAACTTTCCAGCATCATATCGCCACGCCAGTGTATCATTACATACCAAGAAAAAGCACCCTAAATATGGGCCCATTTTGCATAGGTTTACCAAAGTATCTGGCATTTAGAGGCCCCAAAATGAAGTTAGGGCATACAAATAGTCCTGTGGGTCACTTCAGCTAATGAAAAATCAACGCCAGGGGTCTACTAAACAGTTTGGTGCCCAATATGCATAGATTTAACCATATGGCACACAGAGAAATTTCACATTTTGTCATCTGTAAATTAGTTTTTTGCGAAACTGCATTTTGAGTGAGAAATAAGTTGAAAAAAATAAACATTGACTTTAAAGGAGAACTAAAAAAAAACCCCATGGTGATTAGTCCCCATTGTCCCCCCTCCGCTGGCCCCTCCTCCCTGCCTTACCCTTGAATTCTGTACCCTCATGAAGTAGCGACCGCATATGCAGAGTGAGCGCAGCCATCTTCTTCTCTTCAGTAATCTTCGTGAAATGATCGGAGTATTGGTGCATGTGCAGCTATTTCTTATGTGCCTGGTCTTGGTCTTTGTCAGAGACCCCTGCATTTTTTTGGAATGGATTAGACGGCCACTTAAGTTATTTTTGTAAAGCATTTATTAGAAGCTCGTATGTTAGCTAGACGTTCCTTGTCCCTTAAGTTAACTTCTAGTATGTTATGGAATGGCTTTCTAAGCAACTTCTCAGTTGACTTTCAATTGATTTTTCATTATTTCTATTTTTAGTTATTTGCCTTTTTCTTTTGTTTCTTTCCAGCTTTCAAATGGTCGGTCACAAACCCCTTTTAAAAACAAATGCTCTGTAAGGGGATACAAACGTATTGTCATTGCTACTTTTTGTTATTAATCTTTCTATAAAGGCCCTCTACTACTATTTCAGTCTCTTATTCAAATGAATGCATGTTTGCTAGAGTCATTTGGACCCCAGCAACTGGATTGCCGAAATTGCAAACTGGAAAGTTGCTGAATAAAAAGCTAAATAACTCAAAAACCACAAATAATAGAAAATGGGAACCAATTGCAAATTGTCTCAGAATATCCCTCTCTACATCAGTTTAAAAGTTAATTCAGACGTGAACAACCCCTTGTTATTTACTCTTTTGTAAAGCAGTAATTGCCAAGCAAATAGGTAACCTAAACCTGGAATAACAACATAAAGCTCTTATTACTGTCAGCGAGTCTAAAGTATTGGTTTATAGAAAACAGTAGCTTTGGCGGCCTCATGTATGACATCCTGACCCATTAGCAACTTTGGAATCAAAATTCTAATTTTAACCAGGTAAATACAGATGCCTCTTTATTAATTTGTATTGTTTTCTTGACAGACTCTATAAACCCCCTATATCAGGTGTTATCTCAAGTGGATTCTGAAAAAGGAGTGTCTATGCATCCCACTAGCCACGGGACATCATTGTCATCTTCCAGCATCGATCCTGTAAGTATAAAACTCTGATACCATTAACAATGGCTGTCAGTAGTGATATAAATTGTATAACTGTGCCCTTGTCCCTTATGGATATGCAGGCAGGTTAAACTGTGGGATTAGGCTAGTTCAAGTAATGTAGATGTTTTTACCATACACTTATCACAGGTCTTCAGTAAAAAAAAAAATGTGGCTTTGGCTGTACAGAACACATGATAAAAGTACTTGCAAAAAATGTCTCTATATACCTTTTCTTGACTTTACTGATTCACAGACCAGGGAACTACAACTTTTACACCACGGTCATACTGAGTATTAGATAAATACGATACAGGTATGGGACCTGTTTTCCAGAATGCAGGGGACCTGTGGTTTTCCATATCGTAATTTGGATTTTCCTGCCCTAAGTCTACTAGAAAACAATGTAAACATTAAATAAACCCAATAAGCTGGTTTTGCTTACAATAATGATTTATTAGATCTTAGTTGGTATCAAGTACAAGGTACTATTTTATTATACAGAGAAAAAAGAAATTTGTAAATTATTGTAAGGGTGGGACAACAAAGGTAGCTTACTAGATGGCTGATGTTAGGAGAGAGGTGGCAGGAATATAGGGGGGCTTGTTTAACTGTCCACAGTTATGTGAGCATAATCATCTTTAAAAAAATGAATGGGAATCGGTGGGTCCAAAAATGTTTGACTGCTTTTAACACTGAAGACTTGTTTTTCCCTGTAATTAATCTGATTTATCCTCGGAGCTTTTCAACGCCCTTATGAATATCACTCCTGCATATTAATAACTTGAGTTTGAATATATTCCTGATGGTTAATACTAGTACATAATTTTCCTTGCATCTGTGCAGCGGGCCTCTTACTGAGGTTCTGTTGTTTTTTTTAAACCTATATTTCAGTTTGAGCTTTATTTTTTTTTTCATATACAGCATCCAGCTATCAAAACAAAGGGACAGGCTCTATGCAGTCTATTTGTTCCGGTAGCATGCATTTAAATACTGTTACATTTGTTATAAACCATTATCATATCCTTTTTTGAAAGCAGAGCTGGCACTAGTTTCTATATGGCATTGTAAAGCTTAATAGCCTTCGGCTTCTATACATATGTCTTATTCCCACAGACCTTTGCTGCCAGGGAGCAGATTCTGTTTTTTTCTTGCTTGACTGCCTGTTTAAGGCTTAAATGCTTTAAAAAAAAAAAATAAACTCCTCTCTTAGCCAGGTGTTTGAGCATGCTGGGGTAATGTCAGAACCGGAATCTGTCCAGGAGCCCTTTGCATATTTTCTCTGCTTCTTTTCACATCAAACCTTACAAGGCAAATAAATGTTTCCTTGGTATCAGAGATCAGAAACTGGGTTTTTCGTCTAAGAATATTAAACTGATTGTTTGTTATTTTTTACTATTGTATGTAAAATGTTCAAATATAACCTCATTTGATTTGTTTAATAAGAATACAAGATAATAATACAGGTGAAGTTCACCTTTAAAGGGAATCAGTTAATAGTGCTACTCCAGCAGACTTCTGCACTGAAATCCATTTCTCAAAAGAGCAAACAGATTTTTTTATATTCAATTTTGAAATCTGACATGGGGCTAGACATTTTGTCAATTTCCCAGCTGCCCCCAGTCATGTAACTTGTGCTGTACTTTAGGAGAGAAATGCTTTCTGGCAGGCTGCTGTTTTTCCTTCTCAATGTAACTGAATGTGTCTCAGTGGGACATGGGTTTTTACTATTGAGTGCTGTTCTTAGATCTACCAGGAAGCTGTTATCTTGTGTTAGGGAGCTGTTATCTGGTTACCTTCCCAATTGTTCTTTTGTTTGGCTGCTGGGGGGGGGGGGAGGGAGGGGGTGATATCACTCCAACTTGCAGTACAGCAGTAAAGAGTGATTGAAGTTTATCAGAGCACAAGTCACATGACTTGGGGCAGCTGGGAAATTGACAATATGTCTAGCCCCATGTCAGATTTCAAAATTGAATATAAAAAAATCAGTTTGCTCTTTTGAGAAATGGATTTCAGTGCAGAATTCTGCTGGAGCAGCACTATTAACTGATGTTTTTTTCCCATGACAGTATCCCTTTAACTTTCAGTTTGTTATAAAGCATAATATTTATCATATTATATTCTAATCAAATTTTCATTTATTTACTTTGAATACTTTTAGGAGCAGATTTATCAAAATCCGAGCTCATGAAAAAAAAAACGCAGACAAAACTCCTTTTTCTCGAATGCTAGCTTATTTAAGAAAAAAAGCAACAAAAGAAAAGACGTATGCGAGTGAGAACCTCAGTCCCATTCATTTTCATTGAGGCTGAAAATTTCAAATGTTTTAAATAAAGTGGGATAATAAATAAAATTGTCAGAGAACATTCCCATTGACTTCAATACAACCTCACCAGCTTTTACTTGCCATGTTTTTTTTGGTGACTTTTCCTGTTTTTTTTCTTTAATAAATGGTGACTATTCAAGGTTACAAAGAATATTCTTGAGTATATTTGTACTCGTGTTTTTTCTCGAATTGTGAAAATAACTAAAACTTGATTTTCGATAAATCGGACACTTAGTAAACATTCATAAATGTTAACTGTAGAAAATCTGATTTTCTGTTCATAGGCAAAAGCTATTGGGCAGAAGTTGCCTGTAACATTATATAAGTACAGCCATTTGGAGCCCATTCTCTATGCTCTTGGAGTCGGAATGTCCACCAGAGATCCTGATCACTTGAAATTCCTGTATGAAGGAAGTGAGGATTTTTCTTGCTTGCCATCCTTTGGTGTGGTTGTGTCTCAGGCAGCCTTTATGGGTGGTGGACTGGCATCTGTTCCTGGTCTTAATATTGACTTTACTAGGGTAAGTATCTCCCTCTCCATTACACAACTATTTGAAATAGGTGCTTAAACCAAAACTGATTTATTGCATAATGAAAAATGTAGCATACTCTGCAACTTACAGTGGTTTGTAAATGTAAATTCAGTTGAAAGCAGTGTGTGTTTGCTGGTGGGCAGTGAGAATGCAAATATCACTATCAATAGAATGTATAGCAGCAATCTTTCATGGATGCTAGCTACCATGTTACAGATATCTATAAAAAGTGTAATTGCAGATGAAACTTTAATGGTAAGGGCACACAATAAGATTCATGAAGATTTAGTCATCCAGTGATAAATCGTATCTTCTTCGGGGCGACTAATCTCCCCGAACTGCCTCCTGCCAGCTAAAATCTAAATCAACGGCGGGATGGTACTCGTATCGCTTTGTTTTCCCAAGTCATCTGAAGTTTCCTTGTGAGGCAACTTCGGGCGGCTTCGGAAAACTAAGCGCACTGATTGCCATCCCACCGGCGATTTACATTCTAGCTGACGGGAGGCAGTTCGGAAGATTTGTCACACCCGAAGAAGAGGAGATTCGTTGATGTGTGACTAATTTCCCTGAATCTGAGTGTGTCTCTGCCCTAAACACACATTTCTTCATTTTGATGCTATTGTTTTTTCTCAGTACTAATAAGACAGTGTTGATGTTAACTTGATGTTAACTAGTGCAAATCCATGTTATTATTATTGGACTTTTTAATGTTTAAATGTTTCTAGTATCCTTATTTCATTGTGCTCCAAATTTAAATAAAAAATAAAACCCTTATCTTGAAACCCCCATGCCCCAAGCATTCTAGATAATCAAACCCATAACCTTGTGAAAGTAATACTTGATTTCACTTTTGATACTAGACCTACTTGGCATATAAATATGTGTTGACCATTTAAGCCGTTCATTTACCACTGATGAGCACATAGCGGGAATATAGTTCACCAGTCATATAGTTAATAATTTTTGTTAAAGATAGCCAAGTGTTGAAGTAATAACACTGGGTATGCAAACACTTCTTTTAACCGCAATGTATTTCACCATAAGTATTCTTTTATAACTATAATCTAGTATCTTGTATGCTCCAATTTTAAAAATATTTTTTAATAGAAAGCTCATTTGAGACACTATATTTATTTCTAACCGTTCAACACTGTTATAGCCTGAAAAACACATATCCCGGTTTTTAAAATATTTCTGCAATTATATTAGGCACAAAGTTATCCACCCAAACCTACTGTGTTAAAAGTTACTTCCCCCATAGTTACTTAATCAACCAACTGACCAAATGTAATTCATAAATAGATTCAGCTGATTGAACACAATCAGACTTGATTGCTGCAAGCCCTCTTAAATTAAAGTCTCACCGTATAAGAAGATTTACCATAAGAGTGAAATCACTGCAAAGTTTCTACAAAAACTCTATACAGTATCAAAGAAAATGTCAAAAGAAATGAAAAACAAAATAAATGTTGTTGCAAAGCCATTTTAGGGCTCTGTGGTGCACAGTCTATAAATGGAGAAGACTTGAAAAGGTAATGGATCTTCCCAGGAGTGAGTGACCTACCAAAATTACACCAAAAGAGAACTGCAAGCCCACTGTAATCTCAGCTAAAAGCAGTGTTCATAACTCAATAAAAATATAGACTGGACAAAAATGTGATTTATGGGACAGTAGCACAATGGAAACGACTTCTATCGAAGAATAACATCAATGCTTATCTTGTATTTCCCATGATCTTTTGGGATAATGGTCTATGAATAGCTTAGTCAAAAGTAGAATTTTTTGGACAATACAGATCCCATTATGTTTAAGAAGCATTATAGTTTAAGAACTTCATGCCAACAGTCTAACATAGTACTGGTAGTGTAATTAAGTTGTGATGCTTTGCTGCCTCAGGACCTGGACAACTTGCTATTATTGGAGGATCCTTGAATAGCACTATACCATAAAGAATCTATAGATATAGATAATGATGCCAAGAACCCAATTTAGATTATGTATTTTTTTTTTAGGTGCTGCATGGGGAACAGTATCTTGAGGTCTACAAGCCTCTTCCAACATCAGGTCAGTAAGTTAAAAACTAAAAGATGAATATGCTCCAGTAAAGCACCTTTGAAACAGAAATTGCATTGTTCCTGTGTCGGAATATTAGGAGGATTTTTTATAGGAACACTATGGGGCAGATTTATTAAGGGTCGAATTGAGAATTCGAATTTTCTAGTTTGTTATGGTCAAAACTGTGAAATTCGACTAGGGAATTGTTAAAATTCATTAGATTTTCTAAATTTATCATACACTGACCATTTAAGAATTAAAATTCGACAATTGACCACCTTAAACCTGACGAACTGCTGTTTTAGCCTATGGAAGACTTCCTGGGATCAATTTGAAGTTGTTTGCAGCCTTCCTGACATTCACGTTTTGAAAACTTGAATCGAATTTGATTCAAATTTGCTGGTTGATCCTATTTTTTAAAATTTTTTTTTTAAATTGCAATTGGTCGAATTTCGAGTTCATTGGAGTTGATGGGAGTTTAAAATAACTCCCATGAACTCGAAATCGGACCATTGATAAATCTGCCCCTAAATGTCAAATTTGGTATTGATTTATTTAGAGCACTGTGAGTAAATTTACTTTCATTTTATTTTTGGCTTACAAATGCTCCTTCAAATACCTCCATAAAGAGGTGGTGTTCTTAGGTCCTGGACATCAGTGGTCACTCTGCAAACCAGACATCACATAGGCATCGATGAATGAAATTCAGGCCAAGCCTAGATTTCTCTAATTTCACCTATATTTCTTTTACCTATATTCACCCACTGTAAGACTGCCTTGCCATCTCTTCTTTTATTTTCTGTTCTATTCAATCTTTCCCAAATTACATATGTAGCTTGTATATGTTATAATCATGAACAAATAAAGAAGCATTTTTTACATACATTAATAAATCTGAAATAACGTATTCCTTGACTAAACTCTGATCTGCTTTACTTCTTATTATTGTCCACCCTGAATTAAGAACAACTTTATGAAATATGTCCATCTACCAGTTTTATATGCCTTTAAACATTTCTGTTGGTCCTAAATCCTTAAATTTCAGGCCAGCCTCTTATGTGGCACCACACGACATGTCTTTACAAAAAAATCCAAATACTAACGTCTATTTTATCACCTCTATCAAAGTTCCTGCTAACACTCACATCGAAATCAACTAAATTTATTAGCCGTGACCTAGTCCCCATAAAACCATGCTGACTCCGACCTCAGATTTTATTGTCAGAAATGACTTCTGAATACTGACTCTTGTTAATCTTTCTTAAACTTTCCCCACTTCTGAAGTGAAACTCCTGGGGCTTTAATAACCCTGTTCAGATTTTACACACTTGGTTAAAATATGGAGCCACATCATATTTGTGTGGCTGGCTGAATATTATAGTCGCAGCTGAATTTGAGTCTATATAAAAAAAACAGCAGCACACCTCTGTTAAGCCTTAACTGAATGTTGATTTTTTTTTTTAATTATTCCTGAAAGTTCCACAGTTTTGGTGATCTATAAATGAAATCCTTATCAGTTAATGTAAATCATAGTTTTTGCACCTTGAGGAATATTTTTTTTTTTTTATGGAATATCATACACCTGGCAGCAGCAATGAGGGTTTGGGTTACAATATATTTCCTTCCCAAAACAAAACTTTGTAGTCCTTTGCAACTTGAGGGCAAGAGCTTCAGATGCCTCAGTCTTTAGATACAATGCAGATTAGGCTTTCCAAGGCCAGAACTAGCAGTGTCTAAACATGTGAGGGAGCTGAATTTATAATAAGTGTGTGTTTGACTAGAGAAATTACAACAAATTTACATATAGTGGTGGAACACAAAGTTATCACATACACACATGAGCATGGATATATTGATTGTTCAGCACTGAAGTGCAGGGCACAATTGTACTTTGTGAAGATAAACCCAGTTTAAGTGCTACAGGGACAGCACAAAGAGGGAGCTCCTGGTGCAGACAATCATGTTGGAATTCACTTATTATGCACATGCATGTTACCCAACATGACCCCCCAAAACACTACTGTTTTAGCCTATAAGCCTGCAACTCCAGTGGGATAAGCAATTTTTGCTTATAGGTTCCTATCGTTTTTGTTTACAAAAAGAACAACATACAGATTGTGATTATTTGGGCTAAGCCACCAATCCAAGCATACCTTCTGTTAAATAGTCTAGGCTGTTCCATATTCTGAGATAAAAGTGGTAATGTAATAAAAGCCAAACACGTCTTCCAACCTAGACGTCTTATTTAACTGTCTAAAGCAGAAAGTCATCTGGTTTACATTTATCCAGTTTAGTTGTGCTTTTGCTCCTTGGATGCCTGGCAAGGTATCACCATTGGTACACAAATCTACCAATTTGGAGTTAGCATTTAGTGTCTATAGAAGAAAATAACCTGCTTTGCATTAATCCAGAAGTTTAGTGGTGATTTTACTCCCTGGATGTCTGGCAAGGTATCACTGTTTGTGTCAATAGACACACAACCATTTGCTATTGATTGCTATATGTAGACTTGGCCAAGCTTTGTGTCTTCATTACATTGTGTGTATACGTGTTTGTATTTATGTGTATATGTATATATATATAGTACTGGCGAGACTATACAGATTAGGGGATACCACACCTGTTTGTCCCAATATGTGGTATATGCTATTGTGTGCCCATGTGGCAAGATTTATGTTGGGGAAACTGTGCAGAAAGTTAAGTCACGGATTTCGCAGCATAAATCTACCATTAAATCAGGCAATTTGGCGTTGCCACTATCTAGACACTTTAAGGAATTTGGCCATACGGTCGATCAGTTACGATTCATGGTGTTGGAAACTGTACCTCCACTCAAGAGAGGAGGGGATCGGGAACTGAGATTAAAACAAAGGGAAGTTTGGTGGATCAATAAATTAAATACACTCCACCCACATGGTTTAAATCGAGACTATGATCTATATCTGTTTCTTTGATAATTGAAGGATACCAGAAAATATGTGTTCAGTAATTGCCTATGTATATCTATATTTGTAAGGCTATGTATATTCTACACAGGTTACAGGGTGGAATCCCTATAGAGAGTATGAACAAGAATGCACTATGTCACTTCCCCTACTGGACTATAAAGGACGCTATGGAGTTTGTATGCATTTTTACACCATTGTTTCACATGGCTTGAGAAAGAGCCTTTTCGGCTCGAAACGTCGCTTCTATGTATGTGCACATATATGGTGATGTAACTATTTTATCATTTAATACAAAATATTGAGCATTTATGGCGAGTGCTGTTTCTTTATCGAACTACATATATTATGGAGGACTGACCGGAGACCCCATGAGACGTGCACCGCAAAGATACTGCAAAGCGTGAGTGCTGTTACTAGCATTTGTACTACATATATATTGCCGGGAGTAACGTGCACCAGCAGTTGTAATTTCTATTCAATTTAGTCCGGGAGTGCAAGTGGTTAATATGGCGTCACCACAGCACCTGGATCGGGAAGTATTCAATTATACTGAAGCACAAGCAGAGGAGATCGTGGCTGCATTTGCACAGTCGGCCGGGTTTTTACGGGTCCCAGTATCCTCGCAACTACAGAGAAAACTGGAGGGACTCAACCGTCGGGCGGTAGATTTTGAACTGCACGCCGAGACGCTGGCTGAGTATTTCATGAACAAGCGCATCCCTCGTGGCTTACGGATCTCTCTTCGCCCTACATTATTTGCAGGTAATGAGGAGTTCCGTTTGAGATTTGCGCAAATTTTAAACAAGTGCTCCTACGATATTATGACTTTGACTGTTGAATTTATTACAAAGGAGTTGAAGGTTGTTCATAATGAGATACAAAAAGTTAGCGATCAATTGTCGGCAGGAATTAACACACAGGAGTTTTCTGAATTAAAGGAACAGATACAGATCAAACTTGATAAGTATAAACAGGATAATGAAAAGCAAAAAAGACAAAAATATGATCGCGATACAGTTGATTATGAGAGAGGACGAGTATATTTTTGGAACCGGCTAGATGGCAATGGGAGAGATGGGGCACGAAGCTTAAGTGTACCACGGAATATGGAAAGATCGTCTAGGATGGAAGAACGACAGGAGAATTCCAACACACATACACGCCATTTTTTAGACGTCCAAGGAGACGTAGAGGCGGTAGGAAACACGGGCACAATCAAAAAGAAATCGATAGCCACAAGGAGTCGACAGGGCAAGAAAGAGACCATCAAGTAGTATTTAATATTTCTTCTTTCCAGCTAACAGATTCACAGGTGAAGGTCTTGGGCAAAGGCCTGAATTTCTGTTTGACGTCTCCAGTGGACCGTTTTCAGATGGATATTGATCTGTATAGGCTCTATCGGACATTGCGATTAAAGGTACATTTTTCTACTATGGATAACAGGGACACATACGCACTCGAGGATGGTGAGGCTGCTTTACTTACTTCGAAACAATTTGGTCTCCGCAGCAAAAGTAGATTTGTTCCCCCAACTACCTACCCTGCTGTGGAGACATATATTAACAACATCCAACAGGATCTTGAACAGGTGTATCAACAGGGGCTAGATTCTCCTAGTGTGATACCCAATTTAACAAAAATGGAAAGGGATGCAATACACACTTTGAAAGAAAACAACATGATTACTATCAAACCCTCTGATAAGGGGGGTGCGATCGTAATCATGGATACTGATTACTATATTGGTGAGATTCTGAGTCAATTGTCAGATGGGGCAGTCTATAGGCGGTTAGATGGAGATCCCATCGTAGCAATCGCCAATAAAATAGATCATATGTTAACCAATATGGTAAATAACAATGTGATTTCTGATGAATTAAAGACATACCTTACTGTTACATTTCCACGTACACCAACTCTGTATACACTGCCCAAGGTCCATAAGGATCCTGTCCATCCTCCTGGCCGCCCGATTGTATCGGGCATTAATTCAATTTTTTGTCCGCTGGCCATTTTTTTGGACAAGATTCTTGGACCTTTGGTAACAACCACTCTCTCGTTTGTAAGAGATAGTGGTCACTTTTTGGAAAGACTGGATAGTCTAAAAATACAAGATGAAGAAGATGTCATACTGGCCACATTCGATGTGTCCAGTTTGTACACATCGATACCGCACAATGACGGGTTAAAAGCCTGTGAATGGTTGTTACGTGGGAGTGAACAATATCAGGATATGCAAATTAATTTTTTTCTGGAGGCACTAGAAATCATATTGAGGATGAATTACTTCGTTTTTCAGGAGGTATTTTATCTACAGTTACGTGGGACCGCGATGGGATCCAATGTCGCCCCCTCATACGCCAATACCTTCATGGTTTGGCTTGAAGAACTATACGTATATCGTGATGATCTGTACCGGGCTCATTGTGTAGCTTGGTGGAGATATATCGACGATATTTTCGTTATATGGCGGGGTGACATGGGCTCCCTATCGCGGTTCCACGAACGACTCAATGGTTTTCATCCCTCCATCAAATTTTCCAATATTTGTGATCACAAAGAAGTTTCTTTTTTGGATATTCTAATTTACAGGGAGAGAGGTTTACAAACCAAATTATACTCTAAGCCCACTGACCGAAACCAGATACTCCATTTTGCAAGTAATCACCCTTTACACACCAAACAGTCAATCCCTATTAGTCAATTTACTCGTGTGCGTAGACTAGTAAGTGATCCTACGACGAGAGAATTGCAAACTAAACAAATGAGAACTAAATTTAAACAGAGGGGATATCCATCTAGGGTATTGGACAGGGCAGAAAAAATTATTGATCACAGAAAGGTTAAGAAAACAAAGGGGTCTAGGATCACTTTTGTGACCCAATATGGGCCATTGAGCAAGCAGGTCAATACCATTCTACGTAAACATTGGTACATACTACGTAGGGCATACCCTATGGTGGGGGAATTTGCTTCCCCTCCACTAATATCATACAAAAAGGGTACCACTATTGGATCTAAGGTATCTAGATCCCTAGTTCAAAAGGGTGATACCAAAAGTAATGCATTTCTTGGTGCCAGAAATACGGGTATGTACCAATGTTTAAATTGTATACAATGTAAATATGTGATTAAGGGAAAAACTTTTGTACATCCAAGTACTGGCGAGACTATACAGATTAGGGGATACCACACCTGTTTGTCCCAATATGTGGTATATGCTATTGTGTGCCCATGTGGCAAGATTTATGTTGGGGAAACTGTGCAGAAAGTTAAGTCACGGATTTCGCAGCATAAATCTACCATTAAATCAGGCAATTTGGCGTTGCCACTATCTAGACACTTTAAGGAGTTTGGCCATACGGTCGATCAGTTACGATTCATGGTGTTGGAAACTGTACCTCCACTCAAGAGAGGAGGGGATCGGGAACTGAGATTAAAACAAAGGGAAGTTTGGTGGATCAATAAATTAAATACACTCCACCCACATGGTTTAAATCGAGACTATGATCTATATCTGTTTCTTTGATAATTGAAGGATACCAGAAAATATGTGTTCAGTAATTGCCTATGTATATCTATATTTGTAAGGCTATGTATATTCTACACAGGTTACAGGGTGGAATCCCTATAGAGAGTATGAACAAGAATGCACTATGTCACTTCCCCTACTGGACTATAAAGGACGCTATGGAGTTTGTATGCATTTTTACACCATTGTTTCACATGGCTTGAGAAAGAGCCTTTTCGGCTCGAAACGTCGCTTCTATGTATGTGCACATATATGGTGATGTAACTATTTTATCATTTAATACAAAATATTGAGCATTTATGGCGAGTGCTGTTTCTTTATCGAACTATATATATATATATATATATATATATATATATATATATATATATATATATATATATATATATATATATATATGGTTGGTTAATCCTTTGACATATTTTCCTGTCTGTTATTCAATTAGTAATTTATAATAATGAAACAATGGCACAATTGCTATTAACATATGGGCATCTAATGGGCAAAACCACCATGATAATGTAGGAGGCAAGATATTAACACGTAAAGTCCCAAATAACTTGGACTGCAAATAATCAAAAAGCTGAAGCTTTACTTCCCAATATAATTATTGTGTGCTTCCATGAAGTCATAGATGATCATTTGTATGTTTTCAGATGGGCCTGCCATATATACGCAAATATCCTTAATATCTTAATATCCTAAAATATTGTAGCACAATGTGAAATATCAAGATACAAATTTATTAAAGGTGACAGAAGAGCATGGTATCTTGGTCGAAATGACATTGGATATTTTCCTGGCAATAAAATGTTGGGAGTTTTCTTGAAGTCATTTCTCTTCAAGCACAGTGGTGAACATATTGTTGGTAAATGGATTTTCTCCACAAGTGTCATGAGTTCTCTCCATGAGACACACAGAATTCATCTTTTTTTAAAGAGGGCTTTAAAAGAAAAGTGAATGTTACTCTCTTGTGAAGAGCCCTACTTAGGAAGCTATTGATATTTTATTGCTGTTCCGCAGCAGTTTTCCTCTTGGTCCCTTGTGGAATGTAAGTGTAAAATATTCAGCTTGAGAACACCTTCGGGACTAGTTTGTGTGATAAAGCCTTTTTTCAGGGCTGCACTTAAAATGTTATATTTATGACCCTGAAAATTTTGGAAAGGGTAACAGGGGTTTAAATTGAATATAGCTTTTAGCTTCTACAGGTTAATTATTACATTTCTCTGCCTTTTTCAAATGTAATTTTTATTTCCTTGCAGTCTCTGGGGCAAAATGCAGAAAGCAGCTTTGACAAGCAAACAAAAAGTAGTGAATGCTGTCAGCCTTCCCGTTGTTTGCTCCGAATTTAGAAACATTAAGTTGTTTTTTTTAAAATCGATTTTCTCTTAAAAAGAAGTTAAGTATGTGGTCAACTTATTTTTGTGCACAGCGTATTCTATAGCTCAGTATGTGTTTGTGTGCAACTGCAAGAGGAATTGGTTCCATTTTCTTGGTTCTGGCTGATACATTAACTTTAGACCATGACCGTTTAAAAAACTTTTTTAACCCGAAAGGGCAAGCATGCACTGCTTATAAGTATTAAACATCATTCATGTAAATTTTGTAAATATCCAGTATTATTACTATCAATATTATTATTAACATGTATTTTTAGAGCACCAACATATAGTGCAGAAATATACAAAGAAATCATATGAAATCATATGAATTACATACATAATATACAGTTACATATATAACAACAGGTACCGATAGAAAAGATGAGGAAGGCCCTGGGCAAAAGAGCTTACAATCTAAAGAGGAAGGGAATGAGACACAAGATGTGGGAGTGGGCAAGGTCAGAAATAAGCAGGTTAGAGATGTAGCATATGGTATTGCATTTGGTAGCAATACCAGAGTGAGGGTTGGCTTCTCTAAATAAGTGTGTTTCAAGAGATCTTATGAAAGCAGAAAGGTTGGGAGAAAGTTGTAAAGACTGTGGGAGTGAATTCCAGAGGTGGGGTGTAGCCCTAGCAACGTTTTAAATGTAAGAGTGTGAGGAATTGAGTTGAGTAGCAGGTCAGTAGAGGAGCATAGTAAGCAGTTGGATGAGTAGCTAGAGATGAGATCAGAGATGTAGGGTGGTACAGAGTTAAAAAGTGCTTTGAATGTCAGGGTCATTAGCTTGAATTTTATTCTAAAAGGTAAAATTTACTGGCACTGATTTTTATTGTGCTCTCGAAGGCTTATCTATCTGAATATTTTGTTTGGAGAAGTCATGCTAGTCCCCAGTCCTGGACTGGCCACTTTTAATTCTCGTTAGCAGAACAAAATTTTAACAGGATTCATAAATATAGTTGTCAAATAAATGTAGGAGTGCCTGTCTACACCCCTTAGCAAAGAGGAGCATAAAATAATTCTAGATCTAAAAAAGGTGTCGGCTTGGGAAGCGTTGGTTGTTTTTGTGAAAGATTTCTACAGCCAGGCTTAGTTATGCATCTGTATCTAGGTTTATGCTTGCAAGGTGGGACCATAATGCAGCCCTCTATAGTAGAAGAAGTTAGACAGCAGCACTCAAAGACATAGAAATACATGACTGACCAGGGCTTGGTGAATCAAACCCCCAACATACAGGTCTAAAGAATGAACGCACAGTAAACTGAAGAATTGCCCTTTGTAAATCAAGGCAATCTACTGCTAGGTAACATCAATTCCATTGAAATGACTACCCAATCATCTCTGATAAACCCAAGTGAAGGGAATTTTTTCTGTTTAAAATTATTTCAGACATGGAAAATCTTCATTATCTCTTGATTTGGCTTTTCCATTGAACGCTAACATTTTGCCAGCAGTTAAAATTAATTTTCTATATGGTGTGTTTGTTTATTTTGGATGTTGTTGTAGTAAGCAACTACAGACATGTCTTGGTCAATTCACTACACATATGTGCCAATCCGCATCTTGTTCCTTCTCAAACAGGTTTCATGCAAAGTTTAATTAAAAGTGCATTCTCACTATTTTTCAGCTACGAAAGTGCTAATAACATAATTAAATTTGTTGAGGACACAGTTATATCTGATTCTATAATGTTTTAGCAGACTGTGTATTTTAACACTTGCTGCAGCTTTTAGTGATTAAATATAATTATAATGTAAATTTAAATATTTACTGAACGACCACATTTTCTACATTCTTCCACATTTTCCCACAATTAAGCCAGATTGCAGGATGTAAAACACTTCATTCTTCTGCATGAAAATATTTTCGGACATTTTGTCGCCTGCAGGAAAGGCATTCTTCAAATTGGTACTCGTACTATTGCCCATATGGTTACTATATTAATAGAAGCCCAATTTTACTGATCAATATCAATACAAAATTAAGGCAAAAAATAAATATTAAATCATAAATTTTAAACATTGTTAATTTTTTGTTAAAAAGTAAAAATTGTAGTAAAAATTACTATAGTAACATTTTTTAATTTTGTCTTAGCCACCAGATTCTAAATACTGTAATTCAAAATTTTCAGATTCTAAATTTTCCCTGAGGAAAATTTTTTGGAATTTTTCTGTTTGTTTATTAGTCATTTACTCTAACTGAGCCTATTGAGTGTGGTACTTTTTTGTTGCTATATTTATTATCAACCCGGTGTGCCAGGTATAGTAGGGTTGAAGCCACTAACATTATGATTAATTATATTGAGACAGGGGTGTTATAATACAATTTTCAGCTTATTTTTATATTTTGTATAACTTTGTAGTTTTGAAATATTCAGATTTTTGTTGTTCAGTTGTCCCTTTGGAATTTAATCTATGTGGTTGCTAGCATCCCATTAACCCTTGGCAATGCTTTGATTAGTAGATTGGATGGTGAAGTGGCACAAGGCTTTTGTGCAGTATAATGGTGTGGTGACACATGGGTGGGTTGTGGATATCCTGGTCATGCCCTTATCCTGATACATACATTAAAGAAAGCCATACATTAAAGAAAGGGCCATAGGGCATGTGTTCCATACAAGATGTGAGGATTGAGCTCTGTGTCTTGCACTGGATGCGCACCAAGATGGATGCTCCAAGGTTTTCAACCTGTTGGTATGAATAGTGTTAAAAAATTAAAAGTTGATTAAGCCTGTTTTCTAACTGGAGACTAAGGGGCAGATTCCCTAACGGGCAAAGTGACTAACACTAGCGAAAATTCGCCTATGTGACGTCATTTCGGAACTTCGCCGATTTCCTAATGGGTGCAGGCGTCACTTTGCTAGCGAAGGAAATAGATGCTAGCGTTTCTTTGCACTCTTAACGCCAGCTGAATTTTTTCGTTCTGGTGAACGGACATCACTCCGCAAATTCACTAAGATGCGGATTTTACTGAATGTTACCTCATTCCCCAGACTTGCCTTCGCCAGCTCAGACCAGGCGAAGTGCAATGGAGTGCATAGGTCTTCCTCAATTTTTAGTGCAAAAAAGACCCAAAAAACGCTGGAGTCTTTTTTTCAGAGTAATAGCCTGCAAAGGTCCATGAAGATATTTTTGGGTAACCGGGTTCCCCCCTCCATTTTCTAACATATGGAACATAAACTATACACTGGATTTATGTTTAGGGCATTATAGCAACTCTATTTTATTTATTAAGTTTCCGTGGACTTGTGTAATGTAATGTATTTGCTGCAACATATATGTCCATTAAACTTTATCATTTCCCGCCATATGCAAATTAGGCAACGCTAGTGCATCTTCGCTTTGATTGCCGAAGTAATGCTAGCCATCGTTCGACGCCCTGGACACAACTTCGCACTTTAGGGAATTGGCGTTGTCCTTGCGAATGTACGCCTGGCGAAGTGTTGCATTGGCTGCGAAGCAGTGGCTGGTGAATTTTCGCTGGTTAGGGATTTTGCCCCTTAATGTCTAACTTAAGTACAAGATAATAAATTCCAGAAGTACCTTTCTGCTAAACACTGCACTGTATTTCCCAGTTGACTAATTCATGTCAGTGGCTGGCCTGGTGGCCAGGATAGGTATTTAACTTTCTTACTATATGCTGCTAGTACCTCCCCTACACATCAACAGGGTTATTGTGCTGTAATGGAGATAATACTTCACTGGAGCTATCTGCATCAGTTTGTGTTTACAAGGGTGCCCTGATTGTCTAAGGTGGCCCTGACCTCTTGGTAATATTGCTCTTTTGTGAGATAAAGCAAGAAGGTAACTTTTATTAATGTAATACATACATTTTGAACATGTAGTGAAAGGTACTTAAAAATGTAGCGTTTTTTTAAATGAATGTCTATATTGGGGTGTCTCAAGCAAGACCAACATCATTCTTTATTTGGTTTAAAGAATACGTGTGTGACATTGTACAGTCTGTCTCTGAAATCTGCCCTATACTTGCTGTATGTGCTACAATTCATTCTTGGAAAAGTTGTCCATAGCTCATGAATTCTTTGTGATTTAATTGTATGTGTGTTTAATTATAATAAGGTCAAGAAAGGAGTTGTTCTAATTACTCTTTGAAGAAGAAAATTTGCATTAATCAATCATTGGTTCAATGATGCAAAAACTCCCTGTGACTAATTTGAGAAGCATTCAAACATAAAAAATTTAAGAAAAAAATATAAGAATGCAATTTTTAAGATGGGTTGGAAAAAATAAATCATCACCTCCAAATGACCGCCAGTGCATATATAACAGAAGAGTAACGGGCATAGAACCAGATACAATCCTGTGAGCAAGACATATCTCCTAATTCAATCTAGATTTTCTCATAGAGTTTAATGAAGTTTTCATGTGATAAGCCCTGGAACCCTGGCGATATTGGCCGATTGGACCTGGCTGTATTACCAGTGCATTGTGTCCATTGCTTCTTATTTGTGGCAAATTAATTGGATGTTATTTCAGTTATAAATGGCAAGCACAAGAAGGGACACAAATGCAGTAAGAAAATCATGTGCTACAACTTGTATGCGATTCACCAATAAGACCTCAGAATTACATATACAGTATGTTGGGCAAGTTGCAGAGATACTACTTAGCAGGTGGTCGCTATTATGCTGGATTTCTGTTAAAAAAACAGCATTGTGGTTAAAAAACATGGAGAGTTTGGTCTGCATATATAAATCAGTCTTGTAATATTTTAGGGAAGAAATGTAACTATGTTATTTATTTTAACAGGAGAGATGACTTCACATGCTACAGTGGCTGATATCATGGACAAAGGATCTGGTGCTATTATATTGTTGGATGGTGGGTATTTACTCTCAAAATGTCCATAACACAAAGACTGAATATTGAAACTTTTGTATGGTTACCCTGCTCTCGTAAAAATTGTGTGTTTGCTTAAAGACCTTTAATACATTTTAATATACTACAGGGTTGTAGGCCCAATATTTATATAGTGTGTAAGAGAGAGGCCATATATAATACAGCATAATAACATAGATTTAAGTACTTAAAGGGATTCTGTCATGTTTTTTATGGTATAGATTTTATTTCTAAATTACACTGTTTACACTGCAAATAATCCACTCTACCATATAAAATTTAATTCCTGAACCAACAAGTGTATTTTTTTTTAGTTGTAATATTAGTGTGTAGGCAGCCATCATCATTTTGCCTGGTCATGTGCTTTCAGAAAGAGCCAGCACTTTAGGATGGAACTGCTTTCTGGCAGGCTGTTGTTCCTCCTACTCAACATAACTGAATGTGTTGCAGTGGGACCTGGATTTTACCATTGAGTGCTGTTCTTATACCTACCAGGAAGCTGTTATCTTGTGTCAGGGAGCTGTTATCTTGTTACTTTCCTGTTGTTCTGCTGATAGGCTGTTGGGAGGGAAAGTGAGTGGTGATACCAATTTAACCTGAGTGACTGAAATTTATTAGAGCACAAGTCACATGACTGAAGGCAGCTGTGCAACTGACAATATGTCTAGCCCATGTTAGATTTCAAAATTTCTTGTGGACTTCAGTGCAGAATTCTGCTGGAGCAGCACCATTAACTGATGCATTTTGAAAAAATAAATTTCCCATGACAGTATCCCTTTAAGTGGAGTTAAATGCCTTCATCGCTAAATATATAGAATGAATGTAATTTCTAGCATGTCCTAACCCAGGCAGATAATGTTTGCAAACCAGGCTACTCACAACCAGATTAACAGCTAACTGCACACTGTATGGGGCCAAAATGATAAGCACACCAGATATTATATCTGATGGGGGCTCAACCTGATATCTCTCAGGAAGGATGTAATATCCACCAGGTAAGATCTACAATAGACTTTCAATGTGGCTCTTTCCCAGTGTGTTTGCACTGCATCTTTGATCCTATTGTTGGCTTTGGCCTGAATGATCAGTACAGTTTGATTTATCCCATGGTAGTCAAATAGGACAAAGAAGTTCTTGTCCTTTTTAAGGAAAACCTTTTCAAACAAGAACTACTACCCATGTACAAAAGACTTTGCAGAAATCAAAGAAAATCATTGCATTCCCTAGACATAAAAATATTTTCACTATTCATTGCTTCAGGCCATTTAAGATTTGGTTGCAGTGTGGCCTTAGTCATCGAAATGGTTAATGAAATCTACAACATCAGAGAGAATCCAGCAGAGCTTTTATCATATTGGAAACTTGTTAAAGTCATTAGAGTACACATCCCCTTTACTTTTTCTCAATTTTACAAATGTCTGTCAAAAGCATTTCACACCAAAGCACTTTGCAGCTAGAAAGGAAACAATTCACTTTTCTGATAGAAGTGAAGGTCATTTCAGACAGAAGCGAGGACAGTGCAGCGAATCTCTAAATAGGCAAAAAGAGGAGGCTGTGCACTGATTATTGAGAGGTAATGGAGAGATGTGACATCTTTCTAATGTCATTCTTGAGAAGCTCTGAAGGCTGAGAATTTGTAGCTGTACACAGTGAATTCTTCCGGTACTCAAAGATGACACTAATTGTATACGTTATCATTGTTATCTGTTTTGGAAAAACATAAAGAATATAATGAGTAACACATGGAAGAAACTACTATCAGTGGTGGCAAGAAATAACTGTTAATGATTTTGAAAATTAGTGTAGGGGGACTATACCAAGTCAGAAATAACATTATTGAAATGAAAAATATCTATTTTTCATATTAATAATTATATTTCTGGGATTAAATATAGACTGTCTTGGGGCCACAAAACTACTATGGAGGGTCATATCCTCGCTGTGGACATTGTTGTAGAACAGCAATCACCAACCAGTAGCTCGTGAGTAACATGTTGCTCTCCAACCCCTTGGATGTTGCTCCCAGTGGCCTCAAACAGATGCTTTTTTTTGAATTCCAGGCTTGGAGGCAAGTTTTGGTTGTATAGAAACCAGCTGTACTGCCAAACAGAGTCTCAAGTTAGATTGACAATCCATATAGGGGCTACCAAATGGCCAATTATGACATTATTTGGCAAACCAAGAACATTTTTTATGCTAGTGTTGCTCCCCAGCTCATTTTACTTCTGAATGTTGCTCACTGATTCAAAAGGTTGGGGATCCCTTTTCTAGAATTTACATTCCACTACACTTAAAGTGGACCCAGACACAAAAATCTGTATAATTAAAGTTGTTTTCAAATTAAACATGAAATCCAATTTCTATTTTTTATTAAAGCATTCTCAGCTGTCAATCAAATATTGTCTGCCCCTCCTCTATGCCAGTGGCATAGAGGCGGGCAGACAATTACTTTCACTTTCCATTCAGCACTTCCTAGATGTCACTGCTCTCCACACATTCCCCCGTTCTCTTTACCGTTTAATTGTGGAGCCAGGGCATGGGGATGGACATCAGGTCCCCCATTCTAGTGCACAAACAAGATTCTGAGATTATGCAAGGCTTGCCTTAATAAAACTGTCCACAAAATGGCTGCTTCCTGCTTGCTATAATTATGAATTCCCAGACTGAAGGAAACAAGATTCAAATAATTTATATAGTGTAATTAAAGTTCATTTTGCTTGACTGATGTGATAAAATAGGATTTGGAATGTTTTTTTTTTTGGGTGACAGATCCCCTTTAAAGGGCAGATTTATTCATTTTCTTGATTGTGAGCTATTATAATTATAGTTGACTCATTTGTATTGTTTCTAATCTCTCCACCTAAAACTTCCTGAGATTAGATAAAACACCCAATTGCGTAAAAAAAAATATTTACTTTAACTAAATTTGCCCCTAAGCACAATGGTTATTTTTTTAATGTTCTGTGATCCCACATTTGGAAGAAATTATCACAGTTACTAATTTATTATAGCAAATGTTGTGGCACATTTTCACTGTGGGATACATTGCCTCTTGGATGTGATTTGACAAACTCAGACATTTATTTAGACATTTATTACTAACTTTTGCTTTAGATATTATTTTGGGACATTTGTATTTTCTGGTATCATATAAAACTGGATAATAACCCTTTCCTTTTCTGTCTTATTCATTCTCTTTGTAGTTCACACATACCATGGGGCCGATCTTATATGCTACAACCAGTTCTCTGTTTTTGTGGTCGGAGCTGGTGGATTTGGGGGAAAACGCTCATCATCCAAGGCCAAGGTATAAATATATATTTATTTGACTACATTTTATGTTGAACAAAATTAAAAAAAAAAATTGCACTCTGCATACCAATCACCCATCAATTATAAATGTATGCATTATCTTGCAGCAAGATTAGTTGTAGGTCTTTTGAACTGGAGGTCACTTGAAAGATTAAAGCTGATATTTTAATGTAGTACAGCAGACTATGAGATATTTAACTGTGGTTACAAAATAACAAAAGTTGTTAATAAATGCATGTGTCATTGAATGTAAATTACTTATTTTAAGACTACAATGAATTTGTTCTAAAAGAGATTAAGGAAAAAAATCAATTGGCAGCCTGCTGTACTTAATGTCTTTGAATACTCATCAAATATTAGCAGCCAGCACAATGAGATGACACTCTCCTGTTGGGGATCAGTGTCATTTAGAGGGCAGCATTCATTTTAAACTATAGGCTTACTGATTTTGTAAAAATGTCATGCATTTGGGTGTTTGGTAACAATAAGGAATTTAAATATTAGAATGTACAGGTATGGGACTGGTTATCCAGAATCCTCAGGACTTCTGGTTTTGCGGAGAAGCGATCTTTCTATAATTTGGCTCTCGATACATTAAGTCAACTAAAAAATCATTAAAACATGACATAACCCCAACAGGATTGTTTTACTTGAATAAGCATTAATTATATCTTAATTGGGATCTAGTACAAGGTACGGTTTTATTGTTATAGAAGAAAAGTAAATATGTTTTACATTTTGAAATTATTTGATTAAAATACAGTCCATAGCACATGACCTTTCCATTATTGTGAGCTTTCTGGAAAATGTATCCCATACCTGTATTTTATTTGTTTTTTTATGTGGTGATCAGCTTATTTTCAGGTTTTTTTTTTTTAAAAATAATGCACTGTATGTTTGGTAACTGTTTGGCATATTTTCATTATGCAACCTGCTTTTCGTTTTCTAAAATGATATTTACCATAATACATCAGCTATTACGTTGTATAAAATATTAGTAAACTAGAATTCTCCAAGCACCATGATGAAATTTCCCTTTTGGTACTTCTTTAGTGAAAAGCATGAGTTTGTGTTCGAGAAATGGCTGAACAGAGGATCTCTGGTATATGTTTGTTGATCAGGAAAGCAGAGAATAATGAGGCAACCAGTCAGAAACTGATAAGATAAAGCACCAGTACACACCCTAAGGGAAAGTATGTTGAACATGATCCAGAAAAAAATCAGAAGGGGCATGCACATCAAAATAAGGAACCTTGCATTGATGAAATAAATAAAAATAAAGTGCTGAGGCTTTCTTGGTTTGGTAGAAGTGTTCATTGCAGTGGCGTTGCCATGTCTCTTAAAAGCATCTATACTAAGTTCAGTATAAAAGTAGGATGTCTTTTGAATTCGCTAGTCCTGAATATAAATGCCATTTTATATACTATTACATTTTTGGTCAGAGAGAAAAATGTAGCATTAGGAAACAACAAGACCAAGCACAAGCATCAAAAGTCACCCTCTATGTGTCTTGTGCCACTCATATGCATTTGGATAATAGTCTGAGCATTGCTGCCCCTTCTTACTGCACTGCAAGCATATTCAAAACCCACTATCACACAAGAAGGCTATGCATTAAAGGACATGTAACCCCCCCCCCCACACACACACACAAAAATGTAATAAGGAACAGCCTCTTTGAAATCTTTAGATTACTGTCACTCTGGTTATAAATTGTTAAAGGAATTGTTAATTGTAAAAATAAAAACTGGATAAATAGAGGAGACTGGAGTGACTGGATGTGTAACATAATAGTCAGAACACTACTTCCTGCTTTTCAGAGCTCTTGGTTTACACTGACTGGTTACCCTGGTTACCAGGCAGTAACCAATCAAAGACTTGAGGGGGGGGCACATGGGTCATATCTGTTGCTTTTGAATCTGAGCTGAATGCTGAGGATCAATTACAAACCCACTGAACAGAAATGTACCATGTGGCCCCCTTCAAGTCACTGACTAACTCAGAGTTAAAGAGCTGAAAAGCATGAAGTGCTCTGGCTATTATGTTAGACATCCAGTCACTCCAGCCTTTATACATTACATATTTGCCTAACTATATTAGAAACATTTTTTATTTTGCACAGCCTATCTATTTACACAGTTTTTATTTTAACACTGAACTGTTCCTTTAACAGGAAGGCTGCAGTATCCCCTTAATCACTTAGAAATCCTTCTCCTCCTCTAACCCACTCTGCTCCTCCCTCAGGAATTTACATTGGCTTTTGACTCATGAGCATGCTCAGTTCTTTTCAGCTCAGATTACCAAACATAACCTCCAGTCTAACAGCCAATGAACATATAGCATTGCTGGTTCCCATACAAACTCTAGCTCCCTTTTCTTCTAACCACCTCTCCTGAGTTCTGAGTTTAGCTTAACCATTATAGTGCTCAACCCCAGCAGAACTTTTTATCAAAGTATGTTGTACCTGTGTAAACCTGCATTTTGCATTGCATGAACATTAATCTCAAGCTAAAGGCAAGTTAAAATTCTTCTGATAGCTTAAGCAAGCAAAGTCTGAATCATTTTAAAGGCTACTAAAATGAACACAATAAATGGGGTGTCAGTAAATGTGCTGCATGTGGAGTATGTGCTGTAGTAACGTCTGCTTGACACACATGTAGAGTTGATCAATAAAAGGACATTAGCGTCCATACAAAAACATCAGGGCGCCTTCTCTTCATAATATTATTCATGTCATGTGGATAAATGCAGAATTGACTTCATCTGCTCGCAATTCTCACATTCAGCAGTTTAACATGCACACTCCAGCAGGTTTTATTTTCTTGAAAAAAAGAAGAGTAGTGGAGTTGATTTTATGTATGCTTTCTGTCTTTATGGAGCAAATGAACTAACATTCTCTAATTACACTGCAATGTTGTAGTCTTTATTTAAATAGTTTATCTAGTCTGGAAAGTTATTCCTGCCGCATTAAAGTGTGTTGCCAAAGATATTTGTTATTTCCATCTTCGGATAATGCTACAGATAATGCTCCAACTGCAGATAAACCATACTTGGAAATCCATATTGTAATTGTAACCATTGTTTGGATTGGCTACCGTCTATCATGGCTACAGCTTGCATTTCCACGTTTGTTTACTTCAGTAAATTGGATAATAAAAATATGCTGTCTTGTTCTTTGCCGAAATTGGGCTTTGGAACAGAGTTGATGTATGAAGCGTATGAGGCAATAAAATAAAGCCGCTCCTTTGTGGCAACTCAAGTTTGCTAAGCAGATGAATCATAGTAACAGCCTGCTAATTAAAAGCAATATCCGTCTATCTCTGTGCTTTTAACCACACTGTGAATATTACAGCAATTAATTTGACTAACGTCCCTGGTGATATACCAGTTAATCTCTTCAAACATAGAATTTTCTTACAAGCTATAGTTTTATTGGGAAATAAGACTGTCACATGCCTCGCTATCGGCCAACCTTTACACATATAGTTATTAAACATCTGTAATTTACACTTCCGAGATTCATATTAATGACACTGGCCACTATAGTACCTTGGCACTGGATGTTTTGGAGACATTTGTGAGTGTTTCCATTCTCAGTTGTGTGTTTGCTAATGTATGACAAATGGTAGCCATTAGCAGCGAACCAATTTGGGTTCATTTAACTTAACACATTAGCTCTGCAAAAGCAAAAATATAAAACATGATAAATGATACAATATGCCTTGTCCAGCCCAATGCCATCTAGCTGTTGCTAAACGTACAGTTCTGAGCATTGCTGACTGCTTTTAAGATCAGCTGGAGAGCCACTGGTAGATATATCTGTGATATAAATTATACATTAGTCGAACATTAAAAAACAATATAAAGTATCTCCATGCTGAGGTTTTTAGTTGAGTTTTTTTTAGCAGTTTGTTTAACTCTGCAGTTTCCAAAAGCAGCATAGATGTTTGATGTTACTTATTGTTATTTGCTGTGGTATCTTGTTACAGATGATAAATTGTGATGGTATACTATCCGAGCAACTAGGCCTGTATGCCAAGAGGAGTTGGCTTTACTACACCATTTCTTATTCTTTTGGATGGCAAATAATATGTCCTGTTTTAAAAAATCTGCCAAAGCTCCATATAATACATCATCAGTTGAGGAAGTGTAGAGGAGCCACAGTTCTTCTTCACAAGTTATTCACAGTTTCCATTTGTTCAGCTCCAGGCCAATCAATTTGGACCATGTAGAATCAACCAGCAACTTTTAGATCCTACACAGTCACCTCCTGTCAGAATATTGGTAAAACCATTGGTTATTATGCTTTCTAGAAATGTTGGCGTTTTTTTGGGTCCAGACTAAATCAATATTTGTCACTGGGACTTATTTATTAATTTTCAAGTGGGCATTAATCCATAGCAATCAATCAGTGATTGGCTTTTTGCAGCCAGCTGCTGGTAGAATAATGAACCCACCAATTTGATTGCCATGAGTTACTGCCACAGGCAAATATGCCCAGTGTTGACCGCCAGTATTTTCTTCCTGGCGGTACCGGCCTTTCAAGTAAAAATAAGTAAAAACTCAAGTAGGGTTAGAGGTACAGTCATAGTAGTCTCAATATTTATATAAAGAAATAATCAATATTCCAGTGATTTTCACATTTAAAATTGCAGACCCCAAAATATACAGAACTTTAATAAAAAAAAAACATAGCTCTACATTTACAAAAAAAAAATGGAGATGTGGCCAAGTAAAGGACTAGTAATATCACAATACTCCTTATTCATAACATCAAAATATAACAATATAACAGAAATAATAATAATCTATAGGAGAATTTACTACACCATTTCTTCAGTATCTCAATACAACTGAATAATTCATTTATAAGTTTTCAGTCTTTTTATGTACATCAAGAAATTGTCATAGGGCTGCATATATTTTGCACACTGGCCTGCATGACCCAGATGCGAATGGGTCATTTAGAGCCTGAGGGTTGTGTTGAAAATTCTAGTTTTGCAATGAGCTCTTGTATTAAGAAGGGTCTAATACACACAGTTCTACTTACAGAAGGGCCTTCATGAATGGTATAGCTTACTCTTTTTCTTACATGTTTAGGTATTATTGTCAGCAGGAACTCTTCTTTTCATAGAACTGCAAGTTACCTGGATAAACACTTTTTTGGCGAATGTAATTTAGATACTATTGATACTTCAGGGTCACCATATCCAGCTGCTGTCAGGGGTCAGGAGGACTGCTACATGCCACTTCCCTCAGCAGGGCTTTCACAGAAGTGTTACAGGAAGAGTCTCCATACACGTTCACTTTTACAAAGAAACTTTGGCACCAATGGATTTTTATCAGGAACAGTAGATTTTTTAAAGAAATAAATGAAGAAGGTCATTCCATGGTATAAAAAAATGTTACCAGCAGTATGACACCTTACAGAGAGTTAAAGGAGCAATAACACCAAAAAATGAAAGTCACTATAATCTTGGTGGAGTGCAAAGCTGCTCTAACTAGCTCCCTCTGTCTATCTCATAACTCCTAGGCTGTCCTATAGCAGAAGTAAACTGTAACTATCTTCACCTCATTCTCGGTGTCCTTACTTGTGGTACCAGGAGTCCAAAAAGACAAACTTGCTTCCTCTTCTTTTATAGACTAGGGAACAATACCTCCCCCAGGACAAAGGTTATGGTAAAGATGGTTAACTCTTTCACATTGCCTAGATAAATTGTACAAAATACATTTGTGCAGAGAAAAAAATCTTCATACAGAGGAAAATGTTCCTAATTTCTTTTCATACTTTTTATTACATATCCCTATTCGTATCATTGTGAACAGAGGAAAACATTTTAATTGAACATTGCCGTGCTTCTGTGTTATTGGAATAAAGAGAAAATCTTTCCAGTTCAGTGCAGGTACTTGATGATTAATGCCTGCAATGCAGTTGCATGAACAATTTTTTTACATTAAGTGATTTCTTGATTTCAGGCAACAGAAAACCCGCCCAGCCGGCCTCCAGATGTTGTTGTGATTGATGTCACCAATGCAGACCAGGTAATTCAGGTTTTTTGGAACCCTGTATAATTCAAAATATATCTTGCATAGCTGTGATTAACCTTTTCATTCTCAGGCTTTTGGTTTTATTAACACTGTTCTGCCATAGGCAATATTCCTCTTTGTTCAGCACAATTGTTCTTTAATATGAATTGAATGTTCCTGTGTTTTCTAGTAACATCTTGATCTTTTTAGACTTACTGTATTAAGCTTTTGTTTACTTTTGAGTCTTCCACAAAGGGGGATAGATTTTTTTAGAAAAACCCTTAATAAGGCACGGGAATAGAGACATCAATGGGAAAGTAATGTGTTTTCTTGCTCAGCAATGGTAGTGTTATGGGTATTACTGCTACTTGCATAGTTTAAGAAGCTCATTATCTAGTATTTTCTGCTGAAACAAGGGAAATTGGAATCTCTATCCTTTCACACCCTTGGTTTTCTGATTTCCATGCCATTTATAGTTAATATTCATCAAATTGCAAAAAATAGGAAAGCTGGCCAAAGGTGATTTATTGATATATGTGGCACATAGGGCAATCTTTTAATGGAAAAAGCTTATGTTTGTATGTGCAGATGTTCCAATTACATTTCATCCAATTCCTATTAAGGGATAAAATGCACACTTTACTTTACATGACTTCAAAATAACAGAAAACGCAGACCCAGACGTAAAGAGAAAAAGAAAAAATAGCTTGAATAACCGTGTCTTATGTGCTAAAACTATTTTATAAATGGACATGGTGTTAGAAATGAAGCTGTACTAGAATGCTTGCAAAAATCTAGAGCTTTCTCTGCTTTGGAATTAAATAATTTACTGCAGGATGCCATTAAGTGTTGTTTTGCTGCATAGCTGCTGAAAATATACAAATTTATCTTGTTCGTATTATTTTAAAAGTAAAGAATTAAATATATTCTCCTTGATGGTGAACAATTTGTTATAGGTATGGGATCCGTTATCCTGATTCTCGTTATCCAGAAAGCTCCACATTACGGAAAGGCCGTCTCCCATATACTCAATTTTATCCAAATAATCCAAATAATCCAAAGTTCTGTTATCCGAAATACCGCAGGTCCTGAGCATTCTGGAAAACAGGTCCCATACCTTTATACTGAAAAAAAACCTCTATGCAATTTCTAACTCTAACCCAATATCAGGTCTTCGTTGAAGGCCTAATAAAAAAGGCCTCTAAATGTATCCGTTTGTCATGGTAAACTGAATATGATATAAAACTGAGAGCTGCTTCATTGATTTTTAGGTATAAAGGATTATATATCCTTCTTTTTCATCTACTTGAGACATATTTCTCACTTATAATAAACTCTGAAAATACCAGACTTGTACAATATTGTGCTAATAACTCGCTTATTAAGGATGTAGGAAATGTTGATACTTTGCCACAATCGCCACAGGTATGAAACTGGTGATATGATAGCAGTAATTACAGCTTATTGTTGCAGCCTGTAAAACTGTCATTTTATTCTGCTGTGACAGTTGATACAGATAACCAGTAGGTGAACCTCATTTAGAGGAGAATGAAACCCTTGCCCTCTCCATTGTCCCCCTGCAAGCTCCTTCCCCCCAACATGTATTCTTCTCAGAAGTCTTCCTGTATTTTTCCAATTTGCAGAGTTGCGCAGTGGTGTTCAAAGGTGCCATCTTCTGTTTGTCTTTTAATCCTCTCCTGTCATTGCCGATATGAATCTTGTGGGAGCATGCACAGTAGAAGCTGATTCAGGACATAGATTGAACTGCGCATTCTCCTCCATGATCCTTGTCACCACTCAACAGAAAAGGATCATAAGCAGACAGCGCCTTTGAAGTTCACTGCACAACTCTGTATATTTACAACAGATCAGCAGACAAGCAGACGTATAATACATTCTACTAGGGATCAGTGGAGGGGGGCAAGGGTTTAGTTCTCCTTTAAATACAGTCTCTTGTTTGTAGACATTAAAATAGCTAGTCTATGTAATTGCTTAGAAATCCTATATACAAAGTAAGACAAAGTACCTTGAAGATGGTTGTTTATTCATTTCTAGTGTGTAAATTGAGTGTTTTGGCCCTGTTTCCTGCAATTAATGGCAGCTTGTTTAGCTTCATTAATTCAATAAAGAAAACAGTGAAGCCATTTGGCAATGCATCAAGAATAGGTTTTGTTTGTGTGTATGAGTTTGATGGATTGTTTTTTTTTTAAACTTCAACAGTGCAGGGAATATGGCTGAGCAGCCCAAAGTATTGTCTGCTTATTGTTGCTTTGCCAAGTATTGAACCTATGTCTGAAATCAATATGTTAAAAAAAAAGTAATTAAATTATGCCTCTCCCTGTGATCCAAGATCTATTAACTGCCTTTCAGTCTTAAGTATAATGTTTTTTTAGCACTACTAGCCACAGCACAGAGAATGTATACCTTGTATAAAATAACACTGTGAATGATATAATCACAATGCAACATAAGCGTTTTATAGACAGAATCAAGTGGATTTTAGCTCAGATGGGAATGTAATTTATCTGCGCCAGTAGGGTAGTTATTCATTAGCTGCTCTGCTTTATAAGACGATTTCTATAGTCTTGGGAAAAAATGAAATCCCTGCATGAAGCCAGCATGCTTTTATTGTTCAAAGCAGATTTATATTGATTCTCTGTCACAATTGTTAGTGCTTGGAAGTTGAGCCAGAGAATATGGTCCAATATATCAATTATCATTATGGATTGATTGATCCTAATCAATCTCTAAAGATTTTGGCATTTATCCTCTGTAATAAATTTGGGAAAATGAAAGAGAATTGTTCTGAATTAATTTAATTCAGACCTAGGAAAGGGCATATTTGGTTCTGTTCGATCAGTAGAAGTATCAATATTAATTTAATGAAGGGGGAGGGAATAACTTTGAAAAAAATATAGCATTCCCCATAGCCTATTGTGGGATTAGAGGAGAACTAAAAAAGTAGGCTACAAATGTTACACTATGTTTTGTGCTTCTGTACCAGACCAAGGCAGCCACAACCCATATGCAGTAAAGATCTGTGTCTCCAAAGATGGCCCAGTAGCTCTCCATCTTTTTTTCTGCTGATTCACTGCACATGCTCTGTGCTGCTGTCACTTACTGAGCTTAGGGACCCACTCTCAATATACAGTACACATAGAATAGAAATGTCACAATATAAGGCTGATTAGTAATTAATACAGATAATTACTACATGGCAGCACAGAAAGCAGTGCAGTTAGTATCAGAATTTAATAATGAGAATTGTAGCATCAGCTTAAATTACAGGACAACCTCATTTTCTGCTTTATCATTTGCACAACAAACAACCCCTAAACTTAGCTTCTGAGCCCACTGAGCATGTGAGTGTTGCAGACAGTTTCCAAGATGGTGACCCCCTGTGACAAGTTTGAAGTCCTGGATCATTGCTGCTATTGAGATGCTGAAACTCTAGGCTGATCATCATCATCATCATTTATTTATATAGCGCTGTCAAGATACGCAGTGCTTTTGGAACAAGTTCAGTATATCAAATATGGCATTTTTAACCATCTTCATTTTAAGGTTTAGTTCAAATGTGTTGTCCTTTATTATTAAAAATATCCAAAAAACAAAATAAGGAGGTGCCCAGTGCTTGCTCAGCTGCAAAATAAGCCAAGTACACAGGCACACTCCACAGCAATGCTTCTACAAAAAAACATTCTTTATTTAAGTGAGATCTTGGCATCCGTGCTGAGATCTCACTTTAATAAAAAAAAATACTTAAAGTTTTTTGGAAATGGAGTGTGCCTTTACTTCTATCGTTGGTTACTGACCTGTCGACTCATTCAGACTTGGTAAGCTTGTTTGATCAACCTGTCCTAAATTTAAAAATACCAGCCAAGTACAAATTGATAGGAATGCTGCAGGAAAAAAAACCCTTGAAGATTTCCAATTCGGACTTTGATCAATTTCCCCTTTAATCCAAATGTAGACTCGGCTCAGCTGGCTTTCTGAATACCAGCATTTCCATTCAATACAAATAAAAACATTGCAATATATGGGTATAAAATAAAAATAACTATTCATTTTATAGCATTACATGGGTACTCACTGCTTCCAGATGAAAGATATACATTGATTAAGCCCATACATTTAAATAGAAAGCTGATATATTGGCATTGCTATATTACGGCCCTTGCACAAAGCTTACAGTCTATGAGGGAGAGCAGTAATACAAACAGTATAGGAATTATCAATGTGCTCTTCCAATAATTATTCTTCCTTTATAAATGAATAGTGTCTATTATCCGGAAACCCTTTATCCAGAAAACTCAAATTATGGGAAGGCCAACTTCCATAGATTCCATTTTAATCAAATGATGCAATTAAGATATAATTAATCCTTACTGGAAGCAAAACAAGCCTAGTGGGTTAATTTAATGCTTAAATTATTTTTTTTAGTAGATTCTAAACTACAAAAGGATTCTGGATAACAGGTCCCATACCTGTTATATGAAACATACTGCACACAACTTACATGCTTTCCTTAAAATGAGCATACGACGAATGCAACTCACAGTTCAATTACAATGCGCATCTTACATGTTTCTGTTACAACTTACATACTTTAAAGGACCTCAAAGAGACTGCGAGCGTTTATTGGATATCTGGAGTTGAGCTCTACACATGAGCAAAAGAATAGAAACCTAAAAGTAGAGGTGATGGATTTAAATGTGCTCTCTTATAGCAAGACACAGAGTTGGGAATTGGTAGAGGGGAAAGGTGCCATTGTGAAAAGTACAGGTATGGGATCTGGTATCTGGAATCCCGTTACCCAGAAAGCTCCGAATTGTGGAAAGGCCATGCAGAACTATAGGTTCCATGCAGAAGTGGCATTTAAATGGAGGCAGTCATAACTGTAGCCAGTGTTATAAATTGCAGTACAGGTATGGGATCCGTTATCCGTAAACCCATTTTACAGAAAGCTCAGAATTACAGGGAAGGCTGTCTCCCGTAGACTCCATTTTAATCAAGTAATTAAATTTTTTAAAAGTGATTTTCCTTTTCTATGTAATAATAAAACAGGAGCTTGTAATTGATGACATCTTTATTGCAGGCAAAACAATCCTGTTGGGTTTAATTAATGCTTTAATGTTTTTTTTAGTAGACTTATGGTATGAAGATCCAAATTACGGAAGGACCCTTACGCAGAAAACCTCAGGTCCTGTACACTCTGCAGAATTGGTCCCATTCTTGTAGTAAATGACGGTGGTCTTTGTAGATAGAACTTGCCAATGTTACTTAGAAACATTTTTTTTGTTTGTTTTGTACTTTAACAAAATAAATTATTCCACATTTGCAGTCTTATTTATAGTAATATTTTCAAGAAAGGGGTTGTATAGAATGGCTAATTCTAAGCAGCTTATGAATTGGCCTTCATTTTTTATTTTATTTAGTTCATGAATGATTTGACTTCTTCTTCTGACTCTTTCCAGCTTTCAAATGGGGGTCACGGACCCCATCTAAAAACAAATGCTCTGTAAGGCTACACATTTATATTTATTGCTACTTTTTATTACTCATATTTCTATTCAGGCCTCTCCTATTCATAATCTCGCAGTCTCTTTTAAATCAATGCATGGATACTAGGGTAACTTGGACCATAGCAACCAGATTGTTGAAATAGCAAACAAAATTGTCTCCGAATATCACACGCTACATCATACTAAAAGTTAATTCAAAGGAGAACAACCCCTTTAAAATATTCAACCCGTGGCTCTGTATCTGTTTTGTACAACAGTTCCCATTCACAAACAAATCTGTAGCTTAACATCAGGTGGAAAGCTTCAGGTTACACACTGTAATCCAAACTGCTGGAATTTATAAGAATAATTTGCAATGTTCCTAATTTCCATTGCTCTGAATTCGGCTCTACTTTTCTTGTAAGAGCTGTGAGCTAAATGTAGCACTGCTGCCTCCTCCTTTCATATTTTAATACCTCATATTTTGTCCCTCTGCTTTCTCAATTTCTTCTGCTACATTGCTTGCTTAATTGTACTCTTCCCTCATGTTGCATGTTACAAGCTGCCTGACTTATTATTCACGTGGATGTTCCACTGTTACCTGAAGCACTGCAGACAGAAAACACAGCTGGACTTTTCTTCTTTTCTTGGTGCCATGGCTTTACTTTTACTCTCTCACTATTCACCAGTCTCTCTTTAAATCACATCAGCTGCTTAAACATTTGTGCTAACATTTTTATTGATTTCTTCATAAAAACCCCGATGTGCCTGTTATCTAACTTGCATTGCTAGAATGACTGCATTACTCAAAGCCGACAATAAAATCTAAATGTTCAAGATGCAAAATATACAGATAGTTATGCACAAATGGCTCACAGGCACATACATCGTACTAATGAATGGTACCGAGGCACTCATTATTCACTAAACTGCTTGTACACCTTTTGTAACTTTACTAATAATTAGCACTTGCACATTAAATGGGAGATAAATATTTAATGTTTCAAGTATTAAGACCTAGCCTTCTCCTGCTTGTCCTGCTTTTAATTTTCCTGCTTACCAGTGATGATTAGTGTTGTAGTTTATCATTGGCTTCAGAATGAAATTTTTTTTTTTAGCATCACATTGGCTTCATGCATGAGCCCAAAAAGAAGTCCAAACCAATCATGATATGATCAGGGCTAGTTATTTATTAATATTTGAAGATATCTTCAGTCTATTGATGTGGACCAATGCTAGTGGGTCTGCACAGGCTCTCCATGAGATCTGATTCCAGGCCTGAGAGCAAAATTATTGTCCAGTTGACCCACTACTTGTTTAGGTAGATTAAGAAACGATCCACTCATTTGGTGACTTGGTAGAGTGTAAAGTTAAGAAGCACCTACTTATTTTCTCTTTGGTTAATGTCTCATTGAACAAAGTATCTAATTAGAAAAGGGTTGGAAACTCTTTGCAGGCATTCATGTGGTTAGGCTAAAAATATCTGGTAAAATATAAGGAGAAAGAAACTAGACTTTAACAGTGGAAATATGCAAGTTAGAGGCCAAGAATACCTTGAATATGAGGGTGATTTTTGGTTAGCCAAGCCAATAACTGGAAGTGTTTTTAGTTTTCAAAGTAAGAACAGCAAAAGAAGTAGTAATGGAGAACAACATATATGGGGGCCAGGCAAGTTAACCATGGAGAGGAGTGGACAATAAATGACTGGACAGAAGGAATCACCTGTTGTCACAGACAACAGCAGTGGGGTAGGCAGAAGGAGCAGTGGGGTAAGAAGAAGGATCAGTGGGGTAAGAAGAAGGATCAGTGGGGTAAGAAGAAGGATCAGTGGGGTAGGAAGAAGGAGCAGTGGGGTAGGAAGAAGGATCAGTGGGGTAGGAAGAAGGAGCAGTGGGGTAGGAAGAAGGAGCAGTGGGGTAGGAAGAAGGATCAGTGGGGTAGGAAGAAGGATCAGTGGGGTAGGAAGAAGGATCAGTGGGGTAGGAAGAAGGATCAGTGGGGTAGGAAGAAGGATCAGTGGGGTAGGAAGAAGGAGCAGTGGGGTAGGAAGAAGGATCAGTGGGGTAGGAAGAAGGATCAGTGGGGTAGGAAGAAGGATCAGTGGGGTAGGAAGAAGGAGCAGTGGGGTAGGAAGAAGGAGCAGTGGGGTAGGAAGAAGGATCAGTGGGGTAGGAAGAAGGATCAGTGGGGTAGGAAGAAGGATCAGTGGGGTAGGAAGAAGGATCAGTGGGGTAGGCAGAAGGATCAGTGGGGTAGGCAGAAAGATTAGTGGGGTAGGAAGAAGGAGAAGTGGGGTGGGAAGAAGGATCAGTGGGTAGGCAGGATGAGCAGTGGGGTAGGCAGGAGATAGTGAAGTAGGACTCAACCGTAATGAGCAACAAAAAATATAGTAGGGTAACCTGTAACTTAGGGAAGTCTGTTATGAGCAAGGGTCAGCAAAAGGTAGAGGTAGAAAAATTTCAAGGACATGAAACAGGCACTGAATATAACTGTGAATAGTAGGATCCCAGGGGACGCCCTTCTTAAAATGACAATTTTTTATTTAGGATTAACCTTTATGCACATACTATAAAAAAGTATATTATTGTAAAAATAGTTTATTTACATGAAGCAGGATTTTACATATCAGCTGTTTTATACAATAGATCTTTATAGAGACCTACACTGTTCGGGTGTATAGCTTTCATTTCACGTTTAACGTTTTTATCTGATGACACAGGGATTTCTAGTTCAAAAATGTCTGCAAGAAAGAGTCTTTGATGAAATTGTATTTGTGCTACAAGATGCTCAGTCTATGTGCAGTTTGTATTCTTCCTATGGCTTGCCTCAAAGCAGGCCCCTCAATATTCAGAGATGGTGGCAGTTAGAAATTGACCTATGGTATTGACGCGATATTTTGTCTTTTTATGAAAACTCCTTAAGCCTTAACCCGTGAACCTGCTTTAAAGACGTAATCCGTTTAACATCAGATGCCTTAGGGTTACAAATATTCTACTTTGCATTTCACATCCGTTTAAATTTATTGCAGGGGCACAAAACTGCTTTTGCTGGCAAAGTTTTGGAGGATTTCTTTGCAATGCAATTTGCGTTATTAGAGTCTTCATAAATAGAAGTCAAATATCATTGGCTTAATTCTGGTACAGGTATAGGATCCTTTATCCGGAAACCCATTATCCAGAAAGCTCCAAATTATAGAAAGGCTGTACCCCATAGACTGTACCCCTGTTATCTGGTTACCTTCCCATTGTTCTGTTGTTAGGCTGGGGGGGTCGATATCACTCCAACTTGCAGTACAGCAGTGAAGGGTGACTGAAGTTTATCAGAGCACAAGTTACATGACTGGGGCATAACAATATGTCTAGCCTCATGTCAGATTTCAAAATTGAATATAGAAAAATATTTTTGCTCTTTTGAGAAACGGATTTCAGTGCAGAATTCTGCTGCACTAGTAACTGATGCATTTTGTTTTCCCGTGACAGTGTCCCTTTAAGGTATGAAGAACCAAATTACAGAAAGATCCATTATCCAGACAATTCCAGGTACCAAGCATTCTGGATAACAGGTCCCATACCTGTTTAAAAAGGCCTCTATACTGGTAGTGCACTGTAGGACAAACAGAAAACTAAACAATTTTCAGGCCAATATATTTACAGTATAAGAAATGTATCAGTACATACAGTATACTGTAACTACTGCAAAAGAAGAATATTTTGCTTGGATGCTTACTACATATACACCAGAATATCAGAATGCTAGAACAGCTTCCTGATAGACTCTGATATATAATTTACTATGTCTTACGAAGCAAATAACCATAACTAAAATGAGTGACACAAGTTGAAAGGCAGCATATGTTAGTGGCACCAATCCATAAAATCATCCTAAATGAGTCCACTGGTGCTGGATTAACTCCTCTTTAGCCACATCAGTCAATTCTGAATCGGTAAAAGCAATAGTCGCATTCGGTCAAGGAGCATTTGAGGATAGGATTGAACTTGTTGGTTATTTACCATTCACATTACTATCATTTCTATTTTTCTGCTTTAATGGAAGTCTGAGCACCAGTAGGTGAGCAACAATTAGCCCTTACATGTAGGGTAATGTATGTACTCTCTTCTATCATGCATAACAATATCACAAACTGACAGTTTTGGAGTTCAGTGACCTTTTATAAAAGATGCAGAAATGCAAGGTGACTGTATAGCTTCCTATATATGTTGTTGGATGTTTACAGTTTGAAGTCACAACATACTGTAACTGTATTAATATTAAAGTGTATTAATTCAAGAATACCTTTATTGAGAAAATATAGGTATGGGACCTGTTATCCAGAATGCTCGGGACCTGGGGTATTCCGGATAACGGATCTTTCCATAATTAGTACCCAATAGGCTGGTTCTGCTCACAATAAGGATTAATTATATCTTAGTTGGGATCAAGTACAAGCTACTGTTTTATTATTACAGAGAAAAAGGAAATCATTTTTAAAAAATTGCATTATTTGGATAGAATGGAGTTTATGGGAGATGGCCTTTCCGTAATCCGGAGCTTTCTGGATAATGGGTTTCCGGATAACTGTGTAGTACGGATCTTTGACTGTATGATGGCTACACGCCAGCTGCTTTTATATAGAGAATGCAAGTCAGTAAAGATTATTATTATATTTTATAGTAGAGAGAACATAGTCTTACTGGCTTTATCACAATGCATTTGTTGGTGAATTCAGGAATACAAACACTGTAGTTCAGTAATATCCCGTTTCTTTCTGCCGTTCCTTTCTGCTTGATTTGCAGCAGTCCTGTCCACATGAAATTATCTGTGGTTTAGGTGCCTGTCAGTGCTGTGAGTAGGAGGAGGTTCTTGTCACCTGTGAGTGACAAATATAAAGATATTTGTGTTTTCCACAGATAGTTGATGATTTGCACACTCAGCTACTTATTAGCAAGCATTAGAGGTATTTTTGAGCAAGCTGGGGCGAAAGAGCTACGGGAGATTGTGGGGTGGAGAGGAAGGAAAAGAAATTATTGTTTACATCAATTATTATGAAGCAGCAAAATGATTTCTCGGAACGCTTCTGTGAACATTAACCCTATCTCCATCTTTCCAAGAATTGCATTCTTACATTAACCTGAAGCAGATAGTGAACCTTCTCCTCAAGCAAATCCGGACACAATATGAAGCCTATCAGAAGGCAAGCAGGAGGACATTGTTAGCAGCTAAGAAAATAAAGATTCCATCCATTAGCAATGTTTTTTTTTTTTTTTAATCCCTTTAGGCCTTGGTCTCATTATGAAAATTTACTTAGCTCGAGTGAAGGATTAGAAGGAAAAAAACTTTGAATTTCAACTACGACTTCGAATCGAACGATTCGAACTAAAAAAGTACTGTCTCTTTAAAAAAAACTTCGACCACCTATTTTGCCACCTAAAACCTACCGAGGTACAATGTTAGCCTATGGGGAAGGTCCCCAAAGACTTTCCTATCTTGTTTTGATCGAAGGAAAATAGTTTGATCGATGGATTTAATTGTTCGATCGAGTGATTTTTCCTACAATTGTTCAAACAAACGGATTGCAGTAAATCCTTCGACTTCGATATTCGAAGTCGAAGGATTTTACTTCAACGGTCGAATATTGCGGGTTAATTAACTCGCGATATTCGACCCATAGTAAATGTGCCCCTAAGTGAAGTTAAGCAAAGTGTAACGGTGTTTATTTTTGTATGGAAAATGTCAGGGTCTCTTGATTAGAAGTTGCTTTGTCACTTGGAGGACATTGAGAATGTCTATTGAGTTTTTCCTTTCTGGTAGTTTTGCAAGTGGCCTTTTCTTAGGTCTGCAGGCAAAACTGAAAATTGGTTTAGACAAGGAGTCTTTCACCCTGCCTTCCTACGTGGATGAATTAATAAATTGTTAAGAAATCTGACTTGACAGTTTACATTATTAATTGAAGAACAATCAAACCACATTAGAATTGATGCCATTCATGCCATTGTATTTGATCTTGCTTCAGTCTTATTTCAGCATCAATGTATTTCTATTTTAAAATAGTATAGTATAAAACTCTCGACAGTGCATTCCTTTGTTTAGAGTAAGTGCACAGATGACAAAAACTCAAGAATGAGGTGTTCTCGACCATATGTATATCACCTTCAGCGTTGTTTGCAATTGAAAAACTGTAGACATGTATCTGTTCTCCAGAAATCCTTTATTCAATGACTTCAAAATATGCCAATTCCATTCTCAATGGTGTCTTATTTAATCTATCCTGCATTTTGGGCTGGTTTGCTTTTTGTCTTTGTGATAAGACATTTTCTTGTCGACCCAAAAAATAATGTTTTGGCTAATAAAAGAAAACATGATTCTAAGCAACTTTGCAATATACATGCATTGCAGATTGTCTATGGTTTTTAAGTTATTAGTATATGTATTACTATTGAAAGCAGTGTCTGTCCCTTTCTATTCTCTGCCCTAATGGCTCAGACTATTGATACAATGGAAGACAAATCCCTTTCTATTCTCTGCCCTAATGGCTCAGACTTTTGATATAATTGAAGACAAGGCAACTGATTAGCAGACCTATCTTTGCTGGGGAACTCAGACTTTTGCAACATTGTTTAAAACGTATCTACCAGTTAAGACAATGCTGCTTTCAATAGCAATTATTTTCTATTAAAAAGCACTGAAAATTTTTCATACATGTATATTAGATAGTTGCGTAGAATTATGTTTTCTTGTACTAGGCAAATTTTTATTTTGGGGTTGACTTGCCCGTTAACTAAACTAGCATAAATGAATGTTTATATTAAATCCATTCCATTTAGTTATTTCAAAATGCAAGTGTTTAGTTGCCCTAACACAGGGTGCTCAATATTAATATCCCTTATTCAGAAAGTGCCAGGTTCCAAGCAGTCAGGATAGTAGACCCCAAAATCATAGAGCTTTAATATAGCATAGAGTATATCTTGTATTAATCAGCAGGTGACTGCCAATCTGATTGTTGTAATGCTTATCTAAAAATAAGAATATATGTAAATATGGACAAGGACCCATGCCAATGAAATCAGCCATCTCCTGCCCTTGCTTCAGGAGAGGGATCCAATTAGAATATGCAGCTATTCTGTATTGTATAGAGTCCACATCTTATAACTGGGCAACAGTTGAGAGTCTTGCACTACCTTCTTCTTCTGTATCTGTTGTATACATGCATAAACCTGATATATATAATTATAGTCATTCCTCAAGCACAATCGGATGAAAATGCAGTAAAGGTTGTTGATTCTGCAATTTTTTTAACATATGCTGTTCCTATTGCTTTGTAACTCAAGGAAAGGGAATCCCAGTTCATTGTAACTCACAATCAGGAGGATAAACGCAAGGGTACGGTAAGAATAGTGACAGCTTGTTAATGAATATTTATGAAATGATTAGCTTATCACAGAAAGCAGTAACCACTTCCAAAATTAAGATATGTATGTTACATTAAACACATATTTCATACCCTTATCTATCCTCACTTTTAAAAACATAAGAAGCAAATGAAAATCCAGTATACAGGTCCCATATTTTTAATGAGGTTGTTATCCTTTATTGAGTGCCTTTAGCTGGCAGTAAAGCAAGAGAAAGAGCTTACAATGTTGCTTACAATGTGGTATAGGATCCTTTATCCGGAAACCCGATATCCAGAAAGCTCCGAATTACGAAATGGCCGTCTCCCATAGACTCCATTTTATCCAAATAATCCAAATTTTTAAAAATGATTTCCTTTTTCTTTGTAATAGTAAAACAGTAGCTTGTACTTGATCCCAAATATTATATAATTTATCATTATTAGAAGCAAAACCAGCCTATTGGGTTTATTTAATATTTAAATGAATTTCTAGTAGACTTAAGGCATGAAGACCCAAATTACGGAAAGATCCGTTATCCGGAAAACCCCAGGTCCCAAGCATTCTGGATAACAGGTCCCATACCTATTGCTTGGCATTGTAGTACTTATAACTGTGCTGTTACTGAACCTGACCATTTAGAGTCCCTGTACCTCTGCATAGGCTGAAAATTAAGAATAAATATGGATACAGTTTTATTTGGGCTCATTTACTAACATTCCATTTTTTAAATATTTCTTAAACTTATTTCCCCATGCCACACCTGCTAAGTTATAGCACAAGATATAAACGTTGTATTACAACCTTTGTTTGGCCATTATTCGATTAAGATTTTAGATTTACAATTCTGCCAAATAAGTATTTGTTGTGTTGTGTAAGGTGAAAAAAATGCCCCCTCCGACTAGTATGTTAATTTTGCAGCTTGTAATGTCCGAACACAACTTAACACTATGGCGAAAATGTTTCTTATTTCAGTATGATGAAACTTATATTCAATTTTCATTTTCGCGATAGTTCCCCTTTAAGAAGTAAAATGCTAGAGCTTTTAAAACATGACAGAGTTTTGCCATCAGAGTCTCTTGTAATCTGTTGATGAAGCAAATCAAGGCTTTTTCAGAGTACCAGTGTGCTGGCTGCCTCTTATTTAGTAAACCTTTGCCTCCCCAAGAAAAGTCTCTGCATTTTTTGATAATTTAGTGACTACTTGTATGTATGTATAACTTTTTTTTATTATAAAGCACTGTAAGGATACACAGTGCTGTACAATATATAGACATACACATGGGGAGGACAAGTAACATAATAGATACTATATATATATATATATATATATATATATATATATATATATATATATATATATATATAGTAATACGGTCATAGGAAAACATGGGTTTTTTTTCAAAATGGATCAGTTAATAGTGCTGCTCCAGCAGCCATCTGCACTGAAATCTCTTTCAAAATAGCAAATGGACTTTTTTATATTTAATTTTAAAATCTGACATGGGGCTAGACATATTGTCAGTTTCCCAGGAGCCCCCAGTCATGTGACTTGTGCTCTGATAAATGTCAGTCATTTTTTACTGCTGCACTGCAAGTTGGAGTGATATCACCCCCTGCCCCCCAGCAGCCCATCAGCAGAACAATGTGAAGGAACCAAATAACAGCTCCCTGATACATATAAGAACAACACTCAATAGTAAAAATCTATGTCCCACTGTGACTCTTTCAATTACATTGAATAGGAGAAACAATAGCTTGGCAGAAAGCAGTTCCATAATGCAGCACTGGCTCTTTCTGAAAGCACATGGCCAGGCAAAATGACCTGCGATGGCTGCCTACACACCAATATTACAACTAAAAAAAAAAATACACTTGTTGGGTTAGGAATGACACTTTTATCGAAAGAGTGAATTATTTGCAGTGAAAGAGTGTAATTTAGAAATAAAAAGTACTTCATAAAAATCATAACAGAATCCCTTTAAGTGGTGGATAACATACAGGCACAAATTGGAGGGGATAATGTTTGCAAGGTTAAGACATTGGCCCTTAAGATACAGGACTAGACTAATGTTCTACTACTCCAAAAGTTAGAATCTGAAATTTTTATTAAATTGATTGTGAGAGTGCTTCTTACTGAGGATTTCAGGGATGGCATTGTAGAGGTAAGGAGCAGCATGATAGAAACGGTTTAGGACAATATTTGGCAGTGGATGTGTATGGTGTGAAGAGATGGTGGCTCTGGGAGGAGACGTCCAGGAACGTACAGTAAACCAAGTGAAGAAATGTTGTAAGGAGCAGTGAAGTGAAGGACTTTGAATGTTAGAAGGATGTTTTTATATATTCTATATCTTTTGCTTAACAGGCAGCCATGCTAAAGATTTTACCTGGGGTTGAACAGGTCCTATCTTAGGAGAGAGCAGGAGCATCGTAGTAGCACATTGATTGTATGAGGGAGAGGTAGGAGTCAGGGAGGCCAGTTATTGTTGAGGGCATAAACATAATTTTTTATATATAATATACCGTAATTCATGTGTACAAATGCAGGCCAGGGAAACAATACATTTGAATGTGTGTATATCAGTTTTTGTTGTTATTAATGACCCCATTCACTGGCATGAGACATGCATACCATATACAGAGGGAAAGCATTTCATAAAGATGAATGCTGCTAATTATTTATTAATTTCCCACATTAAAGTGCTACACTCTCTCCTATCATTGACTGTTTTCTCACACAGGCTTTTTTGCATATCTTTCCTAAAGGGTTACAGTTGCAGTTGTCTACCACAATTAAAGCTTGTCGCTTGTAGCCAATGGATATTGCTACATTTGCCGTTTGATAGAGTAATATATAGCATTGTCGGAAACCTTGCCAGGCTGTCTTTGCCAAAAAAATGCCACTAGCTCAATAGAAATATGGCTATAAGACTAAGATGGTAATGTACACTTTGTTTAAGGCAGTGCTAAAAGAGAAAATGACATTAACTTCAAAGGTTACAACATTTATTGATTTCACAGGGGAATTATAGTAAATCATTCAAATTTATGTACTGCATTTACCAAAAAAAAAAAATGAAGAGACCTGGGGAAATATTTTAATTTTTCCTAAAGATGAATATTCTCTCCTAGTCTTAGTCATGCAGAATTAAACTTCCAGCATAAGTTCATTAGTTTACCTGGAGGGGGGAATGCTTGGATTGTAATATCTGAAACACCACAATGCCTACAGCCAACTGCCAGCTCTGCTAGGAACAATAGTCAGCAGGGCAGCACAGGTATGAGTTGATGCAGTGAAATTGTGCTTTTTGTTGTCTGAATAGAGGTATTTCTCTCAGTTCATTCCTCTTTTAAAGAAAAAAAAAGTGAACATTTCTAACCGATTTATGATCGATCTTCTTTTGGTACTTGGTGAATTTTATGAACCTTGAGCTTTGAGTAATCAAAACAACATCATTTCCTTTTAGGAAAGTCACTCCTTTACTTTTGGTATAAATAGAGAGTCCTCACATTTTCAAGGAGACAAAGCCTATAGAATGAGTAGAAGCTATAATATCTTCCTGGATTTCGATTGCAGTTGTCAGCATCATGAACTTCCACCTAAAAAAAGCAATACTGAGTTCCCTTTCATTGAAGATCCAGTAACTTCAGTTTATTCATAACATTTTTGTTCATCATTTCCTGCAGTATAATTTCAGTTTATTTGAAAGGGAAAGGAGGGGGAAATAGTTTTTCAGTATCCCATTAAGCCCAGTAGCCGAAACACTGAACATACTCCGTATTAAATCACTGTTTTTAGAGGGGAAATACAGTCTGAGGACAAGATTTTGAAAGAATCAAATTTCTTGCTCAAGAAAAAGATGACTAAAAAAAAGTTGGGACCCCATCTGTCATCACCTTTATACTCTGTTCCAAGACATCACCAGAGAAGCACCACCTCATTTCCCAAAACTTTATTATGTCCATTCTAATATTTCCTAACATATTCAACTCCAGATCCATGGGGGGGGGGGGGGTTGGCAGGAGGCATAGGGACTCCACAAGGCCCTAATTCATATAAAATTTCAACAGGTCAACCTCTAGACATTTTGGAGGCCTGAGAAATAGTTTGACAGTAATATATAGTTACCCTGCTGCCGTGTGCAGAGTACAGTTCTTTCAAGTTGTGCTATTAAAAAACATGCAGTTTTGTGCTGTTGTGTCCTTTGTGCTTTTGCATGGTTCTAAGATGGTGGAGGAACTTTTTTTTCCCTCTAGTATAGGACTATTCCAGGGATGCGGAGTCATCTGACTTTTCGCCATAGTCAGTAAAGAACTTCTGCCCCATGCCTTCTTTCCGCTATTCGCATTTTCAATGCATCTTCTTAAGAACAGTAAAGAAAGAGGTGCCACTAAATTTCCATTGGCAGGCTTCTTTTTGCTTTTTTTGGTTTGTTTGCAATATTGTCTTTCGTCATATCTCATCTTTGTGTTCTCTACATTTTGTAAGAGAGAAATTGCGAGACCAGTGGAGACCTTTATTCAAATAAGCACAGGATTTACACCCCATAGCTCTTGATACATGGAGACACGGTAACAAGAAACAATATGTTCCGCTGTGCAATCTAGTGTATGATTCTGTGAGCTCCAATAAGCTTTTTTTAATGATTCAGTCACATACAAAGAGTTGCTGGTCAGAGGCAGAAGCAAGTTGTTTAAGCAGACGCCGAATCACTAATAACAGACCTGATAAACGAAGGGTAATGTTTACCTTCTTTCTTTGACAGGCTGCTCTTTACCGTCTCAGTGGTGATTGGAATCCTCTGCACATTGATCCAAGCTTTGCTGCACTTGGAGGTAAGGTATTACTGAAGTCTGAAAATATGAATTATTTAAGCATAATTTGAATTCCCATTAAGCTCTGTATGACTTATTTTGTTGCAGAAAGAACCACAGTACTTTCATGTTTTTACATTTTACCTGTCAAAATGGAAATATAAGAGATTACTCCTTCCCCGGTTTCTCTAAATCTATTACTGACTCAGCTTTGCATTGTAATCCTTCTTATGCTGCCACCTGTTTCCTAAACTGTCTGGGCAACAGCCACCTTGTCATCTCCCTTAGCTTTTTTTGTGTTTTAATCCCCTTATATGAAGCCAAAAAGGCCCATGGTCCTGTGATCCGGAAGGTATGGTAATGGCTAATCAGGGCTATAAATGAAACTATCCATAACCAGAATAAATCTTCATTTTAGCCTGTATAGAGAAACTATGCCAGTGTATTTTATATGTACTAATGGTGATATAGTTTGAGACTCCTTGCTTTATCCCAGTGTGCATGTGTGACCTGCACTCAAAAGAAAAAAAATACAAACAACAGTTTTTCATTTTACTGTAATCTATCTTTTAAGTAACATGGTATGCCAGATTCCTTTTGACACCTCAGTGATGATTTGTCTGTGTTTTCTGTTTATGCTTTTAAACAAGCCATATTTATTGTGTTAAACAATGTATGAACTTCATATTTAATTCATATCCATTTGGAAGTAAATGTAGCCATTTTAAAATCTGTTCCACATTTCTGGCCATATAATGGTAAATGATTATTTTAAAACGTCTTTGCACCATTACGCCCTTGTTATCCAAACTTGCATCCCCCTGCTGGTGTTGATAATTGATAGGGGGCAAAGGACTTACCGGTACTCATAGAAAAACAGGCTGCACGTCCGTGCTATTAATAGTAACCACAATCCTTTGTACAGGTATGGGAGCAGTTATTCATAAACCCGTTATCCAGAAAGCTTTAATTACATAGACTCCATTTTATCCAAATAATTCTAATTTTTAGAAATAATTCCCCTTTTCTCTGTAATAGTAAAACAGTACCTTGTAGTTGATCCAAATGAATATATAATTAATCCTTATTGGAAGTAAAACCAGTCTATTGGGGTTATTTAATGTTTACGGAAAGATCTGTTATATGGAAAACCCCAGGTCCCGAGCATTTTAGATAACAGGTCCCATACCTATTTTTATCATAGATGAAGGCAATATTATTAAAGCATTTGGCTCAGAATGTTCTTCATGCTTGTTACTGCATTTCAAAAGATAATGACCACACTTTTTCCACTGAATATTCAGACTTGTGCCACAAAGTTTGCACCATCTGTACGCTAGGCACCGGGCCAAAATACATTCAGAAATGGCAGACGATCTGTAAACCATACGGAGCTGGGTTACCGTTCATAGAAAATCCTTATTTATCTGCTAGTTATAAATGAAAATGTGAAGCAAGTAACCAGGTGGTCATTAAAAATTGTGGAAACTGGAAATACAGAGCAATCATTTCTGCATTAAGCAGCTCTCATCAGGCACTAGCAGTTGCGACTTCTGTTTTTCAGCATTTTATAGAAGTTTTTGGTAGACTGTGCAATTATATGCTGTTGATAATCTAACTCCTTTGGTTTCCCTGGATCACAGTACAGTGCAAAATATTTTACAATAGCCCTTTTTATCCATTAATTAAATTTTTTTATCCATTGGTTAAAGTTTGTATTCGATTTATGATAAAATATGTTTATAAATGGTAAGAAAGTTTTAAGCAGTATTCCTTCATGATTCTTGTGTGCAGGTTTTGAAAGACCCATATTGCATGGACTGTGCAGTTTTGGCTTCTCTGCCCGGCATGTTTTGAAGCACTTTGCAAATAACGATGTGACAAAGTTCAAGGCAATAAAGGTACAAGTCATTTTTTTTACATGTCAGTCTGGAAATGAACAATCCAAAATGTGACCTGTATACCTACTCACCCATGCACATCACTGTGTTTGATTTTTAATTTTCTTTTGGGGAGACCTAAAGAGCAACGTCAATAAAATATGTAAGCCTTTTTAGTTGCTGTAGTGTTTTAAGTAATCTGCAGAGGAACCTTTATTAGAACGGATGGTTGCAGACAGTTCTTTTATGGGTCTTCTCTCTATGGTGAAACAAGGCCATGGACAACCCAGAGGCCTTGATCCGTAAATTCATCCAAAAACTCAAGAATAAGCGTCATTCTTTCTGAAGTTAGGGCTAAGATTATGCACTCTCTCTCTGTTCCCTCTAAAAAACATATTTGGTTTTTGTAATATCTATGTATAGAGTTGTGCACTGAACAAAAGGTTTTCTTTCCAAGGTTCGATTTGCAAAACCAGTCCTTCCTGGACAAACACTTCAAACTGAAATGTGGAAAGAAGGCAACAGAATTTTCCTTCAAACTAAGGTCAGATTGACATGTTTATAGCTTGCATTGTTAATAACGCTTTCTCTTTTTATTTTTCTTTCTCCTTCAGATTAAATGCCTTTACTTTCCTTTAGCCAGGTATAACGCTCTAAGTCCATAATATAATAGCGCAAAAGGAAAGCTCCTAACCCAACTGAAAAGGAAGGATCACATACAGTTTCAAATATATTATTACCTATATATACAGTATATATCTCTGCAATTTACTGAGGTTGTTCAACGTTAACATGATCAATGGAACTTATTAACTTTCTTGTATGGGAGTAGAAGGAAACCCATGCAGAGAACATACAGAATATTTGCAGATACCCTTGCTAAAATGAAACCTAGGTCCCCATAAGTGCATCAATGAAAGCATCAATGCTAGCTTTTGCACCACTACTGAATCTTAGCAAAACTTTTTTTTTCAACTATACAGTTGCTATAGTTTTCCTGTGAGTTAGTGTAACCAACAATATCTGTGAAAGTATGTTTCATTTGTGGTTTTCAAACTGTTATTGAAGGACAGGTTCATAACATGTTCAAAAGTTTAAATTTTATCAAGTTCATTTTAGTATTTCATTATTTATTTATTTATTTATTACATTTCAACATTTGGGCCAGATTTATCAAAGGTCGAGTTGTGTTTTCCCAAAAAAATGTAGTTTTTCAAGTATGTTTTCATACAAAAACTTTTGTTTTTGGATTAAAAAAAGCCTCTATTTTTTTTCGGGGTTTAATAAAAAACCTCGAATTTTTAGAGATGTATTATCCTGAAGCTGTAATTAGCTTGCATTCAAAAATACACCATGAAAAGCCTGTCGAAGTCATGTAGAAGTCAATTACAGTGGTCCCCTGAACCATTTGAAGATGTTAGTAGCCTTCATGATGTTCAGGTTTTTTTCGGTGGGTTTCGCTTGAAAACTGGATTTTTGAGCAATTCAAGTTTTTCCCTGTGGAAAACTTGATTAATTCAAGTTTTTTTGGTTTTAAACCCTGAATTCCCTGATTTAAGTTTTTTCTTAAATTAGAAAAAATTTGAGTTGTGAGTTAATATAAAAAAAACTCACAAACCTCTAAAACTTGACCTTTTATAAATAACCCCCTTGATATACTTGTAGAATTGTATAATACATAGTAGAGAAAAAATGTCCAAGTATGTTTAAAATGAGTCCCAGATGCAGCAGAAATTACAGTTAAAAATGCAGTAGTCGGACCAGTAAAATCAGTGATTGTAGATCTAAGGGACCATTGTAATAACAGTTGCTCAGTTTTTTTACTGGTCTAGTAACCCATAGCAACCATTCAACTGGCACATCTAATGATTGCACTACTAGATTGTTGTACATATGTAGCAATGAATTAATCATGGGTGCAAACAATCATTCATTTTTAAAGAATACCAAACTCAAGAGAATCATAAGGGTAGGCAAGTGGAGTTGTATGTGTTTATGTATGCCTTAAATCAAGCTTCTTAAAAATATTTAACAAGCATGTTAAGCACTTGCTTTAACCCCTTTCAAATTGGAGCAGAATCTTTTTTTAGCGTATACAGGGGGGTGGTAAAGCTGCTTATTTTTAACATCTTAAATCTCCTGAAATGATTACAGTCCATAAGTGTCATGGAATGTGTCAAAGTATTGGGTATTGCTTGATCATCTTGTGTTCTTAAATGGTTCTGAGGGTGGAAGGGTTTGGAAAAAGTATTCTACCTTTTTGCATTTAGAAACATGCACAAAACCTTTTGCTAAACCAATACTCAATGTACATGATTGGTACTTTTATTTCACTACTCCTATATCTCTAAAGGCTACTGCAAAACATGCAGTAAACTAATATCAACATCATCTTATATCCCCATTGGCAGCAGCAAATATATTTCTGGGCTATATCCATGGGGTACCTTGTGTAAACAGGTGTATTTTCTCTTTCCCTACTGATATTGAAACACTTTAAACTATATGTTTCTTTATCCCTTAATTAATACAGACATTTCTAAATTTACTTAGCAAATCATTAAGGTTGACTGATGGGCAACTGACCTTTATTTCATTGAATGATGTCAGAGTTTTCTTAAAAAGGAAAAGTTATTGATCTCTGTGAGGCTAGGATAAGACAAGTCATGAAATGTCAGGAAAGATGAATTAAAGTAAATAAAGTGACTTCTTTTCTAACTTGTGGATCCTTGAGGACTGCCATGTAAAAAGTTATTGTACTTGAAGCCTCATTGCTTGTATTTTCAGGTCAAAGAAACTGGAGAAATTGCCATTGCAGGAGCGTATGTGGATCTCGCTTCAACTGTAAATAATCCGGAATCCAAAGCGGCAGTTCAGGTGAGACGCAAAGGATCTTGTAGCCTTGTTAAGTAATTCAATGTCTATGCGTATGTATTGAGGAATTGATACATTTCAAAAATCGAATTTTGATTGTTTTTTTTTCGAATCGTCTTTGGACTATTCCCTAGTCAAATTACACTAAAAAAAAAATTCTAATTTAAAAATTCTAATTTTCAATTCGACCCTTGATAAATCTGCCCCCTAGTGATATCACATGGAAAAAGCTGGGTGCGTGCTTTAAACATGCTGACCTAATTCAGAGCTCATTGTTCAAATGGACAGCCATTGATGGTGTTCCTTAAGTTTCCAAGATATTACCATATTAAGCTTGCTGCAGACTTCCTGTACTCCACAATCTCCTAAATTCATCAGGGGAATTTTCCCAACCCCAGAGATGCTGCTGCACAGGACCTAAGGAACTAATACATGCTAATAAGGCCAATATACATAGTGCAAAAATTTTATTTTCGGTGAAACTTCTTTCTTTTTCACGTATTGAATGGAGGTTATTTGAGCAGACAAACGTAGTTAATGATCCATTAGCCAGTGGAACTGTCAGATGAAGAATAGTACATGGCAAATTCCAAATTTTGTTGGTATTTATGCAATATTTTTGTCTGTGAACAAACATTACTACATTTTCCAATTAAAGTTTAACTGGTTGTTAAAAGCACGTAATATGTTGTGATCACATTGTCAGGGTGAGCCAAAATAAACATTTTAAAGTCCCTTCACACTTGCAACTTTTCGTGAAAATTAGATTGTAGTTCAACAGCAGCTGAAATCCATAAATTTGTTAGCACTTTGGTCATGCACCCCTGCTGTCACGTTACATCATGAACAGAACAAAAAGATGAAGAATTTGCTCCCACCAAGAGGTTCATATAGGAAAAGTAGGGGCATCCTCCATAAGTCTGTTGGGCACCAGGTTTATTGTTGGCATTTCCCAGAATTTTAAGCTGTATGATAGTAAAATATTAATGGCAGTGACTTTGCCAATATTCTGTTTTAGGATGGTGGATTGCAGAGTGACCTGGTCTTTGAAGAGATCAGCCGTCGTGTTAAAGACGTAGGAGGACAGCTTGTTAAGAAAGTCAATGCCGTCTTTCAGTGGGACATCACCAAAGATGGAAAAACAGCTTCTCAGTGGAGTGAGTTTGCTTTTTTATTCTGCTTCAGCTAAGTTATGCCTAGGGATGCACTGAATCTACTATTTTCCAGCCAAATACTTTGTGAAATATTCAGCCGAATATTGAATCTGAACCCTAATTTGCATATGAGGTTAAAAAATGTTTTACATCCTTGTTTGTGTGATGAAAAATCACTTGATTTTTCGGAATTCAGTTTGGCCAGGCACTTGGATTCGCCCGATTCTGAATCCTGCTAAAAATGGCTGAATCTTGTCCAAATCCTGAATTCGGTAAATCCCTAGTTATGCCAAAGCTGGCCATTCAAATGCCATGCACAGCTCTATTTGTGTCTGCTGTGGAGTGAAGCAATACCGGTGATGTTGAGCAGAGCAGCTAATCAGACCTCTGCTTTTGTTTTCTGACTGATGAAATCTAATGGCTGATTGGTTGCTCTGCTCAACATCACCGGTATTGCTTCACTCCACTGATGATACATAGGCCTCTTAAGCTGGCCATAGATGCAAAGATCCGATCGTACGAATCATCGTACGATTGGACTTTCCCATCTCCCGACCCGCCACTAACCATTCAGATCAAAGTCTTACCAGTCAGATTAGTTAAAGAACAGATCAGCAATGTTCTGCCCCTGACAGCAATCGTACGATATCTATGTCCAACTAAAGCTAGTGACAGTCTCCCACTGAAAATCGTACGATCGGCAATACACGCAGAGATATTATCGGCAGCCAACAGAAATTTTCTAACCTGTCCGATCGACCAAACGACCGATCTCTGCCGGACGAAAAATGTCAGGACTCTCCACACACAGTTCGAAAATCGTATGAATTCTCGATTCGTACGATCAGATCTTTGCGTCTATGGCCAGCTTTAGTCTTTTGTGTGTGAAATTTCTAGCTTGTGTTAAACATTGAACTGTTTTTAGAACACCATGCAGTCCAGGTGCCATGTAGATAATCAGTGGACAAATTGGCATCATTGCAATAACTTTTTACCACAAGTTAGCATACAGAATTGGTGCAGTGATGTATATTTGGCCATGTTATTAAATGTCTGGGTATCTCTTGTTTAACAGCATTACTTTCTGAAAAATGTATTTTAATTTGTTAAACGTCTCTTTCAAAGACTTCCCATATGTGAAGTAAGATAATGGTGACTGTAAATAAGGAGGATACTTAAAGCTTCCTTGCGAACCACTCGTTCCCCTGCCCCTTGTTAATGAACAGAGCAGGGGGCCCCTAGGCTACAACAGGCACGTGAAATCTGTATCTGCTGTTTTCAGCTCTGCGTAGATGTTGTTCACTTGTTTCTGTCTGTAAAAATTATTTGGCCAAGCTAAAATAATCAGACTGTGATTCTGATGGCTGATTACACTAGATGAGGAAAAAAACATTGGTTTTTGTGGGTTTATTGGATTTTAATGATTTTCCTGCATTTTGCCTTCTTCTTTGTTTTTGCCAATGGAAATGTTGCTCATTTGGCCCTTGGCATGTTATTTAGGATGTTTTATGTTAGTATCTTACAAAATCTGGGGTGTATAATGGGGTGAAGCTCAAGCTTTGTGACAATTTTCAGACATTTCATAAAAAAACACTACATTTAGCATAGCCTTAACATTTGGGTAATTTGCAGTATATCTACCCATTTTGGATTCATCAAAATCTGTACTTTTGGAACACATATGGTTTTCTAGGGCCTCCATATAATATACATAATACACATACCGGGTGCTTATATTGCACCAACCACAGTGTCAGACATGATTTTCATTTGGGAGATTCTGTACACCACATAGTTTGGTAAACCTATGCATATTTGGCATCAAAGTGTTCAGTAGAACCCTGTGGTGCTTATTTAGGATCTTTTATGTTGGTACCTTACGAAATCTAGGCTGTATAATGGGGTGAAGTGCAAGCTTTGTGCTAACTTCATTTAGCACCAGATACTTTAAAAATTCTATGCACAATGGGCATCAAACGGTTCAGTAGACCCCTGGCGTTCATATTTAAGATGTTTTCTTTTGGCATCTAGTGGTATGTGGGAGATAAGATGCTTTAGTTATTGACGGCACCAGACAATGGTTTCTTTTGTTAAAATGCCTTTTGGGCTCTGACCCCAATTGTTTGGGTTCAGAGCCCATGTCCTAATAAAGGCATTTTAACAAAAGAAACCATTGACTGGTGCCATCAATAACTAATGTGGTCTGATTGAACGGATTGAAGGTGGAAACCGTTGGACGTGCATCAGATTAAAGTGATTTGGTGGTGAAGGGTGCTGACTCTGAAACCTGTGGGAGATAAGATGCTAGAAATTGGAAGCTTTGAGGCAATTTTCCAGTATCCCATCAAAACTGTAAATTTTGGGAATGCATTGCAGTAGAAAGAGTAGGAGTAGAAAGACATGGTTACCCATTTTGCATTTGCTTGAATGTGTACTTTCCACATTCAATATGGGGGTCAAGATATTTTTTGTGTTTTTACCCCACAAAAATGGAGTAAATTAGTTCATAGTAGATGAAGTGATCTCTGGAACAATTTTTATGCACTAACTTCATTTTGGGGGTCTGTAAGTGCCAGATATTTTAGTAATCCTATGCATAATAGGCATCAAACTGTTTAGTGGACCCCTGGAATTCATATTTAGTATGTTTTTTCATGGTACCTTATGCTTTGTCAGAGATAGTAACTTGCAAAGTTTTGAGGTGATTTTTCAGAATTTTCATAAATATTTAAGATAAATTTAGAAAAGATTTGATTTTTGGTAATTACCAATTTGGGATGCGGCAGAATGTGTACATTGTAAAAATATATGGTTTCCTGGGATAAACCTACTGTTGGCTTTGGAATCTAAAGTATACTGTATTCTACTGTAGTACTTTGAAAATGCTGTAATTTAGTGCTGGGAGTTTTTGATCTATAGAAGTCAGAAATCTCCATAACACTATACATATCTGGTATTGGCACATTCGAGAGACATGAGGCTTTGCAAATCAAATGGAATTTTGTGCATAAAATAAAATATCTTTAAGGTATACATCCCTATATTGTGAAAAATAGCAATTTTTATTTGGAATTTAGAGCTCTACATCTTGTTCCAGAAGTGGAAATAAACAAAAACGCTGACAGATTTAGAAAGCTCAGGTTCTCCTTAAAAAAAAACAATGTATGGTTTTCCTAGGTATACTAGCAATCACCCCCAGAAAATGCCCCTAAAGCAAGAGAGCACAAAATGTTAAAAAAAAACGTCTGGCATTGATTACAAATGAAATGGGAAATTCTGCTGGTACTGAACCCTATATGTGATTGTAAATAGTACAAAAACAAACATATATAATGTTGAAACCAAGAAATGTTATGGTTTTCTAAAAAATATGTGCTTGCTATTAATTTGATGGCAACAACACATTTAAAAAAAATTTCGGAAACAGCCATTTACTTTTAACAACATTCTGTAACTGTTTAGGAACTGAGGGACCAATTGCTGTCGTTTTAAAAGTGAAATGTTGTCCTGTTCTTGCTGTAGGATTTCAGGTGCTCAGCACCTTTTTGTATTTTTAATTGCATAATGAGCTGAATATTTTTAATGGGTGACAGGTCTGGACTGCAGACAGGCCGGTTTAGTACTCAGACTCTTTTACTACAGAGCCATGCTGGTGTGATCCATTCTAACTAGCCAGTTTGTCCTTTTTCTCTTTAGCAGGTAGGACGTGGCATGCATGCTTTCCAAAAATAATTTAAAATGCATGACAGTTTTTCACTTCACCTCAGTCCATGTTAAATGAGCTTGGGTCGAGAGAAGGCTGTGTTTATATATGATTTCTTCTTTGCTTGGTGGATGCAGTCACAAATTGTGTTCACAGACAATGGTTTTTGGAAGTATTCCTGAGCCAATGCAGTGAATTCCACTACAGAATCTGTGTCTGTGTTAATATAGAGCAGTGATCCCTAACCAGTAGCTCGTGAGCAACATATTGCTCTTCAACCCCTTGGATGTTGCTCTCAGAGTCCTCAAAGCAGGTGCTTATGTTTGAATTCCAGGCTTGGAAGCAAGTTTTAATTGCATAAAAACTAAGTATAGTGCCAAGTAGAGCCCCTTGTAGGCTACCAATCCACATAGGGGATACCAATTAGTCAATCACAGCCCTTATTTGGCATCCACAGGAAAAATTTTTATGCTTGTGTTGCTCCCCAACTCTTTTTACATTTGAATGTGGCTCACGGGTAAAAAAGTTTGGGGACCCCTGATGTAGAACCACCTGAGGGTCTGAAGATCATGGCCATTCATACTGGCTTTAGGCCTTGTCCTTTGGTATGGAGATTTCTCAGGATTCTCTGAATCTTGTAATTATATGATATGATGTACTATACATACTAAAACCCCCAAATTCTTTATCTATTTTAAGAAATGTTTTCTTAAATTGTTGTAATTATTACTTCTGAGAAACCCTGCCTCTCTGGGATCTGCTACTTTCAGCATTACACAACTTTTCCAGTCTTATGTTGCCCCTGTCCCAACTTTATTCCAACCTGTCGCTAATGAGCATACATTTTTCTGAAAAAAATGTCTCAGTTTCAACATGCAATATGTTGCTTTTGTACTATTTGCAATTAAATATAGGGTTTAAATGATTTGCAAATCAAACATCCCCTTCTGTTTTCATTTTCCTTTTACAGCAACTTTTTGAAAATGGGTTTGTATTAACAAGAACAATGCTTTATTTCTAAGTGCCTCTAGTAATGAATACTCCTGCAGTTATTTGGTGCCAATAAGTATAACTCTGATTTTATGTTGGTACAAAGAGCAATAGAGACGAAAGATTTATAAGGCCAGCTGTTTCCTGTTGGAAAACTCACACTGCAGTATATACACTTGGTCCTTCACTAGCGGTACTGTCATTATTTTTATATAAAACATCACTGTGCTTTTTTGTATTTATTCATAATGTTCATTTGGCAGTGTTTTTTTGTGCAAATACAGACATTTTCATTTTTCAAGAGCAGACATTGTACATTTTAATGATATCTAATGATAATAAGACTAGACGGTATTTATCTTGTATTCAGGTTTCCTTCTGAAACTGAAAAAAAACCCTCTAATAATAGGTCTCGCAGGCTTTTTCTGAAAGTGTTTCTCATTATCCTTTGGGCCTACCTGCCAGGCCTCTTCCATTATTAAATTTGTTGCTGAGCTATGTTTCCTTGTCTTTTAATCTATGACTTGTCATCTTCCCCATGCTTTTTTTGTGGATGTTCCAGACGTAGCTACTGACAGCACTAGAAACAATCAGGGCCCTACAGCTCACTGCTGTCATGGCAGATGATTTGAGCTCTGGCGTGTTCAACTAATGTCCTTGAGCGTCAGGGAGAGGTGTAAGGCAGCATATTTGAGAAATGTTGCATGATTCAGTTTTGACTTCCACTGTCACTATTGGTCCATTCCTTTGGTCATTAGAAGTTCACATTAGCAAGCCTTCATTGGCCACCAGCCAGTGATCACATCATTACAAGGCTCTATGCAGACTTGTATCAACAGCCCTTGCCTGATGGAATTTTCAAACCTGGCCGATAGATATTCAGCCTGGTATCAGACATGACACTGGGGGGGGGGGGGGGGTTTGTAAAAAAAAAAAGGCACTAAGTTTGCCCAGGAGCAGTAACCCATAGCAACCAATCAGATGGTAGCATTTACTGGGCACTTTTTTAAAAGCAAACATTGGTTGTTATGGGTAAATTTAGTGCTTTTTAATTCATAACCCCCTATGTTGGCCATAACCATGGCCCAGTAAGCTGATGACTTGGTCTGCAGTGAGTGAGTTGGTAGTTAATGCCGACCCACCTTAAGTAAAAAAAATAAATTAGACAGAGGTACAGTCTACATAAAAACATACAGAAAAGTTGTATGGGATATGTTATCCAGAAACCCATTATCCAGAATTATGGAAAGGCTGATTTCCTTTTTCTTTGTAATTAGAAAAAAAGTACCCTGTACTTGATCCAAACTAAGATAGAATTAATCATTAAAGGGAGACTGTCACGGGAAAGCATGTTTTTTTTTCAAAAAGCACCAGTTAATAGTGCTACTCCAGCAGAATTCTGCACTGAAATCCATTTCTCAAAAGAGCAAACACATTTTTTTTATATTCAATTTTGAAATCTGACATGGGGCTAGACATATTGTCAGTTTCCCAGCTGCCCCATGTCATGTCATGGTATAATACAATGGGATGGGTAGAAACAATAGCTGTCTCAAAGCAGTTCCATCCAAGTGCTGGCTCCTTAGGATCAGGCACAATTTAATGAGAAATCTGCCTTCACACCAATATTACAACTAAAAAAAATAAATAAAATACATTTGTTGGTTCAAGAATAACACTTTAAATAGTAAAGTAAATTATTTGCCATATAAACAGGGTAATTTAGAAATAAAAAGTAAACCATAAAAATCATGAAAGAATCCCTTTAATGGAAGCAAAACCAGCCTATTGGGTTTATTTAGGGGGCTATTTATTAAAGGTCAAGTTGATTGTTTCCAAGGGTATTTTTCAGTCAAAACGTAAAAAAAAAAAATTAAATCACATTTTTCAGATTTATTTATTATCTATCAAAAAAAAAAAACTTTTTACACTCACATTTTTTTAAATTTATTATCCCCCGAACCTGGAAATAGCTAGAATCTGAAAATAGTCCAATAAAACGTCATGTAGAAGTCAATGGCAGAGGTCCCTTGAACCATTTGAAAATGTTTGTAGCCTTTTAAGGTTTTTTTCGGTGGGTTTCACTGGAAAACTTGATTCATTTGAACAATTTTTCTCACCACAAATTCACCGATTCAAGGTTTTTCCGTTGAAGTTTTTTCTTAAATCAGAAAACATTCAAGGTATATAAAAAAAATGAACAAACCTTTTTAAAGAACTAAATCTTTGGGTCCCTTTGGCGGTTTCTGTGGCTGTCCGCGCAGTTGTTCAGGACTGGAAAATTGTTACAACTGCACATGCGCTGACTCTGCATCGAGGGGTAATTAAAGACTTAGGAGCATTAACAGGTATTAACACCTGTGCATGGGAGGACTATGGAGAGTAGGGGTTTTCATTAGTTTGGGGGTTTAGCTCTCCAACGTTTGATAAATAACCCCCTAAATGTTTATGTGATTTTCTAGCAGACTTAAAGGAGAAGGAAAGCTCCAAGACAGTTTATTGCAAATAAAATAGCCACAATAGTGCAAGCTAGAACACTATATTTATTCTGCAGAATGCTTTACCATACCTGAGTAAACAGCTCTAGACACTGTCTCTGTTTGTTTAGGATAGAAGCTGCCATATAAGCTTGGTGTGACATCACTTCCTGCCTGAATCTCTCCCTGCTCACTAACAGCTCTGAGCTCAGATTACAGGAGGAGGGAGGGGGAGAGGAGCAAACTGAGCATGCTCAAGGCTGTGCCCTGGAGGTTTAAGCTGAAAACAGAAAGTCTGATACAGAAGTCCATGTATACACAATAAAAGCATAGAAAGGTGGTGTTTCTTTTGACAGAGGACTCAGAGCAGCATTGCTTTGAGGGTTTACTGGTATATTTATATAGACCTTTCTGATAAAGCTTACTTAATTTTAGCCTTTCCTTCTCCTTTAAGGGTTGAAAACCCAAATTATGGAAAAACCCCAGATCCCAAACAGTCTGAATAACAGGTCCAATACTTGCCAATTGCAGGGAAAGCACATGATCCTTACTCTGTAGTCAGCCATGAAGCAAATGACGTTAATTTCTGATGGTTTACAGTCAAAAGCATACCTGGAACTATTGTATCTGCTGAGAAGCACAGAGGTGGACTATGATTGATCAGTGCAGAGGGCACCATATATATGTTATAGGACCAATAAAGAGTGGGACTGGTGCATTGCTGAAGGGTAGAGACTAGAAGGTGCACAGTCTAATATTATACCACCAATGAACAGAGATAGGTTACTGCTATGGGAAAGGGAACAGATACAGGGCAGATACATTCATACCAGTTTACCAATAGGGATGGGCGAATTTGACCCGTTTCGTTTAAATTAAAGTCTATGGGCGTCAAAACATTTTTGTCGCGCGGCGAAATTTTTTTGTCGCGCGTCTTTTTATTTTGACGCACAAATCCATACAAGTCTATGGGCGTCATTTTTTCGGCGAAACTAGGCGAAAAAATTCGCCCATCCCTATTTACCAATGAATAGAGGAGACCTGCTTGCTTACAGGGGATCAAGCTAAGGGGAACATAAACACAATAAAGCACTAGCACACAGTCTACTAGCAATTTATATGGGATGGGAAATTGCCAGGAATCTACAGTGCCAGTGCTGTCCAACCTGCAGTCTCATGCCGAGGGGATCTTGGGATAAGACAACATCAATTTAGGTAAAAGGCAAATTCACCAAAGATCTTCTTTAGTATTTCTAAGCTTATATTTGTGAGATTAGCGGCTCAATATCATTATACTGTATTGCTGGCCAGGAAAGCCTGCTTTTTATTTGCTTATTATTCTTTAATTCATTTTCTCCTTATTTGCCCATGATCTTGTTTAGCTCTTCTCTCCCATGTAAGTAGGAGACACTGAGGAGTCTGTATAACTTTCCAAGCCATAGCTGCGTTTTCTATCAAGATCCATCTACTTCTCAATTTGCGGTAGGGCAGTGGTATTTCAATTGCTACTTGCTATTGTTTCAACCTACTAATGCCTTGAGGTCAGGTTTGATTGACTCTTATGAACGTCATCAACAATACAAAGCAGAATATTTGGAGGATGAGTTGCGCATTGACGGTTATTGTTTTTGAAAGTTCACAGTGCTGGTAGTGCCGGTGTAACAGTCTGTTATGTGTTGTTGCTGAGCAACCTGTCCACATTATGTATCTTTGCCATCTTTTGTTCTGCACAATCCACATAAAATAATTAGCATCTTGTTTGCTTGTGATTCATTGCCCGATTCAATGTCATCATGATGAGTGTTAAAGTGACCTAAACCATAGTGCAAGTGCAAATACTTTAAAGGAGTTGTTCACCTTTGAGATAACTTTTAATATGACGCAGACAGAGTGATATTCTGAGACAATTTGCAATTGGTTTTTATTTTTTATTATTTGTGTTTTTTGAGTTATTTATCTTGTTATTCGTCAGCGCTTCAATTTGCATTTTAATGGAGACATTTTGGGGAATATTTATCAAGGGTCAAATTTCGAATTGAAAAAACTTCGAAATTCGATTTAAAAAAGATCAACCGAAGTGAAGTCGAAGTTTTTTTATGGGTCAAAGAGGTCCGTATTCGGCCGTATTCAAATCGTACGATTGAAGGAATAGTGCATTCGATCGAATTCGATTCAAAGTTTGTCCCCCAAAAAACTTCGATTTCTCAGAGTCCACCAATTGATTCCAAATTGGTTCTAGGAGGTCCCCCATAGGCTAAAACAGCATTTCGGCAGGTTTTAGATGGCGAATGGTCGAAGTTTTAAAGAGACAGTACATGATAAATTTTGATATTCGAATTTCAAAGTTCGCATTTGGACAATTCCCTAGTCGAAGTACACACAAAATAGCTCGAAATTCAAAGTTTTTAACTTCGAAAATTCACCTTGACCTTTGATAAATCTGGCCCTTTGTGTAAAAAATAAGAATTTACCAGTGCGTTATACTTCTTTAGATATAGAAGAATGGTGGTTAAATAAGTAGTGTTTCAGGCTGATTTATTGAATATTTCTGCAAAAACCCTAATAAAAAAAACCCTAATAATCCCTCCCTTCTCTTACACTTCCTGCTCCCAGCGGCTCTCAGCTCACTGCACTGTAGGGCAGGAACCAATCAGCAGCTAGCAGGACCTGATAGGGAACTGAAACCTGTCTATGCTTGTGTGACTGCAGGGCTGTGATTGGCTCTCCCCTCTCCTACTGTGCTTCTGGCAGGGACTGTTATGACACGCCCACCCCTTGAAACACAGATAGTGACCAGAGAACATCTATAGGGAGCTCCAATAAAGGGGCTATTTTTAAAGTTAATATACATTTTTAGCACCATGTAAAAGCAACACCATATATTACTCATAATTGCCTATAAAATTAAGGTTTTTTTCATTTATCCTATATGTCTCCTTTAAGCAATCTGGTAGCTAGGGTCCAAATTTTCCTAGCAAACATGCATTGATTTGCATAAGAGACTGGAATATGAATAGGAGAGGGCATGAATATAAAAATGAGTAATACAAATTAGCAATGACGATATATTTGTAGCCTTACAGAGCATTTCCTTTTTAGAAGGGCTCAGCGACGCCCATTTGAAAGCGGCAAAAATTCAGACCAAAAAAAGCAAATAATTATAAAACTATAAAAAAATAAATAATGAAAACCAACTAAAAAGTTGCTTACAATCGGCCATTCTATAACATACTAAAAGTTACCTTAAAGGTGAACCCCCCTTTAAATACATATTTTCATTCTAATACTGTGTAACTCAGTGAGCCTGTACAGAGCCACCACCATGTTTTTCTTTGTTTCCATGGAAATCCACATGCGTTCTAATATGTTTGTATTTTACAACAGAGGGTACATTTTTCTTTTTACAACATGAGGTACATTATTTATGGAAATACTATTTTACACCTGTGTAGTATTATAAAGGTTGCAAGAAAGCAGAAATAGTTGTTATAATTCCTTTTAAATAATCTGCTTATAATATAGGGCTTTATGGAATGTTCTAAGTTTATTATATTTTCCTTATATAAATACTGGTGTATTAATACATACAGCATATGATGTTTAGTGATTTGTAGGCATTTGTTTTTCCGTTTATGACGCCACATTTCATTTCTTGTATTATTTTTTCAGTTTTACTTTAAAATAAGACACATTTCCTCATTGCCTAAATAGATTCCAGCGTCAATAAGATACACACAGCAAACGCAAGTTCTTTTTACAAGATCTGTAGTCTGACACTTTAAATCATTGTGGTTGGACGAGTAAAACGTTGGCACGAGCCATTGCAGAGTTTATGGGAGTTCGGAGAAAATTGTCAGGCATTGTTTTAACAAAGAAAAATCCTGCAACATTGTCAGGCGAAACAGATTTATCCCAGTTGCTGACATGACAATTCAAGGGCCCTGACAAACAAATGAATGACTGACTGGTGCATCGTTTATGTGATGCATTTCAATATGCACTTGATTTTTTATTAAAGGGATTCTGTCCTGGAAAACATGTTTTTTACATAATGCATCAGTTAAATGTGCTCCTCTGACGAATCCTGCATTAAAGGACATGTAAAACCTACATTTTCCTACCATGTATATAAGTTGGGCATATCCCCCACCCAAGCCACATAATTTGTGCTGCATATACCCCCTCCATTTGCCAGCACCCTCACATTTTCCTAAAACAAATAGCTTTCACCTGGCAGCCATTTTCCCTCTGACACATCATCAGTAACTGACATCTGCAAACAGGACATGTATGTTGTAAAGTTCATGCAATGCAGAATGCAGGTTAACACAGGCATACCATACTTTGATAAAAAGTTCTGCTGGGGTTGAGCACTGTAATGGTTAAGCTGAGCTCAGGAAGAGGTGGTTAGTAGAAAAAAATAGGATCAGTCAACTACAGTTTCTATGGGAACCAGCAATGCTATCTCTTCACTGGCTGTTAGACTGGAGGGTGTGTTTATTAATCTGAACTGAGAAGAACTGAGCATCCTCATGAGCCAACAGCCAAAGTAAATTCCTGAGGGAGGGGGCAGAGTGGGTTAGAGGAGGAGAAAGATTTCGAAGTGATTAAGGGGATGTTGCAGCCTTACTGTTAACCTTCTAACAACCAGAGTGGCAGTTAGCTAAAGATTTCAAAGAGGTTGTTCACTGATTACATTTTTGTGTGGGGGGGGGGTTAAATGTCTTTTAAAATCTGTTTTTCAAAAGAGCAAACAGATGGGTTTTTTTTATATTTAATTTTGAAATCTGACATGGGGCTAGACATGTTTTTAGTTTCCCAGGTGCCCTCAGTAATGATAAACTTACTTTTTACTGCTGCACTGCAAGTTGGAGTGATGTCACCCACCTCCACCCCCCCCCCCAATAATGGGAATGAAACAAGATAACAGATCCCTGTTATATATGAAATTAAATCAAAATCCAAGTCCCACTGTGACTTTTTAAATTACATTGAGTAGGAGGAACAATAGCTTAACTGAAAGCCGTTTTATTGTGAACCATTGGCTCTTTGTGAAAGCACAGGTTCAGGCACAATGACCTGCGATGGCTACTACTCACCAATAGTACAACTAAAAAAATACATTGTTTGGTTCAAGAATAATATATTAAATGGTGAAATAAATTACTTACAATGTACACAGTGTAATTTAGTAATTAAAACTATACTGGAAAAAAAAACCATGATAGAATCCCTTTAAGTGAAAATCAGTGTAGTATTAGGTAAGTATTAATGTTTTGTGTAAAGTGTGTGTCTATATATATATATATATATATATATATATATGTATATAATGCACAGGTGAACCTGACATCCTATTTAAAAAGGGATTACGATCTCAGCCTGGCAATTATAGGCCAGTAAGCTTGACATCTGTGGTGGGCAAATTATTTGAAGGCTTGTTAAGGGATCACATTCAAAATTTTGTCCTAATGAATGGCATTATGAGCAACAATCAGCATGGCTTTATGAAGGATAGGTCATGTCAGACGAATTTGATTGCATTTTATGATGTGGTAAGTAAGATTCTGGATACTGGGGGGGCAGTAGATGTGATCTATTTGGATTTTGCCAAAGCGTTTGATACTGTGCCCCACAAACGACTGCTTTCTAAACTAAGGTCTGTTGGGCTTAATGAAGTCGTTTGCACATGGATAGGAAACTGGCTACAGGATCGGGTACAGAGGGTAGTTGTTAATGGGACATTCTCTACTTGGAGTAAGGTTCTTAGTGGGGTCCCCCAGGGCTCAGTATTGGGTCCACTTTTATTTAATTTGTTCATTAATGACTTAGGGGAGGGTGTTGTAAGTAATGTATCAGTGTTTGCAGATGACACAAAATTATCCAGCCCAATTAATTCCATCCAGGATGTGGCATCCTTGCAACATGATCTTGACAAACTGGCAATCTGGGCAGCTAAGTGGCAAATGAGATTCAATGTTGATAAATGTAAAGTCATGCACCTGGGATGTAAAAATATCCAAGCCACTTATACCCTTAATGGGACTGCACTAGGCAAATCCATTATGGAAAAGGACCTTGGAGTCCTTGTAGATGATAAACTTGGCTGTAGCAAGCAATGCCAGTCAGCAGCATCAAGGGCAAATAAGGTCTTGAGCTGTATTAAAAGGGGCATAGAGTCAAGGGAGGAGGGGGTCATTCTTCCACTGTATAGAGCACTTGTAAGGCCCCATCTAGAATATGCCGTACAGTTTTGGTCTCCATCACTCAAACAGGACATTATTGTATTAGAGAGGGTACAGAGAAGGGCAACTAAGCTGGTAAAAGGTATTGAAAATCTTAGCTATGAGGAAAGACTGGCCAAATTGGGGATGTTCACGCTGGAGAAGAGGCGCTTAAGGGGTGATATGATGACTATGTATAAATATATAAGGGGATCATATAATAATCTCTCTAATGCTTTATTTACCAGTAGGTCTTTCCAGCTGACACGAGGTCACCCATTCCAATTAGAAGAAAAGAGGTTCCGCCTAAATATTCGGAAGGGGTTTTTTACAGTGAGAGCTGTGAAGATGTGGAATTCTCTCCCTGAATCAGTTGTACAGGCTGATACATTAGATAGCTTTAAGAAGGGGTTGGATGGCTTTTTAGCAAGTAAGGGAATACAGGGTTATGGGAAATAGCTCATAGTCCAAGTTGATCCAGGGACTACTCCGATTGTCATTTTGGAGTCAGGAAGGAATTTTTCCCCCTCTAAGGCAAATTGGAGAGGCTTCAGATGGGTTTTTTGCCTTCCTCTGGATCAACTGGCAGATAGGTAGTTAATAAAAAAAAAAAAAAAGGTTGAACTCGATGGACATGTGTCTTTTTTCAACCTTACTTACTATGTTACTATGTTATATCCGGTTTCATTTATTTCATGTAGCAATCGACTTAAAGAGTGGTGGATCTGGAGAAGTGTACCGTGGCAAAGCACGTGGACGTGCCGATACATCATTTACCCTTTCAGATGAAGACTTTATGGAACTGGTTCTTGGGAGGGTCAATCCACAAAAGGTACAACTATCCTTAATTTGTTTCCTTTTTTTGTTATGTTTTTGTTATAAAGGAACAGACACAACACTGATCCGCTTAAGCGCTGTGGCTCTTGTGACTTCCCACCAAATCTGGGAGTTTGTACCAAAATGAACAGTTTCATGATTAAAATATCATCGATGATATTTGCAAACTTGCAGACTAACACCCCCAAACCCTTAAAAACAATATACAGCTTACAGATGAAGCCAATTAAAAATGTCAGTCTCTTAGATAATTTCTTGCCGACCCCTTCACAGTCTCTCAACTGTATATAAGTCCAAAATCAAGCGTATATATGTTCCCAAAGGGATATATATAAGAAAGGATCAGCGCCTGTGGCCACAGGCGCTGATCCTTTCTTATATATATCCCTTTGGGAACATATATACCCCCAAACCCTTGAAGGCTAAATATTTCAAGATACTGTTAACATTGAGCTTTGTACGTTTGCATTATTGTATAAAGATAAATAAAAGAGATAAAAAGAATGTATCCTATATGGTGAAATACTGTTCCAAAAGATGAACAAATTATTCATATTTTTACATAATTAAACTATATGGCTACAATCACATTTTATTTCTGTCAGAGGCAGTTAAATATGTGATGTACTATGGCACCAGGTGCACCAACCCTATGCACAATCAGCTTGCACCCATGATAAAAATACTACTACTTCCCCCTGATTACAATTAACAAGGTGAAAATGTTGCACAACCTATGGCCTGTTGTTAGATCCCTACCCAATAGAGCATCTATTTATAGGTTAAGTGCTTCTCATCTGTCTTATCATTGCGCACTTGTGCTTTTACACTTGTTTTCTTTTCCATACAAATGGCATATCTGCCCTTGAAAAAGCATGGTGTTGTTTGTAGTCCTTTCATATAAGTTACCATTGAATTTAAAACTAATTGTGCTGATGGCTTTTGGGCAGAGGAAAAAAAGAGGACTTAAATGTGTTGCAGATTAGATTATTTCTTAGGGAATTTATATCTTTTGCTGTGGATTGTGATAGAGTTCATTTCAGCTTTGTTGGCACAGTGGGTGCTTTTTGAATGTGGATCTCGACAAAAGACATTGAAGCACAATGAGCGTTTGATCTACCTGTATCTTTCTCTTGTAGGCATTTTTTGCTGGCAAGCTCAAAGTGAAAGGCAATATCATGCTGAGCCAAAAACTGGAAATGATCTTGAAGGACTATGCTAAACTGTGAAAATACAGAGACAAGACAACCCAAACAGGACCTGTATGAAGTTCAATTATTTCACCTAAAAATCCAGAGTGCTACAAGCCAGCACAAATTAACAAACATAATAATGCTAACGGTTTATTAAGCTTAAATGACTGTTCTCTGATCTTTAACATGTCTTTATATTACGACTAATTAAAGTATAATTGGTTAAATAATAACTACACATTCCTTATTTTTGTCTACACGGTGTTCAGCCAAACAATTCACATACTTTCTGCTTTCATAGGCATTTTTAATTTGCCCTTCATTTTTCATTAACAGAAGATATAAACCCCATTTTCCACAAAAATGGTACAGAAATGCTACATAAACACTATTATTATTATTATATTTTTGTCACACAGACCTACCTAAGTATTCAGACTAAAAGGAAGCCTTAATTGTCTGCCCCTCTTTCCAGGGAGCATTTTTCCCCTCCCAAGTTCACAGTCTCATGCAACTCCTTCCCCACCTTGTTCCGTTGGGAAGTGATGGATTCTGGAACTGAAAGTCAATGTGCACCACCCATGATGGAAAGTAGGAGTCCCAGAATCCATCAATTTACAATGGAACAAGGGGGTGGGGGAGTTGCATAAGGACGTGTGTTTGGGGTTTTTTTTTTCCAATCTGTGGAATTTCATATGTTTGGGTAAAAGAAAATATATATCTCTATATTTATGTTTCTATTTTTGGCGGTTCAAAAATAGATCTATTTTTGGCAGTTCAAAAAAATGTTTTGGCAAGTTTATTGTTGCACAAGACCAACTAAAAAATATGAGTAATCATAGACACAAATTCAAGAAGCATAGATGTTATACATTGCTTTCTGTTCATACCACCTGGTTGGAGCATACACAGACCTCTCTTATGGTCCTCTCCAGTGCTGGGCCAAGTCGACTGGGCGCCCTAGGCAACCCAGCAGACTACGCCCCCCCCCTCGCGCCTGCACAGAAGAAGGAAGCGTAAGTGCACATGCGCAGAAGGAGGAAACGTGAGTGCGCATGCGAAGAAGAGCGGCAAGGCCTTGCCATTACACAAGCACGAGACATGGCAAGAGACGGTGAAGCGAGAGTGCGCATGTGCCAAAGGGCGTACACTCGAGAGAGAACGGATGCTGCAAGTTCTGCACAAAATGGTCCGAACTAGGGGAAGGCGTAAAGAAGTACGTGCCTGGCGCCCCTCTGCCTTTGCACCCTAGGCCTCTTCTGCTTACCCCTAGTTCCGGGCCTGGTCCTCTCAATAGATGCGGATAAAGCCTTTGGTAGGGTGGGATGGCTGTTTCTGGAAGAATCCCATGTCAAACAAAGTTTTTGCTGAAATAATAATCTGTATAAAAGGCCAGTTGCCAAGATAAGAATAAATGGAACAGGACTGTAGATTCTGAATGCATGACTGTATTTGCTCTAATTTATAATCCACATGTATCCAATTTTTCTTTACATACATAATTTCAGATTTGGATTCTTATAGTGTTTATAAAGAAAACAAGACATCTATATATTCTAATTGTCTCACTGATTAATACATATGTATTCTACTTGTCTCAGATTAATAAATGAAATTTGACTACCACCGTTCTATCAAGAACTGTGGAGGAAAAGGGAAGCTTAAATCAGTGGGTGGCACCAAGTTTTAGGCACTTCCCAGTGATTCTATTGGCTTACCTCCCACACAAGGCTGGTACCCTTTTTCTGCAAAAAAAAAAAAAAAAAAAAAAAGAAGCTCAGCCTTGATTTATCAACGTTCAAATTCAAATTATAGCTGTGATTTAAATTATGCTATCAAAAACTTGAATGTATGATATTTATGTGCAAAAATGTCTAAAATTTTCAAATGTAAAATTAGGCATATAAAAGCTCCTGAGTTCATGTAAAAAGTCAATGGGAGCTGTCTATGGCAAATTTAAAGTTTTTTTTCAAGGCAAGTTTTTCGAAATGCTATTTTCGAAATGCTTGACCCATTAAAAATTATAGATATGGGAGTTATTCTTCACAATTTTATTTAATCACATTTTTATAGTCACATTTTTTAAGAAAGATTAAGTAAATTAAGTGTTTTAAAAATTTAGTTTTTTTAATTAGAAATAACAATTTTTGATTTGCAGAATAATATTAAAAAAATGTTACTCTACTGTGCAAGTCTAGAACTGGCAAGTTTTGCGTGGTACACTGCAGGGGAAAAAGAGTGCTTGGATTCACTAGGGTTGCACAACATATTGACACCCCCAATGAATTGGGCTTTCTTTGGCCTTAATAGGGTTTTTCACTATTCATGTTAAAAAATATTGATCCAATTTCCTAAATTTAGATCCTAATCCTCTTTTGAATAATAGTACCATAGCTGCTTAATGCTAATATCTGTTGTAATGTTGGTCATCAAATTATTTCAGGATATTCTTGATATGATACACAATGGGGGTTACTTATTAAGGATCGAGTTCTGTTTTCCAAGAGATTTCAAGTTGATTTTTTTGGTCAAATTTTTTTGAGATTTATTTTACCCCGACCCTGGAAATAGCTTAAATCTGAAAATACTCCATCTAAAACCTGTGGAGGTCATGTAGGAGTCAATGGCAGAGGTCCCTTGAACCCAGATCTTAATAGCCTTCATGATGTTCAAGTTTTTTCAGAAAGTTTTGAAGCAATTTCATTTATTTCCTGCCAAAAACTCAATTAATTCGAGTTTTTGGAGTTTCCAATTCGGAACTCTCTGAATCAAGTTTTTTCCATTTGAGTTTTTCTTAAATAAGAAACCATTCAAGTTGTGAGTTCATTCGAGGGATAGAAAAACTCTAACATTCGACCTTTGATAAGTAACCCCCAGTATGTACATTAGAAATTACATGGGAATGATGAGGCATCTTTTAGTGGCCCAATTCTTGCTGCTGGACCTTTTGTTCTACTAATGCATTATACACAATGTGAGTCTTGCTAAGGCCCTTGGCTGGTTCTTGAACTATTAGTGTTTCTGATGTATCCTATAGAATTATTATTGCATTTATTATTTCCCCTTGACCTTTTTCATCAATCCACATGGCTTCTGACTGATTGCTTTCACACTTTTTACTCAAGCGTATATATGTGTGTGTGTGTAAGTGGTTATATTTAATAACCTTTTAAATGCTGACCATTTGCTTTCTGTGTCCTTGGCTGAAAGGACATGACCTCAATTTCTGTTCTGTAAGGATTGTTTTAGAAGGATGCGTCTCGTCTTTCTGAAACTCACTGTTTCTGTAGCCATGTATGAGACTACATAGTACTAACTGTGAATGGTAGTGCTCTCCTACTACTGACTGCTAGTTGAGCCTTACGGGATTGGAAAATGTATATTTTACACCAAAAATATCAGGTCATTTGAATTAGATATTACAGATTTGTCAATACTCCTAACAGTGACACAACGCCCAGGAAAGTTTCTACTGATCGTGATAAGGACCAAAATACAGTTTGGAAAGTTTTTTTTTTTTGTAAGCCTGAAATTCAACCACACATCTACATCCCTTCCCCCCTGGTCCTTGTTAAAATTGTCTTGCTTGAAACTGGTCCATGGTGCAAAAAAGTTTGGGGGCCACTGTGTTATAGAATGGCTATGTCTAAGCAACTTTTCAACTGGCCTTCATTTTTTTTCTATAGTTTTTGAATGAATTTTCCTTCTTTTGCCTATATCAAGCTTTCAAATAGGGGTCACTGACCCAATCTAAAAAAAACACAAAAACAAATGGTCTCTAAGGCTACAACTGTATTGTTATTGCTACTTTTTATTACTCATCTTTCTATTCAGTCTCTCTTCTATTCATATTCCAGTGTCTTATTCAAATCAATGCATGGTTGCTAGAGTAATTTGGGCCCTAGCTACCAGATTGCTGAAATTGCAAACTGGAGAGCTGCTGAATAAAAAGTTAAAGGGATACTTTCATGGTAAAACATTTTTTTCCAAAATGAATTACTTAATAGTGCTCCAGCAGAATTCTGCACTGAATAGTGCTCCAGCAGAATTCTGCACTGAAATCCATTTCTCAAAAGACTCATATGACTTGTGCTCTGATCAACTTCAATCACTCTTTACTGCTGTACTGCAAGTTGGAGTGATATCAGCCCCCTCCCTTCCCCCCCCAGCAGCCAAACAAAAGAACAATGGGAAGGTAATCAGATAACAGCTCCCTAACACGAGATAACAGCTGCCTGGTAGATCTAAGAACAACACTCAATAGTAAAAACCCATGTCCCACTGAGACACATTCAGTTACATTTAGAAGGAAAAACAGCAGCCTACCAGAAAGCATTTCTCTCCTAAAGTGCAGGCACAAGTCACATGACCAGGGGCAGTTGGGAAATTGACAAAATGTCTAGCCCCATGTCAGATTTCAAAATTGAATTTGCTCTTTTGAGAAATGGATTTCAGTGCAGAATTCTGCTGGAGTAGCACTATTAACTGATGCGTTTTGAAAAAAAACATGTTTTCAAATGACAAGATACTTTTAAATTACACAAAAACCGCAAATAAAAAATGAAAACCAATTGCAAATTGTCTCAGAATATCGCTCTCTACGTCATACTAAAATTTAATATAAAGGTGAACAACCCCTTTAAACCAGTTAAAAGTTAGGTCTAGGAACTTGCAAAAAAAATCCTTAACTATATATAATCTGAAATTGAGAAACATTAGAGATTTTTTTTTTTTCAAATAGAACTCTAGTCTTAAACTGGACCTGTCCACCATGTTATATGCTAAGTTGCTGCAAGAAGTGCATGGAAGTAACTTGGATGGGCTACGATCTAAATGGGAGGTGGATGTTGGCACATTCCTATATGAGGAATGGCAAGAAGCGCAAGAATCCCCCCAGTTAGTATCCCCCAACCATAGACTATGCCTAATTCAACTATATATTCTTCACAGAGCTTATTACACCCCTGTCAGACTTCACTACATTAATGCTGGCACCCCAGATGTTTGCACTAGGTGTGTGCTGGACAGGGGAACTCTGGTGCACATGTTCTGGAGCTGTACCAAGCTTACTACATACTGGAGGGAAATACTAGATGCCTTATATAGGGTGCTTCAGGTGACAATAGCTAGAACTCCTAAAACTTGCATCTTGGCCGTAATTCAGGATCTAAAACTGAATCACTGTCAATCACTTTTTCTACTAGAGGCACTATTACTAGCCAAGAGACTAATCACCCAGAACCTGGAAAGCAATAATGCAGGATACCTGTGCCACTGAATACCTAATGTTCTTAAAGGAGAAGGAAACCCCCAGGGCGCAAAACCCCTCCCCCCTCCCCTGTGTTGCCCCCCTCCCTCCTCCCCCCTGGCCTACCTGTCCCCCTGGGCAAATGCCCCTAACTTGTTACTCACCCCTCTGCGCAGGTCCTGTCCACGGAGTTCACCGGCGTTTTCTGGCGCATGCGCAGTAGGAACAGTTACCGGTACGGCTCGCCGAATGTCACGAAGTTTTCCGATTTCACTTCGTGACATTCGGCGCATGCGCAGTAGAGCCGTACCGGTAACTGTTCCTACTGCGCATGTGCCAGAAAACGCCGGTCAGAGCAGGAAGAAGGCGCGCGTGGGAGAAGATGGCGACTGTGAACTCCATGGACAGGACCTGCGCAGAGGGGTGAGTAACAAGTTAGGGGCATTTGCCCAGGGGGACAGGTAGGCCAGGAGGGAGGGGGGGCAACACAGGGGAGGGGGGGAGGGGTTTTGCGCCCTGAGGCTTTCCTTCTCCTTTAAAGAGGGGAGCCCCTACCAAATTCCATAAAATTTGGGGATCCTGGACTGACATGTACCTCCTACACCCAAGACAACCACTAGCAGTTTGAATTGGCCAGGGTTTAGGACAGGTAACTGGTATTTATATTCCATTTGTTTAACTGGATGTGAATCCCTCATTGGAGGGAGTCTCGATTATGTTGTGTACTGCAATACTCATGACGAAATGTATATTGCATGCTATGCTTCTTTCACCCTGCTTGATCTAGACATGTAACATATGACACAATGTTTTTCCGTGATTTGTCATTACATTGTAAACTGCTTACTTTTTCTTTCCATGAACTACCCGAAGTTAAAAAAAAAAAAAAAAAACTGGACCTGTCACCCAGACATAAAAAGCTGTATGATAAAAGTCCTTTTCAAATTAAACATGAAATCTAAATTCTTATTTTTATCAAAGCATTCATAGCTGTTGTAGCTGTCAATCAAATATCGTCTGCCCCTCCTCTATGCCTAGGCAAAGAGGTGGGGCAAGCAATTACTTTCACTTTCCATTCAGCACTTCCTAGATGTCACTGCTCTCCCCACATTCCCCCGTTCTCTTAACCGTTTAATTGTGTAACCAGTGCGTGGGGATGGACATCAGGTCCCCCATTCTGGTGCACAATCAAGATTCTGAGATGATGCAAGGCTAGGGTTGCCACCTTCCCACATGACCGGGCAGGGGGTGGGGCTGTGATGTCATCAGTGGGCAGGGTTGTGATGTGGGGGGGGGGCTATGACTCGGCAATTGCCCGATTGCTGTGTCAATCAAGGAATCCTGCCTGGTTTTCCTTATTTGGAAAATCGGGCAGGAAGTTTTAACCCAGGCAGCCATTCAAAATAACGGGCTGTCCCGGTCAAAACCGAACAGGCGGCAACCCTATGCAAGGCTTGTCTTAATAACAGTGTCCACAAAATGGCTCCTGCCTGTTTGCTATAATTATGAATTCTCAGACTGAAGGAAACAAGATTCAAATAATTTATATAGTGTAATTAAATTTGATTGTGCTTGACTAATGTGATAAAATTGAATTTGGAATAATTTTTTTTGGGTCTTTAATCACTGGGGGGGGGTGCAATTAGTGAAACACCCGCCAGTGATTATAGTCGCTAACATCAGACCTGGGATGGTGCTTCTGTTTGTTGAAAACTGCACTTACCTGGGGTGCTGCTGTAAGGGGGGGTGCTTTACCGTCTTGCTTCCAGTTGTGATCCTCACTGTTGCTTCTTCACCTCTGTCTGGGGTCACACACATACACACACACTCACACACACTCACTCACACACACACTCTCACACACATACTCACACACACACACACACACACACACACACTCACATTCTCACACACACACACACACACACACACACTCCTTGGTGCACGCATGCCTAGTAACTTCATGTACATTCATCTGTGGCTGTTTTTGCTTCAAACAAGAAATATAAAATGTTGATCGAATAGCTAATTATATCCGTGCAATATAAATAATACATTTTAATTACATTGGTGACCTAAATCTGTGCTTTTCAAAGGCTTTTCCAGAGGGAGCCAACCTAACTCATACGCTTGCTGCTGTATGGTAATTAGACCAGGTTTTACTTCAGTGGGAAAGTATTGTGTTTAAAGCAAATTAGAAAAGATGCATGAAAATATGGAATTAAAAATTGTGATCGAATTAATGAGCTTTAGAGTGAGCGACAGTAAGATGAATAGTGCAGGCGTAATGAGAAGAAATGTCTTATCATCGGTGCTCTCAGTATTTACTGTGACTTCATGATAACAATTTCTTCAAATATGAAAAGTTTATATGAGTTGTATGATTCAAATGGAATCAAATAAACCATACATGTTAGGTCACATGAGCCAATAAACAGAGGTCTGTCTTTTGCTCCCACACTTCTTCCTGTTACAGTTAGTGTTGTAGTATTTCTGGTCAGGTGATCTCTGAGGCAGCACAGATAGAGTCACGAAATGGTGGTTCAAGGCAAGAGATGTAAAAGGGCAATATTTACTTAAATATATATTCCAGTTTGGTAAGATTATTTAATATGCCACTTAATATGATATCTGTTGCTTAAATATTCATTTCGGGGGTATAGTTTTCCTTTAATACACTAATTTATCAAAGTGTAAACATTTCAGTTTGTTACCCTTTTTGCCATAGTCGCCAGGTTCTGACTGGTGAATTAATACAATGAAGCTACAGCCTCAACATTATTATGTCAGTGACATCATATCCTGTGTTCCAAAAAAAAATCTAAATGCTGACATTTTTTCATATTTAAAGTGAGATTATGTTTACAAGTTGTAACTTTTAAATATCTTATTAACTCAAGGTCACATTTGTGTTAGGGTGGGCTCATGGCCTAGGACAATAGAGGATCTCTCTCTTTCTTTTGCTTTAGTTTGCTTAGTAAAAAGTGGCCACTTCCAGCAATTTCACCAACATCACTAATAAATACATAAATATGACCTTTAGTTGACCTTGCTAGGAAGAAAGTAATGCTAGAGAAAAATTTTAAGAGATTTTTCGCACTAAACTAATTGTCACTGACAAAAGTACGCCAGCGTTTCTTGCGGAGATGTATTTGCGGATTTTGATGAATATGCGTATTTGTCACAAAATAACGTCTGACACAATTGCGGGAAGTATGGCGGAGACTTTCAAAGCAAAAATTTGCCCCATTGACTTTAACGTGTTTGGGGATTTTTCGGCAAATCGAAACACGTCAGATGCTCCAATCATTAACTATAAGGGAAGATTTATCTGCCCTAAAGGCCCCCATACACCAAACAGCAGATATAAGCTGCAGACAGATAAGTGTATGGTGACCTCCGACGGGCTTCCCCAATTGATATTTGGCTGAAAGTCAGCCAGATGTCGATATGCCGTGCTTAAAAATACAATCGGATTGAGGACCGCATAGTTGATGCAGCCCTTGATCCAACCTCCTGTTTTCGGCTTGTTGTGATCCAATCGATGGGCTCTAGGGTCCCAGAAGGTGGGCATATTGGGGTGAGATCCACTCATTTGGCGACCTCACCAAACGAGCGGATCTCCATATGTATGACCAGCTTTAGAGTCTACTTGAATTTCCATAAATAAGTCCTGAATTATCTCCATGTATTATCTCACTTGCTAAACATATATCCTAGCCATTTCTTTAAAAAATAAGGTGTTTCAGCACCATCCACCCACTCCAGCAAGTGGAAAACCTTGGGATTGTTTCTCCCTAGGGAACACCCAACACACTGTGTAATGTGCTCAATACAAGGCATATGTGCCACTAAAGCCATGCAGTTTCTTCCTTTTCAGTTTTTATTTTTCAGAAGGGAAAATATGAAACAAGTCATTTGTGGAACAAGCCTTTTCTTTGCTTTCCTGCTAACCTTGGTCATTTACTTCAGAAATATTCTTCTCTCTTTATCCTAAAATCCCCCAAAGCCTTCCTGTCAGTTGTAGTTATTTACAATAATCCCCTAACAAATGGCTTGCGGTATCGCTCGGGCTGTTCTCAAGGCAGTTGCCTGATATCACTTAACAGCACGGCAGGGGCTATTCCTGCCATAAAGAATTTCAGCGCAACTGGTTCTTAAAGGACCAGTAACATCAAAAATTTTTTACAAAAAATCCGTTAGTATACAACGAAAAATAAACACCGTGACAAATTAAACTTGTAAATTGCAAAGCCTTTGTTTAGAAATAACTTACCGAAACTTCACTTCCTGTCCTCTTCAAAACAGGCGACACGGCGACCATCCATCCTGCAGTGCTCAATTTCTTCTCCCTGGCTATTCTAGTGACAGCTGTGAAGGAGGCTGAGGCTCCGCTCTCAAGTGCTGGCTGGTGGAGCAGGGTTTGTAGTGGGGTTCCCGATGTGCTCCGAGCCTGCCAGTGCCTGAGAGCACCTCACCTTCCCAGGCTAAAGATCATGATTTGTACTTTCGTGCTGCCTCACAATGAAGTCTGTGTTTTTCATCCTCCTTCCTTGGGTGCTGATTGTGGTGATTATAATAGACAGTGACACGAGGAGATCCCTGGGCTCAGGCAGAGTCCCCAGCGCTCCTTATTATCCATACTGGAACCGGAGTGTTGTACGCGCAGCTCTCGTGAGACCCCGACCCGGTGATCCCAACGCTAACCCGGGGCCGAACTCTGCCCCTCACAGGAAGAAGAACGAGACTGTGCTGCCCGTGATCTATGCCATCACCCCCACCTACAGCCACCCGGTGCAGAAAGGAGAGCTCACCTGCCTGGCCAATACCTTCTGCCTGGTGCCGCGTTTACATTGGATTCTGGTGGAGGACTCTGTGCACTCTGTGCGGGCCCTACATCTGCTCCCCAAAGTGGGGAAAAAAAGGATGGGGAGCTGCCGATGTTGCTGATGACCCGCTTCCCGCACTGCTCCTCTGCTAAAGACCACATACAGGTGACTGCTTTTGACTCCTGCCCCAGCCAAGAAGCGGCTCACCAGCTCCGTCGGGTGCACAGAGTCCTCCACCGGAATCCAATGTAAACGCGGCACCAGGCGGAAGATATTGGCCAGGCGGGTGAGCTCTCCTTTCTGCACCGGGCGGCTGTAGGTGGGGGTGATGGCATAGATCATGGGCAGCACAGTCTCGTTCTTCCTTCTGTGAGGGGCAGAGTTCAGCCCCGGGTTAGCGTTGGGATCACTGGGTCGGGGTCTCACGAGAGCTGCACGTCCGACCCTCCGGTTCCAGTAGGGGTAATAGCGAGCGCTGGGGACTCTGCCTGAGCCCGGGGATCTCCTCGTGTCACTGTCTATTATAATCACCACAATCAGCACCCAAGGAAGGAGGATGAAAAACACAGACTTCATTGTGAGGCAGCACGAAAGTACAAATCATGATCTTTAGCCTGGGAAGGTGAGGTGCTCTCAGGCACTGGCAGGCTCGGAGCACATCGGGAACCCCACTACAAACCCTGCTCCACCAGCCAGCACTCGAGAGCGGAACCTCAGCCTCCTTCACAGCTGTCACTAGAATAGCCAGGGAGAGGAAATCGAGCACTGCAGGATGGATGGTCGCCGTATCGCCTGTTTTGAAGAGGACAGGAAGTGAAGTTTCGGTAAGTTATTTCTAAACAAAGGCTTTGCAATTTACAAGTTTAATTTGTCAAGGTGTTTATTTTTCGTTGTATACTAACGGATTTTATGTAAAAAATTTTTGATGTTACTGGTCCTTTAATTTACGTTGAAGCACCTGGGGAATGGCGCATACTATAGCCCGCTATTTCTGCCAGGTGTGTTGTCTCCTCATGGCCACAATGATGCTGGAATTGTGGGGGGAATACTGCATTGTGGGTAAAAAACATGGCAACTTTGCTCAATGCACTTGCTCTTGTGCCAATACAGTATGTCTAATATTAGTACTCTCTGCTAGGTGCAATTCAGGAGAAAAAAACAAAACAAGGCAAGACATGTTACTGCTCTTGTGCAAGTATCGTTACAGAATTGTGCAGGTCCTTCTATTATTTTTAGTTATTTAAAATGAATCTCCTAAAAAATGGCTTGAAGGATTGCTGAGGCTCTGTTACCAAGGGAGATTGATAACAATAAATAGAATATCAGGCACCAGTAGAATAACATGAAGGGACCAGACACCTCCACCGAGCCCTGCTGACGCCAGGGGCAATCCTTGCACTTTTGCGCTCTCTACATGATCATCGTGGACCCCCCCCCCTGGACCCCTGATAGCACTGAAAAAGTGAGCGCAGGGGAGGGGGCTAGTTAAAACAAATTCAGCCCTTAAAGTTACCAGGAGCAGAATTTTTGCCTCCCCTGGTAAACAGTGGGGCGCTGCCTCCTGAGTAGTTTTCAACTCACTTCATTGGCGCAGCAGCCCTGACCAACCACTCTTTGGCTGCTCTGCCTTCTTGGGCAGCCAAGTAGAAGAAATGGCTGGGAAGTGGGACTACTATACAGGAGACCCTGTGGTATGGGCATTGTGTGTTCTGTATGGTAGTTACTACTATACAGTTACTGCTATACAGAATGCTCAGGGAAGAAAGGTATAAGAGTGCTTGCACTAATCTTGTTACAGTCATTGTGTGAATAACACATGTAGATGAGCCCTTATGTCTAGAATAAGTACTCCCCACTAGGTCAGAAGAAAAATAAAGTACAGGCATGGGAACCCTTAGAAAGTACAGGCATGGGAACCCTTATCCAGAAGCTTGTTATCCAAGTTTAGCATTCAAGAATAATTCTAATTCTTTCTAATAATTCTAAATTGTCTCTGCAGTCATATAAAACAGTACCTTGTACTTGATGGTAACTAAGCTGCATAAATCCATATTGGTGGCAAAACAATCCTATTGGGTTTATATAATGTTTTAATGATCCTTAGCAGACTTCAGGTATAGAGATCCACATTACTAGAAAGCACTAGGTCCCAAGCGCTCTGGATAACGAGTCTCATACCTGTACTGATAATTTACGGTCATTTAGAAACAGGAGAATCATTAGTGAAACACATTTGGCCTTTTGGAAGTATCTTTACAGAATCATGCAGGTCCATAGTAGATATCATGCGGCAGTAGCTTTCCAGTTTAGCCATAAACCAAAGCACTAACTTTATAATAAAAATTTTTTTTGTCAAAATTGATTTCACTCTTTTTGGCAGATACAGACCTACTAAGGGGTATAGGTCACTGGGTAGGGTCTCTAGTCCTAGGGGCACACTGTAAAAGATAAATAGCCATTTTACAGCCAATATACAGTGGCAGCGCTGTGGTTTAACACCATATCATCTCCTGTCAGGCCTATGTGAACTTCCATTGATCTGCATTATTTGTGAAACATTCTGTGACGAGCACTATCACAGCTTAATCAATAACGCACGAGGAAACCCATCCCGAATGCCAACCTGTTAGCCCTAAATCCTTCAGCATGTTCATCCACAATAGCAAAGTGAATTAAAGTGGAAATGCAATCACAGGCAGAAATGTAATCATGCTTTATGTGCGGATAATTCTCTCATCTAAGCTCTTACCTGTGTGACCAGCAGAACGCAAAAAAGAGAAATAATCCCAGATGTTCTACAGTACAGATCCTTAATGAACATATTACTCTGCTGGAGAAAATGTAATTCTGGGATGTAGTAAGAGCAACGCTCTGTGGAAGCTGTTAATATGTTAATATCCGCAACATGATAGCCCAGTGTTGATTGTTATTATGCCTGAAAGCACTTCTCACTATATTTAATTATGGATTTTTATACCTAAGCGAGCAGCTTCTGCCTTGCCATTCAGGTTTTATGGGACCGTTATGTGTATTGTTATAAAGTCTTCCCCTTTTCTAAAAAGAAAAAAAAAATAATGTTTGCATAAAAGACCAACCACTGAAGATTAGAGCCCATTGTTTGCTTACTGTTCTTCATTGTGTTTGTAGTGTTCAAAGTTTTTTTTCTCTTTAGTATGTAGTAGAAATCAGTATAAACCCATTGGCATTCTTTAGAAGCTTCAGGCTTCTTCAATATCTAATAAAAATCAGTTTAGAGCAACTGGACTTTCTGAGTTTTCTTGAAAATGTCTCACCACTTATCCAAGTGGCTTCTTGTAGAAACCAGTCTAAAGAGAATGGAATACGTTTTCTTGAAAAATTTTCACTGATCATCCAATCGGCTACTTCAGTATCTAGTAGAAACCCGTCTAAAGCAACTGGGCTTTCTGAGTTTCCTTGAAAACTTTTCACCACTTATCCAAGAGGCTTCTTTGTTATCTAGGAGATATCGATCTAAAGCAGTGGGATTTTCTGAGTTTTCTCGAAAATGTCTCACCACTTATACAAGTGGCTTCTTCTGTATCTTGTAGAAACCAGGAAATGGAATACGTTTTTTAAAAAAATTTCACTGCTTATCCAAGCGGCTACTTCAGTATCTAGTAGAAACCCGTCTAAAGCAAATGGGTTTTCTGAGTTTTCTTGAAAACTTTTCACCATTTATCCAAGTGGCTTCTTCGTTATCTAGTAGATATCGATCTAAAGCTACTGGGTTTTCTGAGTTTTCTTGAAAATGTCTCACCACGTATCCAAGTGGCTTCTTCAGAAGCTTCAGACTTCTTCTGTATCTAATAGAAATCAATGTAAAGCATATTGTTTTCTTAAAAATGTTTTACCACTCATCTAAGCAGCTTCTTCATAAGCTTCTGGCTTCTTTGGTTTCTAGTAGAAATCAGTCTAGACTCTAGAGCAACTGGACTTGAGTTTTCTTTGAAACATTTCACCACTAATCCAAGTTGCTTCTTTAGTATCTAGTAGTTTTCTTGAAAATGTCTCACACTTATCCTAATGGCTTCTTTAGAAGCTTCAGGCTTCATCTGTATCTTGTAGAAACCAGTCTAAAAAAATGGAATGTTTTCTTGAAAATGTTTTACTGCTTCAGTATCTAGTAAAAACTTGATGAAGCAGCCACCACTCATCTGATCGACTGCCTCATAAAGTTCAGTTGCTTTAGACTGATTTCTACAGGATACTGTACATCATGACCTGGATTAATGACAATCTTTATAGAGAAAATGTTTTTGCATTCTTATCTACCAAATGGGGCAAGACCCAAGGTGCAAAAAACAAAAATAGAAGCAAAACGTCATGTCATAATGAGAATTCTCATTCACATGCCTTTAGGTGGAGAATGATATGAACACAAGCTTCCTAGGAAAACAACAGATGCTTGTAATTGGAGGCCAACTTTTATTATAACTTATTTTTATTTAAATTCACCATTAGATGAGTGTTGGATAAAGTTGTTATAAAATAAATGAAAATGGTTGTAAATGTAATGGGTGCTCTGAGAAATCTGATTACCCCTTTCATTGGTTTTTAATTACTGCACATGTTTACCAAAGGGAAGAATTACATTTTGCATCATGGATAATGCTTTATATGGGAGACGGGGGGAATGGAGAAAACAAGACGTTAATCTGGAACAGATCCAACTGGATTTATAAAGAAAGAGTGTGGCACATAAATAGGGAGATACAAATGTATTATCATTGCAGCCTGCTTGACATGCTGCCGTGCAACGGCTTATTAATGTGAGTTTGTATCACTCTCCAAAGCATTAACCAATAAAATGACACACTTAAACTTTTTAATTAGAAGGATTATGCAGCTTTCAGTGGGCTTAGACATATTCATTGTGAATGTACAAAGGTTCTGCTGAATGACAGGATTAATATATTATACTGGTGTGCACTATTTTTCTGTTAACAACCAGATCCAGTTTCAGGTTAAGTGCATTCTCGGAGTGCTGTTGCTGCAGTGGGCAAGACTTTCATAAAGCTCAAAAACAATGTTTATCCAGTGAAACTGTCTCATTGCTAATAATAGAAGACAGGGGTCATTTTATGTCTTTCCAGTCAATATAATAGAACCATAGAAAAACAGGATAGAAACGCAACGAACCATCATTATTTCTATACCATGGTATAATGCAGCAAAATAGAAGGGGCAGAAATGCCCTTGTTCAGCATGGGGTCACTGCCCATTCACTACCCATTACTATAATGCACAACTGGGAGAATGAGTGCAAAGTACAAAGCTGTATTTACCCCCCACCAGTGCTAGGACACTTGCACTGGGAGGGAGCTCCTGGTGCGAGCAGCCATGCAATACATAGCGCATGCACATAATGCGCTTCTGACATCACACTTATGAACATAATGAGCAAGTCACGGCATTCACTCATTATGCGCATGCATGTGCCCCAACATGGCTCCCTCCTGGTGTGGGTGGCTTAGCATTGGCGAGGGGCAATTTAAAAAACAGAAAAAAAAACCAACTGTTACCCCCCAACCGGAATGTGGGCTCTGTTAGCCTACACCATTGGTTGGGGATACTATTTTTGTCCAACAGTTGCCCTTTAAGTGATGGAGATCCAAATTATGGAAAGACCCTATATCCAGAAAAACTCAAGGTCCCAACCATTCTTGGATAACACATCCCATACCTGTACTTCAAAATCTATTGCACAGAGAAACCAGTTAGGAAGGCTCAGTATAATTAGGGTTCATGGCAGAGTTTTCTTTGATACAGTATGTTTTTAAAGCAACAGCAAATCATTTCCCATAAGCCCTGGAGTGTATATAGAGGTATAGTATATAGATAGATAGATATAGATAGATATAGATAGATATAGATAGATATAGAGATAGATAGATAGATATAGATATATATATATATATATATACAAATATTAACAAACCGCACTCCAGGGTCTTTGTCCTCTGTGCAAAAAGGTGAGACTTTATTTCAACGTTTCGGCTCCATAATTCGGGCCGTCATCAGGAAGTGAACACAGCACAACAAACACACTCTTAAATAATTTAAAAATGGCGCCAACTCAGGCAGTGACCTCATTAGTGGGCGTGTCTAGTGACATCACATGTGGGCGTGTCGGGTGACATCATTTCTGGGTGTAACCACAAAGGTAAACAAACCCCCAAGTGCATAGAAAACATCATATTGTCTGGAATAATATGCAGACCATTTTGTGTATGTATGATCCGTGCTTCTAAGTGAAACAAACACTATATCCGTGTCCTACCTCTCCAGTAGGTATTGTATGCACCCTAAGTGTACAGTGATGGCAATATGCCATGTGAGTATCGTGCCATAGTGTTGTGACAGACTTAAAAACAGTTACTTACCCCAGGGGGTCAGAGGACGGAAGCGGATAAGGTCTTTGTAGCCCTAATAGTCGTCTGCAGAACCAAGCAACAGAAGCTCCAAGGATCGTGCGGTGCTTCCTACCATGTGACTGCCCGTTGCCTGTGTCATGTGCGTATTACGCCTATGAGGCTCCGCCCCCTACTGCTTGATTGGTCCGCGGATGCCTCCTGGTTTATCACGCATTACGTCTGAAGTGTCCTTAGCCCCGCCCCTGTTGTCCAGGGGAACGGGACGCCACCAGCACCAATGTTCGCATCTGTCATCACAGCCTATATGCATATCGCCCAGCCTGTCACGGAAGCACTGTCTTCCACTCCCTGTACATAACCTCCGCTGGGAAATCCCCAGCATTGGTCGTAGCAGTATCGGAGCGCAGTGTCTCCCTCTATTCTAAGCTGGCCTGCTGGATAAACGATCCTGATCGATCGGGTCCTGTTTGTGGCTTTCAGACTGCGCTCAATACCAGCCCAATTGCTCATACACAGTATACCCTACACCTTTTATGCGGTCACATTACCTTACTGCATCAGTCCTTGGGCTATGCCTGGCTGCAGTCAACTGTGGGCTCTTGTTTCTTTCCAGCTTCCCCTCTTAGCCCCCGGGGGCCAGATCCTTCCTATGGAAAGGGAATGAGTGGCAATTATTCAAACAGCACAGTCAAAATGTACTTATTTGTCGAATATAATCATTATCTACAAAATAACCCCCTAAATGGGTATATTCATTGCAACAATATCTCAGGGAGAGAACACTAATATTATAAAATAATATGAATTGGTAAGCCCCCTGTTGTCATTCACCTTCACAACATTGTGAAGAAATGTCAACAAGGGTGCTATCACTGGAGGAGCAGGAAGAGTCCCTTCAAGAAAATCTCCAAGAAACATAAGTATAAACATCAGAAATATTGTATAACTACAAAATTATTATTAGACCAGAAAATTGTTATATATCCCCCGGGGGCAACAAGATATCTTCCCTTTGGTCCCCCCAAAAAGCAGAAATACCCAGTCATAGGGAGATCATTATCGAGCATTAGCTGTATCCAGACTCAGTAAAAGGGGGACATCGGTAGGGTCTCATTCAGGCCTTTGGGTGCCAGTCTTTCTAGTTTGTATATCCACCTGGATTCCTTGCGAAGTAATATCAGATCTCTGTTACCACCTCTGCGGAGTGGTGGTACATGGTCAATTACCATGTGGCGGAGTTGTGGGAGGGAGTGTTTATGCTGTAACCAATGTCTCGCTACCGGTTGGTCCGATTTACCTGAGGCCAGGGCACTCCTAATAGCACTCCGATGATTGTTCATCCGTTCCCTGTATGATGTTGTTGCTTTTCCCACATAATATAGAGCCTCATAGGCGTAATACGCACATGACACAGGCAACGGGCAGTCACATGGTAGGAAGCACCGCACGATCCTTGGAGCTTCTGTTGCTTGGTTCTGCAGACGACTATTAGGGCTACAAAGACCTTATCCGCTTCCGTCCTCTGACCCCCTGGGGTAAGTAACTGTTTTTAAGTCTGTCACAACACTATGGCACGATACTCACATGGCATATTGCCATCACTGTACACTTAGGGTGCATACAATACCTACTGGAGAGGTAGGACACGGATATAGTGTTTGTTTCACTTAGAAGCACGGATCATACATACACAAAATGGTCTGCATATTATTCCAGACAATATGATGTTTTCTATGCACTTGGGGGTTTGTTTACCTTTGTGGTTACACCCAGAAATGATGTCACCCGACACGCCCACATGTGATGTCACTAGACACGCCCACTAATGAGGTCACTGCCTGAGTTGGCGCCATTTTTAAATTATTTAAGAGTGTGTTTGTTGTGCTGTGTTCACTTCCTGATGACGGCCCGAATTATGGAGCCGAAACGTTGAAATAAAGTCTCACCTTTTTGCACAGAGGACAAAGACCCTGGAGTGCGGTTTGTTAATATTTGTATATATAATTTTGTGGAAGCCTGCACCCAGGCATTGGACCAAGTTGGTTGGGAGTGCACCAGGCCGGATCTGTTCATGTAATTGGAAACACCCTACTTCATAGGTTTGTTTTCATTCTGGTAGCACCCCTTCAAAAAAATTTTTTGTAATTTTTTGTGATTTTTTGGACTTTGTTGATTATCTTTGATACAGGAACACTCCATACCAAACAACATCCTTACTCGGCATACAATATCTGGGAGGAATGGAAGACACTACATCACTATTGGACATTGAAACCTCTGGAGAATATACTTTTAGTACCGAGGACGCCGAAAGAATACTATTTGCAGATCTCCCCAACACTACAACTGCTGGTAGGACCCCCCGAGACCTTTACCATAGTTTATTGGGTTTAAAAAAGAGGGAGGTGGACCTTTTACTACATGGGACATACTTGTCCAACTACCATAGACAGAAGTTGATACCCAGGGGTTTTAGGATAAGAAACATCCCCACTTTGGGACGGGCTAATACTGAATTCTGCAGCAAATGGTGCAGAATACTGAATAAATGTTCATTGGATTTGCTACTTTTGGTTGTTGAATTTGTAGGTAAAGAGCTAAAGGGCACCCAGAACGAAATAAGTGACTTCGAGAGCCATAACTTACTGACCCTCACACAAGACAAGACTATAGACTGGGTAAAGAACATAGAAACCAACGTTAACAAATACAAACAGGACTTGGTGACATTTAAAGAGAGAAAAGTATACAGTGTTAAGGAGGACTATAGACAGAAGAGGGTCTACAGGTGGATCTTGGGTTTACCTGAGAGAACCACCAGGAAGGTGACTAGGAGACGCTATAAACCAAGCCATTTAAATACGGTGGATAGTTCGGGTGACTCCACAGACTCTGACCCAGGGAATCCAACAGGCCCCACACAGCCTTTTTTAGACAAATCCCCCCCGACCGTGCCCGACAAGCAGGGAAGGGGGCAGACCCACTAGAAGGGGAGGCAAGAAAGGTTGCAGACAAGCCCCCGAGGAGAGGGAGTAAGAAAACTTAGTGATCAATATATCACAGCATCTCTTAGCAGAAGGGGAAACTAGATTGTTGAATCGCGGACTGAAGTTTGTGCCTACGAGTAAGGCAGATTCATTTGAAGTTTTTAAAGACATACATCTGTTTAAGAGACGCTTAAAACTTAAGGACTATTTTAAAGATAAGGCCCAGTCTACAGCTACACTTTTCAAACCGACCAGCAAATTTGATCCCATCAATACGCCGCCACCAATATCCATCTTCTCACAATTATTGAGCAGAGATTCCTCTAGAATACACAGTGGGAGGGATAGCAAATTTTCTAATTTACTACCCATAGAAAGATCAGCCATCAAGAGCTTACAGGCTGATAAGAATATCATTATCCGCCAGGCAGACAAAGGAGGGGCTATTGTCCTGTTGGACAAGGCGTATTACATTTCTGAGATAGAAAACCAATTATCTGACACACATACTTACTCTAAATTGAACAAAAACCCTACGGAAGTATATAAAACACAGCTAGACTCGGAGATTGAAATGGGTATTTCAGCAGGATGGATAAACGACACTACAGGGGAATTTCTCAAAACTAAATTCCCAAAAATACCTTTTTTATATACTTTACCCAAAGTACATAAATCCCTTACAGCTCCTCCAGGACGCCCGATTATCTCTGCAATCGGGTCCCTTTTCCAGCCAGTGGCCAAATATGTAGACCACTTCTTACAGCCATTGGTACAGAATATGGACTCATATGTACGCGATACTACTCATTTGATTACACTATTACGGGATCTGACAATCCCTAATGACAGTATACTTGTGACCATGGACGTGTCTAGCTTATATACTGTAATCCCGCATGAACAGGGAGTTGAAATTTGTAAGTCAGCACTGACCAAGGCCCACTTGGGCTTACCTCCTACTGAGTTTCTGATCACACTTCTTGACATGATACTCTCACATAACTATTTTATGTTTAAGGACAGCTTTTTTCTACAAGTAGCCGGGACGGCCATGGGATCGAATGTGGCTCCATCTTTCGCCAACTTGTATATGGAGGATTATGAGCTAAACTTGTTATTACCTTTGGCAAAGGGTAAGGTCAGTTTCTATAAACGCTATATAGACGACCTGTTAATAATATGGAATGGCACGGAATCTGAACTCATAGATTTCCACAATAAATTAAATTCCTTGGTTTCTCCTATCAGGCTGACGCTGACATATGACAGTACACAGGTACACTATCTGGACGTTACAATTTTTAAGCAAGAAAGGAGGGTGGGCACCACATTATTTAAAAAGCCCACGGACAGAAATAGTCTCATTCATGCACATACACAACATCCCCCGCATATGTCTCGGGGGGTCTTATACTCTCAATTTTTAAGAGTTATCAGAAATAACACAGAGAGAGCAACAGCTGAAACACAATTAACAGAACTAGCGGCAGATTTTCTCAGGAGGGGTTACCCCTTAGCTACAATTAATGCCCAACTTGAGAGAGCCAGAAAGTTGACACAAGCACAATTGCTGACCCAAGCACCACCAAAGACCTCTCCAGGACTAATTTTTTCTACAAGGTGGACCAATAAGAGTACTGAAATTAAAAAGGCTCTAATGCAACGTTGGGAAATTGTGGACTCGGATCACAGCTTGCCATTCACAGGACAGAGACCGACGGTGGCATTCCGTAGAGGCCGCAACCTGAGTGACCTATTGGAGGTGAAAGATATCACAGATCCACACGTAAAAGGATCCACATGGCTCAATATACCATTGAAGAAGGGATGCTACAAGTGTGCTAACTGTCTAACATGTGGGGGTATGCAACAAGGACCCTATTTTTCACATCCTAGAAGCGGTTCCAAATGCTACATTGATCATCGAGTTACGTGTACATCGGATCATGTGGTGTATATGATATGGTGCCCCTGCGGCCTATATTATGTGGGAAAAGCAACAACATCATACAGGGAAGGGATGAACAATCATCGGAGTGCTATTAGGAGTGCCCTGGCCTCAGGTAAATCGGACCAACTGGTAGTGAGACATTGGTTACAGCATAAACACTCCCTCCCACAACTCCGCCACATGGTAATTGACCATGTACCACCACTCCGCAGAGGTGGTAACAGAGATCTGATATTACTTCGCAAGGAATCCAGGTGGATATACAAACTAGAAACACTGGCACCCAAAGGCCTGAATGAGACCCTACCGATGTCCCCCTTTTACTGAGTCTGGATACAGCTAATGCTCGATAATGATCTCCCTATGACTGGGTATTTCTGCTTTTTGGGGGGACCAAAGGGAAGATATCTTGTTGCCCCCGGGGGATATATAACAATTTTCTGGTCTAATAATAATTTTGTAGTTATACAATATTTCTGATGTTTATACTTATGTTTCTTGGAGATTTTCTTGAAGGGACTCTTCCTGCTCCTCCAGTGATAGCACCCTTGTTGACATTTCTTCACAATGTTGTGAAGGTGAATGACAACAGGGGGCTTACCAATTCATATTATTTTATAATATTAGTGTTCTCTCCCTGAGATATTGTTGCAATGAATATACCCATTTAGGGGGTTATTTTGTAGATAATGATTATATTCGACAAATAAGTACATTTTGACTGTGCTGTTTGAATAATTGCCACTCATTCCCTTTCCATAGGAAGGATCTGGCCCCCGGGGGCTAAGAGGGGAAGCTGGAAAGAAACAAGAGCCCACAGTTGACTGCAGCCAGGCATAGCCCAAGGACTGATGCAGTAAGGTAATGTGACCGCATAAAAGGTGTAGGGTATACTGTGTATGAGCAATTGGGCTGGTATTGAGCGCAGTCTGAAAGCCACAAACAGGACCCGATCGATCAGGATCGTTTATCCAGCAGGCCAGCTTAGAATAGAGGGAGACACTGCGCTCCGATACTGCTACGACCAATGCTGGGGATTTCCCAGCGGAGGTTATGTACAGGGAGTGGAAGACAGTGCTTCCGTGACAGGCTGGGCGATATGCATATAGGCTGTGATGACAGATGTGAACATTGGTGCTGGTGGCGTCCCGTTCCCCTGGACAACAGGGGCGGGGCTAAGGACACTTCAGACGTAATGCGTGATAAACCAGGAGGCATCCGCGGACCAATCAAGCAGTAGGGGGCGGAGCCTCATAGGCGTAATACGCACATGACACAGGCAACGGGCAGTCACATGGTAGGAAGCACCGCACGATCCTTGGAGCTTCTGTTGCTTGGTTCTGCAGACGACTATTAGGGCTACAAAGACCTTATCCGCTTCCGTCCTCTGACCCCCTGGGGTAAGTAACTGTTTTTAAGTCTGTCACAACACTATGGCACGATACTCACATGGCATATTGCCATCACTGTACACTTAGGGTGCATACAATACCTACTGGAGAGGTAGGACACGGATATAGTGTTTGTTTCACTTAGAAGCACGGATCATACATACACAAAATGGTCTGCATATTATTCCAGACAATATGATGTTTTCTATGCACTTGGGGGTTTGTTTACCTTTGTGGTTACACCCAGAAATGATGTCACCCGACACGCCCACATGTGATGTCACTAGACACGCCCACTAATGAGGTCACTGCCTGAGTTGGCGCCATTTTTAAATTATTTAAGAGTGTGTTTGTTGTGCTGTGTTCACTTCCTGATGACGGCCCGAATTATGGAGCCGAAACGTTGAAATAAAGTCTCACCTTTTTGCACAGAGGACAAAGACCCTGGAGTGCGGTTTGTTAATATTTGTATATATAATTTTGTGGAAGCCTGCACCCAGGCATTGGACCAAGTTGGTTGGGAGTGCACCAGGCCGGATCTGTTTATATATATATATATATATATATATAGATAGATAGCTAGATAGATATATTTATATGCGCGTAAGGTTCTTAGTACAGAGTAACTTACAGTGAGCCAGTGTGATTTACTGTAGATTTATAGGAAAATAAAGTGAGCGTAAACACTACATAAAACTGGCAGTTATATGAGGCAATTAAGGTGCCGATAAAACTTCCATGGGTTTTCTTTCTAAATAAGATAAACAGTAGCTGCGCTGCATTCATGCTAAATAAGCCAGTAGTCTAAAGAACAATTAGTGAGTTGCTCATTGCTACAGCCCTAACATCTGCTGGAAAGTCCCTCTGGAGAAAGAAATAGAGGAAATGATGGGATCCGGGTGGAGGAGAACTTGAAGCTCTTCTCAAGCATCTGCTTCTTCTTCCTTTTGGCAAAGTTCTACAAGACACCAGTGCGGAATAATTGTCTCTCCTGAAAGATTTATTATAAGTACTTCCTGGAAACTAGAGCAAAAACTATTCTCCACTAAACTAATAGGATGGGGCTTCTTTCAACTTTTTAAGTTGTAGATTCCCATCATGTATGATTCAAAGTATAAGAGCAAGACAAAGTATAGTTCTTACAATAGTTCTTACAAGCACACGGCCCCTAATGGAACCAAGTGCTATGGGAGCAGGAGGCCCTTTCTTAAAGGGGACCCATCACCCAAAAAAAATTATTCAAAATCCTATTTTATCACATTAGTCAAGCAAAATGAACTTTACTTACACTATATAAATTATTTGAATCTTGCTTCCTTCAGTCTGGGAAGTCATAATTATAGCAAGCAGGCAGCAGCCATTTTGTGGACACTGTTATTAAGACAAGTCTTGTATCATCTCAGAATCTTGTTTGTGCACCAGAATGGGGGACCTGATGTCCATCCCCATGTCCTGGATACACAATTAAATGGTAAAGAGAATGGGGGAATGTGGGGAGAGCAGTGACATCTAGGAAATGCTGAATGGAAAGTGAAAGTAATTTCTGCCCCGCCTCTATGCCACGGGCATAGAGGAGGGGCAGACAATATTTGATTGACAGCTGAGATTTTTAAATGAGCTTACAACAGCTATGAATGCTTTAATAAAAAATAGAAATTGGATTTCATGTTTAGTTTGAAAAGGACTTTTATTATTCAGATTTTTGTGTCTGGGTGACAGGTCCACTTTAAAGCGGGGTTGTCTCAAATGGGGGGAAGTTTTCATTTAAAAAAAATCTTTTTATGGGTAGAGCAATTGGAATGTGAGTTTAATGCCTCTCCTGTAGCATTTGGTCCTTGCAACTAAGATAAATAGATTCCCCTGCATAATGGAATTCTTTTATATATTGGTGTATATATTGGGCAGATTTATCAAGGGTTGGATTGAAAATATGAATTTATAAATTCAAATTTTGAGTTTATTTTAGTGTAATTCGACTAGGGAATAGAAAAAAAATTGAATTTTGAAATGTATCATGTACTGTCCCTTCAAGAATTTGAATTAGACTATTCGTCATCTAAAACCTGCTAAATTGGTGTTTTAGCTTATGGGGGGCTCCAACAATCAATTTAGAGTGGTGGACTTTTGAAAAAAAAAATTTTGGGTGGAAAAACCTTGAATCGAATTTGATTCAAATTTGCAACTCTGTCCTTTTCACCTGTTTTTAAAACTGTCTCAGAATATCCCTCTCTACATCATACTACAAGTTAACGCAAACATAAACAACCCCTTTATCTTCATTGACATAGTGATGCATTCTTGAAGTTTCCCATGAAGCTTCTTTTAAAGGAACAGTTCAGTGTAAAAATAAAAACTGGGTAAATAGAGAGCCCGTGCAAAGTAAAAAAATATATAATATAGTTAGACAAAAATATAATGTATAAAGGCTGGATTGACTGGATGTGTAACATAATAGCCAGAACACTACTACCTGCTTTTCAGCTCTATAACTCTGAGTTAGTCAGCGACTTGAAGGAGGGCCACATTGGACATAACTGTTCAGTGAGTTTGCAATTGATCCTCAGCATTCAGCTCAGATTCAAAAGCAACTGATATGACCCATATGGCCCCCCCAGGAAGCAGAAAGTAGTGTTCTGTTATGTTAGACATCCAGTCACTCCAGCCTTTATACATTACATTTTTGCCTAACTAACTATATTAGAAACATGTTTTTTATTTTGCACAGCCTATCTATTTACCTAGTTTTTATTTTTACACTGAACTGTTCCTTTAAAGAGAAGCAAAACAATCTGTGGTTGAATGGGTATTGAACAGAGCTTTTTTGCATCTCTACAATAGTGTGGCTGGGATTTGGGTCTGTATTTCCATCCCCATACATTTTTCTTTGCTCTATTATAAGGGGGCGGGGGGGGGGGGGTGTGGGGTTCTAAGGAACAGTTATAAAAGGAACATATTTAACAGAGTTATACAGTTAGGAATCTAAACCCAACTAGTAGTAGAATATAATTCCGAACACTCATACAAAGAAATATAACATTCGCTTGAGTCTTGAGTTTACCCATTATTTCACTAGTAGCACAGCAATATTGTGAATATATATTAAAATGTATCTGTACAATATGGGAATATTAGATATCTTATGTGGCAATTCACTTTGAGTGGCAGAAGGGGTAAGAAAGGGTAGACATCAACCACACAAAGGGTAACTTCAAACAGGTATTTACCTGTGTTTAGTCACAGCTATTTTTTTCCTTCCACAAAACACTGTTCCATTTTACAGCTTAAGCAACAAATACTGTTCATTCTTCTGAATATACAGGAAACCTGCTCTTGGAGAAAGCTTCAGTCAGTATTAGGGCAAATTAATCCATAAAAAAACACAAATATTTAATTGTTAAGCTGTTTATCTTTTATTCTCATCTCTCTTAGCTGCACTCACTTCCTTTTATAATTTCTACTTCATAGACCAAGTCTCAATAAGAGCCTTTCTCCTTTTCCAACAACTCATAAAATCCCAACATGTGTATTGCTTGTCCAGCCTCAGTGAACACAACCCCTGTTATTCTACAACAGTGCTGTCCAAGTTCTGTGGTACCGAGGGCCAACATTTTACTGGCCTATGTGGTGGAGGGCCGATAATGGAAGTCAGTGTTGGCCACTCCCCCATTTAAACCACAACCACTGTAAACCACACCCATGTTACCACAAGAACTTTAAGATCATATCCAAATTAATGGTGGTAACACACCAAAAAACCAAATGGTTGGTGCTCACTGCAGGGAAATCCCTCATCACTCATATGTGAAAAATTTAAGTCATGTTAAAACATACCCTTAAATCCATATGCCTCATCCTCCCCTGTGGATAATACAACAACCCCCCAACACATGATTAAACACCTTAGGGGCCCTTAACGACAATTTCCAAATGCTAATAACCCCAAGAACAAACCCCTAACAGGCTTACATTCCACAGGTAGCATAGTGCAAGCAGAGAATGGCACACACCATTAGCACTGGGCAAGCAGAGAATGGCACACACCATTAGCACTGGGCAAGCAGAGAATGGCACACACAGGGAGGCAGGGCCGGGCCAAGGTATTTTTGCACCCTAGACAAGGACTTCAATCAGTGCCCCCCCCCAGTCCTGCATTACCATTTCCCACCTTACCAGTCATATAGCCCCCTATACCTGTGCCAGCACCTATCATATTGCCTCCATTTGTACCTATGCCAATGGCAGTCAATCCCTCAGATTGCCCCCAGGCCCCAATCTGTACCTGTGCCAGCATAAGCCAAAACATCCATCATATTTTTCCCCCAATCTGTACCTATGCCAACGGCAACCAAAAGAATCGATCATATTGCCCCAATTTGTAGATGTTACAGCAGTAGCCAAAACCCCATCATATTGCCCTCAAACATCTGTGTACCTGTGCCAGCAGCCACCATATTGCCTCATGTACCTGAGCCAGCAGCCAATCCCTTATATTGCCCCCAATCTGTACCTGTGCCAGCATCAGCCAAAAATACACACTATTGCCTCCATATATGTACTTGTGCCAGCAGCAGCCAAATATCCATCATATCATCTGTTTACCTGTGCAAGTAGCAGCCAAGATATTGCCCACAAATATGTACCTGTGCCAGCAGCTGCCAAAAGGGAGCTGGGAGTGATTCTGTCTGGAACAGGGGGTTTATACAGTTGAAAAACTATTTAAGGCCAAGCAAATCAGGGTTTAATAAAGAAAGAAAGGAAATTCCCCTTAAAAGTGTGCCCCCCTTATGATTGCGCCCTAGGTGGGCGCCTACTCTGCCTGCCCCTAGTTCTGGCCCTGCAGGGAGGGAAGACAGAACAGAGCAGGAGACAGGGAAAGCTCTCAGTCTAATATGTACTACATACAGTGACACAGTGCTGGTGCCTCATTAGCATTTTGAATAAAGTGTGAACAGGTGAACAATGTGGGCAGTTTCAGTCTGGGTCTCAGGTGTGAAAAGTACAGGCCTTTAGGATATAAACAATAGAGGTGTCACAAGTGTGAACAATACAGGGAAATCACAGGTATGAACAATACAGGGGGTTAGAGTCTGAATTTGAGGTTTAAACAATGCAGGGGCCAGTTAATCTCTGTAGTGACACCTTTTAAAGTTTACATATGGTAAACAGACACAGCATCTGGGGGGCCACAGAAGGGTGGGTCGCGGGCCGCCAGTTGGACAGCCCTGTTCTACAATATTCTTGTATTGCATTAGGAGAGGGATATACCTTTCGAGGGCACAGCTACTGCCGCAGTTTTTATTTTAACTGTATTTCTGCTTTTGATACAGTACATATAGTAGTAAGTATGGCATGAATACATGTTATAGGAATATTGCCCACCAGTCTCTTATCAGAATACTGTACAATCTGCACATAACACTGCAAACTGAACATGTGGACTACAAATGAGCAGATCTTAATGTTATTTATTTAGTAGAAAAGAAATGGAAGGCACATATTTATAAACAAGGTACTGTTTCTCTTAAATCCCCTGCTCTGTAATCCCTGGACACTTGTTTATGGACTTTGTTTAACCAATGAAACCGTAAAGAAGACATTTTCCAGTCTTTACAGATGATGATTTCTCATTTGCATTCTCCACTTAGAATTCTGTTGGCAGTGGCAAAGAACATCAATGTCAGTAGGAGTGAGTGTTAAAGCACAAGCAATATGCAGCCATGAGATTATTAGGAGGAATTTGTATATGAAGTGCCAGTCATGCGTATCTCCTGCTGTCAGATCTTTCCTAAAGACAATTAAAAACGGTTTCTGATAAAGATCTCCCTGTCACTGGAGTCACACAGTGTTTCTCATACTACTTTGTAACATCAAACACAATATTTGCAAGTATGTAGATAAAACATTTAATTAAAACAACATGCTTGCAATATAATTGCTTTCCTCCTGACAAGCTTGGTTTTAGTCTGGTTTTCAAGGGACACATCATCAAAAATGTGCAGTTGCCTGAAAACAGACCTACGTGACTTTATTAGATGGGACCGGCTCTAAAATGCCATAGACTTTTATTCCATACAAGTTGTTGCAGCTTTTTTGCATGAATATTCCCTGAATCACATCTGCTTTCTTTAAACTCTGTGATTGTAGTAGAGTTTCGCCTGGTCTGCCTGGATATCTGAGCTGTCAACAAACGTTAGTATAGAATATTTGTATACTGTCAATTTTGTGAATAGTAAAATATATTTTCCTTATTTTTTAAAATGATGAAATACTTTTGTATTTGGTTGTTGTTGCTATTTTAGGGTTTGTTATTGGTTTAGGTTTGCTGTTGAATTGGGATTGGGAACAAGATTATCTTGAAAGGATCGTTTAAATGTACGATTTGTCCATCAACTAAAAAGACCATTTTAAGTGATATTGTCTAGTTGAAGCCAGGAAAACGGAGGATAGATGCCTGCTTAGCCCTGCAAACATACATAGATTTCACTGTGACCGATGAAAATTTTTTAACCTGCTACGAAAAATCGTAAGATGCATGATCGTTCGATTCCCACTAACTTCATTAATTGGACGGATTGGTTGGTTTGCACTATAATCGGTTGTTCACCAAAGAGATCTTTGCATCTATGGGGACCTTTACACATATAACACATGTTCAGGCATCATCTTGCAGGTTAAACACCATAGGGCTCATTTTCATCCACAAACGCAGCAAAGTCCAATTCCAATTGTCATATTTTTCCCCTTCCTGCATCGTTGCAGTCACAAGGAGGTGTTGCACTTGACGCAATTGTGGTCAGTGTGTGAACAAGAATGTAATTGCGCTCATGGGGGTCCGTTTACTAAAGCGCGGTAAATTTGACTATATGTTTCCGCATGTTATTGCTGCAAATATTTTTCCGCCAAATTATTCGCAGCAACTACGTTTACTAATTGCAATCACTGGCGGTAACTATGTTAACAAACCAGTTTACATTAGCGGTAATTTCTGCAAATTGCTAATTTTCTGGAAATATTTATGCAATAAAATAGTCTTGTTTTATGGCGTTTATTATGGCATGATTCATGGCCTGATATGTATCTTCAAAACTGTTAAACTTTATAGATATTATCAACAACACAGTAAACAGATTTCACCCAATCAAACATGTCTGCATCATATAAATCCCCATTTCAATACATCCAGTCACACGACTTACCCCCTGCCAATAGAATCATATAAATAAAATTCATAAACAAGTTTTACCAATCAATCAAATGTAGTTGAATCTAGGCTGACAAAGCCGTTGGTCCCTCCTAGCCAAAATTCGTCTTTCAGCTGAAAAAGCTGCTGTAGCAGCAGACACAACAATAATCCAAAACATCTTTGATTATCCTGTCACTTCTCTCTTCTCCTGTCAGCAATGGCAACAGGAACAAGAATGATTGGTAAAACAAGGTGTTATGGGATATTTCCTGTCCCCTTGAGAATATAATTTACTGCCACTGTATAGATGGCAGTAAAATGTTGTAAATATTCTGGCGTAAATTTTTTACGCACATTTAGTAAACGGGGCATTAATGTGTACGTTGCGTTATTTTCAGCCAATGCGATAACTGGCGAACACATATTCTTGCACAAGCAAATTTGCAAACTTATATTTACCGCAGCTTAGTAAACTGACAAAAGCATATTCGGAGATAAATTTGTCTATATTTTGTGCTCATATTTTTACCGCGCTTTAGTAAACTGACTCCATAATTTGCTGTAATCGCGCTTAAAAATGTTTGGCACAACAGTGACAGGTACATTTAATTTTTTAGACATAAAATGCACTAAACCTGACCTGAATCCAGCTATTCCTCCCAGTCTTCCCCCCTGCTGGAACACGGGCCAGGCACATGGTCTTACCTTCACTTTCCCTGTGGTGACTCCGCCAAGCGCTACTGGGTTGGCCTTAATGCAGTTGCACCAGCCACTCCCCTGGTTGTTACACCACTGTGACTATCTCCCCCACTGCAATTATATCCCTCATTGACAACTTTGATGATGTCACACAGGGGCGGAACTACAGAAGAAGCAGACCCTTCGGCTGCAGGGGGGTCCAGGAGGAGTAGGGGCCCCATGAATATTTAATTCATCTACAATTTCAATAAAAAATAGTAAAACACTAAAAACAGGTCAACCTACATACTGCCTTAAGCATGAGCAGTGCTGCTCAATATTGATTTCATCCTTTTAAATAATACAAACTTTGATGTGGAGGTATTTGTTATGTGCCTGGGGCAGCAGATTTAGGGGGTAGCCCCTAATATATAGACACACACACTCACACACAAGAAAAAAGACAACACTCCTAAAGATTTGAAGAATTGACAACCAAAAATGTAAAGGCAAAACAAGAAACATTTCTTACTCAACATGCTGGTATCACACAGAAATCTTCATTTGGAGTTTTTTACTTTTTGTGGGAGCAAAACGGCCACTAAGAACACTAAAAAATGTTATTTTTTTGCATTTACATTTTCGTTTGGAAAGACACAAATAAAATGTTTTCAGTATCTACAAACACAAATACATTTGCTCTGGGTCCCAATTCCCCAAAGCGGACATTTGGCTGAGAAAGTTCCTTGTTGTACATTCGTTCCTGTGTTACATTCTGAGACATTGTCCCATTCCACTCGTCTTTGTTATTCATATGATTGTTCTTAGCTTGCTCTGTGGTTTGCACTGCACTGTGTTACCATGGTTTCCAGATGTAGATTATGCACTTGTTTAGCAGATATTCTTTCAACAAACTTGTTTATCCGTATCTTTTAAGCTATGGTTACCTTGTCTGTCATAAGCATCCCAGGTGAAATTTGGGTGCTAAAAATACACTGTACTCTCTCGTCAAGAAACAGACATTTCTTGGTCAGTAACAGGTACATAGTGTGAATTATATAAATATGGCAGGGAAGTCAAATGGCCTGTCTGTGCTGTAATTCCCGATACTGTCACCCAGATACTGGCTTGCTAAGGATGCTGGAAATTGTTGAGAACAACAGAGAACTTAAAGGAACAGTAACACCAAAACATTTCAGTAATTGAAATATAACGTAGTGTTTTTCTGCACTAGTAAAATTGGTGTGGTTGCTTCAGACAGGCTACTATAGTATATATAAACAAGCTGCCGTGTAGCCATAGGGGCAGCCAATAAAAGCACAGGTTGCATAGTAGTTAACAGATGCACTCTGTAGAATCCCATTGTATTCTATTACAGAGATTATCTTTTATCCACTAAGTCACCTGTGCCTTTTAGTCTGTCCTAGTCCAATAAACATAAAAATGAGTAGTAATGGAAAAACACATACTGAGCAGTTGTTACTGCATCGTTAACTTGGACTGAAAATTGGTAAATTCTATATATGACCCAGAAAAGATGAGAACAAAGGGAAAACTGTCCTGCCTAGTCTGGAAAGCTTGTACACTGAAACTGGTCCATCCAGCCTACATGCCACTGTGTTAGCAGTTCATCAGCCCTATTGCAGTGCCCCCAAATGAAAAATAAATAATAAATCTGATTTCCAGATGATGCTCATGCACACGTGTGTAGGGCCATCAACTAACCAGGAATAGGATGCAATGGGCTGCAATTCCTTGTGATGTTTGTGCTGATTAATTTGATACTAGGGATGCACCAAATCCACTATTTGGGAATCCCCGAATCCTTGGTGAAAGATTCAGCCGAATACCGAATCGAATCCTAATTTGCATATGAAAATAAGGGGCAGGAATGGAAAAAGTGGAAACAATTCTTCTTTTGTTGAAAAAGTCACATGGTTTCCCTACCCACTCCTAATTTACATATGCAAATTAGGACTCGGTTCGGTTCTGTCAGGCACAATGATTTGGCCGAATCCTGCAGAAAAAGGCAGACTCCTGGCCGAATCCCGAACCGAATCCTGGATTCGGTGCATCCCTATTTGATACAATGAATTTGATTATACAGTGAAATGTTTGATTGGATAATCTGAAAATATGAACCCTTATGACTGTAGGGCTGTTGTAACAGGTAATATAATTTATGTAAGTATTGTTGTGCTTAATTGGTTACCAGGTGGAGCTCAGGAGAGATCAGGAGATGTATTCCCCTTTGACTGATATGAAGATCAATGGAATGTCACTGGAGAGTCTGAGGCCTGCCAGGTGGGGTAGGGTAGCTTGGTTCAGCTTGTTGTAGTCGGCGAGAGTCAGGTGTAAGTTGTGTGGCCGAGCATCTGAGCTACAGCTAGTAAATGCAAAGCATTCAGTGAGTAGCCGCATGGGTTATAAACCAATCCCTGAGACTTCAACTTTGCCAATATAACACATGCTGCTCCATGGCTTGTTTTATGCCCCATCTTATAAAATGCCCCATTTTATAAGAAATGGGATAAAATTAAATAGAGTGGGACCTGAATAGACCATATTTCTAATGTTCAGAATTTTTTCACATTGGGAATTATTATGGATTTGTTTCATAAAGTTGAAACTTCACCAAGTTTTGAAATTTGCAGAATCATGGTGCCAAAATGTTGGGTAACAATTACAGTGGTTTACCAGAGACCCCAGACCAGTGCTCATGTTAGGTAAAATGTGCATCAGCCTAGGGTCCTACTGCAGGAGAGCCAAATTCTTCTTTCTAAATCTTCTCTCTATTGCAGTCCTGGTGCACATGTGCAGTTGAGTGAAATGCTTACTTTACTGTGTAGGCACACCTAGCCTGGGGGCCATAGAGCAGAACCAAGACGTGGAAGAAGATCACGGACTGGTGCTCCTACAGAAATATCACAGGGTGCCTAACATTTGGCTCCCCTAGTGGCTATACCTTTTCTTCACCTTGAAAACTTTATTACTTTTTCAGAAAGAAAGGCGAACGCCATTGTCTTAAAAACAACAATTTAAGTGTCTTGCTTGTCCAACAGCTGTTTGAATTTGTTCTGACAGGAAGTAGATTCATTCCTAAATAACCGAAAGATCATATAAATATAAAAAAAAATAATAACAAACCCTTGAAGAACACCACCATTTTAGGATAAAATGCCCAACAAAAACTAGTTAAATTGTTGTACCATAGTCAATTTATAAAATTCACAACAAAGACAAAATATAGGTTTTTGTGTACTAGGATTTGGAAGGCAGAATTCTGCATGTAACATATAATAATAATAATAATAATGTACAAAACATAATATTTAAGTGTAATTGCAAAGCTTTTCTGTAAAGACAAAACAATTAAATGCATAAGCTTGTAGCATTGTCTGTATGAATGTAACAATAAGCCCACTTATTTTATGTACATTTATCTGTGGGCATTTGAATTCATTATGCAACATTAGAACTGCTTTCTGCTTCTTATATGCCTGAACATTATAAAGGCAACTCTATTGTGTTTATTAATTTTCCAGGTTTCAGGTAAACAGGGGGCAGTTAGAAGCTCAGCATCTGTGAAACCCTCTAGGTTCATGCTTGAGTCATTTAGTTATACCCAATGAAATGTTAATATGATTGGTTGGATGTATTGGTTGTAGGCAAGAGTCCAAAAAAAAACAACTTTCACTGATAATACAGCCTCTAAAAATGTGTAGCATTATGTGTTTAACTGAATGTGTCTAATAACTTGAAATAGACGGGATGAGGACTGAGATACAATACATCGGGGTATTGCACATCAGGGGACAATGGTTTTGGCAGAAAAATAATTGTTGGCATTCTCATGGATAAGAAGATTTGTTGCATCAGTCATACCACTTCCAAACTCATAAAGAACAAACTTTCATCTTTTTTTGAAGATATACATGTGGCTCAAGCTTCAGTTTTTCGTTTAGCTCAAACTGCACTTACGTCATGCTTTTCATATTTTACTGCAAACACTCGTCTCTACAGCTGCTTTCTACCTAAATAATTCAGATTCGCCCCATTGATATCATCTGTAAATAAAATACTAATAACGAAATTTACACTACATTCACCTTAGTATAATGACGACTCCTGCGACCATTACAGTTTTAATCATTGTCTCATATTTTTAATAGCTGAAAAATGTTGATTCGTGGGTTTTTTCCCCCTAAGAAAATAAACGCTCCGGACAAAATACATGAAAAGCAGCATTTTTGTAAAGAGTTGAAAAAAATATATTTTTAAAATCTTTTATCAAGAGCCAAACCATAACAGGTCCCCGGGTGGGACGGAAATGTTGGAATCACAGTGAGATGGTGAATTAAAAGAATTTGTTATTTATGAATATTGGAATTATGGTCTTCCTATGTGATGATCATCTAGGGGCAAATTCACTAACCTCCGGAAATTCGCCATCGACGGCTTCACTCACATCGCCACACTTCGCCAGGCGAAAATTCGCCAGGACAACGCTAATTCACTAAAATGCAAAGTTGCCTCCAGGGGGCTGAACGATGGCGAAGTTTTGCTAGCGTTAATTCAGCAAGTAAAGCGAAGTTGCGCTAGCGTTGGCTAATTTGCATACAGCGGGAAATTAAAGTTGAATGGATGTATATGTTGCAGCAAATACAGTACACTACACAAGCCTGGGAAACCTTAATAAAAGAAAAGAGTTGTTATACTGCCCTATACATTTGCCCAGTGTATAGTTTATGTGCCATATGTAAGGAAATGTAGGGGGGAAGCAGGGTACCCTAAAAAAATTACGATCTTTTGCAGCCTATCACCCTGAAAAACTGAAAAGTCCCCAGCGTTTTTTGGGACTTTGAGGAAGTCCTATCTGCTCTATTGCACTTCGCCTGGTCTGAGGTGGTGAAGGCAAGTCTGGTGAGGTAACGTCCAGTAAAATCTGCATAGTTACGTCCATTCGCCAGAGCGAAAATTTGCCTGGCATTAAGAGTGCAAAGTTGCGCTAGAGTCTATCTCTTTCGCTAGCATATTAACGCCAGCACCCATTAGTAAATTGGCGAAGTCCTGAAATGACGTCATGCTTGCGAATTTTCACCAGCATTTGTCACTTCGCCCTTTAGTAAATTTGCCCCCTAGACTGTGCATGTGCATGTACAGTAGCTAGATCAGTGATCCCCAACCAGTAGCTCGTGAGCAACATGTTACTCTCCAACCCCTTGGATGTTGCTCCCAGTGGCCTCAAAGCAGGTCCTTATTTTTGAATTCCAGGCTTGGAGGCACGTTTTGGTTGTATTAAAACCAGGTGTACTGCCAAACAGGGCCTCAATGTAGGTTGACAATCCACATAGGGGCTTCCAAATGGCCAATCACAGCACTTATTTGGCCCCCCAAGAAAATTTTTCATGCTTGTGTAACACCTATTTGGGCCACTCGGGGTTAATTCACCAGCAAGAACACTAGAGCATGGGTTACACGCGACTTACACCCAGGGCAGGGCCTTCGCTAAGTGGAAGTGTTCCCTCTATGGTGTAGTGCAACTACATCCCCCCCAGGCTACTGTGCACACAAAAACAACTTGGGCGCCAGGAGGTTCTTAACGATCAGGAACGGTTTATTTAACTATGCACGAGGCAAGTGACCACAGGTTTAATACTCACGCAGGAGTTGAGGAAAACAGCATATTGAGAGTTCACACAGAACAAGGCAGGCTCACACAGAGAGTACACAGGCAAATGCAGTACAACCTTTCCCTCCTGGAAGTTGTCAGGAAAGCTGCTTCTACCCTACAGTCCCTCTTCACTGAGGTCCCTGACTGGAGGCAACACATAAAGCCTCTGGGAAGCTACTCCCTTACTGCAAATCCTTGTTGGAGCTCAGCTGCTCTTTCTCTCTATCCTATCTGCCTTTCTCTCCTAGAGAGACTATGACAAGTCTGCCCTAGTATATCTGTTCCTCATTCACGGGGTTACCTGGTCCCCGACTTGGACACACACTATATAGGAGTGAGTCAGAGCAGTGTCATCAAATCTGTCAGCCTATCACTGTAAAGGTTATTCTGTGAAAAGATTAACTCTATAGGGCCTGTATCCCTATAGGGCCCTACACTTGTGTTGCTCCCCAACTCCTTTTACTTCTGAATGTTGCTCACTGGTTCAAAAGGTTGGGGATCCCTGAGCTAGATACAGAACCCTGGCAACCATGCAGTTTTCATATTTGTTAGCAGAGAGCTGATCTGAACTGCATGTGCAGCTTCAATGTAAGTGAGGACAGACACAACAACTTCTGTGTGAACAGTAACTTGGTTGCTTTATTGAACTCAGCATAACATGTCTGCAACAGGAACTTTTCATAGAGAGCATACACAGGAAGAGGAAAGTCACACAGGGGTACAGGTCAAACATGACATCACATTGCTAAGCAACAATAGACCCTCCCTGCATGTAACATGCACTGGAACAATCTCTGTCTGTTGTTTTCCAACAATATTATTGCTTTAAAGGCATCATATTTTATCAGGAAATGTGAATTCGAAATAAAGAGAGAGAGAGAGAGAGAGAGAGAGAGAGTACTGGAAGTACAGTTAACTGGTGTTTATTGATTTTGTGAACCAAACATGCTTCCTCAGCTTATATTTTACAGCACTTAACACAAGTTAAGTAATTAACGATTTGCCCATTAAGTCTAAAGATAAGCATCAATTTGAATTCTGCCAAACAAATACATCCTGAGAAATCTGCAGCCAGACTGAGCCTAAAAATGCATGTTCCCTTGTTTGTCCTGCTTCTGTTTTTCTCATTTCCTAAACTGCTGAATCTATTTTTTGTATATATCTTTCAAGAATACATCAGACACTTATACAGCATAGTGCATGTTCAATTCATCTCCAGGATTGCCTTGTAGATTATTTACTAGGGCTGTCAAGATTTTTCACTGCGTAAGAGCATTCTACATAATTGATTTGGTTAGTAGTTGTTTTTTATTGTCTCTGACATTGATGGAGAACGAGATTTTTTTGCAGTGGCAAATACAGCACTTGGTATAACATCTATCTATAGAATGGTTTAGACTTTTTCTCTTTCTTTCTGGTATTTTTAAACAGGTATATGATAGTTTTATTGGTCCTGGGGTTTTCCACATAAGGCTTCTTTCTGTAATTTGGATCTCCATACCTTAAATGTCTGCTAAAAATCTTTTAAACATTAAATAAACCCAATAGGATTTTTTTGACACAAATATGGATTAATTATATCTTAGGTGGCATCAAGTACAAACTACTGTTTTATTATTACAGAGAAAAGGGACAACAAAAAATAGATGGCAGAGCTTTCTGGATAACAGGTCTCCTGATCTTACAACAACGTAACAACTGAAACCTCAGGGATATAAAATATTTGGTTTTATTGGCATAAAATAAATCTATATCTGAATGCAAGACAACAACATGTGGAATATATTTGAGCTGTGTGCTGTACAGTGAATGTGTAAGAATGTAAAACACTGCCAGAAAACAAAAAATAAGGTGAAAGCAAACACTCACACACACACTGTAGAGTAAAATGCACAACTGTGTGTAACTGTGCAGTCAATAATAGGGACAGGTTTCCCTCTGTAACTAGGTGAACTCCTTGCAGCTAATCACACAGGAGCCTTATGAAACTCCTATCAGATTGGCACCCAGATTATGTAATTATATATACAAGACAAGCCCCCTTACAGCTGTGCGTGACTTAGCAAAGGATGCGAAAAAGAGGGACTTCGCTTCCATTTTTTAATGCGGTGGACTCAACGCTCAATTTTATTTTTCTTTTGTTGGGAACCGTTATCTGGAAACACATTATCCAGAAAGCTCTGAATTACAGAAAGGATGTCTCCCATAGACTCCATTTTATCCAAAAAATCCACATTTTAAAAAAGGATTTTCTTTTTCTCTGAAATAGTAATATAAAACAATACCTTGTACTTCACCCAAACGAAGATATAATTAATCCTTATTGGAAGCAAAACCAGTTTATTTATTTAATGTGTTCATGATTTTCTTGTAAATTAGAAAATCATGTAAACATTATACTTGGGGTGCCAAATGTTCGGCACCCCCAAGTGAATGTATTTACTTACCTGAAACCCCAGGCCAGTGCTCCTATCAGCAGAAAACTGCACCGGCCCAGGGTTATTCCAGCGAGCACCATGGATCGCTCCTCTTCTGAGTCTGACTTCTTCTCTCAGCTGCGCATGCGCATTAGAGTGAAAAGTCGAACTTTACCTAAAAAGTCGGCTTTTTCATTCTACTCCGCAAGTGACTGCCTGGGAAATTTGAAGAAAGAAGAAGCCGGAAGAGGATCGATCCATGATCGATCCAAAATTCGATTTGAATTTGAAAAAAAATCAACTATTCGAATATCGAAAATTTATCATGTACTGTCTCTTCAAAACTTCGACTTCAACCATTCGCCAACTAAAAACTGCCAAATTGCTCTTTTAGCCTATGGGGGACCTCCTAGAACCTATTTGGAGTCATTTGGTAGACTTTGAAAAATCAAAGTTTTATGGGGCAAATACTTCAATTCAAATTCAATCTAATGTGCTAAAACTTCGATTTGAACAATTCGAATACAGCCTATTCACTCGAAGTTAAAAACTTTGGTTTTTTTAAATAAATTTTGATTGGTCTTTTTTTATTCGAATTTCCAAGTTACGGGGGTGTTCAAAAAAACTCCCATTACTTCTAAATTCGACCCATGATAAATCTGCCCCTTAAAGTATTCTTTTAATTTTATGATCAGACAGAAGTCACAAGACCAAACACTGAAAGAGCAGTGCACTACATTATTGTGTATATTACAAGTCCAATCTAATTACAATGAGAAATAATGTCCTAATCATCTCAGAATTCCTTCTAAATTTGTAGGCAGCAGAATACACTTATTCAAACCACCTCTCATCCTCCTACTTTAGGCATAACTCATATAGCAATTTGTTGGAAATGACCAATATCTTTAAGTACACAATGACACAGCCAAATGCCATAAAACTCCAGCCAACATCAATGACATAAGACTTTACCTAAACAAGCCATTAAACCGTAATAAATTCTTGTTTTCTCAGTTATTCACTACATTAAGGCTGGGGAACATTTCTATTGTTTAATAGGAATTCCTGGGAAAGGTAGGAGTATGAATGGGTTTTTATGAGATAATACTTATTCTACTGGACACAGGGGAGGTGATTAATGAGAAAAGACTTATTTTAGCAGATGTTTTAAGCTTCTTGTCTGCTTAGTTGCATTTTGCATGTGTAAAATCTTTATGTGATTAGCATTGGATGTTTCAGGTAAGATCCATTTACTGCATTGCAGATGTTCACCAGTGCTAATGTAATGCAAATACATTATATGGGCTCCAGATTTATAAAAATAATAATGCATTCAGTCCGGAACTCAAACACACAATTATCCTGGAAAGCACTGAGAGGAGGCTTCTAGCTGGATATCATGATGTGTTCCTGGGTTAACAGATCACATGAACTCAACTTGAATTCCATGTTGAACTCAAACACCGCATCTTATTGCATAGTAAAAACAGGCAACTATTCCATTAATTAAATGAGAGGCCACTAAATATCCATATAAAAGAAACATGGCCAGTGCTGTAAATTGTAGAATATACAAGCCTTGAATAACCTGTATTAGAAGTCACCTTGCAGTTTCAGGACCTTTATAATAGCAGCAGGGGTTCACACTCTCAGCAGGGGTTCACACTTTCAGCAGGGTTTCACACTCGCAGCAGGGGTTCACACTCCCAGCAGGGGTTCATCCAGCAAAGTGAGAAATACATGGAAAGTTCCTCCTGGCTGGTTAGGTTACCAAACAAGAATATTATCTACGGCAGTGCTGTCCAACTTCTATTGTACCGAGGGCCGGAATTTTTCCAATCTACATGGTGGAGGGCCGATAACGGAAGCCAGTGTTAGCCACTCCCTGTTTTTAGACCACACCCACTTTAAACCACACCCATGTTACTGCAAGACCATGTCCACATTAATAGCACACCAAAAAACCAAATGGTTGGTGCTCACTGCAGGGATCAGGGCTGGAACTAGGGGTAGGCAGAGTAGGCAGCTGTCTAGGGCACCATCATTGAGGGGCACACTTTTTTCAAGCATTTATTTAATAATTTGTTTCAGTAATCACGGTCACCCAGTTGGGTGGAATCCATCTCCTTCATCTTCTCCCTCTTGCCGGCAAGTAATAGCTCCTTCTGTGCGGTGCAGCGGGACGTGCGTATACGCGTCAATGACATCACTGATGTGTTGGGTGACAGAGAGAGGCAGAGAGCTGGCGGGCTGCTTGGTGTTACTCTCGCTGCTCTCAACCTTGCACAGTTGCACTGAACTGAAGACTTTCTTTCTATTACTGTAAAGTGTGAAGCTTCCTGCTGGCACAGCCAGGTACAGATTTGGGGGCCAAATGTTTGCTGTTGCTGCTGGGCTGGGTGCTGGCACAGGTACATATATACCTGGGGGCAATTTGATGTGATCAGATTTATTTTTGGCTGCTGCTGGCACAGGTAAAGATTGGGGGCAATATGATGGCTGCAGGAGGGCTGTATGATGGATGGCTGCTGATAATGCAGGACAGGGGGCACTGAGTGAAGCTCTTGCCTATGGTGCCAAACTACCTTCTGCCTTCCCTGACAAGGATGTCACTCATATGTGAAAAAAGCTAAGTCATAGTAAGACATACCCATAAATCCATATACCTCCTCCTCCCCTGTGTATAATACAGTACCCCAGCATATGATTAAACACCTTAGGGGCCACTAACAATAATTTTCAATTGCTAACAAACCCCCAGAACAAATACCAAAGTATGACTCACACAGGAGCATAAGAGCAGGAGACAGGAATCAGGACCAGTCTAATATGTACTACATACAATGACACAGTGCTGGTGCCCATTAGCATTTTGAATAAAGTGTGAACAGGTGAACAATGTGGGCAGTTTCAGTCTGGGTCTCAGGTAGAACAGTACAGGCCTTTAGGATGTGAACAATAGAGGTGTCACAAGTGTGAACAATACAGGGGGATCACAGGTGTGAACAATACAGGGGATTAGTCTGAATTTGAGGTTTAGACAATGCAGGGGCCAGTTAAATCTGTAGTGATACCTTTTAAATTTTACATATGGTAAACAGACACAGTAGAAAGACTTTGATGTTGAGGGCCACATGAGGGGGGGGGTCGCGGGCCGCATGAGGCCCGCGGGCCGCCAGTTGGACAGCCCTGATCTATGGTATTTTTGGAAGAGAAAGTGGAGCATCATGCCTTAACGCTACTACAATGTAAAAACATTTCAAAGGCAATGTAAACTTGGTTTTATTCTAGCTTTAGCATCCAGTTGATTGTTATTATTAGGAAATGCAAACATGACCAGTGCTGTAAATTGTCGAATATATAAGTCTTGAATAACCTGTATTAGAACCCACCTTGGAGTTCCAGGACCTTTATAATAGCAGCAGGGGTTGACACTCTCAGCAGGGGTTCACACTCGCCGCAGGTGATATATGGCAATATATGGACAAACAATCCCTGTTTTGTTTAAAGGGTAAGGCATTTTTAGTAGCAGTATGCACAAAATGTCGCTGTCTTAAATATATTGATAATGGGTTCAGAGGACTCTTGTATTTGTCTATATATATATATATATATATATATATATATATATATATATATATATATATATATATATATAGTCCAGGTAGCCTTGGCTCTTTTACACCAAGTACAACTATTACTGATACACTATATAAGTGAACAAGGGGGTAAAAGCATATTGATCTTGTTTTTGTTTTGTTCAATTGTTATATTGTCTTTCTGTCTCATAAACACACATCTTCCTTCTGACTAAGAGCAGTTGGCTCAGTTTCATGGCATCCATCGTCAATGACACAGGGTTGATTTGTACATAATGAATGTTCCAATACTGTTAAACAGCTCAGAATTTGGTGGGATGAGTCAACCTAAGATGAGATGAAATCTACGGTAAAAGGAGGAAACAATAAAACTAGTAAGGAAAGAAAAGCTGACCAGCCGGGCTGAATGTAATTAGATTTAATGAAAGTGTTGGATTTCTTCATCTAGCTCATAGATAGGGGGCTGAAGGTCATTATTACTACATGAGTTAGAAGACTGCATTATGTCATATTCCAGCAATAAAACTGGTGAATGTATATTTCCATTACATTATTTCAAGTGGAGATACTGCTGGGTTTCAAGTTTTTTTTCCATGCTATATGGTTGGTTTTTATCAGGTAGTACCATATTACTCTGAGCCAAGAACCACTGCAGCTAGAAAGTTAATTAGCTATTTGAAGTCTACATGTCTTGGCACCAGTACAGCTCCTGCCTGCGTTCTGTGCATACGGATGCTGGAACTCATTTGGAGCCAGTTTGCTAGAGCTCCAGCATGCAGTTTTATTATTTGAAATTTGACATGGGCAAACATCCTGGCTCTGCCTGCATCAAATCCCATTATTCAGACCAATAAAATGTATTTTCTGGTGCTTTTAACTAACCTGAGCATGGACTGGAATAAATAAAAAGAATTGACGGATCAAATCCACTTCTGGCTTGACACGCAGTTTATCATGTTGTGCCCTTAGGCTATGATTTGGGTAAGCAGGGGAAGACAGTAATTTCCCATACATATGTTTATTTCTCTGAAATTTCATTAAAAAATGAATCTAAAGAATCAGATGCTTTCTTCTAGGTGATAATGCATTTAACTATGTGTAAAACAGTTGCCTGTTTATGACAACCCGACAACTGAATGGAGACAAATCACACTCCCCGTTTGTAGAGAAATGACCTACAGTGTTCCTAAAAACGAATGTGTACAGCAAAGAGAAAGGGCTATCCGGCACTCAGAGGAATCCACAGGGCCAAAACTATAAGTTAAAAAAAGTCTTTATTAAGGATGCACTGAATGCACTATTTTGGATCCTTTGCGAAAGATTTTGCCGAATACCGAACCGAATCCTAATTCTCATATGCAAATTAGGGGTGGGAAGGGGAAAACATTTTTTACTTCCATGTTTTGTGACAAAAAGTCACGCAATTTCCCTCCCCACGCATATGCAAATTAAGAGTCAGATTTGGTTCGGCCGAATCTGAATCCTGCTGAAAAAGGCAGAATCCTGGCCGAATTCCAAACCGAATCGTGGATTCGTTGCATTCCTAGTCTTTATTGGTCATAATTAAAAGTATAAATGCATTTCCATAGGCCCTACGCGTTTCATACCTGCAAGGTGTTAGCAGAGAGCTGATCTGAACTGCAGGTGCAGCTTCACTGTAAGTGAGGACAGACACACCAACCTCTGTGGTTGCTTTATAGAACTCAGCATAAACACTTTCATCTTAACTTGTCTGCATCAGGAACTTTTCATAGAGAGCATAAACAGGAAGAGGAAGAAGTAAATCACACAGGGTTACAGGTCAAACATGACATCACATTGCTAAGCAACAACAGACCCTCCCTGCATTAAAGGAATTGTTCAGTGTGAAAATAAAAACTGTGTAAATAGACAGGCTGTGCAAAATAAAAAATGTTTCTAATATAGTTAGTTAGCCAAAAATGTAATGTATAAAGGCTGGAGTGATTTCATGTATATTATGTCAGTCAGATCACTACTTCCTGCTTTTCAGCTCTCTTGGTTTACACTGACTGGTTACCCTGGTTACCAGGCAGTGACCAATCAGAGACTTGAGGGGGGGCCACATGGGTCATATCTGTTGCTTTTGAATCTGAGCTGAATGCTGAGGATCAATTACAAACTCACTGAACAGAAATGTCCCATGTGGCCCCCCTTCAAGTCGCTGACTAACTCAGAGTTATAGAGCTGAAAAGCAGGAAGTTGGATTCTGGCTGTTTTATTAGACATCTGTTCACTCCAGCCTTTATACATTACATTTTTGGCTAACTAACTATATTAGAAACATTTTTTATTTTGCACAGCCTATCTATTTACACAGTTTTTATTTTCACACTGAACTATTCCTTTAAGTAACATCCACTGGAACAATCTCTGTCTGTTGTTTTCCAACACAAGGTACTTAATCACCCATGCCTAAGTAGCTTGGAGGTACAAAATGCGTAGGGCCTATGGAGATGCTTTTATACTTTTAATTATGATCAATAAAGACTTTTTTTACTTATACTTTTGGCCCTGTGGATTCCTCTGAGTGCCGGATAGCCCTTTCTCTTTGCTGTTCACATGGGTTTGCCGCTCCCTGAAGCTGGGGGTCTGGGGTCTGGTGCACCTGGACCACACAATCAACCTGGTGAGCTATTTACTTTATCATTCTGGAGCACCAATCGGTCTCTCTGTTTTCCTAAAAGCTAATGCAGCATGCTCCATAAGTGTGAAATAGAAATACCTTGTTGCCCCTTCAGGGTGCAGAAGGCATGGCACATGCAACTATACCTTAGGAATGGTGCCTGTGACTAACCTGAAGAAACACTAGACCTATAGTAATCTCTGGGACTTGCATTGAATGCTAAAAGATATTTTTGAAATACAATCTAGCCATTATAGTAAAGAGGTTTCTGATTTACACATCTTACTCTTATTAAAAGGGTGATCATCTGTAAGTTAAAGGGGTTGTTCACCGTTGAGTTAACTTTTAGTATGATGTAGAGAGTGATATTCTAAAACAATTTGTAATTGGATTTGATTTATTATTATTATTATTATTATTATTATTATTATTATTATTATTATATATATTATTTATTCAGCAGCCCTCTATTTTGCAATCTGGTTGCTAGTGTCCCAAATACCTTAGCAACCATGTATTGATTTGAATAAGAGACTGGAATATGAATAGGAGAGGCCTGAATAGAAAGATGAGTGATAAAAAGTAGCAATAACAATAACTGTGTAGCCTTACAGAGCATTTGTTTTTAGATGGGGTCAGTGCCCCCCATTTAAAAGCTGGAAAGATTCAGAAGAAAACAAATAATTTAAAAACTAAAAAAAATAAACAATTAATTGTAAATTTGCTTAGAATTGACCATTCTATAACATACTAAAAGTTAACTTAAAGGTGACCCACCACTTTTAATATGTTATAGAATGTCCCATTCCTAACAGCTTTGCATTTAATCTCATTATTTATAGTTTTTCAATTATTTGTGTTCCTCTTCTACATCATTTTGTTTTAATATATATTTGTGGATAGAGAGGGGTTATAGGTCTCTTTTCGTATGTAATTGGTCTCTCAGAGAACAGGTTCCATGTCTTCTGTTTAATGTTCTTTTGTTTAATTCTCTATTGTTTATGCATCATAGCAGTAAAACAATTATGTTGTATTCAGTTCCATTTAGGAGCCCTTAAATATAGTGTATAGAATACTCTAGACTTGCAGCCACTGTCTCATAGCCTTAACACATTCATCATTGAGACAGAGTTGGATTTATTGCACAAGTGTAGTTGTCACAAGCAACCAATCTGTTAGTTTTAAACAGTCTACTACAAGTTGGGAAATGAAAGACCTGATTGATTGGGATTGAGTGGAAGCCTGATCAGCAGGCATTTAAACAGGTTATTCACCTGAAGGGTTTTGACATACTCTACTATTTGGAGAGATAAGTCACCTATCGTCAAATCTTCTCTTCTTCGGGCGACTGTTTAAGGCTCTTACACTTGGACTTGTTTATAAGCGAGGACTTTTTTATGAGATTCGCCACAAGGAAATGTATTATAGCAGAGACCATTCTTATCTTTTGTGATTCCTATGTGGTGGAATCTTCCAAACGCAACTTTACAAGAATCGCATGCAAAAACACCTGTAAGTGCCCTACAATTATCCACACCTGCTACTCTACTGTGGCCTTGCTAGAAGAACTTATTCTTCCTTAATCCCCAAAGAGTTCCTGGTTATTCTATCCTATAGGCCACAAATCTTTTTCTCAATGAAGAAACTTAACTTTTGCTAAGTCTGCCTTTTTGCTTTTTGCCTACAATCTATAAGGGCTGGATATGTATTTGCGGCATCCCTAGTTTCTACTCCATTGAATGTCAAACTTTGTGCAAGGAAAATTCAAAGAACTGTCAAAACCTCCCATGCGCTCCAGTATGTGTAGCAATTAGGGAGCAGATGCCGCTGGGTGGCATGCCATCCATACAATTGTGCTGCCCTCGGCACGAGCCTTCGTGGCCATTCCACAAACCCGGTCCTGCTACATATTTATCTCTGTTAACATGCAGCATCAAAAAATCAAATCATTGATTTAAGTTGGCTGGTGGGTTGTGGCATATTGAGGCCACATTTTGAATAGAGGACGAAACCTGCAGCAGTCACAATGCAACAGAATTTCTGCATGCACCCCTACCCTAAAGATCTATAAACATTTATATGTAGGGGTATATCAAGATGAATGAAAAAGAGAAGTGACTGAAGGACAGAAAGGAGAGGGCAGCATGTGCCCAAACACATAATCTGTACTAGAAACAACAAATAGGTGAAATTCTCATTATTAAACAGATGTGCATCCAAAAGCCCTTTACGGAGCCATAACTCAGCAGTGCATGACTTCCATTCACTCTTTTATTACATCCATACAAGGTTTGTCCAGACTCCTAGGGACATTATGCGTTAATACAGAAACTTGTGAGCACGAACCAGTGTGATTCATCAAGGAGTTAATTATTGAATTTGTATTTCACTTTTAATTTTTATATTGCTCCAACATACCATAAACAAATTCATAGCATAGCTGATTCATGTTTCTGCGCAACTAAACCCTTGCCCCCCTAAGCCTTCCCCTCCAAGCAGGGTTGCCATCTGCCCAGTTTTAACCCAGACAGCCCGGTTTTTTGATTGATTGGGATTGAGTGGAAGCCTGATCAGCATCACAGCACGGCCAGTGGCCAGATTGCACCGGCTGAAAAGATGGCAACCCTACCTCCAAGCTCCCTCCATGCTGAAAGGAAAGCCCCGGAACTATAAACACAGGGGCTGCACGACAATGGATCTGAATGACCAGCAGCCAAATTACACTGGTTTATGTTTAAAGATCAGATGTAGTTGTAATTGGGTGAATGAGTTAAGGCAGGGAAAAGCCAGGCTGGGCAGAGAAAGACAGGGATGTGATGTCAGGGGAAGAAGCAGTTCACTTTCTTATTTTCTGAGCAGGTAGAAACATGAAGCAGAGCTCTCTCTGTAATATAATGTTATTACCTGCAGTATATACACATTAACTCCTCAGTAAACTGCTGGCAATTGGACATGGTCATAGATTATTTAAAGGTATTTCAACGAAGGAATGTATTTAGTTATGTTTTGCATACCTACGATATTTAAAAAAAAAAAAAAAAAAAATATATATATATATATATATATATATATATATATATATATATATATATATATATATTCCATAAGGTTAATGGCTAATTTTATTCCATCCAGTGGTACAGAATGTGTGATACAAAGGAAATGCTTGGATATTATGTGAATATCTAATTTTCATTCGTTTTCTATGTTGTATTAACTAATAACCAATAGTTATGAAGTTACAGTGGGGATGAACCCAACTGAAGGTTTCCAGTTGGGCTCGTTGTGGTGGAAGGACCTTGCCAGAGTACTGCACAGGTAAATTTAGAAGAGGGGAAAAGGAGGTTCTCTCCTGTGACTGCACAGTGGGTTGATTGATAACGATGATACTACATCTTATGCTAGGTGACAGCCTGCTTGGATTTCCTATCATTGACACACTGCAGATTCTGGACCAACAGCAGGGCTGCTGAACCTCTCTCATGGTAGGAGATGCAGCTCCTGCTAGTAGCAGAGTTTGGGGCCATCCTCTCTGTAGGTAGATGCAGCCTAATACTCAGTGGTGGATATAATGACATAGTTTTGATCTTAAGTGAGGAGCGGCAGAGCATAGTAGTGATCCCTTATGGAATTCTGGCTTTGAATATTGCCTTGGGGTGAGGCTGGTAAGATCCTAATTATTTGATAAAATGTGAATAACATTACGGTATGTAACAATGGGGTTCAATGGAATAGCTGAAGGTGAAGGGTCAATTGAGGAGTCCCCTTGCCATGTATTGTTCTCAGAAGTCTACCAGTCTTCTGCCCTGCTATAAATCTGCAGAGTTGCACAGCGGAATTCAAAGGCTCCATCGTCTGTCTGCTTATGTAGAGCAGAAACACGGATCTTGGAGGAGAATGCACAGTTCAGTCTATGTCCTGAATCAGCTTCTACTGTGCATGCTCCAGCAAGATCCATATCAGCAATGACAGAAGAGGATTAGAAGACAAATAGAAGATGGCACCTTTGAACTTCGCTGCGCAACTCTGCAAATTTATAGCAGGCCAGGATACAGGGAGACTTCTGAGAAGAATACATATTGCTGGGAGGTAGCTGGGAGTGTGGGGTAATGGAGGCAGCAGTGCAGGGGGATGGAGGGGGCAAGGGTTTAGTTCTCCTTTAAAGGATAAGTAAACCTTATATCTATTGAATGGAAAATTGCTTTTCTTTGCAATTTAGCAATTGTCATAATTTATTTTTTCAGTTTCAGAGCTATTTAAGCTTTTATCAACTGGTAATAATTATGAATTTTCTAACAGTACCACCTGCTGGTCAGTTCCTGTAAATGAACAGAGATACACCTTCAGAAGGAAAACACAGAAGTGTTCTGATTTTGCTCTGCTTAGGACAGAGATTGGAAGGAGCATCTGAAGCTTTTGATCTCTTTCCTGAGCACAGCAAAACCTGTCAGCTCATAAAACATAAATAGCTCTGCTAATGTTCTTAGAAAAGCACCCTGAGCAATTTTGCTTGTCCATAGATATTGAACATCCAACCCTGCTGGTGTTGTCTACTGCCAGTACCCATCAGCATCCTATCTGTGCATGTTGTGCACTGGCTCTTAAATAACTTGACAAGAAGGACCCTCCTACAGATTCATCTCAAGCTCATATAACATGTAGATGGCATCAGTGATGGCAGCTGGCCTGCTGTGCTTCACTAAACAGCTGTAACCCTATTATACTTAATAGGTTATTATTTAAAGTATTTAAATAGGTTATTATTAAAGTATATGTTTATCCTTTCTTGACACACTCTTACAGAACATTCCAGCTTATACAGGGTACCAGAAGAGTAACAACAGAGGGAGCAGATGATTCGGCTGCAGGGGGCCCAGGATGTATAGGTGCCCCATGGGGGCCTAATTAAAATACTATTCCAATAAAAATTGGTAAAACACACCTCTTCTCCAGCATGAACATCCCCAATTTGGCCAGTCTTTCCTCATAGCTAAGATTTTCCATACCTTTTACCAACTTAGTTGCCCTTCTCTGTACCCTCTCTAATACTATAATGTCCTGTTTGAGTGATGGAGACCAAAACTGTACGGCATTCTAGATGGGGCCTTACCAGTTCTTTATACAGTGGAAGAATGACCGCTTCCAGCCGTGAATCTATGTCCCTTTTAATACAGCTCAAGACCTTATTTGCCCTTTATGCTGCTGACTGGCATTGCTTGCTACAGCCAAGTTTATCATCTACAAGGACTCCAAGGTCCTTTTCGATAATGGATTTGCCTAGTGCATTCCCATTAAGGGTATAAGCATGACTTTACATTTATCAACATTGAATCTCATTTGCCACTTAGCTGCCCAGATTGCCAGTTTGTCAAGACCCTGTTGCAAGGATGCCACATCTTGGATGGAATTTATTGGGCTGGATAGTTTTGTGTCTGCAAACACTGATAAATTATTTACAATATCCTCCCCTAAGTCATTAATAAACAAGTTAAATAAAAATGGACCCAATACCGAGCCCTGAGTGACCCCACTAAGAGCCTTACTCTAAGTAGAGAATGTCACATTAATAACCACCCTCTGTACCCGATCCTGTAGTCAGTTTCCTATCCATGTGCAAACGACTTCATTAAGCCCAACAGACCTAAGTTTCTAAATCAGTTATTTGTGGGGCACGGTATCAAACGATTTGGCAAAATCCAAATAGATCACATCTACTGCCCCCCCCCGCCACTGTCCAGCATTTTCCTTGCCTCATCATAAAAAGCAGATTTGTCTGACATGACCTATCCTTCATAAAGCCATGCTGATTGCTGCTCATAATGCCATTCCATGGACAAAATTTTGAATGTGATCCCTTCAAATAAGACTTCAAATAATTTGCCCACTACAGATGTCAAACTTGCTGGTCTATAATTGCCAGGCTGAGATTGTAATCCCTTTTTAAATATTGGAATAACATCAGCTTTTCTCCAATCCATAGGGACCATACCAGATCTAAGCGAATCTGTGAAAATCAGAAATAGGGGCTAGTCTAAAACTGAACTAAGCTCTCTTAAAGCCCAGGGATGTATGCCATCAGGCCCTGGAGCCTTGTTTACATTAATCTTTTTTAAAGCTTTATGAATCATATCCTGAGTCAGCCACTGACTAGATTGAGCTGAGCCATCAGTGCAGCTGTGAAGTGAGCCTACGAACTCAGATTCCTCTATTGTATTTACTGAAGAAAAGAACTGATTTAGCACATTTGCCTTTTCTGTATCTGTTACAACCATGCTGGTACCATTATTTAATGCAGCAATACTGTCAACCTGCATCTTTTTACTATTAACATATTTAAAAAACTTTTTGGGGTTAGTCTTAGCCTCTGCCGCAATGCCCTCTTCATTTCCTTTCTTTGCCTTCCGGATTGCTGATTCACAACATTTATTATAGTGTTTATATTCATTAAATGCAGCTTCTGCTCCAACAGACTTGTAGTCTTTCCTATTAACTTCTTTACTTCTATATTAAGCCACATAGGGTGATTCTTAGAGCTTCTACATTTACTCCTTAATGGAATAAATTAATATTTTAAATGACAACCATTTCTGTTCTGTGTTTTTAGCTGAAAACGTAATGCCCAATTCAATGCTCTGAAGGGCAGCCCTCATGGCACTAAAATTAGCTTTTCTGAAATTTATGGTTTTTGTTGCCCCAGCGTTTATTTGTTTTTTGCACCAGACATTAAACAATATAACATTATGGTCACTATTACCCAGGGGTTCAATGACTTACACATTTGCTATACGTTCTGGGTCATTTGAGATCACTAAATCCAGAATTGCATTTTTTCTGGTTGGCTCCTCAACAACCTGTGCCAAAAAATTGTCATGCAACAAGTTTATAAACTTATTCCCATAAACTGATCTAGCAGTACCGTTGCTCCAGTCAATATCTGGGTAATTAAAATCCCCCATTATCATTACTTTACTCAAACTAGCAGCCTTTTCTATTTGTATCAGGAGCTTCGCCTCCTCCTCCTCACTTACATTAGGGGGTCTATAACATACACCTACAATTAATTTGCTGGACTCTTTACAATTGGTGAAGAACTCCACCCATAAGACTTCTGCCCCCTCATTTTCTAACATAACCTTCTCCTATGTCTGTTTGCCTAACAAACAGACTTACCCCTCCTCCTTTTCTATTGCCTCTGTCTCTCTGAAATGATAAAATACAAGTCTACAGAGATTTGCAATACCAATACACTAAATATTGGAATAATACAATGCAAAGGGCATCTGCACAATAGAGCACTCAATATTTCAAACCGTTAGACATGTAGAGAGAGAGAAACTTGAAGATGACTTTAAATGAGTATGATAATAAATACAGTATGTTGCATGCCTATGTTTTACAGTAGAATCCCCATTTTACGTTTTTCAGTGGACCAGAAAAAAATGGTGTAAAATCCAGGAAAATGTGAAATCAAGTAAATGTATAATATATAGGTGGGACCACAAAACAACAATGTAAAATGAGGGAAAACTTAAAATCACGGGATGTGAAATGGGGGTTCTACTGTATATACAGATAACATATCCATAGGCCAATAACTGCGTATTGACCATTATTCTGTTTCTATTCTTTCTCCTGGGTCTAAATCTTCATGAAATGTGTTAAAATTCTTGCTTGGTTTTTCAATTATTAACATGGAATCTAAGCGTCTGCCAACCATGACAAGGGATCATGCTGAGACTCAGACAGTATCCTGATGAAAGGCTCAATCCTCCGAAATGTTGAGATTGTTTTCAAGGATCACATCCCTGGCACTAATAAATAGGATAAGAGCCTTATCGTGCCATGTTGACAGTCACAGTCTCAGCATGATCTCTTAATTAACTCCCTCTAAAAAGGTATCTGTGTGTGTTTCTGCGACTGTTTTGTAAATTTTTACACTTACTGGTACTGATGATAAGAGGCAGCAGATATATTCATTGTGCTTTAGCAAAACAAAATGATTCTTATTCATAATATGCATACTTATATATAGTACTGGGTGCCTGGTATGAAAATATATAACATATTTATATACTTTAAACACTGGTTATTTGAAGGTTAATATTAAAGGAGAAGGAAACCTAGTCGGTGCAAAAAACCCTCCCTCCCTCCCTCCCTCCCGTGTGTTGCCCACCCTCCCCCCTGGCCTACCCGTCCCGCTGGGCAAATGCCCCTAACTTGTTACTTACTCTTCTGCGCAGGTCCAGTCTACGGAGTTCACCGACGCCATCTTCTTCCAAGCGATCTTCTTCCTGCTTTGACCGGCGCATGCGCAGTAGGAGCATTTTGCCGGTATGATCTACTGCGCATGCGCCAAAAGTCACGAAGTGAAATCGGAAAACTTGACTTTTGGCGCATGTGCAGTAGATCTGTACCGGCGAATTGCTCCTACTGCGCATGCGGCAAAACGCCGGTCAAAGCAGGAAGAAGATCGCGTTGAAGAAGATGGTGCCTGTGAACTCTGTGGACTGGACCTGCGCAGAAGGGTAAGTAACAAGTTAGGGGCATTTGCCCAGCGGGACAGGTAGGCCAGGGGGGATGAGGGAGGGTGGGCAACACACGGGAGGGGGGAGGGCTTTTGCACCGACTAGGTTTCCTTCTCCTTTAAGGCTGCAGCATCCAGTTTAATGCTTAGCATTCTTTTTCTCTACTAGATGGCACCTTGTTTATATACTGTAAGCATTGTAGTGTTTTTAAAGCAAACACACCAGTTGTACCAGTGCAGGGAAACAGTATATCATATTTCATTTTTGGTGTTACTGTTCCATTAAAGAATTGCAAGCTAATAATATTTGATGCCAGTTATTGTACCTTACACATTGTTAAATTATACCTGCTATTATACTGTATATTATACAGACATTCTGGGAAAAACATTTTATGGGGCTGATTTAGTAAATATTGAACTTGGGAATAGCAATGGATTACTAGCACTTTAATGCGTTCCTCATTTATCAAATAATGGGAACCTTTCTGAAGAATGTTTTCTACAGCCATTACTGGACCTCTTTAAATTACATTTCCTCCTACAAAAGAAAATAACTATTATAAGGTGCATCACTGGTTATTACCATTTTGGGGTCTTGAAGCTGACCCACTGAAATATATTGGGTACTCCAAGAAGGTTAAAGGAAAATCATACCCCCAAACAATGTAAGTCTATATAAATATATATTGCATTAGAAGAGTCACATATCTTTTTAGACTATGACAAATGCATGTTTCTGAAACTTCTACAGTGTTTTGAATTAAGAAAAATTAATTTGTGAATATCACAATTGTCTAAGGTGTCCAAACATTCCTCATCACATTCTCTGTCTTTCTATGGGGCAGATTCACTAAGCGCCGAATTTGCAATAGCGTCCGCTTCGCTCACATCGCAACACTTCACCAGACGTAGAGCTAGAGTCTATCTCCTTCGCTAGCGAAGTTACGCCTGCACCCGTTAGTAAATTGGCGAAGTAATTAGATGACGTCACACTGGCGAATTTTCGCTAAATGTTAGTTACTTCGCCCTTTAGTAAATCTGCCCCTATATGTCTCTTTCTTCCGCCAGGTTTCTCTCAATGTGTCAAAGTATTTTGTCTTTACTTACTATAGGTTTCTGCCACCCGTATAAGAGCAACATATTTTAGTTTTTAACATGTTATTATGTTGGCTATGAAATAGCCAACATACTGTTCTTCGAGTTCAGCTCGTTCTTCTTCTTCTTATTATTATTATTGGCGAACCCCATTTTCTAAACGCTACTCCTCCTACAGTTTTAGGGGTGCAAGCGCCAAACTTTCCACACTTATTCCTCTTATAGCAAAGTACGTTGCTTGTGCTTTAATAAGCGATCCCACCCACCCCGCCCCTGTGGCGACCCCCCGACGACCCCTTTTTTCCCATTGACTTTGACAGGGAAAAATTTCAAATCGCCGCCACTCGTACAGTTTTGAAGATACAGTCCCCAAACTCGGACCACGTATTGTTGATGTCACCCCGAATAAAAATAAGTATTTTGGGGGGGCACCCCAAAGTGGGCGGAGCTACCAACGCCCAATGAAAATTTAGCAATTTTCTATACGCTACTCCTCCCAGAGGTTTAGGAGTACAATTATGATACTTTGCACACTTGTTCGACTCATACTCGAATAGGTTGCTTGTGCTTTGTTAAGCGATCCCACCCTCCGTGCCCCTGTGGCGACCCCCCGACGACCCCATTTTTCCCCATAGACTTTCATTGGAAAACTTGAAACTTTTGCCACTTGTACAGCTTTGAAGTTACACTCACCAAACTTGGCTCATTTAGTCATGGGGTGAAACTGAAAAATTCTGTCCTATTTTGGGGACCCAAAAAAGTGGGCGGAGCCGCAAACAACCAATCAGATTTTCCCTAATGACTTCAATGAGAAAATGTAAACAGCTGTAATTCTCACAGTATTAAAGCTAGAGCTCTCCCAAACTTGGCAGCGTGGGTCACTGGGTGACTCGGCTAAAATTTACCTAAAGTGGGCGGAGTCTACAACAGCCAATCAAATTTCAGCCATTCAAATAAATAGGAAAATGTTAAACTGCTGCCGCTCTTAGACGGTTAATGGCAGGGTCCTCAAACTTGGCACAGTTGGTCACTGGGGGACTGGGATTAAAATTAAGAAAAGTGGGTGGAGCCAAAATCAACCAATCAGATTTCTTTGATTGATTTTAATGAGAACAATTAAGAAGGCCGCCATTCTCTCAGTATTGATGTCAGGGACCTTGAATATCACAAATGTGGTCGCTGGGGGTTTCCACTTCAAGTTTAGAAAAAGTGGGCGGAGCCACCAACAACCAATCGAATTTCATTCATTGATTTTCAATAGAAAAAAATAAAAATGCTGCCATTTTTACACAATAAATGACAGCATTCCCAAACTTTGGAATGTTAGTCACTGAGTGACTGTGGTTCACAATTAGGAAAAAAAAGGGGCGGGGCAACAACAGCCAATCAGATTTCAGCCATTGACCTTAAAGAAAAATGATAAACTGCTGCTATTATCACGGTTTAAATGCTAGGTGTACCAAACTTGGCTCAATTACTCACTGGGTGACTGCGGTCAAAATTTAGGAAAAGTGGGTGGAGCCAAAAACAGCCAATCAGTTTTCACCTCTTGACTTTAATGTAAAATTTTGTATTACCGCCGTTCTCACAGTTTTAAAACCGGAGGCCCCAAACTTGGCACTGACCATGACTAGGTAACTGGGGTTAAAATTCAGAAAACTGGGCGGAGCTTAAGACAGCCAATCAGATTTCTTTAATTGATTTTAATGGGAAAAATTAAGAAGGCTGCCATTCTCTCAGTATTGATGTCAGGGACCCTGAATATCACAAATGTGGCCGCTGGGGGTTTCCACTTCAAGTTTAGAAAAAGTGGGCGGAGCCACCAACAACCAATCGAATTTCATTCATTGATTTTCACTAGAAAAAAATAAAAATGCTGCCATTTTTACACATTAAATGACAGCATTCACAAACTTTGAAATGTTAGTCACTGAGTGACTGTGGTTCATAATTAGGAAAAAAAGGGGCGGGGCAACAACAACCAATCAGATTTCAGCCATTGACCTTAAAGAAAAATGATAAACTGCTGCTATTATCACAGTTTAAATGCTAGGTGTACCAAACTTGACTCAATTACTCACTGGGTGACTGCGGTCAAAATTTAGGAAAAGTGGGTGGAGCCAAAAACAGCCAATCAGTTTTCACCTCTTGACTTTAATGTAAAATTTTGTTTTACCGCCGTTCTCACAGTTTTAAAACCGGAGGCCCCAAACTTGGCACTGACCATGACTAGGTAACTGGGGTTAACATTCAGAAAACTGGGCGGAGCTTAAGACAGCCAATCACATTTTACCAAACGCTATTCAATGGGAATATTTAAATTCCTGTCAATCTTACACTGTTAATGTAAGAGTGCTCAAACTTGGTCCATTTGGTGAAGGGGTGACTGGGATGCAAATTTTTAAAAGTGGGCGGAGCCAAAAATAGCCAGTTTGTTTGAATGGATTTCAATGGTAAAATTGGATTGGCTTTAAATTTCACCGTTTTAATCCGGATTCTACCGACTTTGTGTACTCTCTAGGCACCGGGGGCGACTGGGCAAGACACCTATAGCGTTTCATAGCCAACATCCCGTGGTTTCTTCAGAAACGACACCCTCTAGTTATTATTATTATTATTGGCGAACCCCATTTTCTAAACGCTACTCCTCCTACAGTTTTAGGGGTGCAAGCGCCAAACTTTCCACACTTATTCCTCTTATAGCAAAGTACGTTGCTTGTGCTTTAATAAGCGATCCCACCCACCCCGCCCCTGTGGCGACCCCCCGACGACCCCTTTTTTCCCATTGACTTTGACAGGGAAAAATTTCAAATCGCCGCCACTCGTACAGTTTTGAAGATACAGTCCCCAAACTCGGACCACATATTGTTGATGTCACCCCGAATAAAAATAAGTATTTTGGGGGGGCACCCCAAAGTGGGCGGAGCTACCAACGCCCAATGAAAATTTAGCAATTTTCTATACGCTACTCCTCCCAGAGGTTTAGGAGTACAATTATGATACTTTGCACACTTGTTCGGCTCATACCCGAATAGGTTGCTTGTGCTTTGTTAAGCGATCCCACCCTCCGTGCCCCTGTGGCGACCCCCCGACGACCCCATTTTTCCCCATAGACTTTCATTGGAAAACTTGAAACTTTTGCCACTTGTACAGCTTTGAAGTTACACTCACCAAACTTGGGTCATTTAGTCATGAGGTGAAGCTGAAAAATTCTGTCCTATTTTGGGGACCTACCCCGGCCCTGTGGCGACCCCCCGACGACCCCTTTTTTCCCATTGAGATTGACAGGGAAAAATTTCAAATCGCTGCCACTTGTACAGTTTTGAAGATACAGTCCCCAAACTCGGACCACATATAGTTGATGTCACCCCGAATAAAAATAAGTATTTTGGGGGGGCACCCCAAAGTGGGCGGAGCTACCAACGCCCAATGAAAATTGAGCAATTTTCTAAACGCTACTCCTCCCAGAGTTTTAGGAGTACAATTATGAAACTTTGCACACTTGTTCGACTCATACTCGAATAGGTTGCTTGTGCTTTGTTAAGCGATCCCAACCTCCATGCCCCTGTGGCGACCCCCCGACGACCCCTTTTTTCCCCATAGACTTTCATTGGAAAACTTGAAACTTTTGCCACTTGTACAGCTTTGAAGTTACACTCACCAAACTTGGCTCATTTAGTCATGGGGTGAAACTGAAAAATTCTGTCCTATTTTGGGGACCCAAAAAAGTGGGCGGAGCCGCAAACAACCAATCAGATTTTCCCTATTGACTTCAATGAGAAAATGTAAACAGCTGTAATTCTCACAGTATTAAAGCTAGAGCTCTCCCAAACTTGGCACCGTGGGTCACTGGGTGACTCGGCTAAAATGTACCTAAAGTGGGCGGAGTCTACAACAGCCAATCAAATTTCAGCCATTCAAATAAATAGGAAAATGTTAAACTGCTGCCGCTCTTAGACGGTTAATGGCAGGGTCCTCAAACTTGGCACAGTTGGTCACTGGGGGACTGGGATTAAAATTAAGAAAAGTGGGTGGAGCCAAAATCAACCAATCAGATTTCTTTGATTGATTTTAATGAGAACAATTAAGAAGGCCGCCATTCTCTCAGTATTGATGTCAGGGACCTTGAATATCACAAATGTGGTCGCTGGGGGTTTCCACTTCAAGTTTAGAAAAAGTGGGCGGAGCCACCAACAACCAATCGAATTTCATTCATTGATTTTCAATAGAAAAAAATAAAAATGCTGCCATTTTTACACAAGAAATGACAGCATTCCCAAACTTTGGAATGTTAGTCACTGAGTGACTGTGGTTCACAATTAGGAAAAAAAAGGGGTGGGGCGACAACAGCCAATCAGATTTCAGCCATTGACCTTAATTAAAAATGATAAACTGCTGCTATTATCACGGTTTAAATGCTAGGTGTACCAAACTTGGCTCAATTACTCACTGGGTGACTGCGGTCAAAATTTAGGAACAGTGGGTGGAGCCAATAAAAGGCCAATCAGTTTTCACCTATTGACTTCAATGTAAAATTTTTGATTACCGCCGTTCTCACAGTTTTAAAACCAGAGGTCCCAAACTTGGCACTGACCATGACTAGGTAACTGGGGTTAAAATTCAGAAAACTGGGCGGAGCTTAAGACAGCCAATCAGATTTCTATGATTGATTTTAATGGGAACAATTAAGAAGGCTGCCATTCTCACAGTATTGATGTCAGGGACCTTGAATATCACAAATGTGGCCGCTGGGGGTTTCCACTTCAAGTTTAGAAAAAGTGGGCGGAGCCACCAACAACCAATCGAATTTCATTCATTGATTTTCACTAGAAAAAAATAAAAATGCTGCCATTTTTACACATTAAATGACAGCATTCACAAACTTTGAAATGTTAGTCACTGAGTGACTGTGGTTCATAATTAGGAAAAAAAGGGGCGGGGCAACAACAACCAATCAGATTTCAGCCATTGACCTTAAAGAAAAATAATAAACTGCTGCTATTATCACAGTTTAAATGCTAGGCGTACCAAACTTGACTCAATTACTCACTGGGTGACTGTGGTCAAAATTTAGGAAAAGTGGGTGGAGCCAAAAACAGCCAATCAGTTTTCACCTCTTGACTTTCATGTAAAATTTTGTTTTACCGCCGTTCTCACAGTTTTAAAACCGGAGGCCCCAAACTTGGCACTGACCATGACTAGGTAACTGGGGTTAACATTCAGAAAACTGGGCGGAGCTTAAGACAGCCAATCACATTTTACCAAACGCTATTCAATGGGAATATTTAAATTCCTGTCAATCTTACACTGTTAATGTAAGAGTGCTCAAACTTGGTCCATTTGGTGAAGGGGTGACTGGGATGCAAATTTTTAAAAGTGGGCGGAGCCAAAAATAGCCAGTTTGTTTGAATGGATTTCAATGGTAAAATTGGATTGGCTTTACATTTCACCGTTTTAATCCGGATTCTACCGACTTTGTGTACTCTCTAGGCACCGGGGGCGACTGGGCAAGACACCTATAGCGTTTCATAGCCAACATCCCGTGGTTTCTTCAGAAACGACACCCTCTAGTTATTATTATTATTATTGGCGAACCCCATTTTCTAAACGCTACTCCTCCTACAGTTTTAGGGGTGCAAGCGCCAAACTTTCCACACTTATTCCTCTTATAGCAAAGTACGTTGCTTGTGCTTTAATAAGCGATCCCACCCACCCCGCCCCTGTGGCGACCCCCCGACGACCCCTTTTTTCCCATTGACTTTGACAGGGAAAAATTTCAAATCGCCGCCACTCGTACAGTTTTGAAGATACAGTCCCCAAACTCGGACCACATATTGTTGATGTCACCCCGAATAAAAATAAGTATTTTGGGGGGGCACCCCAAAGTGGGCGGAGCTACCAACGCCCAATGAAAATTTAGCAATTTTCTATACGCTACTCCTCCCAGAGGTTTAGGAGTACAATTATGATACTTTGCACACTTGTTCGGCTCATACCCGAATAGGTTGCTTGTGCTTTGTTAAGCGATCCCACCCTCCGTGCCCCTGTGGCGACCCCCCGACGACCCCATTTTTCCCCATAGACTTTCATTGGAAAACTTGAAACTTTTGCCACTTGTACAGCTTTGAAGTTACACTCACCAAACTTGGGTCATTTAGTCATGAGGTGAAGCTGAAAAATTCTGTCCTATTTTGGGGACCCACCCCGGCCCTGTGGCGACCCCCCGACGACCCCTTTTTTCCCATTGAGATTGACAGGGAAAAATTTCAAATCGCTGCCACTTGTACAGTTTTGAAGATACAGTCCCCAAACTCGGACCACATATAGTTGATGTCACCCCGAATAAAAATAAGTATTTTGGGGGGGCACCCCAAAGTGGGCGGAGCTACCAACGCCCAATGAAAATTGAGCAATTTTCTAAACGCTACTCCTCCCAGAGTTTTAGGAGTACAATTATGAAACTTTGCACACTTGTTCGACTCATACTCGAATAGGTTGCTTGTGCTTTGTTAAGCGATCCCAACCTCCATGCCCCTGTGGCGACCCCCAGACGACCCCTTTTTTCCCCATAGACTTTCATTGGAAAACTTGAAACTTTTGCCACTTGTACAGCTTTGAAGTTACACTCACCAAACTTGGCTCATTTAGTCATGGGGTGAAACTGAAAAATTCTGTCCTATTTTGGGGACCCAAAAAAGTGGGCGGAGCCGCAAACAACCAATCAGATTTTCCCTATTGACTTCAATGAGAAAATGTAAACAGCTGTAATTCTCACAGTATTAAAGCTAGAGCTCTCCCAAACTTGGCACCGTGGGTCACTGGGTGACTCGGCTAAAATGTACCTAAAGTGGGCGGAGTCTACAACAGCCAATCAAATTTCAGCCATTCAAATAAATAGGAAAATGTTAAACTGCTGCCGCTCTTAGACGGTTAATGGCAGGGTCCTCAAACTTGGCACAGTTGGTCACTGGGGGACTGGGATTAAAATTAAGAAAAGTGGGTGGAGCCAAAACCAACCAATCAGATTTCTTTGATTGATTTTAATGAGAACAATTAAGAAGGCCGCCATTCTCTCAGTATTGATGTCAGGGACCTTGAATATCACAAATGTGGTCGCTGGGGGTTTCCACTTCAAGTTTAGAAAAAGTGGGCGGAGCCACCAACAACCAATCGAATTTCATTCATTGATTTTCAATAGAAAAAAATAAAAATGCTGCCATTTTTACACAAGAAATGACAGCATTCCCAAACTTTGGAATGTTAGTCACTGAGTGACTGTGGTTCACAATTAGGAAAAAAAAGGGGCAGGGCAACAACAGCCAATCAGATTTCAGCCATTGACCTTAATTAAAAATGATAAACTGCTGCTATTATCACGGTTTAAATGCTAGGTGTACCAAACTTGGCTCAATTACTCACTGGGTGACTGCGGTCAAAATTTAGGAACAGTGGGTGGAGCCAAAAACGGCCAATCAGTTTTCACCTATTGACTTCAATGTAAAATTTTTGATTACTGCCGTTCTCACAGTTTTAAAACCAGAGGTCCCAAACTTGGCACTGACCATGACTAGGTAACTGGGGTTAAAATTCAGAAGACTGGGCGGAGCTTAAGACAGCCAATCAGATTTCTTTGATTGATTTTAATGGGAACAATTAAGAAGGCTGCCATTCTCACAGTATTGATGTCAGGGACCTTGAATATCACAAATGTGGCCGCTGGGGGTTTCCACTTCAAGTTTAGAAAAAGTGGGCGGAGCCACCAACAACCAATCAAATTTCATTCATTGATTTTCACTAGAAAAAAATTAAAATGCTGCCATTTTTACACATTAAATGACAGCATTCACAAACTTTGAAATGTTAAGTCACTGAGTGACTGTGGTTCATAATTAAGAAAAAAAGGGGCGGGGCAACAACAACCAATCAGATTTCAGCCATTGACCTTAAAGAAAAATGATAAACTGCTGCTATTATCACAGTTTAAATGCTAGGTGTACCAAACTTGACTCAATTACTCACTGGGTGACTGCGGTCAAAATTTAGGAAAAGTGGGTGGAGCCAAAAACAGCCAATCAGTTTTCACCTCTTGACTTTAATGTAAAATTTTGTCTTACCGCCGTTCTCACAGTTTTAAAACCGGAGGCCCCCAACTTGGCACTGACCATGACTAGGTAACTGGGGTTAAAATTCAGAAAACTGGGCGGAGCTTAAGACAGCCAATCACATTTTACCAAACGCTATTCAATGGGAATATTTAAATTCCTGTCAATCTTACACTGTTAATGTAAGAGTGCTCAAACTTGGTCCATTTGGTGAAGGGGTGACTGGGATGCAAATTTTTAAAAGTGGGCGGAGCCAAAAATAGCCAGTTTGTTTGAATGGATTTCAATGGTAAAATTGGATTGGCTTTAAATTTCACAGTTTTAATCCGGATTCTACCGACTTTGTGTACTCTCTAGGCACCGGGGGCGACTGGGCAAGACACCTATAGCGTTTCATAGCCAACATCCCGTGGTTTCTTCAGAAACGACACCCTCTAGTTCATTCTATTCTCTTGCACAGAGCAAAATAGCACTCATATTACATATCAAAAATCCTGCCCTTGTCTGAGCCTGAAAGGTAAGTGCGGGGCGGGGGAACACTGGGGTGGCAAAATGTATATACCTTTTATTATGTTATAGAATGGCAAATTCTGAGAAACTTTTCTATTGGTCTTCATTAGTTTTCTAATTATTTTCATCTTTTTCTGACTTTTTCCAGTTTTCAAATGGGGGGGTCACTGTCCCCATCTAAAAACAAATGCTCTGTAAGGCTACACGTTTTTTTGTTCACGAAATACAGAAAGAAATTGTCATTACTCGGTCTAACATACATAACATCTGGAGTTGACCAGCTGCTGTAAATGATGAGAAGCCAATATTTGTACACAAAGAGAAATTGTCTTACTAGAGCTCCTGAGCTAAGGGTAAGTGCACATTGGTCTTACTACTCAATCACACTGCTTGCTGGGGGACTTTATTTTAAATGCACCACATACTTATAATGCTAATGGATAGTGTAGAATTCATGTACAATGAGGGGCCTTGACATGGCATATTTTGGCCAAAGTGTGGTATTAAATTATTTTAAAGGCGAACTGTGCGCTGGCAATTTTTTTTCTCTTTGTATATACGTTTATTACTCATCTTTCTATTGAGACTTTCTCGTATTCATATTCCAGTCCAGTTTATTCAAATCAATGCATGGTTGATAGGGCAATTTGGACTCTGCCAACCGGATTGCTGAAACGGTAAACCGGAGAGCTACTGAATAAAAAGCTAAATAACACAAAAATGCAAATAATAAAAAGTGAAAACTGCAACAAATTGTCTCAGACTATCATTCTCGGCATCATTCCTCCCTGTCCCTTTTATTCTCTTTGCTGTCGAGAGGGTTATCCATCAGATTCCATACTGCCACTTCTCATACAGGGATTTGCTAAACACATAATCCCCATCAGAATAAAATTCTACACATAGGAGAGTTCTGTAGAAATGGAGGCAGTATGAGTCTTCCGTGAGGTTTACTGTATCTTGAATTGAGTTTTCCTTGCTTCCTGCTGAATTTTAACAAATGCTTCACATCATCATCATCACTTTTCAGCTTTCACCGAGATGATTCTTGATTCAGCCTTACTAATTAAATTACATAACAAAGCGTCTGACTCACCCTGCTGTGGGTGCACACGAGTCCCTTCAGAATCAATCACCAAAGCTGGATTACAAGTGAATGGGAATCTTGCCTGAGAAAGAACCCAGGGGAAATATGCTTTCTCTCCACAATACTCTGCTAGATTTTGCCTGAAAATATTTCTCTTAATCCTCGGATACTTACTTAGTGAAAGAATATGAAAAGCTAATAAAACACAGGAATGTGGAAACACTGCAAAATATTACAGCCGCCAGAAGAAGAATCATTTTTACAGGCCGGAGAGGGAGAAAACGATGCTGGGATAATACAGCATGTGCATTGTAACAATGTAGTCGTTTTAATAAAAAGAGAGCCTGATGTGTACACAGAACAGACAGAAAAACTAGAGTTAATAACACCCTGATTGCTTCTCCGTGGTAATAAATTGCCTTGAAAAAAGTATTGTCATAATATGGGAAATAGATTCCTATGGAGATAAGAACAGAATCCAGCATTAGCTTGTAATGTTACTGTCAACCATTCTTATCTGCTCTGCAGGCTCTGAGACTGTAAGGCAGACTGTTACATTTGCTTTTATGATTCACATTGCAGAAGCCAATCTATAGGCAACCCCCCTCTCTGCAGCAATAGAGAACTATCATGTTCCACAATCATTTGTCAAGTGGGGATTACTTACTGGACTGAATTGCTGGCACTAACCTATCAGGTGCTTTTCTTGGACACAGTCTTGCCAGAGCAATGCATTAGTCCTACATACTGATCAATGCTGAGATCAAGTCACATTTTAAAGGCATAGGATCTATGTTCCCTCTAAAACGGTTTTGAGGCCAGCGCACAAATTGTGGTGTGCACAAAGAATTTTGTGTGAAAACTCTACATTTTGTTTTCATTCTCACCTTTTTTTAAAACTGCACACGCCGGTTTAAATGTGTGCACAAAAGACTTTTCTTGTGTACGTAGGAGGGGACATTGCATAGGACCTCACTTCACATACATGATTTCCCCTTTCTCTATAATAATAAAACAGTACCTTGTTCTTGATCCCAACTAAGATATAATCCATCTTTATTCAAGTCCAAACCATCTTATTGGGTTTAATTCATCTTCAAATAATTTTTTAGCAGACTTCAGGTCTAGTTTTACAAATTACTGAAAAACTCCAGAAAATGCCAGGTTTTCAGCATTCTGGATAACAGATCCATACCAGCACTACCACATTCCCCCTGTATTTGTTACATTTTAACAAAGACAACAATGTGCCCAAATATGCGCAGGCCGTGTCCCTATTTTAAACAGCTTTGTTCAGGGGTGATCCTGATTCCTTTTGATACCTGGGGCGGCTTTCCAGCTGCTGCACCTCCCCCCCCCCACGCTCACCTATTGGCACCAGAGGGGTCCAGGAGGGTCCCATCACTAGTGCAGAGAATGTGGCTCATGGGTAAAAAAAGGTTGGGGACCCCTGTTGTACATGAATGTGTACCTGTCTCAATGTGAATTTGGATAGATTTAGTAGAAAAATATCCATTTATCTATCCTCGCTCTCTATCAGCTCTTTGTCAGCTCTCTGCCATCTCTCTGCCATCTAACTGCCATCTAATCTATCATCTCTCTCTCTATCAATCTACCTATATGAAGGAATATTTTATTTACAGTAGTGCAGGTATTTCCTCTAGATGAAATGGAGATTACAGTAAAATATGCATTTAGTTCTTCAGGGAAATGACTGTAATTGTTAAATCCATTAGCTTTTCCCATGGCAATAGAAAGATTCGGCGCCCTCCCCACTTAATATGTCACCTTGTCACTTCCAATGTGAACATGATCTGCCCACTTTGTTTCTCCGACAAATGAAACGTCCTGCCGCCTCTTTTCCATCCCTAATACAAGACAAGAGCTTTGATAGAGGCTGGCTCAATTGTATTGCCATTTGCCTACATAAAGGAGAGGAACAATGCAGGAGAAAAAGTGATTAAGCTGCGGAGTTATTAATAGTCCTTTGATTGCCTTTTAACTGGCACGAGTAAAGAGCACCTGTACTTTTTCATATGGTTAAGTCGTTAAATTGACTTTTAATAAGCTAGTCACTCATTTTTGTAACATTTAATTCCCATAGTTTGCATTACTTTTGAACACGTTACAGTTTATTTTAAACCCTGCAGCAAATTACTTCATTGGTTATTACAACCCTAGAACCTTGGACAGGCCAGTCTATAAGACAAGTAGTTCTTCATATTGAATATTCTTTGATTTGGCAAAGCTTTGTCTTACAGTGTTTCCTTCATTCTGTATGTACTACATAGAATAGTTCCCCCGTTATTATATACTTGAGCCTCTGGAATAATTCTGCTATAAATATTTGAAATTAAAACTTTAAGAAAGAAGTCTTTTTTTGTAGAAGACATTAATTCCCCGCATTTCTTTTTGTACCAAGATTTAAGTGCAAAAATCATCACAGAGGTGGTAGAGAGAAATAAACCATGCAATATTAATATCATTCATGTTTAACATATCCAGCAAGTCAAGGCATTTCCCCTTTGAGCTTCAACATTAATTCAGGATTCATTTCTAACTCTGTACTTTGCATTCTCGGAAAGTATTTCACTGCAGTAATTCGTTATGTCAAGTCCCTATTGCATTCTTTAATCACAAAGATTCACAGGATTTTATAACAATAGCCCCCATAACTGAAGATATAACTTACTAGTACATCACACCTTTGGCCTTACCGGTAATAAAAAGCCTATTTGCTGAAAATGATCGTTCTCATAAGGAAACAAAAATAATAATCCACCTGTTTTGCTTGGTGAACATTCGACATTATTTGATAGTATATTTTTCACCATGGTACTTTTTCTTGGCAAACTAAAGGTGTATTTGACTGGGAAAAAATAAAAAACCCACACTGTGTAGCCTTAGGGATGTCAGTTCCATGACTTTCATCTTTGGCTACTGCATGCGCATCACTTTAAATGTTGTGAGCACTGCTGGTTCCAATCTTTGTTAGTGTCTATAACAGACAACAAATCCCATGTTGCCTTGTTTGATCTTCATTCACCTGAGTGGCAACTGGAGATCAATTAGTTACAGTCAGTGGGCACATTTGTCCCAGTGCAGCATCCCATAAGAACCATTCAGAGATTTAAGGGATGCAAAGTGCACAAATGCAAGTACTGTGTTCTTTTCCCCCAAAATGCAATGTTTTTTTACTCCAGTGTTGTTGCAGTTGCCAGGGGGTGTTGCGCCTGAAGTGGCAAATTTTGTTAAAGTTGTACTTTGATACAAATGGGATATTATTGAGCTAAAAATACTCCAGTAAAGTGTCCAGTTAAAGTTATTTCTGGCATTCTCTATGAGAATGATGCAAGTTTCTTATGCATTTTTACCAAAATGCACTTTTGCACACAAGTTTCAAGCAATTATGTTTCTTTGTATGCACATCATTAATTGCAGCTAAATGTATTATAACTAATATCTGCAGGTTTTACTCATGGTCTACAGGGGTATAAAATGTAACAACAGAGATGTGAATACTTCTCGCACAGCCTGGCAGTCACAGTAGTAGGTGCAAATACAGTAGAACCCCCATTTTACGTTTTTCAGGGGACCAGAAAAAGAATGGAGTGGAATCCAGAAAAATATAAAATCAGGGAAATGTATTATGCATAGTATATAGGTGGGACCACAAAACAACAATGTAAAATGAGGGAAAACTTGAAATCAGGGGATGTAAAATTGAGGTTCCATTGTATAGGTGAACAGCCATACAATTCTGGTCATCTGTACTAGCCCCGTGCAAGCCCTAAAGTGCTCTGTACCTAACGCCTTCCTTGACTTAGAGGTACAGTCATTTGAAAACGTTTGGGAACCCCTCTCAGCCTGCATCATAATTTACTCCACTTTCAACAAAAAAAAAAGAAAACAGTGGTATGTCTTTCATTTCCCAGGTACATCTGAGTACTGGGGTGTTTTCTGAACAAAGATTTTTAGTGAAGCAGTATTCAGTTGTATGAAATTAAATCAAATGGGAAAAACAGGCTATGCAAAAATGTGGGTACCCTTGCAATTTTGCTAATTTGAATGCATGTAACAGCTCAATATTGATTACTGGCAACACTAAATTGGTTGGATTAGTTTGTTAAGTCTTGAAATTCATAGGCAGGTGTGTTCAATCATGAGAAAAGGTATTTAAAGTGGCTAATTGCAAGTTGTGCTTTTGTTTGACTCTCCTCTGAAGAGTAACAGCATGGGATCCTCAAAGCAACTCTCAAAAGAACTGAAAACAAAGATTGTTCAGTATCATGGTTTAGAGGAAGGCTACAACAAGCTACAGTATCTCAGAGGTTTAAACTGTCAATTTCAACTGTAATTAATGTAATCAGGAAATGGAAGGCCACAGGCACAGTGGTCTGGCAGGCCAAAAAAATACAGGAGCGGCATATGCGGAGGATTGTGAGAATGGTTACAGAGAACCCAAGACCTGCATCCAAAGACCTGCAAGAACATCTTGCTGCAGATGGTGTATCTGTACATCGTTCTACAATTCAGCACAATTTGCACAAAGAACATCTGTATGGCAGGGTGATGAGAAAGAAGCTCTTTCTGCACTCACGCCACAAACAGAGTCGCTTGGTGTATGCAAAAGCTCATTTAGACAAGCCACAGTCATTTTTAGGGATGTAGCGAACTGTTCGCCGGCGAACTAGTTCGCGCGAACTTCGACTGTTCGCGTCCGCCGAATGTTCGCGAACGTCGCGCGACGTTCGCCAATTGGTGTTCGCGTTCGATTCGAAGTAAAATTTCGTTCGACCATTCGACCATTCGACCATTCGATCGCTAAAATCGAACGATTTCCGTTCGTTCGAACGATTATAAGCATTCGATTGAATTAAAATCATTCGATCGAATAGCTTCGATCGTTCGATTCGAACGAAAATCCTTCGATCGTACGAATAAAATCCTTCGATCGTTCGATCGAACGATTTTATCGAGCGTTCGAAGTTCGCGAACTGTTCGCGAACTGTTCGCTTTTTTGCCGGTGTTCGCGAACGGCGTTCGCGAACACATCGGCGGCGGTTCGCTACATCACTAGTCATTTTAGAACAAAGTGCTTTGGACTGATGAGAAAAATTATGTTATTTGGTCATAACAAAAAGAAAAGAAAAACACCTGCTACCTACTGCCGAATTTGGTGGATGTTCCATGTGGGGCTGATGAATTCAACCCAATAATTCAACAAATCTTCAGGATAATGTTCAAGCATCAGTCACAAAGTTGAAGTTACACAGGGGTTGGATATTCCAACAAGACAATGACCCTAAACACACTATGAAATCTACAAAGGCATTTATGCAGAGGTACAATATTCTGGAATGGCCGTCACAGTCCCCAAACTTGAATATCATCAAAATTCTATGAGATGATTTGAACCAGGCTGTTCATGCTCAGCAGTCATCAAATTTAACTGAACTGGAGAGATTTTGTATGAACGAATGGTCAAAAATACCACCATCCAGAATCCAGACACTCATCAAAGGCTATAGGAGGCGTCTAGAGGCTGTTACATTTGCAAAAGGAGGCTCAACTAAGTAATGATGTAATATTTCTGTTGGGGTGCCCAAATTTATGCACCTGTTATCATACATATTGCATATTTTCTGTTAATCCAATAAACTTTATGTCACTGCTGAAATACTACTGTTTCCATAAGGCATGTTATATATTAAAAGTAAGTTGCTTCTTTGAAAGCTCCGCCAATGATAAACAAAACTCCAAAGATTTAAGAGGGGTTCCCAAACTTTTTCATATGACTGTAAGTATAAGTGTCCCTTGCTTGCTGTGCAGATTCAAAAAGACCGCTCAAAGCCCCCTCTCTGCTTGTATGCCCTTCCAAAGCAGCTCCAGGTGCTCAGCTAGCAGCATCCCCACAGCACCAATAGCGTAAAAATCGCAAAAAGGCGCACTCTGGATAAAATGCAGGTTTATTGCTGCAGACTAATACACCTAATGCGTTTCTGGAATAGCTCCCTTAACCACTGTGATTAAGGGAGCTATTCCCCAATGCATTTTATCCAGAGTGCCACCTTTTTATGATGTTTATCTCTTGTATATTGTGCCTACAGACGTACAGTGCCAACTGGATGGTGTGGCACAAGGATTTGCAGCTCCAGTGACACATCACTTTCCCCCTTATTTGTAGTGGGTGTAATTATGCTGTTAATATCCCACACTGTGGGCAAAATGCACTTGTCATTCTTTTAGTAAATGAGCCATAAATGTTGATATCCAAGTAAGCACTGTCCACTCCACCCCAGCATGAAACCACAATACGATTCATTTCCAATATCTGTACTGCATCATTTTCTCTCAAGCTTCCAGGTAAGCAAATACAAATGCTAACTAAATGCATAAACTGTACATCTGCAGAAGTGAATTGCTAAAATAACCTCCATGCGCATTAACTCTAAGTGCCCCATCATGCGAAATTGGCAGTTCAGTCACCATGAGCACCGAGATGAACTATTTGTTTATGTGAATCATACTGTGAAGAAAAGAATCTTTCTCTATGAATCATGCACTTCTACGGATCCATAAAACAATAGGCTTCCAACACTTGCTGCATTCAGTTTTCTTTATTTCTCTGGCTATTTTCTATGCAATGATGACATTGAATTTAAAAAGAAAAAAAGAATGAAGATGACAAATCATTTTTCTCCATATATTTTGCAATTTCTGTCATTTTTTTCCCATTTTTAAATGTCACATAACAGACAATGGCGTACCAACCTGACACTGGGGCCCCCCACAAAAAACCTCGTAGGGGCCTGGCACATGCAGCATGTTACCTGCCCCCATGTGTAATAACACGAATGTACTGCCGCTATCGCACATCTACTTACTGTACTGCAGGGGGCTCACAAATTTTCAGACACGAGACCTACCAGAGAGGAAGCATATCCTGTGGTCCTGGTCCCCCTTTTCCCCAGGCCTTTTCCCCAGGCCCCAGCACGACTACGGGGTCGGCTTCCTCTATAGCTACGCCACTGATAACAGATCTATTTAGGGGGTTATTTATCAAAGGTCGAATGTTAGAGTCTTTTATACCGCAAATGAACTCACAACTCGAATGGTTCCTTATTTAAAAAAACTCAATTCAGCGAGTTCAAGTTGCGAAACACAAAAACTGGAATTAATCAATTCAGTGAAAAAACAAGTTGAATCGATCGCATTGATTGAGTTTTCAGGCAAAACCCTTTGGGAAAAAAAATCAAACATCATAAAGGCTATTATCATCTTCAAATAGTTCAAGGGACATCTGCCATTGACTGACCTCGACGGGTGTATTTTTGAATTCAAGCTATTTCCAGGGTCGGGGGTTTAATAAATCTAGAAAAATTCAATTTTTTTAAAAAAAACCCTCCAAAAATGTGCATTTTTTTAACCTTTTTTGACCAAAAAATAACCTTGAAAACTCGGATTTTCATGGAAAAAAACAACTTGTTCCTTAATAAATAACTCCCTAAATGTCACAAATTAGTTCCTTTTATTGACTCTATTCATTAAAGGCATCTCAAACGTAGTCCTGGTAATTCCATATAGTTCCACTAAATGCTGACGTCCCCACTCTGATGAATGGCCACAAGTTTGTATGTTGGCACACAGACAAATGGAACTACCACCACCCTTAGGGGCCGATTCACTAACATCGAGTGAAGGATTCGAAGTAAAAAAACGTTGAATATTTGTGCTCCTCGACTATCGAATTGGTGTAAATTCGCCTGAGTAGAATGATTCGAATAGATCGATCGCAAAAACGCTGCGACTATTCGCCCATTCGAAGTACTGTCTCTTTTAAAAATACTTCGACTGCCTACTTCGCCACCTAAAACCTACCGAATTGCTTTAAAAGCCTATGGGAAAGTCCCAAAGGCTTGTTTTCCAAGTTTTTGATCGAATAAAAAGGCATTAGATCGAATGAAAATCCTTCGATCGAATATTCGATCAAGCACCTATTCGCCTGCCGAATAGTCGCCAATTCGACTATTCGCCAGCGCGTAAATTCGCCCGAATTGCCTATTCGATTCTATTCCCAGTCGAATTTCGAGGGATTTAACCCCTCGAAATTCGACCCTTGATGAATTTGCCCCTTAATGTAACAGTAATTTTAGGTTTTCCATAGTAGGTTGTGTCTACAGTATCTACAGATTTGTGGAAAGACAATTGCATGCTAATGCTGTTTCTGATGCCGCATGCATTGGTGTGCAAGAAGTGATACTTACCCAAAATGTTAGCACAATTTGTCCCATTTCACTATAACATGATTGCACAGTAGCCTTTGTATTGATGAACTGTGTGAGATTGCAGCATGCAAAGTTTGGTGTTGGGCAGAAATGAAATTCTTGTTTAAAAAAAAAAAGCAGCTGGGAAAAATGTGCAGCTGAAAACTGAACTTTGAACACTGTGGGTATAAATTAACCTCCATATGTTCAGGTTGGCAGATGATTCCTGTAGCACATGTATTTTTCATGCCGGAACAATTCATTCAGAAAGTAATTATCTGAATTGCTAATGATTTGGATGGGCGTTCGTGCTCAGTGCTGCCACTGAATGTGGTTGCGTGCTAACACTGCATTAAAATCTAATATATTCAGCTGCTCAAAGCAGTATAACTTATTTAAACAAACTTGATCTTGATATCTATTGGTTTTACTACGTCACTTTTTATTTCAACTTTTCCAAAATTTCTTCAGGATTGCTTGGTCTGATCTTTCATTAATCTACCTTTTATCACCTTCTTTTTTTCATTCTGCCTTGATTATTTTTTTATGCTTATCTGGGGAAATGAAGCTAGACATGGCCATTTTTTGTTAGAAACCAACCTACTGGAGAATACCGTACCTTTCTTCTACTAGATCAATATTTGTTTGCTTCATTTACAATCAAACAAAAGAAATAAATGAGAATTGCCCAGTCATTGGCCTACAGAACCATTCTGTCTAGTGGATGGAAGACTCTTGGCCCTACAAAGAGCTTGATTTTACATGGTCTTCAGGATATCTCTTCATTAGAGTAACTACCTAAACACAAGTGTGTTCTCTGCCTTTCAACTGCTATCATGGTCGCTACAGGCACAGCAACATCCTTTATTGTAGTGTTATCACCAAATGTGTCTATGACATGCCTTAATATAGTATAAATCTAACCTGGCCCAACCTATAATGCACTCAGTCGATTATATTGTTTATCATTATGTGCCAATGAAACTTTATGTGCAAATGAAACAATACACACCTATGGCATGAGTAACAATACACACCTACATATGTTCTGATATTTGGATGCAAACAACCATTTCTGTGTTCATTTTTGTTCGGCTTGTTATTGAGAGAATATAGAAATCATTATGTTTTTTTTAAAGTGCAATGGAAGGAACAAAACAGATCAGTTGAAAAAGATCAATTGGCACAAAATACAAGTCAGCATTTATTTCAGACCTGTGTTTGTTTGTAATTTCAAAGAAAAATAGATCAATATTAGTTCTATAATGGAAAAAAAAAACCCCCTGCTGAAATCCATAGTTCACAGCTGTTCCGTCTAACTGGGATTTCTAGAAATGGAGTTTCTTGCAGCATTTAATTATGGCCAATTTTTAAAATGTCATGAACTTAAACCACTTTTTGATTAATATATGATCTAAATGTAAGAACATTTAGATGGAAAAACTATAAAATTGGGTCATTTACATCTTGGTCTGTGTTTTTTTTTCCTCACTCAGAAATACGGTAATTGTATTTTCAGCTTTTTATATGCCTTTACTAAAGAAAAGTAAGATATGTCTTGTTGACTATATTAGGCATTGGGGCATATTTATTAAGAGGCGCATTTTATCTTGATTAAACTATGCCAGTGTTTGCATTCATTTGTCAGGTGTATTTTCACAGGGACATCATTTATTTTCTAAATATCGTAATTTGCCTTTTTTGCTGAAATATAGCTGGCAAATTATAAGTCATTTCTAGCAGCAGATTGTTCAAATGGCTAAAATGCTTCCAGTTATAGCAAAATACTTGCCAGTAACAATATCATTACAAATAGCTAGGCATGAATGCAAATACCCAACCTAAATTTCCATAAACCATTGTAATGATTAAATGGCACCTGTTTTCATTTAGTAATGGTATTATGCCAGCCTGGACATGGTGCAAGTAATTTTGGCAAATGATTGTGATGGTGCTCTTAATAAATTGGCATAGTAAGAAGGTTTCACAGTGGCGTAGTTTTGTCTGGCCAAAAGGTCTTTAAGTTTGTAAGTAACTATGTTGTACTTGCATCTTAGTAAATAGAGAATTTCTGGGGCAATTGTTGTAAACGTTGTCAAATTTAAACCTCCTCACGTTCTTAAATATTGCTCTCTTGAGTTTAAACTATATTGAGAAATGTCTCAGGCAATGTATATCAATAATTCATCTCTGCAAAACAGCTAACGTCAAGATCTCAATACCCTTGGGCAGGGCAAGCTTTAGCCAGTGTTTTACTCTATATTTTATAAGCTACAGATTCAGGGGTCATTATTGAGGGGTTCTTTTTGCTTGTGTAATTTTCGCTTTGTATTTATAATATTCACAGATGAACATATTTTTTTTTTCAAATTGACTTTTCCCATATAGCAGCTATAAGTGGTACTGGTTTGGAATTTTGCCATGTCTCTTGGGCTGGCCGGCATAACTTCCCTATCACCTCTCACAGCCTTTGAATTTTGGTAATGACCCATTACAATAGGCAAGATGGAAGATGTGGCGTAGCAGTAAGGGGTACATGTTCTGGAGTAATTAAGGGATTGGACAGCCAAATAGTGGTAAAACCAGTACGCTATAGTAGTATTGATAGTGACAACTAAAGAGAAATACAGTACAACTTTATGATCATAGATATTCCCCTGTATTGATTCCACAGTGAAGTTAGAGGAGTAATTTGTATTTGTACAGTAACATTTAGAATTTTAAAATGACAAAAGAGTGGAAGGGGTTTGTTTTATATGCATTTGTGCATGACCAACTTTACTTCCAGGTAGTAAACCTTCTAAACGAGTGAACACTGGTAGGGGACTATTTATCAAACGGTGTAAAATTATTTATTCTAAAAAATGGTGTAAAATAAATGCCATATTTACTAAGTGTGTATTTATTCTTACATCGCCATTCTATATATTAATTCTTACATACACCATTAATTTACACCACTTCAGTCTTCATGTAAGGTATTCATGTCAGTGGGAAAATTCAGGTAGCAATGAATTCCAGAATAAAAAAAAGTTTAAAGCAGTGATGGGTGAACGCCTGATATACAAAGTATTTTCAAGCAACCATTGATTTTTATGGAAGGATCTTATACAACTAAAATCATTATATGGCTTGATAAATATTTGTTTTCTAAGGGCAATGTGTGGTGTATTTGATCATAGTTTGATAGTATGATATATTGGTGTAGCTGTTGGGAAGAGGACAGCATTAGATTGTGCAGTAGATTATAGTGTGGGGTATCTTGCAATGTTCTACTCTGAACTGCAGTTACAGGATAGGCAGGGTCAATATATATCAGAAGTCGCCTTGTAATCTCATAACCTTTAGGCCTGCAGCCTTATGTCTGTATTGGGTCACTCATGGAGCTCCTTGGTGACTTATAATCGAAATAGGGGGTAAATAATTCCCTATATAATCTCCTTGATTAAAGTGTGATGACAAATATATAAAATATTATTTCCTACTGAACAGTCAACTTTACACAAACAAACATAAGGGGGTATTTTTTTTTGTTATTCCTGGGGCACAAGTACAAGGGCAGTAACTGGAGCAAGAGTGTGCCCCATAGAGTACTCACAAACTGGCTGATTTCAGCAGGAGTTTCCAGTGTACTACTGGCAAGCAGCATGGTTGTGTTGTCTCAGCAGGGTAAGTTAGGTTATCGAAGAACAGTAATTAAAGGAAAACTATACCCCCCAAACAATGTAGGTCTCTATAAAAAGATACTGCACAAAACAGCTCATATGTAAAACCCTGCTTCATGTAAATAAACCATTTTCATAATAATATACTTTTCTAGTAGTATGTGCCATTGGGTAATCCTAAATAGAAAATTGCCATTTTAAAAAATAAGGCTGCCCCCTGGGATCTTATGATTCACAGTGCACACTAACATACCAAACAAACTTTCTTAGGTCACATGAGTCAATTAACAGACAGAGTTCTGTCTTTTGCTTCCACACTTCTTCCTGTTACAGTTAGAGCTGCAGTATTTCTGGTCAGGTGATCTCTGAGACAGCACACAGACCATCACAAAATGGTGGTTCAAGGCAAGAGATGTAAAAGTGCAATATTTACTTAAATATATATTCCAGTTTGGTAAGAGTCTTTAATATGTCACTTAATATGATATCTGTTGCTTAAGTATTAATTTTGGGGGTATAGTTTTCCTTTAACCATTTATTAACCATATCATGAAACCTACTGTATGTCTGAAAGGAAATCAATATAATTTTTTGGTGGTCCCTCACTCCATGTTTTTCAGAGTATTAGCCCCGTCCAGCCACAAAACTTCTGATGAAGAATATTAATATCTGAAACATGTTGTGAGAAATAAACTACACTGAATTTGCTGTGGTTCTCTAGAGTTTATTCTTAAGCTGATTATTTCTGAAAGGATAATTAAGCATGAACAGCAAGCTAAGTGCATGTTTATATCACTGATAGATTCCCTTTAATCTTATTTTCTGAGATGCCAGAATTTGCAGAACTAGTGGTTTTACACGTAGAAACACATTTACTGTAAACTGTTATTTGATTCTAAAAAGATACAAAAATTCTATTTTCTTGCAACTAGATTTGGAGTTTAATATAACCATGCAACGGCAGTTAAAGTCAAATCTAAGCCATGTTACACGCTATATCGATCAGTAGCTGCCAAGTATATGAACTTCAGGAACTGTGCATATAGGTCTTGCTCCTTCATAAGGGTCAATATTTGTATGATATTTATAAAAAAGAAAATGGTGTGTAACCCATCTGCAGTGGCAAGTGTGAGGCTGTCCTGTATGTGGTTATTACTAGTGATGCACCGAATCCACTATTTTGGATTCGGCCAAACCCCCGAATCCTTCGTGAAAGATTCGGCCGAATACCGAACCGAATCCGAACCCTAATTTGCATATGCAAATTAGGGGTGGGAAGGGAAAATATTTTTTACTTCCTTGTTTTCTAACAAAAAGTCACGTGATTTCCCTCCCCACCCCTAATTGGCATATGCAAATTAGGATTCAGATTCGGTTCGGCCGGGCAGAAGGATTCGGCCGAATCCTGCTGAAAAAGGCCGAATCCTGGCCGAATCCCGAACCGAATCCTGGATTCGGTGCATCGCTAGTTATTACCCCTTGGTTTAATATATGGTGGCTTCCTCTATACATTCTAAAACAATACTTTTTTTAAAATAAATGAAACTTATAAAAGATTTTGTAAGGCTTTGTTGTTCTTCAAAAACTAGATCATTATGCCTTGTACAGGAAGGAATGATGCAGGTTTGTAATACTTACATACAGTATAGATGGAAAACAGAGCCCCTTTTCTTCTGAATTGAATAACTTGATATTGATTATTGGTTATTAAACAAGTTAATTTGCTTGACATGAAACCACTTTTAGAAGAAAGTCTGTTTTGCCAATGCATTGCAAAATAAAATGAATAACATACTCATATGGATTTAGATGTAACACATGAGATAATTCTATTTCTCACATTAAGAAAGTGCATCATGAATATATAAACTGAATTCCGGATTTGAACTTGAATCCTTAAAATCGCATGACTTTTCACACAAACAAGGAAATTGCACTTTTTTTCTTTTTAAGCCTTCAATTGAAGATTCAGGATTCGGCCCAATCCCAAAATAGTAGATTTGGTGCACCCCTATAAGAAAGTAACACCAAGCACGTCCCTCATCAGCGCAGTAAAGTGAAACTGATTTGCTAAATATTTGCTGTTCCCTAAGCAAATACTAACTGCCAGTAGCTGAATAGGAACAAAAATGTCAGATTAACCATTGACATCAAGTTATTTTGTGGACAACAGACATTCATAATTGTTGAATAAGGCTGTATGTAAAGAATACCAATTCCGCTCTAGATGCACAACCAGGGTCGGGCACCAAGGAACTGCCACTTCAGGGGCACCCACACCCCCTCAGGCAGTACCCAACACCGGAACTCTCCTACTCCTCCCATCACCCGCATGTACCTTTAATTTCTGTCTTTAGCGGCCGTGATTGGGGGGAGATCAGGTTGAGCATGGCGAATGCACACAGTCTTCAGCAGCGTGTGGATCTAGGCCAATGGGGCCTACCGGGTTTTTCTCTGGTGCACTGCCGGCCCAGTCTGACCTTGCTTATACAGTGTTGACATATTATGCAGAGCATTACAGAAAATTTATATAATTCACATCAGTTGCTGCCTTAGTAGGATTCACAAGCTAAGGTCTTATGATGATCAATTAACCTGCCTTGCCATGTTTTTGAGCATGGGATAAATCAGAATACCCAGAAAAAACATGGAGACCAAGTTCTTGCAGATATTGCTTCAGAATTTAATTGGACATAGGATCCCCAGTGCTGCAAAACAGCAATGATGCCCAATGCACTACCATGCTGCCCATAATCCTGTGTCTTATTTATCACATCAGTGTTATTTACACTGTTGATGCACTTCTCATTGTGGGACTTAGGCTATTACAAACTCAACAACCACACACACTTCTCTCCAGAAAATGGAAACAGAAAGACTTTGCAAAGAAAGAAAGGGAAGGATGGCGGTGTGAAAAGTCAGTAAGAGACAAACAAAGATTGAAACATTCAGGGACAAAATAACACATGCACGCATACACATGTATGTAGAGACTAGCACACGCACAAAAGCAGCGATGGAAGAAAGGCGTGAAACACAATAAGTAAAATATAAATGTGTGATGGACATGAACACCAAAAAGTATTTCAATACAAATGTAAAGACATCTCACAACAGGGTAATGTTATCAACCAAAAAATCTTATACCATTTATACTGTAGTCTATCTTAGACTGCATGGTAGCAAATAACTGAAATATGAATGCAAACCTCTGCAACTGTTTGTGTGGTTAAACGGCATTAATCTGTGTAATAGTATAATGCAACAAAAGCAAGGTTTCCATGGCAGCTCAGTGTCTTCTGATCCAGTTAGCTTTTTGAGTGTCATGTATCTTTTTTTTTCTAAATAGAGTCTGCAACAGATAAACCGGGAAGCACATGATTTACTGCTAGAAAATAAACAGACATAAATGTTGAATAATATTATTGTTGCATTCATAAAAAGTAAGTCCACATAACAAAATAACAAATACAAAAGCAAACAGGATAACAAGGTCAGAGCAAGCAATTATCTTATCAGTTAGAAATACATGGCGGGCAATAAAAATTAAAGGGGAACTATAGTGAAAGTTTCATATACGGTAAGCTTCATCATACCAACATTTTTCTAATTATCATCAATTAAAAATTCAGAACCTTTTCTGAGAAATTCAAGTTACTCTTCATGATGCCCCTCTCAGCATCTGTATGTCTTCATTCTCTCTTCACGCAGGAGTTGGCAGATTTTGAATGACAGTGAACTCCAATATATATTTTAACGGACTAGTAACATCAAAAAATGTTTTTTAAAAATTCATTAGTATACCACTTATCCATTCATTAGTATACAACAAACCACCAAGTTAAATTTTAAAATCGCAAAGCCTTTATTAAGAAATAACTTACCGAAACTCCGCTTCCACTCCTCTTCAGAAAAGGCGACAATCTATCGTGCAATGCTCGATTTTTCCTACCTGGCTATCTCTTATAAGGAAGGCAGGGAGGAGAAATCCAGCACCGCACGATGGATTACCTGATCGCTTTCTGAAGAGGAGTGCAAGCAGAGTTTCGGTAAGTTATTTTGTAACAAAGACTTTGTGATTTTAAAGTTTAATCTGACTTGGTGGGTTTTTTTCGATGTATTCTAACAATTTTCTTTTACATTTTTTTTGATGTTTCTGGTCCTTTAAGGGGCTCCTTTTGCCTAGATGATGTATTAGAGCTCACTCTATTAAAATCACAAGTCTCTCTACATGCAGGATTTGTGCTGAAGTCAGTTATTTTGTTTGTAGTGGAATCAGTTATTTGAATGAACTCAAATTCATCTGCTAGGAAAGGTAGCCCCCCTATAAGATATATTGGATCTTATGATCAATGAAAAAAATCTAAGAAAATAACTGCCTTTTGCACAAATTCTGCATGTAAAGAGACAGAATGTCTGGTGATTTTAATAGAGTGAGCTCTAAAAAAACAACTTTGCTCTACAAATGCAAAAACTTTGATAACAACTGAAAATTCTAGTTTTTCTGACAATTACTAGTAAAAATATCCGAAAAACCTCTAAGTCTGAATGGCTAAAAAAATTGTCCAAAAGTTTCAGCGCAGCTCCCATTGACTTCTATAGGACCTCGACTGCTTTTACATGGCAAAGTTTTGTATTAGAGTTAATTATACTTAATAAATCTCAAATTTTTAGACTTTTAGAGGGATAAAATAAAACAAATTTTTTGAGAAAAGAAAAAATCTAAATGTTAGTAAATAGGGGGTCTAAATTCAACTTCGTTAACCCACCAATGATATAATACATCATTCTTATTTAATGTTGTGAACATTTTGGAAACAGCAAAGTTGTCTGTCTTGGGGGCGTGGCGTACGCACGGATGTGAGCAGTCGCGTTTACCAGAGGCTCTGGCTCCGGTGTTGATTCAGCCTATAATTACACGGGCTATTTGCACCCAAACCGACCCTACCGGACTAAGCTGATTCCTGCAACATGTCTAGACGTAGGGGGAAAACATCGCCGCTCCAACTTACTGCGTTCTATGGGTCGCAACCTAAAGTATCGCACTTGGAAAAACATCAAGATGGCGCCCGTCCTTCCTCTTCCGAATCCTCCCCGCGGCACAATGAGACTGAACCGGGACCAAGCGCAGATAAGTATACTCAGCAACCGCTTGCGCTTACTGATTCCCAACTAAAGTCTCTGCTTACACAGCTCAGGGAGGACATTAAAACAGATACAAAGGCGACTGTGCACGAGCTAACAGCTGAGTTACAGGCCATAGCCACTCGCACAGACCATCTGGAGAATAAAATGGAGGAAATAGTGACAGTACACAATTCAATGGCGGATAGAGTGAATGCACAAGACTCTCTCATCTCAGCACTTCAAAATAAAGTAGCTGACCTGGAGGACCGCTCCAGACGAAATAATGTGAGATTGCGAGGAATACCAGAGGATATCACACAACCACTCCTCTGCCAATATGCACAGGCCCTACTGCTGTCAGCTTTGCCAGAAACGCCTGCGGACCACCTCCTCATCGACAGGATTCATAGGCTTCCCAAACCCAGAGCAGCACCATCTACTGCGCCAAGGGATGTTATATTGAGGATCCACTTTTATCACATTAAAGAGGACCTGTTACAGTATATGAGGAAGCAGAGAACCCTTCCACAACCATACAACAGCATACAAGTCTTTGCAGACTTATCTCCAACCACGTTGGCAAAGCGAAGGGACCTCACAGCCATAACCCAAGCTTTACGTGCACGTGAAATTCCGTATAAATGGGGTTATCCAACGAAATTGATCGTGCACTGGCAGGAGACACAAAAAATTATAAAATCAATGGAGGAAGGAAAACAGCTTTTAGCTGCCTGGAATATCCCTCTTCTGCAGAATCAACGGCCAACCCAGATGACCGACAACCTACACTTGGAACAAGAATGGCAAAAAACAGCGACATGAGGAATGCAAGAGAAACGGCTCATTCTAAGTGGCTAACTTAACCCGTGGGAACATTCTACTTCTTTAACACCGACACCGGACCAGGACCATTCTAATTGATCTAGAAAACCAAACCAACTGCAACACCCCCCACCTTACCCCTTTACTTACCTTTTACTAACACCTACAGTCATTGTTGATTTGTAAGTAACATGGGTATACTATACCGACAAATATTGTACATAATTTTCGTTGTTACTATTCTTTGTTATATTGCTATAACCTTTTTTTTTCCCCTTTTCTCTTCGAGAGCCAAGCACGCTTTGCATTGTTACTGTATTTATGTTACCTTGGGAAACCTGCCAGCAGCCTATACAAACATGCTTCTTTATCAAAATGGTACTGAAATGTGTATCTATTAATGCGAAGGGCTTAAATACCCCTCGCAAACGACTGCTGCTCCTTGCGGAATGCAAGCGGCAAACAGCAGATTTGATATGGGTTCAAGAAACCCACTTCCGCATGAAAGACCAAATGAATATACAAAATAAGCACTACAAAATGATTGCAGCAGCTACAACCTCTTCAAAAAAACGAGGAGTAGCCATACTAGCAAGGAACAATGTGAACATTAAAAGTATGAAGCAGCTGGCAGACCCAAAAGGTAGATGCTTAATAATAATATGTACTATCAACCACCAACAATATACATTGGTCAATTTATATGTACCCAACACCAACCAAACCCAATTTCTTAAGCAAGTCTTAGAACAACTGTCCATGCTGCAGCAAGGTACTTTAATAATAGGGGGTGACCTTAATGCTATATTAGACCCGGAATTAGATAGAACCCCTCGAGCCTCCACCCTACCTCAATCATATTGTCGTAAAGTTACTAAAGGAGCAAAGACCATCTCAACTCTCTTAGCCCAATACAATCTGTACGATGTATGGAGAGTCTTTAATCCAGGAGAGAGAGACTACTCCTATTATTCACCTCATCATAAGTCATATACGAGAATTGATCTATTTTTAGTCCAACCCCAAACGTTAAATCACATAATAGGTAGTTCCATTACAGCAGCTACTTGGACAGATCATTCAGCGGTCACATGCACTATACGAGAACAACACCTTTTCTCTACTAAACCTCCCTGGAGATTAAATAACTCGCTATTAACTGACCCTACGGTGACAGACCACATCTCTAAGGAAATAGACATGTTTTTTTCAAGTAATGATAACAAGGAAATAAGCGAAACTACTCTCTGGTGTGCCCATAAGGCAACAATCAGAGGACAGCTTATCAGTATAGCCGCACATAAAACTAAAGCAGCCCGAACTAAACAGCAAGAACTGCTAACCCGCATTAACGAACTAGACAGAGAGAATCGTATCACGCCATCACTAGAAATACAAACTCAGTTATCTAAGCTTAAGGAAGAAGTGAACCTAATAATTCTTCAAAAGTGTCAAAATCAACTACTTAAACTTCAAAGCCACACTTATGCTATGGGCAATCGAGCAAACACAGCTTTAAAACGGCAATTGATCAAGCAAACCTCTCAACATAAAATAGATAAAATTCAAACGGAAAGTGGAGAAGTTAAAATAAATCCGAAAGCAATAGCCAATACATTTGCTCAATTTTATGCTAAATTGTATAATCTTAAACAAGATCCAGTAACGACTCTTCCATCTTCGGATGATATTCAGCTCTTTTTAGATCAGGTTCAACTCCCAATTATTCGACCCGAAGCCATATCTGCTCTAACAGCTCCCATCTCACCAACAGAAATTCTAGCAATAATTAAATCGCTACCCCTAAATAAAGCACCTGGACCAGACGGATTCACTAACAAATATTATAAGAAATTTAGTGCCCTCCTTACCCCATATCTCACTAGAACCTTAAACCTTATCTTTACAGAAGGAACACCTCCGAAGGAAATGCTACTATCTCACATCTCAACAATCCCAAAACAAGGGAAAGACAAGACACAGTGTTCCAATTATCGCCCTATTTCACTTTTAAATGTTGATCTAAAAATTTATGCTACTATTCTAGCAAAAAGGCTTCAGCCCCTAATGCCGCATCTAATCAACAATGACCAATCAGGGTTTGTAAAAGGTCGACAAATATTCGATAACACCAGGCGACTGCTTACATTAACTCAGCAACTATACCAAAATAGAACGCCCTCCTTATTACTAGCGCTCGACGCTGAAAAAGCGTTCGATCGGGTTAATTGGCTATTTGTAAGAAAAGTACTGCAAAAATATGCTATTCCCTCTCCCTTTATAACCGCAATAATGGCTCTCTACTCATGTCCGACCGCCCAAGTCACTATTCGAGGCTTCCTATCTGATCCCTTTCCCCTGTCCAACGGAACCAGGCAAGGCTGTCCCCTGTCCCCACTTATCTATATTTTAAGCATGGAACCTCTTGCCCAGAAAATAAGACAAACTCAGAGTATACAAGGTCTTACAATAGGCACAACTGTACACAAAATATTACTTTTTGCAGATGATGTTGCTTTGATTCTTACTAACCCATCCACAGCGTTACAGGAACTCTTTGACCTATTGACTATCTTTGGGGAATTGTCACACTATAAGCTGAACACGTCTAAAACCCAAGCACTTCCTATTCATATACCCAGTCAGGAACTAACAAGTCTCAAAGGACGATACACTCTGGACTGGCAGAACGTTTCAGTTAAATACCTAGGAACTAATGTTACGGCAAACCCAGATGACCTATATCAACAAAACTATGCCTCCTTATTGAAAGATACACATAATGAACTGCAAGCATGGAACACTACCTTTGTGTCCTGGCTAGGACGGATTAACGCTATTAAAATGTTGATCCTGCCCAAACTTTTATACAAATTTCGAGTCCTCCCAATACCTTCTTTCAGCCACTTCAAGCTCTACTGATGTCCTTTATATGGGGTACAGTGAAACCGAGGATTGCTAGAGACATCATGTATACCAGTAAACTTAAGGCAGGTCTGGCATGCCCAAATCTGTTACTTTATTATAAAGCTACGTTGTCTGTCTTTAGGCACAGGAATCAGTGGTACACCATGTAGAGAGGGGGGCACCAACCTCATTAGGCCATCTGAAAAATATTTGCACAGAAATAATAGATAATAGATTGCACCAAGTAAGCATACAATATCTCCCCTTTCTGCTTGCTTATTTCTAATGTTACCAAAGGTTAAGATATGCGGTTTTATACTTTAGCAATCAGATATATTACACAGTTATATAATCATGCTTTAAAAAATCATTTACAATTTTAAGATTGACCTTAAAACCTTTATCATTCTTTTTATTCCGATAAAATATACAATTCATTGCCATTAATTTTTATGAAATAGTAATAGTTACGGTTACAGTATTTCTTTGCGTAAGATTTTTAATATCCTGGCTTTTGTTGGCTTGAAAAAAGCCATGGGTTGTTATAAAGACAGTACAGAAGCTGCATAAAATAATTTACATATTTACAGGTATGGGACCTTTTATCCAGAATGCTTGGGACCTGGGGTTTTCTGGATAATGGATCTTTCTGTCATTTGGATCTTCATTCCTTAAGTCTAGTAGAAAATCATGTAAACATTAAATAAACCCAATAGGCTGGTTTTGCTTCCAATAAGGATTCATTATATCTTAGTTTGGATCAAGTACAAGGTACTGTTTTATTATTACAGACATTTTTTTAAATTATTTGAATAAAATGGAGTCTATGGCAGATGGACTTTCTGTAATTCTGAGCTTTCTGGATAATGGGTTTCCAGATATGGGATCCCATACCTGTATTAAAACATGACCAGTATTTTCGCGGCCGTTTCGCAAATTTATTCGCCGGGGACGAATCGTGCAAATTCGACCATCACTAGACACTGAAACATTGGCTCTTAGGCTGGTCATTAGGTAACTTATGCTCTTGTAACATATCAATATCTTGAAGGGGTTTAAAAAATACCTTAAAAGGGTTTAAAAAATAATTTAAATTTGTTAATATTTGACTTTAATATTATAAACACAGTTAATAGCACTGTGGCATTTTTATTTCTGCAATTATCCAGTGATCAATGAAATACATTTCATATTCATACTTTCTGCTTTTCCTTACTACTCTTTCCTGCTAATTATTTGTATCAAGGTCCCCTCAGACTGATATAGAAATATAATAAACAAGTTCACTGAAAAATTTTTTATTGAGAAAAAATGCTACTGAAAAATACCTTCTTGAGATGGGAATGGTGGTTTATGAGGCCACTGCTATACCTGATGGAGACAAAACTTCTTAATAAACCCACATTGTATTGTAAATAATACTTAATGTCTTGAAAAGCTAATTTACATAGAATTATATGTCAGCTGAGACAGTGATGGCAGAATCTGCTGTTTGTTTCAGAAAAGAAGGGTTTTTTTCATGCTGATTTGGGATATTTGTAAAATGATGAAGGCATGGGTGGGCAGCACTGATAATGGTGGAAAATCAGTCAAGGACAATACTTGATGCCTATATTGTAGTCATTACAATTAGTGATGGGCCAATAAATTCGACATGGGCAAATTTGCGCCAAATTTCCACGTTTTAACGCCGGCGAATACATTTGGTGAAATTTTGTGCGTCAAAATTATTCAGACGCCCATTGACTTAATGCATTTTGCAAATTTCTCGCTTTTACAGCGAAGCAAAACGGGACAAATTCGCCAATCACTAATTAGAAAAATGTTCCCTGTCTTTACTACATAATCTGCCATCTCCCTGCCCAGGATACTCATATTACTAATATTGCAGTTAATTGTTTCTGTCCAGCATTAGAAGCTAGATACTGTATTTACATATGTGGGGCATGGATATCCCAGTAGGGGAAAACTAAACAGAGGTTCAGACTATAACAGTTATAACTCATGCGTCAAGGGGATTTGCTGCAACTAGAAGTTGCCAAACCTTTACCTGTGTGATATAAGCCTTAAAAAATAAAATCAATAACTTACTGTAGCCATACACATCCAACTTGACCTCACTTGACTTCTTGGTGGTCTTTTGGGGTGTGTCTGTGACCAAAGTAATGCCCTCCCCGATTGCTTTTGTTATTGAGGTTCAGATATTGATTGGGCAGACTTCAAAACTCTGAGAGGCAAATTTTACTGGGAAGTAGATGTCATCTGAAGCCAATGTTATCAATGGATGCCATAAAGTCTGAAGGACCAGACTGATCTGCATATTTACAGTATGTGGCCAACAATTTAATTGTGTCCAGCAAAAAGGAAACTAAGTGGAGCTGAATGTGCCCTTTTCAAGGCTAGGCTAGGCTCCACTGACTTCTGTAAGAATTGGTTATACTGCTGCATTCAAACAATAATAATCTTACTGTATTTATATGATCAAAGACTTGACTACTCCCCAGGCCAGACATATACCCTGGGGAAGAATTTATTGTGACTAAAAGCAATATGCAATGCTACATTTGCTATATTTGTATAGCACTCCTTAAGGGCAAAGCACTGTACAGCAAAACAATAAATTAGAAGTAAATTAGAAGGGGTCCTTGAAATAAAAAGTAACAATATTATTAAAAATACAATTCACGTAAATATAAAATATAATTACAATAAACATTACGTGCTTATTGTCAAGGAGACAAAAGGCGGGAGGACCCTTACCCATAGGGCTTACAGTCTAAATGGGATGGTAACAGACAGGCCCGGATTTGTGGAAAGGCCACCTAAGCCTGGGCCTAGGGCGGCAGGATTTTAGGGGGGCAGCATGCTGCCCAACCACACCCACATTGGTTCAAAAACACTGGGGATGCGCTGGAGATACAATAATTTTTTTAATTTCCCATGCACCAATCCCCATTGCTCCAGTCCCCCTGGAGGGGACAGGAGCGACGAACGGTAGTTGGCCTAGGGGCGCCCACTATGTAAATCCGGCCCTGGTAACAGACAGACACAATTCGGAGGGGTGTTAGGTTATTTTCATGCTGTAGGTTACATAAAATATATTGTGACAAAGAGCTATGTCCCAATAGACTGCCTGTATATGATGGGAGGTATATAGCACCCAGCCTGAGGTATTGGCTCCTTTAAATCTCTAGGGTAAGACAGGCTAGGACCCTGGAGCAAGGATAGTTCAGTATGCTGCCCAATTAGTCCGCAGGTTGAGCTGTTTAAGGGAGCCTGGCGGGGCAGTGGGGGTGTGTTGTACTGAGAATCTCTGAACACAAGCTGTGAAGTAATTGGAACAAACTGTGTATTTGACTGCAACTCAAATAGAGCGACTGTTTGTGACCGCAGCAAGGAATTTTCCTGTGTACTGTAACACTGCAAACCTGTGTGGTTTTCCTTATTATTGTTATAGCACAGAACTTGTGCCTGCTTAAGTTGTCCGGTTTGAACAATAAAACCCCAGGCAGGAGCCTGTTTAATTTTTGTTGTAAACCTAAGCCTCCTGTCTCCTCTGTCAGAACTGTTTTACCTGAGTCCTACCCACTGCTTTGAGCTATTCCCCCACACTATTTATATTATTTAGCTAGTGATTTCAACCGTGTCATTGAAGAACCATGCAGAGTATTGCACAGGGTATACAAATCTCAGGCAAACACAGCAACACAACACTAATTATTTCTGGAATCTCACTTCTAAATCAAACAATGATGCTAAAATGTTGTTTCCTTAATCCATGGAATTCACAATCACAGCAATGAGGCAGGCACCATTTTGCTATAAAGGCAAGTTTTGTTTCACCCTAAAATCTTTTGTATGCCCCAGAATGGGGGACCTGATGCCCATGTCCATGCTAAGCTGGTTTGTTGTGTCTGTCCTGGGGAATGTAAGTTCCAGGGACTACTGGCAATAATGGATTGTGTTCTGCAAAATATGGCTAATATGTAGTTATGGGTGAATTCCTCCCATTTTGCTTTGCCGAAAAACTTCCAGCGAAATTGCGAAAAAAATTGTGAAACGCAAATTTTGACGCCGGTGACAATTCCAACGATGGCGACAATTCAGATGCCAGCATCAATTCTGATGAGTATTAAAGTCAATGGGTGCCTATTAATTGTCGGCAGCGAATTTTTGCTACAAATTCGCAAATTTATTTGTCGGTGGCAAAACGTGGAAATTCGGTGCTAATTCGCACCTGGTAAATAAATTTGCCCATCCCTACTAATACTGTAGGTCACTGCTATTTAATTCAAAGAATCTGTTTTGCTTGGTCATTGATCAAGAACATTACATTAAGGCAGAGACTTATTAAGGTTGGAGTTGTGTTTTCCATGAAAAATCGAGTTTTCAAATTTTTTTTTAATCAAAATTCCCATTTTTGGGTTAAAAAACAAACATTTTTCAAAATTTATTATACCCTGACCCTAGATAGCTGGAACCTGAAAATATACCATCTAAAACCAGTAAAGGGCATGTAGAAGTCAATGGTAGAGGTCCCTTGAACCATTTGATGATAATAGAAATGTTTAATAGCCTTCATGATATTCAATTTTTCTTCGGAGGGTTTTGTAAAAAAAAAAAAAAAAATTTCTTGATCTTGAAAACTTGATCAATTTGAGTTTTCGGGTTGTTGACCCCAAACTCCCTGATTTAAGTTTTTGCGATTAAAGTTTTTTAAATTATAAACCATTTCAGTTGTGAGTTCATTTAAGGTATATAAAACTCTAAAATTCGACCTTTGATAAATAACCCCCTAAATGCTGTGCTAACATTCCCCCCCCTCCCCCAATATTATTTATGGTAAACGGTTTTTGTTACCCATGCAGCTACTACCGCATCATCCGGCAGTCACTGGTATGTAGATAAGCAGTGAGAGAGTTATGAATATAGAAATAGATATCAATGATTTAAAACACACAACAGCACCAAAATAACAGCTTACATTGCTTGAAGGTATCCTTAAAGACAAGATAAAATATTAGCTTTGAAAACAGGAAATGCACTGCAGCTAGAAACAGATTATATCTCTTTCAAGTTAATAACAAGTGAAAGCAAAATGAAAAAAAAAATGTTGGCAATGCAGTAGTTTATAAAAAAAAAACACATTTGGGCAGATAAGTTTTTATGCTGATAGAAAACAAAGCTTGTCATAAGAAACTCAAGGAGAAATAGAAAAACTGGTACAACATGTTTTCTACACCATTTCTTTAATTTATTGCAATAAAAACAATTATTTGACATGGAAAAAACAGACGGCAGACTTTAACTATGTTTGTGAAACAAACTCCAAGTACACTTTCGAAATTAAAATGTAGGATTAGTTGTTCAACACAAGGCTGTTTTGAGTTTGCACTTGAAATTTTGTTACAATAGCCTCTGGCAGTATTGTGGCCTTGGAATTTCAGTTTTGAGCAAAATGCTGCATGAAAAGTTGCTAGTTAGTTTATTTTCCATACCATGGAGAACATAGCCCACTGTATAAGAATTGTGCAGGAGGGTAAAGAATTTGCATACTTTTATTTCAGCCAGTCCATATAAGGGTTTGGTTTGCAGTCGGGAGGGGGAGCTCATTCCTTTTCAGGTGGAAGTGTTACCTGGCAGTTTCTTTTTTTGGCCTTTATAAGGAGATGTAGAACTTTTAGGTGAAGACACCATGTTATCGATCTCTTTGGATATCTGCTGATGAAGGAGGTGGATAATAATACAGGTCAGCCCTATATAACTCCTTGCCTCAATCCACACATGTATATTGCAGTCACCAGCACATTGAAGCATATATATGCATGTGATTTCATGTGGAATGCAAATGTAATGTCAAGGGGTAGGTAGGGGGCGCTGTGGAGGTAGATTAGGGATGGGTGAGTCCTTGAGGCAGGAGCTGTATGTTGATTATCCAACTTACAAACGCATACCCTGGCCCTCCTAGAGCTTGAATCCCTGGTGCCCAGCAAAACAGGGGATCGGACAACCCCTCAACAATACAAAGATAGAAGTTCACTGGCACTCAGGTAATGCTAGCAGGGTGAGACTCTTGCTTTAAATTTATTTAGTGCGGCATGCAACGTTTTGGGGAGAACCCTTTGCAAGGAACGTTGTTGCAAAGCAAAACCTTTTTGGTTCAATAGAAGCGTTGGTGTTGAGGTGGGTAAGAAAAGACATGCTTTTAAGGCTTTCAAGTTAGCTGGTACAGCGAAACTTTTATAAGGTACAAGGAGGCCAATAAATTATGCAAAGAAGCTATAAGGCAAGCTAAAATTTATATAGAAAAGGATATTGCAGCAAGCAGTAACTCATATTTTTTATCTGTCTACACAAAAGAGGAACCAGTAAGTGAAGGTTTCCATCTTAATAGTACCAATTCTAGTAATACAACTAATGATGCATGAAGAAATTCAAAAGAGACTAGAACATGTTAAGATTAACAAAGGTCCAGGGCCAGATGGTTTTCATCCCAGGGTAATTAGCAAGCTTAGCTCTGTGATTGCCAAACCTCTTTACTTAATTTTTCAGGATTCATTGAGATCTGACATAGTGCCGAGAGACTGGCGAATTGCTAATGAGGTGCCTCTATTCAAAAAAGGATCCCGTTCTCAGCCTCAAATCTATAAGCCAGTTAGTCTGACGTCAGTGGTAGGAAAGCTTTTCGAAGGGTTAATAAAGGATAAGATACTGGACTTCATAGCAAATCATAATACTATGAGTGTGTGCCAGCATGGTTTTATGTGAAATAGATCTTGCTAGACTAACTTAATTTCTTTTTATGAGAAGGTGAGTAGAGACCTCAATTCTGGTATGGCAGTGGCACATCCACTGCCATCCCAGGATCGAGGTCTCTACTCGATTCTGGGATGGCAGTGGATGTCTAATCACATATTTACTTAGACTTTGCTAAAGCATTTGATACAGTGCCACACAAAAGGTTACTGGTTAAATTAAGGAATGTTGGCCTGGAACATAGTATTTGTACCTGGATAGAGAACTGGCTTAAAGATAGACTACAAAGAGTGGTGGTAAATGGAACATTTTGTAATTGGACCAGTGTTGTTAGTGGAGTACCACAGGGCTCTGTACTAGGTCCGTTGCTTCTCAACTTGTTTATTAATGACCTGGAGTTGGGCATTGAAAGTACTGTTTCTATTTTTGCAGATGATACTAAATTGTGCAGAACTATAAGTTCCATGCAGGATGCTGCCACTTTGCAGAGTGATTTGTCTAAATTGGAAAACTGGCAGCAAACTGGAAAATGAGGTTCAATGTTGATAAATGCAGGTTATGCACTTTGGCAAAAATAATATAAATGCAAGTTATACACTAAATGGCAGTGTGTTGGGAGTTTCCTTAAATGAGAAGGACCTTGGGGTCTTTGTAGATAACACGTTGTCTAATTCTGGGCAGTGTCATTCTGTGGCTACTAAAGCAAATAAAGTTCTGTCTTGCATAAAAAAGGGCATTACCTCAAGAGATGAAAACATAATTATGCCTCTTTATAGGTCCCTGGTAAGGCCTCATCTGGAGTATGCAGTGCAGTTTTGGACTAAAGTCCTTAAGAGGGATATAAATGAGCTGGAGAGAGTGCAGAGACGTGCAACTAAATTGGTTAGAGGGATGGAAGACTTAAATTATGAGGGCAGACTGTCAAGGTTGGGGTTGTTTTCTCTGAAAAAAAGGCGCTTGTGAGGGGACATGATTACACTTTACAAATACATTAGAGGACATTATAGACAAATAGCAGGGGACCTTTTTACTCATAAAGTGGATCACCGTACCAGAGGCCACCCCTTTAGACTAGAAGAAAAGAACTTTCATTTGAAGCAACGTAGGGGGTTCTTCACAGTCAGGACAGTGAGGTTGTGGAATGCACTGCCGGGTGATGTTGCGATGGCTGATTCAGTAAATTCCTTTAAGATTGGCTTGGATGATTTTTTGGACAGACATAAAGGCTATTGTGATACTAAGCTCTATAGTTAGTATAGGTATGGGTATATAGAATTTAAGTAGGGAGGGTGCGTGTATGGATGCTGGGTTTTCATTTGGAGGGGTTGAACTTGATGGACTTTGTCTTTTTTCAACCCAATTTAACTATGTAACTATGTAACTATGTAACCCCTTTATCAAGCCCTTTATCAAGCAGGAGCTGTATGTGCCTAAGGGAACACGGCAAGGGAAGAGCAGGACCAGGGTGACGAGGGCGTAAAATCAGAACAGCAGACAGGAGCAGACTAGACAGGAGCAAGGATGGAGCGGGCGTAGATCAGGAGACAGGAGCAGACTAGAAGGATAGGACAGGTTAGTGCGGCTGTAAATTGGGAGCAGATTTGAAATCGGGAGCAGGAGGACTGGCTATCAGGGGGACTGGATACAGATCAGGCTAGACAGACAAGGTACAGACAGGAGAAGGAAAGGTCAAGGCAAGGTCAGGATTGGAGCAAGGAGCAGAGCAATATTCAGAATAGCAAGGAAAGCAGGGAAGTGTGATGTCAAGGCAAGATTAAAGCAAAGAAAGATCAAGGTCAAAGCAGTACTGGAACTGGAGCAGGAGCAGGCAAGGCAAGACAGGGTTTACAGCAGGACTGGAGCAGAACAAGAAGGGAAAGGCGAAGCAGATCAAGGCAAGGTAAACAAGACAAAGTTCAGAGCAAGGCAGAACAAGACAGGGAAGGGTTCAGACAAGACAAGGCAGAATAAGAAGGAGGCTAGTGCAGGAACCTTTAGCTAGGGGCGATGCCACAGTGCTAGTGTGGTAAACAATGCTCAGGCAAGGAGTGTGAGGAGGGCTGGCTTTATATAGGGCAGAGTCAGCCCTGATTGGCTGACTGCAAATCAATAAGCTGCTGGTGGGCTTGGGCTGCAAAGGCCAGGTAACATATAGGGAGCAACCCTGTAGGCTGCTCACCTGACTTACAGTAAGTGAACAGCACCTGACTAGTTAAGGTGCAGCTCCAGAAACACAAAGGTCCCTGGCTCAAATCCCAACAGAGCCTGACATGTAATATGTAAAAAATATGACCAACATTGCTAATGTCCAAGTGTGATTCTGGCACAACAGAGCAATTTAATATGGGGAATATCCCTCGCATTTATTCAGTCACAATAATTATTGACAAAATAAATTAGCTTCATACATTAAAACTATAAAGGAGAGGGGTGCAGATCCTTCCACATACCTGCATTTGAGGAGAACATGATGTGCCATGCAGAACAATGAATTGCATACTATTGCTATCATAACTTTTTCCCATAACATTATTTCTGCTTTTCTCTTTTTTCTAAATAATACTTTTTTTTAGATATTGTTTCTTCGTGTCTACCCATAGCAACTGAAAAACGGCTCTTTGGTTACAGAGGGAAAGAATATCTAACATAGACAAAAACACTTTCACTTTGATGTTACAGTAAAAAGAAAGCTCAGTTGTTTACAAAGCCACATTGTAATATGTCCTTGGCTACATGTTAAAGGTTGTATATAAATGGAAAACATGAATCCATCCTTTATTTCAAGAGTTATGCAGAGCACTATTGAACAGCAGTGCAGAAACAGACAAAATGCCATGACTGGACAACAAAGTCGTCTCAGATATCAAGCTGTAAATGTTTTCCTTCTGTTCAACTAACTATACTGTTCTACAGACAATAACTATTACTAATTTCACAGGGAAAAAACAAAAGCCAGTGCCACTATCCATTATGGTTTCAATGAAACGAGTAACAAAGCAATATCTAAGCAATGTACGCTGTTACAAGGGAAAATTGCTTGGCAAGTTCATTTTAACCTCATGCAGTTTCCATCCATTCCCCTGGAAAAGCCTCTTTCATGCTTATGCACTAGATATAGAGGAACACAAAAAGCTAAATCTATTCTTCAACAATTTATCCTAGGCACAGCACCAGCACAAAGGGCTAACCAGTATGCTACCAAGTTGCCCATTAAGCCTATCATTGCCTATAGCTTGTCAAAGTAGTAAAACTGTTTAGGCATATTTCACCCATTTTCTCTTCTTTAAGGGATGCTTTATGGAAATATATAGCTTATGTATCCATGGAGTGCATTTACTTTCTGCTTCCTTAAAGGGATCCTGTCATCAGAAAACATGTTTCTTTCAAAACGCATCAGTTAATAGTGCTACTCCACCAGAATTCTGCACTGAAATCCATTTCTCAAAAGAGAAAACAGATTTTTTTTATATTCAATTTTGAAATCTGACATGGGGCTAGACATTTTGTCAATTTCCCAGCTGCCCCTGGTCATGTGACTTGTGCCTGCACTTTAGGAGAGAAATGCTTTCTGGCAGGCTGCTGTTTTTCCTTCTCAATGTAATTGAAGGAGTCTCAGTGGGACATGGGTTTTTACTATTGAGTGCTGTTCTTAGATCTACCAGGCAGCTGTTATCTTGTGTTAGGGAGCTGCTATCTGGTTACCTTCCCATTGTTCTTTTGTTTGGCTGCTGGGGGGGGGGGGAAGGGAGGGGGTGATATCACTCCAACTTGCAGTACAGCAGTAAAGAGTGATTGAAGTTTATCAGAGCACAAGTCACATGACTTGGGGCAGCTGGGAAATTGACAATATGTCTAGCCCCATGTCAGATTTCAAAATTGAATATAAAAAAAATCTGTTTGCTCTTTTGAGAAATGGATTTCAGTGCAGAATTCTGCTGGAGCAGCACTATTAACTGATTCATTTTGAAAAAAATGTTTTTTCCCATGACAGTATCCCTTTGAAGAAACAGTAACACCAGCAAAATAAAGTAATTAAAATAAAATGTACTGTTGCCCTTGCATTAGTAAAACTGGCGTGTTTGGTTCAGAAATGTTACTATATAGTTTATATAAACAAGCTGCTGTGTGGCCATGGGGGCAGCCATTCAAGGCTCAGGTTACATAGGAGATAACAGATGCACTCTGTAGAATACCACTTTATTCCATCACAGAGCTTATCAGTTATCTGCTGTTTATTCTGTGCCTTTTCTCCTTTTTCATCTTAAAGGGGACCTGAGGCCCTAAGAAATAATTCCAAATTATTTTCTATCATATTAGTTGAGCAAAAAAAAAAAAAATTACTTACAGCGCAGTTATTATTTACATTTTGTTCCCTTCAGTCTTGGAATTACACAATCACAGCAAGCAGGCAGGTGCCATTTTCTGGACACTGTTATTAAGACAAATTCTATATCACCCCCAAAATCTTATGTATGCACCAGAATGGGGGTCCTAATAGCCATGCACAGTACCTTACCAAATTATAGAGTGTTAGGAGGAAGAGGGAATGTGTGGAGGGCAGTGCTGAATATGTAATGGCAGGGCAGGTAATATTTGATTGACAGCTCAGATATTTAAACAGCTTTATAACAGGTATGAATGCTTTAATGAAAAAAAGAATTTGGGTTTCATGTTTAATTTGCAAATTCCTTTTATTATACAGCTTTTTATGTGTAGGTGACAGGTCCCCTTTAAATGAGTGCCCCCATGGCTACAAAGCAGCTTGTTTATATAAAATATAGTAGCATTTCTGAAGCAAACACACCAGTTTTCCCAATGCAGGGCAACAGTACATTTTAATTACTTTAGAACACTTTTCTTTTGAGGTGTTACTGTTCCTTTGAAGAGGAACTATTGTGAAAATGAAAATCTAAGAAAAAAGCTTCACCGTGTTGAAATAAGACGTTTTCTAAATATAATGAATTAAAAATCCGGTACAGTTTCTAAAATAATCAACTTTACCTTCACTATGCGCCTCTCAGCATCTGTTTCTCTTCATTCTTTCCAAGCAGATGATGGAAGTTGGATTTCACTGAAATATAGATCTAATATATCTTTTAAGGGGGATCCCTTTTCTAGCAGATGTATTAAAGCTTACTCAAATAACTCTAATATAGCTTCTACGCAAAAGGTGACCCCCCAAAAGCTATATCAAACCTGTCATTCAGTATCCGACTCCCCGACTCATACATGAAAACGAATGAAGGGAGACAGATGCAGAGATAGGAAGAGTGAATAGAAACATGGTTGTTTCAGAAACCGGTCATTTTCACTGTAGTTCCCCTTTAAAGAAGGTCTCAAGGGAGACAAAGACACTGGTTATTGTTTTAGACATTGTTATATATGCAAATGTTGTTTGTTTTCAATTCTACATATATATTATCAATAGGCTCAACGCTATTCTATTGAATGTTTCAGTTATTCGTTGAAAAAAGTGTGTTGTTTCTAAAAGTTTTACCCTCATGTGAGTGAATACAATCTGTCCTCATAGCAGGAGGCCTGCAAACATTGGCTGACTTTCAAGAGATAAGCCTAGCATTTTCATCATCGTGGACACTCTGTTTATTATTGACTATCCCAAATGCCCATTACATTACTGTAAAACCCATAGACAGTGATTTATTACTTTCATTCTTTGAATTAGTGTGCTCCCAATTTCCTTGATATTCTTCCACAAGTGGAGAGCTAAAACAGGACGTGTAATTGATTTTTCATCTAATAAAATGCACCAGGCTTATCATAATGGGTTTTGGATTGTAGTCAGAAATTGCGCAGTTTGCTAAATAATAAGCTGTTTAGATCAACTGCCTCTTAAATACGCCAGTGGGTATTCATTGTTCTGCTTCAGCTATTAACAGAGCTCCTGTGCAAACAGTATTGGGATTCTTCATAATTATATGTTTATTTAAAACACTTTACTCCCTCATCAAAAATCGATAATATACATACTATGAAACATTTTCCCAAGGCACTGATAATTTCTACTTCATTCTGTAGTAAATGCAAGGTTCCTTCATGTACCCTGGAGAAAAAAAGACAACAGCATCAGCAAAAAAATATATATCTGGGTAATTCCCAAAGTTTGTAATTGTTCTAGTAACCTATAACAACAAACAACATGCTTCCGTAAATACTACCATAGATTTAACTGCTATGGATTACTGTAATCTGATGCAAACATTGACACTGAATACACTTAATAAGATCATTCACCTTCATTATTTATTAAAAAATTATCGTGAATAACATAATTCACACCCCCAATTGTTGGAGTTGAGGCAAGGACCATAAAAAGGGTGTCCTTTAGTGCAATGACATACAACGAAATTTGTCGCCCAAATTAAACAATTGGGGAAATGTCTGCTGTCACATTTACCCTCAATTAAGCCAAATATACAGCGATTACAAGGATTTACCGCAAATACTTCGATCAAACGATTCGAAGGATTTTAATCCATCGATCAAACGATTTTCCTTCGATCAAAAAAAGGTTAGAAAGCTTATGGCTCGGTAGGTTTAAAGTGCCGAAGTAGGTAGTCAAAGTTTTTTTTAAAGAGACAGTACTTCGACTATCGAATGGTCGAATGATTTTTAGTTCAAATTGTTTGATTCAAAGGCGAAGTCATAGTCGAAGGTCGAAATAGCCTATTCGATGGTCGAAATACCCAAAAAAAACCTTTGAAATTCGAAGTTTTTTAACTTCGAATCCTTCACTCGAGCTTAGTAAATGTGCCCCTTAGTGTTGGATTTTCTTTTTACTATAGGCTATTATAAACTGGTCTACAGCTGTATTGTGGAGCCAGCGTGCTAGTTAGAATATAAGGCCATAACTCACTCGATGCAGAATAATGTAGAAACCCCAACTACCACACTGCCAAAGGCAGTTTATGTAAATCATTTTTTAATTTCAACTTAACTTAAATTATTCCACAGATGCAACCAGTTACTAGCCCCTAGTTTAAAGGGCTATTATACCCCCCTTTTAAATATTAGTTCAAAAGCTAAAATGTGAGCTGGCTTTGTATCCATAAGATCACAAATTAAAATAAATAATGAAATAACTCCTAATTCTGAGTCCTCCCCCTTGTTTTTGAGATGCCTTCCCTTCTTTTTGGGCTCAGCTGGGGGTTTCTGTAGTATAGGTAAGGGACCCGTTATCCAAAATGCTTGGGATCTTGGGGTTTCCCCAGATAATGGTCTTTCAGGAACTTGGATCTCTATACCTAGGGGCCCATGAGGGTCGGACTGGGCCTGTGGGACACCGAGAAAAAACACAGGCTCCTTGCTGCCATGGCCTCCAAAATATGTAGTGCGTTTGCTGCAGCAGTGGGGGCAGAGGGTCCAGAGGGGGCCCCCGGTCAGCAGCCCCAGTGGGCCCCGGGCCCCCCAGTCTGACCCTGTGGCCAATTTACTATGAATCTATGAATCTAAAAATTTGTGGTTTTCCCATCTTTTTTCAAAAAATTCAAGATTTATTAAGTGTAAAAACCATAGAAACCTTTAATACAAAACTTTGCCAGGTAAAATTTGTTGAGTTTCTATAGAAATCAGTGGGAGCTGAGCTGATCCTATTGGACTCCATTCAGACTTTTAGAGGTTTTTGGAAAAAAATAGAATCATTAGAGATTTTCATATTTTTTAGCAGATTGTTCAGCATTATTTTCCATTCATACTTTTTTTTTATTCAGATTTGTTAATAAATGCCACGACATTTGTCGTTTTAGACAAAGTGAGTTTAGTCATGATTTTAAAATCCTCTAAAACCTTTGATAAATAACCCTCCACGTCTACTAAAAAAAATCATTTAAATACTATTCCATCCTTATTGGAGGCTAAAATAATCCTGTAGAGTTTAATTGTATCCTAGTTTGAATCAAGTACAAGGTACTGTTTTATTATTACAGAGAAAAAGGAAATCATTTTTAAAAGTTTGAATTATTCGATTCAAATGGAATGGAGTCTATGGGAGCTGGCCTTTCTGTAATTTGGGATAATGGATTCCATACTTTTATTAGACGGGGGGAGTTGTTTTAATGGGATTCTTTTATTCTTCGTTTTTCTTTTTTTTTTTTATCATAACATTTTTATTTTTTCAAATAAACATCAAACAAATTGCCCTCAAGGCCATAACATTAACCACATGTACAGGTGATATCAGTAGACAGTTTTTATTAAGTACAGAAGTTATATACAGTACATTAACCAACATGACATCCAGGTTAGCCTTGGGATTCTTTTATTCACACAGGCCATGTCTTAGAGGGGACTTTATTCTATTGCTCTGCTGTTCATTTGTCACACACAGGAATCAGGATAATGTACATAAAGTAGCAATAAATGTAGCATAAAACTCGACAGATATTACAGTGACTTGAGTAGTAAATACTGTCTGCAAAGTGTGACGAGAAATGTACCAAGCCATATATTTGTAAATGTCACAGCATGATATTTCATATAAAATCCTCCTGCCAACTATGAAGAGCAGTATCCATTTAAATACATTTAAACAATAATTTTGATAGCTGGAAATGCCTCTAATACATTGTATTAGTGTATTCTCCAGACGTGAACAGATTTTAACATAAAATATTTGAAGGCTTTCCTGATATTGATACTGCATTTCATTGTGGCAATGACAGCAGATTGTTTGAAGCAGACAATCATTTTCAACCAATCCATAATTCTGTAACTCAACTTTACAGTGATATAGTATATTCATATACTGTAAGTACTGCACAACTATGCCAAATATGAAACACATTGCTTTCTAATAAACTCTAATTTCTATTTTTGCCATGTAACTTGAGAAAATAACATATATATATATATATATATATATATATATATATATTTATATATATATATATATATATATATATATATATTTATATAGTGAATAAAGTACCCCCTCTTGTAAAATATAAGGATATTATAAGTTACTGAGGAGTTTCATGACCATATAAAAACACGAGGCCGAAGGCCGAGTGTTTTTATACAGGTCATGGAACTCCGAGGTAACTTCTAATATCCTCATATTTTGCAACTGGGGGTACTTTATTTATTATAATACACAAGTTTAAGTGAGTCATGTGACGGAAATGACATCAGAACTCACCGTTTATAACTGATGACATCAGAACTCACCGTTTATAAGGATATAATTTACAGGATATTCATGGCTTTTGTGTATTATATATATATATATATATATATATATATATATATATATATATATATATATATATATATATATATATATATATATATATATATTATTGCCACGGAGAAACTAATGAACAAATATCCTCTGTATGTGAACAGTCTTAAATTCAAAATATATCTTGGTGCATCCGCAGGCAAAATTAAGATTAAAATTAATGATACTTCTCTTTAAATGATATGTAGTCTTTAATAATACTATGTCATTGTATCGATTTCAGCATTTCTGTCTTCATCTGCAAAATATTTGTTGCTATACTGTTATCGCTTGTTTAACATGAAATCTAATAAAATATTTTCAAAATAAATAAAATTAATGATCGCATGTTATCGCAAATCGCTCATCTCAACTTTAATTACAGTAGCTAAATCCTTGATACCTTTATTTTGGAAATCTAAAACTATCCCTACGCTTAAGGACTGGGCGCTTAAAGTACACGAAATTTATCAATTTGAACACTACAAGACAGAGACGAGTAATCCGCGATATCTGGAAAACTTGACACAGAAATGGTTCTACTGGCTTCAGTTCACCGAATCGCAGGAATATCGGACCCTAACTTCCTGAAACGGCCACTATTGGTCCATTGCTTACAGGAGACCCCTGATATTCAATTGATATTCATTTGATATTCAACTGATCTTCAATTGCTACCTCATTGATATATGATCACGACACTCAGTTAATACATGATGCTTATCACCGTACTCCTTCTGTGCCTCCTCCTCCGCCCACCGTCTTGTTACTATTTACAGGACTGTAGATGTGCCCAACACGGTTTGTTTTTTTTTGTTTTTGTTTTTCTTGTTCAATGGTTTCTTACTCACAAAATGCGATTACGAGATATGTAACCTGCTGGTGTCTTGTTATACTCTTTATTTTGCGATACTGTATGCTCAAACACTATCTAATACTTGCATTCTTTATTGCAGGAATCTCATGCCATTGTACTTTTTGTATTTTGCAAAAACGTAAATAAAGAATTTATAAAAAAAAAAAAATAATAAAAAAAAATTAATGATACTGTTTATATAAGTGCTGGCATGCCTTTATCATATAGTATCATACATACATTTTATGTATTAAAACCCTCTCCACATGAAGAGCAGACACCAGAAATAGCGATGGGCGAATTTGTCCCGTTTCGTCAGAAAATGTATGAATTTCCAGCGAAATTCGTGAAACAGCAAAAAATTGGCGAAACACGAACTGCCTCAATTCTGACGCTTGCGTCAATTTTGACACAGCGATAGGCAATGGGTGTCTGAATAATGTTGATGTGAAACGGTTTTGACACAAGCAACTTTTCCGATGCGTGTCCAATTTTTTTTGGATGCTGGTGAATTTTCGGTGAATTTATTCATTCATGAAGAGCAGACACCAGAAATAGCGATGGGCGAATTTGTCCCGTTTCGTCAGAAAATTTATGAATTTCCAGCGAAATTCGCGAAACAGCAAAAAATTGGCGAAACACGAACTGCCTCAATTCTGACGCTCGCGTCAATTTTGACACAGCGTTAAAATCAATGGGTGTCCGAATAATGTTGATGTGAAACGGTTTTGACACAAGCAACTGTTCCGATGCGTGTCCAATTTTTTTTGGATGCTGGTGAATTTTCGGCGAATTTATTCATTGGCGGTGGAACACGGAAATTTGCCATAAATTCGCCCATCACTCTAGGAACCAGGAACATTATGAGAAACATTTTTATAATATTTTAAATAAAATAAAATATGTATATACCTACAAGAGGTAATTTATCAACACTGGGCAAATCCGCCCATGGGCACTATCCTATGGCAACCAATCAAATTGTTGTATTCAATATTCTACCTGCAGCTGCCTTTCAAAAGCCACTGATTGGTTGCTATGGGAAACTGCCCATGGGCAAATTTGCTCAGTTTTGATAAATGAACTCTACAGTATCTATAAACTTTTACATTGAATGACCTTAATGGTTGTTGGTTATGTTTTGCAGCTTATATTAGGTCAAGAAAGTGAAAGAGGAGATAATGGATTTGCTTGTGTGTTTTCCTGTAATTATATACTTAAACTAAAGGCAGCATGCATTAAACTAATTTAGTTCTAATCTTTGTATCTACCTTACCCGCAGTATGTATGTGTATATGTCCTTGAGGAACATTTGCAGAATCAATGTTTGCCATAGAATAATATTGGCTAATTATAAAGAACAAAAGCCAATGTTGCTCTCCAGATTCAAGACACTGCTCTGATTCTTTCTGTCTGTGGATCCCTAGGCAACAATGTCAGACTCGCAGTACTTGCTCTTTTCATTATAAAAGTCTTCTAACTCATAAAGAAATAAAATGGGGCCATCAAATAAGATAACAGTTTTAAAAACATGTTCATCATTGGTGTGTCAGCATCACGATTACTCTTGTAATTGGCAGCTTTTCTTGAGTATTGTGTGTGTGTATATATATATATATATATATATATATATATATATATATATATAGCCCTATTTAGGTTAGGCTAGACCTTGTCCGGCTAGGAAACAGGCAGAGCTCTGGTTACATTTGACTCTCTCCACAGGATGGGCCTATGCTACATGAATGGTTAAAGGAATGGTGTTGTGCAATTACATCTCATTTGATTCTTAAAGCAAACAAATTGCAACAGGCTTTATTCTCTTAAAGTGCAAATCAGGGTTTTATACTCACAATCCTTTGAGTTTTATCACATACATGTCAGGTAACATCAGAGCATTTCAGAGCCAGCACCTGTGACATACCTGTGAAGATACAGTTGAGTACAACATGGATAGATGCACCCTCAGGATCTCTGTACCGTGACCTGGATCCCACAAATTAGATCAGAGAAATTACTAACCCTAGATCCCTATTAGGCTGTGATCCCTACACTACAGGCCAGTCTTGCCTGAGGGGAGAACTACCCCCTTGTTATCCCTCCTAGTTGGAGCCAAGCTGCTCTTGCTCACTAGTTCTATCTGCTTCACTTTCCTAGAAAGTACTGTTACATAGAACTGCCCTGTCCCAACTACACCTCATTCTCAGGGTCCCTCTTTCCACAACTTTACCGAGGGCCTTATCACCCTTGGGGCCTTCCCTTTACTGGGCATCCACTCCCTCCTTTAGTGGCAGGGAAAAAGAGCAAGCTCTACTCTCTGCTCGACACTATACTGAAGTGTGGCAGGAACTTGTCATCAGCTTCTGGGCCAATGATACACTGTACACATTATTCTAATAAGCAAAGGTAGATACATGGGCTTTTGCACAGCTACAAAAGAACAAAAAGTATAGGCATTTGAAGCCATAGGATAGCTTTAACCCTACGGGTATATATTAATAAATAGATAGATAGATAGATAGATAGATAGATAGATAGATAGATAGATAGATAGATAGATAGATAGATAGATAGATAGATAGATAGAAAGAAAGATAGATAGATAGATAGATAGATAGATAGATAGATAGATAGATAGATAGATAGATAGATAGATAAATAGATAGATAGATAAATGATAGATAGAAAGATAGATAGATAGATAGATAGATAGATGATAGATAGATGATAGATAGATAGAAATATAAATGATAGATAGATAGATAGATAGATGATAGATAGAAAGATAGATGATAGATAGATAGATAGATAGATAGATAGATAGATAGATAGATGATAGATAGAAAGATAGATGATAGATAGATAGATAGATAGATGAATAGCAGGAGACTGGGCTGTTACTATGTGTAACCAAGTACAGTGCAAAATAGGGCAATTAATTATCCGTGATCACTCAATCAAAATGTACATGCCTATCATCTTTTAAATATCAAGTAATACATATTTACTGTGGTGAAGGTGCAATACATTTAATAAGCACGTGGATTTAGATGAATTTAGCAAAGCAAAGGAAACAGCTCAATGGCAGTTCTAAATATGTAATTTTATGAAGACTGGATATATTTAGCAACAGACAGCTGTGTTAGAAATGCTAATAATAAAGTACAGATGAATAGACAATTGCTGATTGAAATAATATGCATTTTTCAAGATGAAACTTTAGTTTCTATTAATGCTTTGGTCTATTGGACAGTAACTGAATGCCAGTCTGTTCTGCTCCCCTCCAAATTAACCCACCATATCGGTCTCTGTTACCTCCTTCATTGCACAATGGAAGTTCAAGTGAGAGTGCTGATTTAACACAGTAGGTTATATGTCAAGTGGTAGTACCATTCTATTTATCTATCTATCTATCTATCTATCTATCTATCTATCTATCTATCTATCTATCTATCTATCTATCTATCTATCTATCTATCTATCTATCTATCATCTATCTATCTATCTATCATCTATCTATCTATCCATCTATCTATTATCTATATATTATCTATCTGTCTATCTGTCTATCTATCTATTCTGCTGCGCAATATTCTCCTCTTAACTATCCCTTCTAGACTTAAGGCTCTCACAATTGGGGTCTTCCCCCTACTGTTACTTACAAATATCCTCTGTAATGCATTGTAATGTCTTGTGATTATAACTTGTGAGCAATAACTTTCAAGTCCCTGTGACCCCCATCCGAAAGAGGATGGCAAATAATTAAGAAAACTATACAATATAAAAAACCATATGGAAAGTTGCTCAGAATAGGTCATTCTATAACATACTAAAATGTAACCCCTTTAACAGTACTAAGCACCGACTCTGTTCTATGCCAGTTAGCATGCTTTTCATCTAATGTGACTCCTTAGTTAATAAATTTCTTTTTGATATTTGCTTTTCACAGAAGCTTGCTAGGCATTAATTCTTCATGCAAGAAAGCATGTCAAGCCAGTTCACCTCCGAATAAACAAACTGATATTTTACTTGCTCAAGAGCTGTTTGCCAGCAGCTACTGTAATAATTGCAATAACTTTATACAGAATTTTGAATAATTACCTTGAAATTGGGAATTTGGCAAGCTGGTTATACATTGCAATGAAGAATTAGTAACAACTGCTTGAGGGCCAACAGCTGAAAATATTGTTTTTGTAATGCAATCGTGCAAATATTGTTTGTTTGGTGTATTTGTGTCTGTAACAACAAAGCAATGGTAACAAAATCCAGCATTTTCTATGTTTGTAGAGTACTTTGTTGCATTGTATTGACTGTTAAAAACAAGCATTGACCATTTTTTAATATGAACAAAAGCACCAGCTTAAATGTGAGTAGTCATTATTTTTTCAGTTGAATTAAATAGGTAGATGCAGGTTTATGTGACATTATTTTGGCCAAGCCCCTGACAAACTCCTGTAAATAAGTTACAAGAACTTGTTAGCAGGCCTGTCGAAGACCCTTTCCTCAGTTACAGCTAGGACTGCTTTGGAGAACCAGGTGACTGAAGATACTAATGAGCAGAATATCAGTGGGAAGTATTTCCCTTCCATGGGAAGAAGCAAAGAAAAACATGTAAGTAAAAATAAAAATAGAAACAGAAAGTCATTGTGCCAGACTGGAAATACCTGGGAAGGAATAGAAACGCAGATAAGTCTAAGCCATGTGAGAATGCCAAGATGATCGGTTGAACAGGCTTAGGCTGTTACCAGAGAAGTATCAGCAGCAGAGGAGACCAAGTAAGTGCAACTGGAAGTAAACCAGAAATCAGAATAATGGGAAAGTGCTTTGCTGGTTTCCTATGAGGACCAAATGTGGTGGGGCTCATCAGCCACAACGACGAGTCAGCGTACAGCGATGAGGTTCAGCAGCTGGCAGTGTGGTGCAGTGAGAACAACCTGTCACTGAATGTGGATAAAACGAAAGAGATGATCATTGACTTCAGGAGAACTCTCCCTGCTCACACACCACTCAACATCAACGGCTCCACAGTAGAGACAGTAAAGAACACCAAATTCCTGGGAGTCCGCATCTCTGATGACCTCACCTGGACCACCAATCACCAAAAAGGCTCGGCAGCGTCTTCACTTCCTAAGACGACTGAAACGGGCCAGCCTTCTGCCTCCCACCCTCACAGTGTTCTACAGGGGCACCATAGAGCGTCCTGACGAGCTGCATCTCCATCTGGTACAGTAGTGCCAGCTCTGCTGACCGGAAAAGTCTACAGCGGACTGTCAGAGCTGCTGGCAACATCATTGGAGCGGCTCTTCCATCACTGCAGGACATTGCACTTTACTCCACACACCCCTCACACGGACTATTCACGCTGCTCCCATCCGGCAGACGATTTCGCAGTATTAAAGCCCGAACAACCAGGCTGCGCAAAAGCTTTTTTCCGCAAGCTATCAGACTCCTCAACTCACTGCCTGTCCTCCCACTACATTCCAGACACACCTGAAATGTGAACTTAACTTTGTGAACTGTTAATTTATTTGCACAATATGAAAGGTTTACACATGTATATATCCAAATTCTGCCTATATATTGCACATTTCATGTTTACATATTAATTGTGTATTTTTAAGTGCCTTTTTGTCATATGTACTAGCTGGAGCCATGTTGTCTCGTCTCACTGTACATTGCATACTGCTGAGATGACAAATTTTACTTTGACTTTGACTTGACTTTAAGTGGAAAGGGACTGGTCTATCTTATTCGCTCAATTATTTGGCACCAGTGTAATAATATAATAGCTGGAACATGTGTGGTACCAATGTAAAATAGTTACTATTCTGAGTGTACTCAAGCCTCTACACTTTAGCTAGAGGTTCAGACTGCCCTTCTAATAGTTCAGACATACTTACGTAGAATGTACACCTGGGGGGTTATTTTAGAAATCTGTGAGGTTTTTTTTTTCTATATTGAATTAAATCACAATTCAAATGGTTTCTAATATAAGAAAAAAACTTTAATGTAAAAAACTCTAATCAGTGAATTTGTGGTTAACAACCATAAAAGTCAAACTGATCAAGTTTTCAGCAAAAAGAACTTTGAATTGCTCGAATTAATTGAGTTTTCAAGCAAAACCGATTATGAAGGCTATTATCATCTTCAAACGGTACAAGGGACCTCTGCCATTGACTTCTACATGACCTCGACAGGTTTTAGATGGTGTATTTTTGGATTTGGAGCTATTTCCAGCTTCAGGGTATAATAAATCTCAAAAATGTTAGTTTTTTTTTTTAAATTGAAATTCGAGTTTTGAATGAAAATTACCCTCAAAAACTTGTTTTTTTTTTCAGGTAAAAGAATAACTTGACCATTGATAAATGACCACCTTAATGGGGGTGGTCTTTTAAAAAAAAAACAAAAAAAAAACGAACACTAGGTCCCAGATGATATATTATATTTATATTGAATTTTTGTTTTAAGCACAGATAGTTCACCATTCTATCACATCTGGATTTTCTGACATCCCAGTCTTTCTAGCTTTAGCAATACAAATGCAGCAGATAGGAGATGATAGCACGGCTCCAAAATGTCTGGTCTGTGGGGGCCCACCACAGACCATATGTTCAGAATACACTGTTCTAGTTGGGACTCTATTAAAAATAGATGATTAGGAACTCTTTTTTTATACATATTGAGAAGGAAGAAAGTTTAGTAAAAGTGTATGAGCTTTCCTGTGAGAAGAGAAGTTCTATGTTTTTTTGGGTCAAGCCCCTCTACCTTGGCAATTCATTACACAATAAGCAATAACTTATGATGACCAGGTGGCATAATGCAATGTATTTCCTACATTTTGTTTCCTTGAAATCATGTCCCAAAATATTACCTGGCTGATGACCAATGTTAACTGGGTGCCATTGTTAGCTCAAACATTGTATTCTCCTAAGATGACATATTTTAGCAGACTGTGACATGGCTAACCTCTGCAATGCTGGAACAGACCTTATTGGCTAGTTTGTGTCACTGAGAACATAGTGTGAAGTGAAAGCTTCTTAAGGGAAAATTTGTGTCCAAGTATAGAGTATCCAGTGTCGGACTGGCCTACCGGGATACCAGGAAAACTCCCGGTGGGCCCAGGTGTCAGTGGACCTCCTTGATTCTAACCATTTGGCCTATTTCATTGACATTCCAAATTTCTTTAAGATGCTTAATAATAAAAGAATAGAGTATAGTATGTGGAGATAAAAGACTAGAAAAATAAAGAAGTTAAGTGAGGAGAGAAGGAATAATAGTTTGGAAAGTGGGCCTAGGATCTAAGGCTTTCTGGTGGGACCCCTGGCATCCCAGTCTGACACTGACAGTATCATGTTAATAAACCATTTTCATAATAATATACTTTTTTCAGTAGTATGTGCTATTGGGTAATCCTAAATAGAAAATTGCTAGTTTAAAAAAATAAGGGCCGCCCCCTGGGATCGTACGATTCACGGTGCACACAAACAAACCATACATGTTAGGTCACATGAGCCAATTAACAGACAGAGTTCTGTCTTTTGCTCCCACACTTCTTCCTGTTACAGTTAGAGCTGTAGTTTTTCTGCTCAGGTGATCTCTGAGACAGCACGCAGACCATCACAAAATGGTGGTTCAAGGCAAGAGATGTAAAAGGGCAAGATTTACTTAAATATATATTCCAGTTTGGTAAGATTCTTTAATATACCCCTTAATTTAATATAAACTATCTGTGGCATAAGTGTTCGTTTTGGGGGTATAGTTTTCCTTTAAGTCATAGACATCCAATCACAAATGGTTCCATTGAACATATTCAGACTGTTACTTTACTACTCAGAAAGTCCAGTTGCTTTAGACTTAATGCTACTACATACTGTATATCCTGACCTGGATGAATGAGAATCTCAATAGATGTGGAGGCCTATTTATTGCAGGTCGAATTTTAGTGGTTTTAGAGGTTTATGAAGCCACCACTAAACTCATGAATGTCAAGAAATGTATTAAAAGATCTTAATAAAAAAGGTACGAAGGAAAAAAAATGACGCTGAATGAAAACATACAAATGCCAATTCCTAGTGAAAAAAAATTCCAAAAACCACAAAGTCCAAATTGATTTAAAACGGCCCAATAAGATCAGAGCAGCTCCCATTGACTTCTATAGGACTTTGACAACTTTTACTTGGCCAAGTTTTGTATTAGAGTTTTTCATGGTTTTTACACTTAAGAAATCTCATATTTTTTTAGAGTTTTAGAGCAATAAAATAAAACAAATATTAGTAAATAGGGGGCCTAACATTCAACAACTTCTTTCACCCACCAATCACCAATTAAATAAAAAGTTTTGTATCACAGTTTATCGTGACTTTTGCACTTAATAAATCTCAAATTTTTGGAGCTTTTACAAAAAATAGGAAAACCACACATTTTCATGAGATTCATTGAAAAAAAATCTAAATTTGATTGTTAGTAAATGTGCCCCATAGTGTCCAAGTATCTTTTAAGTAAAAAAAAAAAATCAGCCCAACTATTATTGAAGGCGAACCCCAGATCAACCGAAATATCAGTCTATGAAAAATGCAACCAGTACATCTCCTCTAGCTGACTTTTCTAGAACTGTTAATTGTGTATATAGGGTGACCTTACTATGCTGTAAATGTTTATTAGGCTTTGTGTAAGTTTGCATTTACCATGAAATTGCTTCTGTTGGTACATTCAAATCCACAGGCATCTACAGAGTTTAGATGAGATTTCTTGGAGTGCTATTGCAGATCATTTGACTTGGTCAAGCCAAAAAAGAAAATTTACTTGTATAAAATTTTGTTGACAAATAAAAACATGTTCAGTTTGTTAAATTTCAGACCAACTGTAATGCAGTTCAGTAGTCTGATGGGTGTAACACTTTGGGGCAGATTTATCAAGGGTTGAATTTCTAAGTAAAAAATACTTCTAAATTCGACCATCGAATTAAAATACTTCGAATATCGAAGTCGAAGGATTTTTCACAGAATTTGGCCATTGAACGGTCGAAGTAAAATCATTCGATAAAACAATTAAATCATTCGAATCTAACGATTTTAGTGTACGATTGAACGATTTTACTTCGATGTGTAAAGAAATGGTCTAGAAGGTCCCCATAGGGTAACATAGCACTTTGGCAGGTTTAATTTGCCGAACTATTGAAGTCAAAGTTTTTTTTAAAGAGACAGTACTTCGATTATCGAATATTCGAATATTCAAACTATTTTACTTCAAATCAAATTCGAAGTAAATTCAAAGTCATAGTATTCTATTCTATGGTTGAAGTATCCAAAAAATTACTTTGAATTTTTTTACTTCGAAAATTCCCTCGAATTCACTTCGACCCTTGATAAATCTGCCCCTTTATGTGTGATTTATGAATTGTAGAATTATTTTGCAGCATTAAGGGGCACATTTACTAAGCTTCAACCATCGAATAGGCTACTTCGACCTTCGACTACGATTCAAACTAAAAATCGTTCGACTATTCGACCATTCGATAGTCGAAGTACTGTCTCTTTAAAAAAACTTCGACTACATACCAATTCAAACCTACCGAGCTACAATGTTAGCCTATGGGGACATTCCCCATTAGTTTTCTAAGGTTTTTTAATCTAAGGAAAATCATTAGATTGATGGATTAAAATTGTCCGAATCGTTTGATTCGAAGGATTTAATTGTTCGATCGAACGATTTTTCCTTCAATCAATTGATCGTAGTATTTGTGGTAAATCCTTCGACTTCGATATTCAAAGTCGAAGGATTTTACTTCGAGGGTCGAATTTGAGGGTTAATTAACCCTCGATATTCGACCCTTAGTAAATGTGCCCCTAACTGTAATGGAGATTACTGGAGTGAGATAAGTATCATTGAAGCTTTAGTAAGTTAATTTGCATATGATTTTGGACAGTTACTATGAATTTATTCATTTAGCAATTTCTGCTTGCTGTTAATGAGAGCAAATGATCAGATCTCATCAGATCTCAAAAATCCAATTGAATTTGCTGAATATAAGGCGATTATTTCACTTCTGGCTTGCTCTGCACATTCTTCATTGTCGTTTAAAGGAATTGTTCAGTGTAAAAATAAAAACTGGGTAAATAGATAGGCTGTGCAAAATAAAGAATGTTTCTAATATAGTTAATTAGCCAAAAATGTAATGTATAAAGGCTGGAGTGATTTGACGTATAACATGTCAGTCAGACACTACTCACTTCTGCTTTTCAGCTCTCTTGGGTTACACTGACTGGTTACCCTGGTTACCAGGCAGTAACCAATCAGAGACTTGAGGGGGCCCACATGGGTCATTTCTGTTGCTTTTGAATCTGAGCTGAATGCTGAGGATCAATTACAAACTCACTGAACAGAAATGTACCATGTGGCCCCCCTTCAAGTCGCTGACTAGCTCAGAGTTATAGAGCTGAAAAGCAGGAAGTTGGATTCTGGCTGTTTTATTAGACATCTGTTCACTCCAGCCTTTATACATTACATTTTTGGCTAACTAACTATATTAGAAACATTTTTTATTTTGCACAGCCTATCTGTTTACACAGTTTTTATTTTCACACTGAACTATTCCTTTAAATTCCATCTCTCTCAAGGCAATTTATTATTTTTTATATGTTTGGTGTTCGCACAAAAGAATATCTATAAATGAGATTAGGAATGTATAGTAAATCAGATTTGGCCTCAGTGACATTTACACAATGAAATGTTCTAAAGGGACCAGAACAAAGACTAGAAACATTGCTTGGTGTTCTGCAAGTAATCTTTCATGACAAAATCAGAGGGGGAAAACATTTGATTCAGTCCTAAACCTGCTCTAAACTGTTGTTTTTCAATCATGCTTTTGCACGCATTGCTGAGAAAGTGTCGAATGAAAGGGTTGTTGATTTAATTCTGACCCTTTATACATAAAAAATATGGGAAATGTAATCAAAATCACTAAACGAAAAAAAAAAATAATATATTGAATGCAAATAATTTATCCATAAATATAGCTTTTCCAAACCAGTGAAAATATTTTACGAGACAAATTGCAAATTTTATAGTTTGTAGAAGTGCGCAGTTTATCATTGAACCTATAAGCCTTAATTTGTGACACAAAATGTTGCCACCTTTAAACTAATCCTAAAAAATGTGCAGCTAAAATTGCAATATAATAACTAATCTAGTAAGGAATAAATAACATTTTTAATGTAATATTATTAATTTTTCATTTTTTTTCTGTTTTATGCCTTTTATTAAATTTTTATATTAGGCAGGAAATGTGTAACCTGGTAGGCAATAGGATTAATGATATAATTTAACATTTCTCTAACCAAGTGCAAGAAGCAGTAGATTAATGTTTCCATGTGTGTGTGAAGGCTGCTAGGGAAATCTTCAGGTTTCTTAGGAACCCTAAAAGAAAATCCTTCTTAAAGGGATTCTGTCCTGATTTTATGATGTTGTTTTTATTTCTAAATTATACTGTTTACATTGCAAATAATTCACTCTACTATTTAAAATGTTATTCTTGAACCAGCTGGTTAGCTGCCCATTGTTCTGTTGATAGGCTGCTGATGGGCTGATGGGGAGGGAAGGGAGGTAGTGATATCACTCCAACTTGCAGTGTAGCAGTAAAGAGTGACTGACGTTTATCAGAACACAAGTCACATGACCTGAGGGCTCCTGGAAACTAACTTTGTCTCGCCCCATGGCAAATTTCAAAAAAAAAATCAGTTTGCTCCTTTAACAAATGAATTTCAGTGAAGAATTCTGCTGGAGCAGCACTATTAACTGGTGCTTTTTGAAAATAACATGTTTTCCTGTGACAGTATACCTTTAAAGGGGAAGGAAACCTAGTTGGCGCAAAAACCCTCCCCCCCTCCCGTGTGTTGCCCACCCTCCCTCCCCCCCTGACCTAGCCATCCCGCTGGGCAAATGCCCCTAACTTGTTACTTACCCTTCTGCGCAGGTCCAGTCCAGGGAGTTCACAGACGACATCTTCTTCCACGCGATCTTCTTCCTGCTTTGAATGGCGTTTTGGCGCATGCGCAGTAGGAGCATTTCGCCAGGTACTGATCTACTGCACATGCGTCAAAAGTCACAATGTACTTTTGGTGCATGCGCAGTAGATCGTACCGGCGAACTGCTCCTACTGCGCATGAGCCAGTCAAAGCAGGAAGAAGATCGCGTTGAAGAAGATGTCGTCTGTGAACACCCTGGACTGGACCAGCGCAGAAGGGTAAGTAACAAGTTAGGGGCATTTGCCCAGCGGGACGGGTAGGACAGGGGGGAGGAGGGAGGGTGAGCAACACACGGGAGGGTTTTTGCGCCAACTAGGTTTCCTTCCCCTTTAAAGAAGAATGGGAGCTACTGGGGCATCTTTCGAGACAAAGATCTTTCCTGCTTATGGGCTGTGGTTGCCTTGGACTGGTAAAGAAGCTCAAAACATAACATTTCTATCCTACAAATTTGGTAAGCTTTACTTTTCCTTTAAAAAGGAAATCAGTTCAGCAGGGTTGCAGTAACCTCATGCCAAGGAATTGTACTGCATATGTGTGTTCTCTGCTTTTGTTGATTTTCATTTTCCAAATATGCAAGATCTGAGTAAAAAGCAGTTATCTGGGTGAACAAATAACCCCAACATCTGGTTTGTGCTTTTCAACGTCGTTTCAGTTGGCAGCTAGTTAACCTGCCTTCAGTTAAAACTATAACTAAGACCAGCTGTGTGAACACTTTTTAAAGAAAATTGGGATTTTCATACACAAATATACTGAAACACCATCCATTCTTTCATGTGAATGTTCTCATTAAAATGCTAGAGCGTCGCCTGCTTCATTCAGATTTGTTTCTGTCTGTAAATAAATATATAGCTTGCTAAATAAAACATTGATGCTTGCCTCAGGTGTGCCACAATTTATATGGATGATCCCTGTTAGTATTCTGATGGAGTAATTCATGGGCCTCATTGTGGTTAACATTTAGTTACATTTCTGTTCCAATTGTTGGTGTAACCAACAATTAATACATATTTATTCTATACCATTTACACACAGCATGAAATATTGCATTGGTTGGCTGATGGGCCATGCTGTACTATGATATACTGTAGATCTAGCATATGTATATTATAAATGCACAACTGCTACGAGTAAAAGGATCTATAGCTCGCTTTAAATAAGAATGAAATTCATTGTAATGGTACATGTATGGGAACTGTTATCCAGAATGCTCGGGACCTTGGGTTTTCCCGGATAACAGATCTTTCCATAATTTGGATCTGCTAGAAAATCATGGAAACTTTAAATAAACCCAATAGGCTGGCTTTGCTTCCAGTAAAGATTAAGCATATCTTAGTTGGGATCAAGTACAAGCTACTGTTTTATTATTACAGAGAAAAGGAAATAAGGGGCAGATCTACTAAAGGACGAAGTGGCTAACGCTAGCGACAATTCACTAGTGTTACCACCCTCAGGCGCCAATTTGCTAGTGAAAAAGACTGGCACTAGCAGTCATTCGCACTCTATCGCCAGGCGACTTTGTTCTGGCAAATGGGCGTTACTTCGCAAATTCACTAAAGTGCGGATTTTACTGAACGTTCGCCAGAGATGCCTTTGCCACCTCAGACCAGGCTAAGTACATTAAAGTAGCTACGTAGATCTTCCTCAATCTTCTGTCACTTACATTATATTCTGTGAGCTGAAAATGCATCAAAGCCCAAAAATACGCTGGCGACTTTTCCTTTTTTCAGCCTGATTGCCTGCAAAACACCTAACAAACTTTTTTTGGGCAACCGGTTTTCCCCATACATTTGTAAACTTATGGAACATTAACTATACAGTGGACTCATGTGTAGGGCATTATAATAACGTGAGATCTCCCGACATCCATTGCTGAAGTGCAGCTCTCAAACTTTCCATAGTGTGTACATGAAAATCTGGCAATCCAAACTCCAAACCCTCCTTGGTTGAGCTTTCAGGCACTGGAGGATCCTGCCCAGCCTTGGCAGGCCTATCTCACTTTTTGCCTACATTTTGCTGGATAGGATTCACTATCTCCACAGTGAACAAGGTTCAGCAGCAAAACTGTAAACTGTAATGGCTGTGAGCACATGGCATTCTTTTATATTGGTGCCCAGCGACACCTTGTGGCTGCCTTTGAGATCATCAATGCTGCACCAATAACAAGGGCCCTGCCCCTTAGGAAACCCTGTATCTCAGCCAAGAGGCTCTGACTGAAGGGGAAATTAACCCTGGGGGGTCCCTACACGTGCAAAAGACTTCACACCTGCAAGTTACTAGTGTGCATGCTGCAAAAACACTCATTTTCATCTTTTAAATGCCACGATGTTTTCTTTCACGGACCATTTTTTCTTGTCATTCCGAAATGGAACACAATAAAAAAGGTCTAGCAGACGTAGCTGTTCATTGTAACACTAACATCAGTAAAGCCTTATGTTAATCACTGGCAATAAAAGCAGAGAAATGATGCGGAATGATGAGCCACATTATAATTTCTGAATCTGTCTCAAGCTAATAAGCTACAGGTATCTGGCTTTTCTTTTCTTTCAGAGCTAATAGTGTGGCAGTATTATCCCTGTCAGAGAGCACTCAATGAAGCATTATTACAGCAAAATTGTTGGCCTGCTCCTCATTGCTTGAACTAATGCATTCTTTGATAAGTCATGTCAGTTCAAAGTGTAATAAAAATAGTAAATGGTTGTGCCAGTCCAGTTAACAATACATTTCATATAAAATAATCTTGGCGGGAAGCATAACTCATGTCAATGGTAAAAAAAGAAAAAGCCGACTGATTTAAATGCTGCCAAAAAGATTTTACGAAAAGTACATAAGTTACGTTAGACCTAATTCTGTCTCAAATAACATGGTGTTTTATTAGCCAACCCACACCTTTGTTCTATAATTCAATTGTCGTGGCTCCGAGAAATGTTTTCATAGAAAAGACAGCTTTCCTTGCATTGCAATTTTACAGTAATTTCCCATGCAAAATGTGTAAGGAGGAAGAGAGCTATTTTTATTTAGCAGCTTGTATAAAGTGCATATCATTTGTTTGGCACGTTTGTGGGTAAAACATGAACAACTAGATGAGTGTCTTATATGGCAGTGCATAAAGATGTCCTTCCTGCTCTGATAACTGATTACTTCTATCATTGGTCACCCTAGCAGCATGGCACCTAATTAGGGTTGCCACCTTTATGTCTGGCTGAGACCGGGCGCGGGGGGGGGGTCAGTGACGCCAGTGGGCGTGTCTGTGACGTCAGTGGGTGGACCTGTGACATCAGTGGGCGGGGCTATGAAACGGCGATCAGCGATGGGCTGATCGCCGTGTCAATCAAGGGAATCCTGCCCGGTTTTCCTTATTTGTTTAATTAATATTTAAATGAATTTTTAGTAGATTCAGGTCCTGAGCATTCTGGATAACAGGTCCCATACCGTATTTTCAACTTTTTTTTTTTTACCGCATTATGCCTATTCACTTGACACACTGCCTCTGTGTGTACAAGTGCTGAGAGTTTCTAACATATTGCAGTAGGTCTTTTTTTTTTTATATTCACAGCCTTTGGTTCTGACTTGATCAATATCACTTAATAAAAGTGAATGCTTCTCCTGAGTACATAAGTACTCCTAAGCCTTGACAACAGTACTTTTATCATTTTAGGTAATGTATTTCTGAACTAGAACACAATGACAAACTGCATTCTTTCTCAATGTTTTAGATTTTGTACAAAAAAATACAGGTATGGGACTTGTTATCCAGAATGTGTAAGACCTGGGGCATTCCTGGTAAGAGATCTTTCCATAATTTGAATCTCCATATTTTAAATCTACTAAGGAATCTTTTTAACATTAATTAAACCCAATAGGGTTGTTTTGTATCCAATATGGATGAATTATACCTTAGTTGGGATCAAGTATTATAATTAGCATTATTATTAACATGTATTTTTAGAGTGCCAACATATTGCACAGTGTTACAAGGTAATGTTTTATTATTACAGAGATTTTTAAAAATCTGAATTATTTTATTGAAATGGAGATATGGAAGAAATTTAAAGGGTTTTTAAAGAGACAGTTTCTTTTTACACACTGCCCGTTATAGGATTTGTTTCCTGGTGTTGTTAGCTGATGCTATTCTGTAAGAACCTGATTCTGATTACCTGTTTTGACCCCTGCCTGGCTTTTGACGATTCTACATTCTGTATCCTGACCCCTTACTGACTTCGATTCTGCTTAACCCTCTGATTGACTACCTGGTTTGACCCATGCCTGCCTGACTATGATTATTCTCTGCTTGCCCCGACCCGGCCTAATCTGACTACTCTATTGCCTAACACCTTGTACCTTGACCTTCTGCCCAAGACTTTATTACAGTCCTGGTGGCATTCAAGTAGCTGAGGGCTCCTCCCGAGGCCAAAGGCAGTCACACTACAGGTGAAGCACGAGCCGAGACCAGGGTGCTTGGCATTTGTTCTGGAGTTGGGTGCTGACCGTTACAATGGGATTTATTATCCAGAAGCCCGTTAACCAGAAAGCTCCAAATTAATGGAAAGCTCTCGTAGAATGATTCCCTTTTTCTCTGTAATAATAAAATAGTACATTGTACTTGATTCCAACTGAGATATAATAAATCTATATTGGAAGCAAAACAATCCTATTCCATCCTATTTAATATTTACCTGATTTTCTAGTAGACGGGGAGGCACATTTACCAAGGTTCACATTTCGAATTCATGCAAATTCCCATAAACTCCCATAAATTCTAAATTCAACTAGTCTAAATGTTTTAATAAAATCAGAATTTGTAAACTCGATTGAATTTAAACTACCCAAAAATCTTGAATCAAATTTGAATTATAAAAACTCAATTTGAATTAAAAAAACTCAATTTGAATTATAAAAACTATATTAGAATTGAAAAAACTCGATCTGAATTTAAAAAAATTTCAGAAAGGCTACAAACATCACCAAACTGATCCCTGGACCTCTCCCATTGACTTATACAGTAATTTGGCAGGTTTTAGGTGGCAAATAGTCTAATTTGAGTTATTAAAGGGCCAGATAAATATATGATAAATCTCAAAATTTGAGTTCAAATTAAAACTCAAATCGAGTTTGGATAATTCACAATTTGAATCTGAGAGTTTTGACCAAAAAATAAAATGTTAAATTCGAATTTTCACTTAGACCCTTAATAAATCTGCCCCTTAAAGGGGAAGTTAAGTCTTAAACAGAATAAGGCTAGAAATGCTGTATTTTGTATACTAAACATAAACATGAACTTACTGCACCACAAGCCTAATCAAACAAAGGAATTATGCTTTCAAGTTGGCCACAGGGGGTCACCACTTTATAACATTGTTAAACGTAACTTTGTTAAACATCTTTGCAAGATCAAGACTGTGCACATGCTTAGTGTGGTCTGGGCTGCTTAGGGATCGTCATTAATTATCAAAACAGCACAAGTCAAATAATATCAGCCAGAAACCGACATAGCAAGACTGATAATCAGAATAGGCAGACTGCACTGGGTCCTGTGTTGTCATGTAATCTTATGTGGATTTTCTAGTTTTTGTACTGTTTAATACAAACTTTCTCCAACTCTGCAGAACCAGTGGCTGCAGCAAAATAATCTTCCAAATAGAATCACAGTGTATCTGTTTAAATTTGGCTCCATGATCTTTGTCTCTGCAGCTGGAGTTGGAAACAGTAAAGGCAAAAAAAAAATCCATTACAAATCTCTATACAGTCGCCGACTGCTCTACAGCTCAACAAACAAAGCTGCCTGAGTTCTGTATGGCTGGGAAGTAAGACGTAGGCTCCCCCTGGTGTTCATAAGTATGATTGTTTCCCTGCAGAGCAGTTAGGGACCATTTAACAATTCCTATCCACAGCAGTACATGAAGGAAGAATTTCACTGCATACAGACAGGTTTCTTATAAAAACGGTACACATTTTTTTAATCAAAGTATATAGGAGATAGGTTTCTTTTTCATTAAAGAAAGTAAAAATTGGATTTTATTTTTTTTGCCTTTACATGCCCTTTAATGTATGAAGATCCGAATTACATAAAGATACGTTATAAGGAAAACCTCAGGTCTCAAGCATTCTGAATATCTGTACATACAGTAAATACAGTACAATTGCTAGTACTCATTGGATTCCGGAAAATGCATTTTATAATTACCATATAAATGCCATTGCTGCACATTTAAGTTCTGAGAACTCTTTGAGACCTTTGGCTATGGAAATAACCAAAGTATATTATGTTGCTTACACACAAAAACTGCATTTCCAGTTTTCCTACAGGTTATTTAAATTAAACACTTAATGTCTAGTAATGGAGGTTGACAGTGTTCATTGGTCCATGACTACTGTGCCCTTGTAGTAAACTGCATAATGGATCCAAGGGGAGACGCTCCCTAATGATTTGACGAGTATAACTCAGTCTCAAATCTTACAAAGAGACAGTATGACAAAGTGATTTGTTACTGCACAAAATGTTTCTGGCTAATAAAGACAGTATGACAAAGTGACCTGCAGATCCAGTGTGAGGTCAGAGTGAAAATAATTTGAATGAGAAGGTAATGAGGGAGTGGATAGCAGATAATATTAATATAGCCTGATGACTGCGGGCCTTTGTTTTTGGCACCCTCCAATACAAATGATTTATGAGACTGCGTTTTAATTAACATTTAATTAGTAAACTGAGGAGAGATGGTCTCATTATTTCCTATATCTTTGAACTGTTTGAACCAGAAGTTAGGGATGTAGCGAACGTCGGAAAAAAAGTTCGCGAACATATTTGCGAACTTGCGCAAAAATGCGAGCGGTTCGCGAACGGTTCGCGAACCCCATAGACTTCAATGGGAAGGCGAACTTTAACATCTAAAAAAGACATTTCTGGCCAGAAAAATGATTTTAAAGTTGTTTAAAGGGTGCAACGACCTGGACAGTGGCATGCCAGAGGGGGATCAAGGGCAAAAATGTATCTGAAAAATCTGCCTGTGTGTGCTTGGAAGAGATAGTGTAGGGGGAGAGCTGTTAGTGATTTCAGGGACAGATGATAGTAAGTTTGCTGGCTAGTAATCTGCTTGATACTGCTCTGTATTGGAGGGACAGAAGTCTGCAGGGATTTGAGGGACATTTTAGCTTAGGTAGCTTTGCTGGCTAGTAATCTACTGTTCTCTTTAAACAACTGCCATACATTGACCTTGTAGGCATTGTTTGCCCAGTTTTTTTGGACGCAGCCACTGAAGCACAGTTGCCAGAAAAAATATGCCATATAAATGCTGAAAATAGTCATTTTTCGCCATACGTTGACCTTGTAGACATTGTTTGCCCAGTTTTTTTGGACGCAGCCACTGAAGCACAGTTGCCAGAAAAAATATGCCATATAAATGCTGAAAATAGTAATTTTTCGCCATACGTTGACCTTGTAGACATTGTTTGCCCAGTTTTTTTGGTTGCAGCCACTGAAGCACAGTTGCCAGAAAAAATATGCCATATAAATGCTGAAAATAGTCATTTTTTGCCATATACGTTGAGTCAACGTATGGCAAAAAATGACTATTTTCAGCATTTATGTGGCATATTTTTTCTGGCCTCTGTGCTTCAGTGGCTGCGGCCAAAAAAAACTGGGCAAACAATGCCTACAAGGTCAACGTCGTTGGGAATGGGAACAGCTAGATGGCGGTTTGAAGAAAACACTGTGCAAATAATGCCTACAAGGTCAACGTATACACAGCGGTGGATACGGATTACGTAAAATATAAGAATGCTGCTTGAAAAAAAGTAACTCAAGTGGTTTTTCTAGAGACGATAATATTATCAATATTTAGACAAAATGTGAACAAGCTCACACAGCTAGATGGCGGTTTGAAGAAAACACTGTGCAAATAATGCCTACAAGGTCAACGTATACACAGCGGTGGATACGGATTACGTAAAATATAAGAATGCTGCTTGAAAAAAAGTAACTCAAGTGGTTTTTCTAGAGACGATAATATTATCAATATTTAGACAAAATGTGAACAAGCTCACACAGCTAGATGGCGGTTTGAAGAAAACACTGTGCAAATAATGCCCACAAGATCAACGTATACACTACTACAGCGGTGGATACGGATTACGTAAAATATATTATGGCTGCTTGAAAAAAGTCACTCCGGTGTTTTTTCTGGAGACGGTAATATTATGGATATTTAGACAGAATGTGAACAAGGTCACACAGCTAGATGGCTGTTGGTTGAATAACACACTGGGCAAAAAATGCCTACAGGGCAAATAATGCCTAAAAGGTCAACTTATACACTACTACAGCGATGGATACGGATTACGTAAAATTTATTATGGCTGCTTGAAAAAAGTCACTCCGGTGTTTTTTCTGGAGACGGTAATATTATGGATATTTAGACAGAATGTGAACAAGGTCACACAGCTAGATGGCTGTTGGTTGAATAACACACTGGGCAAAAAATGCCTACAGGGCAAATAATGCCTAAAAGGTCAACTTATACACTACTACAGCGATGGATACGGATTACGTAAAATTTATTATGGCTGCTTGAAAAAAGTCACTCCGGTGTTTTTTCTGGAGACGGTAATATTATGGATATTTAGACAGAATGTGAACAAGGTCACACAGCTAGATGGCTGTTGGTTGAATAACACACTGGGCAAAAAATGCCTACAGGGCAAATAATGCCTAAAAGGTCAACTTATACACTACTACAGCGATGGATACGGATTACGTAAAATTTATTATGGCTGCTTGAAAAAAGTCACTCCGGTGTTTTTTCTGGAGACAATAATATTATGGATATTTAGACAGAATGTGAACAAGGTCACACAGCTAGATGGCTGTTGGTTGAATAACACACTGGGCAAAAAATGCCTACAGGGCAAATAATGCCTAAAAGGTCAACTTATACACTACTACAGCGGTAGTAAAATAAAAAAAAGTAAAATAAAAAAAAAATGAATATTAAAAAAAAAAAATTACAGTTGGTGCTGCTGAACTACTAGGAGCAGCAGATTAGCACACCAGTCCCACTCCCCAACACTGCTAGACTAATAGCACTGAGCTCTTATAGTAGTAGTAGTAGTAGTAGTAGTAGTAGTAGTAAAACAACAAAAAAATAAATAAAAGCAGTCCTTACAAGGACTACTGTTATTGCAGCAGTCAGCAGATGAGATCAGAAGCAGGACAGCTGCCCACTGCAGCTACATACAGAGCACTGCAGTAGAAGGTAGATTACTAGCCAGCAAAGCTACCTAAGCTTAAATGTCCCTCAAACCCCTGCAGACTTCTGTCCCTCCAATAACAGAGCAGTATCAAAACGATTACTAGCCAGCAAACTTTCAACTGTCCCTGAAATCACTAACAGGCAGCAGCTCTCTCCCTACACTATCTCTTCAGCACACACAGGCAGAGTGAAAAAAACGCTGCAGGGCTTCGGTTTTTATAGGGAAGGGGAGTGGTCCAGGGGAGAGCTTCCTGATTGGCTGCCATGTACCTGCTGGTCTGGGGTGAGAGGGCAAAAAAAAGCGCCAACAATGGCGAACCCAAAATGGCGAACGTCGCGCGACGTTCGCGAACTTCCGGCGAGCGCGAACACCCGATGTTCGCGCGAACAAGTTCGCCGGCGAACAGTTCGCGCCATCTCTACCAGAAGTAACAGCAAAAGGATTTCTGGTAGTGATTGGGAAAGTCAATATATGATTTCTGTTGTGCCCTTGGATCCAAATCATCCTTGAAAATTAGAAGAAGTAGAGGCAGGTTTTAAACTAGTTCTTTCATGATTTGAACACATATTGATGTGCACATACCCCTGCATAAAAATACATGTACAGTCAGTTAATAGTAACACTCAAAGCATTGTCTGTAACAGCTATTAAGTATATGGGAAAGGACATGATCAGGTTGCAGGCAATGCTCTTGGGACAGTATCCTGTACTATATGCTAGATATATACTGTATATAGATATAGTTTGTGCTGCTGTTGGTAAAATCACATTATATTTTTCTGTGCATGAGTGGAAAGCATCAACACATGTGGTGTGATTACAAATCAGGGTAAAGAATAACCAAGGAAAAAACAGAGGACTTGTACTAATATTCCTTTGGGAAAGGAGTTAGATTTTGTTGATGGTCTATGGAACCTTGTCTTTTATTATGTAAGCTCTTGGGAGCAGTGCCCTCCCCCTACTGCTTCTTACACCATTATTAACATTAGTATTATGAATAGGGTGTTGGCATAACATACATTCTGGCTACTTCTTAAAACAAACTGGGACATTGCATCTTTTCCACGATTGGTCCTTGCATGGCAGATGATTCACCAGTTCACAGACAATGCTCCTGCATAATAGTGCAATGGTGCAAAACTATCCACTTAATACTTTACAATAGCAACAGTGCAATAGTTACATGTGAGGTTAAAGGGAAAGTCTTCAGATGTGAAGGTGGAATACAGGTTCAGGTGCCAAGATTTACAAAGTAGTTAGTAGTAGTTAGTGAGCCTAGTTTCCTGGTGTCCATGTCTACAACCAGGTCAAATTCAACAAACTGAATGCCTTTGTAAATAGCATCAATCTACACTCAATTCTGTGTCCATTCTAGTCCATTGTATTTGCAAAGAGGTGCCTTTAAATCTTTTAAAAGGTCTCGTTTAAAATAATAAGGTCCTCATACTTTCAGATACCAAAATAAATTCCATGCAAACAAATGAAACATTTCTGAGAACTACTGTAACCTGTGCAGCAAGTGAAGTAATTGTTCTTCTGAAACCACACAGGCCATCAGTTTTTTTGTCCAGTTTCACTTGCACTGGAATTGCATGGAACACTCTGGATTTCATGATATACTGTACATCCTGTAAATGGCAAGGTTGGTTACAAGTCATTTTTACTGACACACGTGAACAAAATACAACGAAATCAAAGTTTGAGTGCAAGCCTACAGAGCAATTAAATATTGTAAATATAGAGAAGTCATGTACTGGTTTCTAGTTCCATTTGTAACCAAGTCTGAGCAATACTTACCCTTAAAGGGATACTGTCATGGGAAAAATGTTTTTTTTAAAAAAAAAAAAAAAAAATCAGTGCTGCTCCAGCAGATTTCTGCATTAAAATCCATTTATCAAAAAAAAATGTATATTTGATTTTGAAATCTGACATGTGGCTAAACATATTGTCAGTTTCCCAGCTGCCCCAAGTCAGCTTCTGATGAAGTGACCGTTATAGTCACAAAACGCGTATAGCCCTGCTCTGTTTCATCCATTTTGCCATTTTTGAGTTTTCTAATGTATTTTAAATGAACTAATAAATCTGGATTTTATTTTACCTGTATTGGTAATCTCTATCCCTACCATTGAGCCAGTGATTGCGCCTTTAACCTCATTGAATAGTTATATAGGAGAACCTGCTGTGTGGTTGACTGTATTGAGTTGCTTTTAGCAGTTGCTATTAAATAGGGGTATTGGGGGTGATGTGTTTAGAGAGGGGGCAGGGGTACTGTGCAGTCAACCTAAAGGTAATAAATTGTTGGTTAGTATATTTCTCTTAATAGATATGTTTTCATCAAAATAGATAGATAGATCGATCGATAAATAGATGCAGAAACGTAACTAGAGGGGGCTGGGCCCTGGCCCAATCGCACCCCCTGCTCCCCCGGTAGTTACACCACTGGATAGATGATAGATAGATATATAGATAGATAGTGAATTTCATCTATGCATAAAATGCACAGTTCCTGTCATCTGTCAAATATCACACTTAAGCAGAAAAAAATCCCAAGGCACACAGGATAAATGCAAGCAAGCTGCCTTGCGTGTTTATTGCGAAATGCAATGTTTCGTGGTCACGCCCCTTTCTCAAGCATGACCCCGAACTGTTGCATTTCGCAATAAACAAGCAAGGCAGCTTGCTTGCATTTATCCTGTGTGCCTTGGGATTTTTTTCTGCTGGACTGTTTGTGAGGCGGCCGATCCTCTGCCTTTGTGCACCAGGTATCGTTCTACTAATTAGCAAAGGGTGTGCGGGAGCCAAAGTTGAAATATCACACTTAAGACAAACAGAACTAACTTTTTATTTGCACTATATAATCTTCACTCTGACAAAAACTGGCAAATTAAAACAGAAAAGGCAGGCCAGCATGAGCACATATTTCATATAACCGTAGCGATATCATTATTTTTATAATGTATTTCTGTCTTCCCCTTACTAGTGTTTGTTTTTGGCATATATGGTCTGCCATCTGTTAACATTTTATTTGCATTACACTAAATTATGAGCCAAAAGGTTTTGGCTTTCTTTTTCAGCGCATGTAGATTTCAGTTATAAATCGTTTTATTTAGCACCTCTACACAGATGGCGCTTGCAGTGGTGCCTTGGCTGGTATTTTAAATTCATTTGTTTGTCATCTAATATCTGTTACATTCACAAAACCTTATTAAGCATTTCACGTTTCCGAATAAAATAAGATATTCAAGAAATTCTGTTTTTATTTTAAAACATTGAACATTTTTAAACATAATAATAAAATATAATAATAATAATAAGGTTAGCCTGCCTAAGGGGATCCAATGGCTTAGATGACCCTGCCCAAAGCTAGTTAGGGTGACATTTGGGGAGAATGCTTGTTTGTTAGCTTACATACTTCTGGACTCTTCTGATGGCTATGCAGTAGGGATGCACCGAATCCAGGATTCGGTTCGGGATTCGGCCAGGATTCGGCCTTTTTCAGCAGGATTCGGATTCGGCCGAATCCTTCTGCCTGGCCGAACCGAATCCGAACCCTAATTTGCACATGCAAATTAGGGGCGGGAGGGAAATCACGTGACTTTTTGTCAGGAAACAAGGAAGTAAAAAATGTTTTCCCCTTCCCACCCCTAATTTGCATATGCAAATTAGGGTTCGGATTCGGTTCGGTATTCTGCCGAATCTTTCACAAAGGATTCGGGGGTTCGGCCGAATCCAAAATAGTGGATTCGGTGCATCCCTACTATGTAGGGTGACATCTGGAATAAACACATTTTCTTCCTAAAATCTTCTTGGAACTATTCCTGAAATACTGCACATAAATAGTAAAAACCTGAAGCCCAGGGCCACCCACTATACTTTGAGGGTTTGGGATTTTCTTTTTTGCTAGTAACCGTCCAAAAAACTCGACTTTTTAGTGGTGTTCATATTCTTTGGAGCATAGTTCAGATTTTATTTTCGTCTTTTAAACAGTGTTTGTCTATTTTAATTACATTCCCTCTTATTTCTCTAAAATCACTAACGCCTTGTTATATATTAAAGATCCAAACATAAAAAATGTTTGGACCTTTAATAAATGTTTACAAGATTCGGAGTGCTCAACCCTTCAAGAAAACCCTATGCAGGGTATCAGGTGCTTGCTCTGGTTGACCCTTTCCTGCTCACAGTTGTATGCTGGACCTTTAATAAATGACATGTTTAGCTCTGCTCACTATGTAAAGTCCTTTGCTTGGGAATATTACATCACTCATTATCATAATCATAATTTATTTATATAGCACCGACAAGATACGGAGTGCTTTACCTTAGTTACAACAAACAGGGAATCAATGGTGGATTACAGAGTACAATAGGATTAGAGGGCCCTACAAATTAGAGTTTACAAACTAAAGGTTAGGGCACAATTAAGACATTAGGATTTTAGAAACAATTTGTGATTTTTGATACAGCAATGATTAATTAATTAAGGTATGTTGAATAAGATTCTTTAAACAGGTGGGTCTTTAAGGAGCACTTGAAAGTTTGGAAAGAAGGAGAAAGTCTGACAGCACGAGGCAGAGAATTCCAGAGAAAAGCAGAGGCAGAGAGAAGTCTTGTATATGTGAATGGGCAGAAGTGATAAGAGGAGAAGCGAGGTGAAGATCAGAAGCAGAGTGAAGGTTGCATGAAGGAGTGTATTTGGAGATCAGAGATGAAATATAGGGAGGGGCTTCATTATTAAAGGCCTTGAATGTGAGTGTTAGTAATTTGAATTTGATTCTAGAAGAGATTGGGAGCCAGTGAAGGGACATGCATATGGGAGCAGCTGATGTTGATCGGGGAGATAGATGAATGAATCTAGCAGCCGCATTTAGAACAGATTTGAGTTGTGAAAGGCAACTTGTTGGAATACCTGTGAGGAGTAAGTTGCAGTAATCAAGGCGGGAGAAGATGAGAGACTGAATCAGTGTTTTAGTTTGAAATGAGATATGGTCGTATTCGGGCAACGTTGTGCAGTTGAATACGACAAGATTTTGCAAGTGTTTGGATGTGTGGTGAAAAAGACAGATGTGAGTCTAGTATAACTTCTAGGCAGCGTGCCTGTGTGGTGGAATGAAAGGTGGTGTTGTTTACTGTGAGTGATATCTGAGGGACAGGGGAAGATCTTGGAGGAAATATAATGAGTTCTGTTTTTGAAAGGTTCAGTTTCAGGTGGCGCTGTGACATCCAGGAGGAGACAGCAGAGAGTCAGTCTGTAACTTGGGAAAGGACAAAAGTAGAAAGATAAGCTAAGAAAAGGTAAGCATTAACACCTGCTCTGGAGTTTTGTTAAATATTTGGATGCAAAAACACTTTTCGATTGCACTGTTTTATTATTCCATTGTTTGCAAACTTTGCAAGGAGGTCGTTGAGGTCTGAAATTGATCAAAAAGTACACATACAATAAAAATATTGGTCGCTAATGGTTGCTAAGGTCTTTGCAAACTTTTTTTTCTTTAACATAACATATCACCTTCCCCCATAAAACCACTAAAATTTGAATTGTGATAAATGGGCCTCCCCATATAAACAGTATATTTCTATAGTCTGTATAGCTATTGTAAAATGTGGTGTGTCACATGGAATTCAGTCTATTTGCAGCAATCACATGTTTTTTCTGGCTTTGATTCCCTAATACCAAGGTTAAAATATCTAGTGTACCTGGGCATGATAAGATACTCATTGGGTCCTTTTATGTTACCGCCACTTCGTGATCTGTTCCCTTCTATCCTAAACATAACACAGTCTTAATGGGGAATGCCCTGATCTATCAAGTATTCCTCTAAGCTGGGGGTCCCCAACCTTTTTTACCCATGAGCCACATTGAAATATAATTAGAGTTGGGGAATAACGCAAGCATGAAAAAAGGTCCCGTAAGTGCCAAATAAAATATGTGGTTGACTATTTGGTAGCCCCTATATGTAATGAAGACCTACAGGAGGCTCTGTTTGACAATACACCTGGTTTTTATTCAACCAAAATTTGCCTACAAGCCAGAAATTCAAAAATAAGCAACTGCTTTGAGGCCATTGGGAGCAACATCCTAGGGGGTTGATGAGCAAAATGCACATTTACATTGCATTTGTATTTTTAGTGGATTCTGAGATATTTGCAATTAAGACTTCTAATACCAGACTTTTGGTGCAATTGAGAATCAGCTACCTTAGGGTTGATTGAAGCCATGCATAGAAAATGCATAGACAGTAAGGGTCGCTGATACTCTAGGCCTTTGATTTCTTACTACTCAAAAACCAAGACTCAATTTCCCCACCTATCTACAAATAATGATTGATAAAATTGTATTTACAGTCTAGACATTTTGTTTTTAACAAAGCATAGATGATAATGCAGGTTAAATAAAAATTCTAAAACTCCATAGTTGAGTACAAAAAGTCAAATACATTATTTAATATATTTATAAGGCCACACAGCAGCATAAAAGTTTTAGTAAAACATCACAAATGCTGCATATTGTCAATCAGAGCATTTAAGTACAGACTGCTGTATTGTATTATTCAATGCTTTTTAGTCAGACCAATATCTTGCAAAACTTTGCATATAATAAGCTGGGTCACAGTGGGAAAATATCTTTGTCCCTCTGCCTAAATCCTAGAATATGAAATGCAGTTCTGGTCTTAGATTAATAATTAGAGAATATTATAGAATTTGGAAAAGCCCAGAGATAGGAAACCAAATGAATGTGAGGTTGAAAAGATGTCGTTTAGGAGTACAGGTTGCCAACTGGAATTATATAATAGAGTAACACTTCTGAAGATCTTTTTAGCAAAAGGGCTGTATCAAAGACATCAACATCTTAAACTCTGTTAGGAGTTTTTTCTCTGAAATTATTTAATTTTAAATGTTTTACTGAATTATGTATCAGCAGAACTGAGAATGATCAGTAAGGAGTCAAGACTAGACATCGAGTCCAAGTCAACTTAATAGATATACATAGTAACATTGTAAGTAAGGTTGAAAAAAGACCTACGTCCATCAAGTTCAACCTTTTATTTTTTTTTTTAATCTGCGTAACTGCTAGTTGATCCAGAGGAAGTCAAAAAATCCATCTGAAGCCCCTCCAATTTGCCTCAGAGGGTGGAAAAAATCCTTCCTGACTCCTAAATGGCAATCGGATTAGTCCCTGGATCAACTTGTACTATGAGCTATCTCCCATAAGTGGAACTAACCTTGTTTAATTCTACCCACTAGATAAAGCTAAGTATTTAAAGCTGGTAACATGGGAAATAATCAATTAAACTGGATAAACAAAATATTCTAAAATATGAAACACAATTATAGCAGCCCTGTTGGTTGGTGTTTCTATAGGTGGCATATAATGTTGGTTGTAATGGTTAGTAGGGGTAGTATTACCTCATATAAATGCTCCTATAATTTTATAGAAAGTAAACACAATAGTTGTATTGTTTATCCTTTTCCTTCAAACTAGGCACAGGGCTCTGAACTTGTGTTCAGCAATAAATAGTAAATTTATAATTCAGAGGTTGGATAACGGGTTTCTGGATAATAGATCCCATACCTGTAATACATTTTATGCATCGTTGGTGTCACTACTTTAATAAGAAATTGCTTTTACACTTTTCTTTACAGTATAAACTTGTACAGTTATGGGACCTGTTATCCAGAATGCTCAGGACCTGGTTATTTCTGGATAATGGATCTTTCTGTAATTTGGATCTTCATACTTTGTCTACTAAAAATTCATGTAAACATTAAATAGACCCAAAAACCTGGTTATGCTTCCATTAAAATTTTTGATTATTTCATTATAATGGAGACTATTGGAGACCAGGGCCGGATTTACATAGCGGACGCCCCTAGGCCCACTGCCATTTGTCGCCCCTGTCCCCTTTATTCGTGCAAATTTTCATGGAGCTTGTATCTCCTGTGCATCCCCAGTGTTTTTGAACCAATGTGGGTGTGGTTGGGCAGCATGCCGCCCCCTTAAAATCCTGCCACCCTAGGCCCAGGCCTAGGTGGCCTTCCCACAAATCCGGGCCTGTTGGAGATGCCCATTCCATAATTTGGAGCTTTCTGGGTAACGGGTTTCCAGATAATGGATCCCATACCAGTGTGTGTATATATATATCTATGTGTATATATATCTATATATATATATATATCTATATACACACATATATATATATATACACACACATATATATATATATATATATATATATATATATATATATATATATATATATATATATATATATATATATATATATATATAACTTTCTGTTAGAAATATCACACTTTTATCTAATCCATTTTATAATGGCAATACCAAAAAAAAAAAACATTTTGGGTGCCACTGGAGAGCAATTCAAATTTATTACAGTACTTCCAAAGATTCAAAAAAAATCAGTAGAAATATAGTTTAGGCATGTTTGTCATTCTAGTAAGTATGGACAGAGCTGCATAGCATTGGTTTGGTTTGGTTCATTAGATAACCATTAATAATTATGAGTATTTTACTGCAAATAATAAGATGAAACTTAGATTTTTACCTAGGTGCAATGTCTTGATTATTTGAATAATAAGTAAAAAGTGCTTATTTTAAATATATGAATTAAAAAAATTTTTACTTAATTGTTCATAGTTTATAAAAAAAATAGGATTAGAAATATTCAAATGAAATAATTAGCAGCTGCAGTGTTGTTCTAATAATTATTTGCAGTTTTTTTGTACCCCGTTAAGCTTGTTGTATTAACAATTGAACATAACATAGTAGCATAGTAGATAGGGTTCAAGTTCAACCTTTTTCAAGATTTGTTGATTCAGAGATAAAATAAAAAAAGACATTAAAGACACTCCAATATTTTTCTAAGAGGGAAACAAGGTTTAGTACAACCTTGTTCTAAATTTAATTTCAGTACATTAGTATGTTCTCATTTTCTAAAAAGGCATCCAACCTGCTCTTGAAACTAAGTTAATCAATAGAACAGCCATGGGGAGAGATTTCTCACTGTAAAACACACTTTTGGCATCTTAAGATGAGAGGCTGCTGGTGAATAAAGCATCTGAGAGTAGTGATAAGTCGATTTTTTTGCCAGGCGTGGATTCATGATGAAATATTGCATTCATTTCATGATTGAGCATTAAACTTCAATGAATTTTTGGTGTGAGAAAAAAGCACCCATTGACTCCAATGTATGGGGGGGAAACGGTGAAAAGAGCCCATTGACATTAATGCATTAAAAATTTTTTTTGCTGTTTCAAGAAGACAGGACAAATACACTCATCACTAGCCAAGAGTTTATTGTATGCCCCCCTTGTATATTTATAAAGAGGAATCTTATGCCCCTTAAACATCTGCCATAAACAACCCCAACTTAGCCAAACTTTCCTCATAAAGGAGACTTTGATTGCCTTTAAGAAATAAAGACCACAACTGCACTGCATATTCTAGATGGGGCCTTACCAGCATTTTGTTAACAGGAAGTATGACCCTTTCCTCCTGTAAATCTATTCCTTTTAATACAGAACAAACCCTTGCTGGCCCTTCCTGCTACTGTCTGTTATTGCTTGCTAAAGTTAATTTCGGTATCCACAAGTACTGCCAGGTCCTCCTCTATTAAGGAAGTGTCTGACTTAATTCTATTAAGAGCATATGCGGCTTGCATATTGTTGTATCCCAAATGCAGAACTTTACATCAACACTGAATCTCATCTACCACTTAGCTGTCCCAATCTACCAGTTTGTCCAGATCTTCCTACAAGGATGCCACCTCCTGGATATCATTCATTTGGCTGCATAGTATTGTCATCAGCAAACACAGATACATTGATTACAATACCCTCCCCCAAGCCTACAAGAACAAAATAAAAAGTTGGCCCAATAGAGAATCATGTAGGACCCAACTAGGAACATTTCTCCAAATAGAGAATGTTTCATTGACAACTTCCCTACACAATATTAACGTCAGTTTTCTATTCATGTACAAACAGAATTACAACTAGCAACAAGCCTTAGCTTAAACAGTAAACTTCTATGTGGCACTTTCTACAAAACTTCTATTTGATTTTCCACATATTCTAATCTTTAATTACCATACAGTATATGCTGGCCTGAACATTAATTAAAGCTTTTGAGCAACCTGAAGCTGTTTCTTACATTCCTTGTTCTTTTCATGACAGTATGATATGCCGACATGCTCTCTCAGAGATAATTAGACTAACGTGTAGATTGTTTTTCTGTATTTCTGAGCAAATCTCAGAGCTAGGTTCTCATGGTATAAATGAGTTATCCTACTTTTCTAGTGTAGATTAAATTAAATCTACAATAATATTCTATACACACCAAATCAACGTTTCAGTAACATATTTTGGTCTATATATTAGGTGTTGACATAATACAGCAAACATCTCAGTTCTCTTCTAATACTACAAAAATTGTATATTTATTTTTACAGTTGTGTTTTACATCTGTGTGGTTCTTGTTTTCACTTGTTAAAAGGACAGAATAAGAACTGTACAAATTACAGACATAGCGTTATGCCTTTCAGCCCTTACAAGCAATTTGTTTTTGTCAACCATTTACAAACACCTGATTAGGGATCTGAGGTTTGCGGAGGAGCCCTATTTACCCAAGAGATGTTGAGTATGTATTAGCATTTTACTGATACAGAATGCTTATGAAAAGAAATGTTTATATAATGCAGACAAAACCTTAATGCAATGCAAGCTCAAAGAGAACATTAAAATGCAGAGGCACATTTATTATAGACTGAACTGGAGAATGCTGAAGAATCCCCAGCAGTTCAATCTAATTTAATAACAGATTCCTGACCATCAGGACAGTCAGGAAAGTTTTCAATGAATTGACACATGGGAAGGCACACTTATCAAATTTTGAATTTGGTAAAATTTTGAGTTTATTTGAAAAAAAAAAAAACCCCTCTAAAATTCCCAAATGCAAATGTTTATTTATTAAAATATTAGAATATAAAAAACTTGAATGCATCACATTTGTATTCTACTCAATTTTTGCAATGAGTCTACACAAATATGCATACATTTTGCCTAGAACAACTCTTATTGACATCTACGTGTACACACAAGCTTTTAGATGCCAATGTTTTATATTCAAGTTTGTCGGATTTTATTCAATTAATAAATATCAAACATTCGAATTTTGGAAACCATAATTTGAACTTGGGTTGTTTTGCACAAACATTTGAACTCAAATGTTGGTAAATCACCCCTCCCCAGTAAAGTGGATTCATTTTTCAGTTCACCAGAATGTGTTCTATTGCTTTGAATCAAAAAGATACAGAATGATAATAAATTTACCCATTTGGTCTGGCTATTTTGCAAACAAAATTTACAACCCACTCAATGTACCTCTTAAGTTTTATGTAAAAATAGTATCTATAGTTACTAAATACATCTACCGGTATTACATTTTAAAAAAAAACTTTTTTATCATAATTATGATGCATTAATTACTGTAATCCTCCCCCAAAAAGAGAGTTAAGAAAGGTTGAAAATGTTGTACATTGAGTTAAAACGTCAACCGTAGCTCACTTACATTTAGAGGTCCATTTATCAAAATTCTGATTAAAGTTGTTTTAGAGATTTTAGAAACCACAAAAAAAACCTTACGTTTTTTCAGTAAATGCAAATGTAGAAACCCAAAAAAAACTCTAAAGGCTTGAACTACAGAAAGATTTTACAATTGACCAAGGACAAATTCCATTGACTTCTACATGACCAATAGCTATTAGATGGTTAGAACTTTTGTATTAATGTTTTTATTGTTTGATTAAAAAAATGTTGTTTATAGTAATTAGTATAATCCACAATCTTTAATGTTAAAAATACGATTTGTAAAAATTAACTAAATATGAACATTTGTAAACCAACCCCATAGCATTTCTCAAATAACATTAATAACAAAAAAATCAAAAAAAGCAAGAACAAAAAAAATATTTTGATATGGAATTCTATGACTTGATTTCCCTTTAAGAAAATTAACTGATGAGACTTTTACAAAATAACTTTTAACCCTCCAATCATGTTACCATTTTTTAAAAAAATTGATTGGCATTGTTTGATTTGCTTTTAATAATGAAGCACAAAATCATAATGAGTATATTACAAATGCAGTATAGAAAACTGGCATATTATTGTTTGTCTAATAAATGTGATAATCAACAATAGTTGTAATCAACAGATTGCTTTGAATGTAACTTGTCATTCATTGAACTAGGTGACCCAAGCCTTTAATAATTCATTTGATTCCAGTGCAGGAAAATAGAGTCATGTGTTTGCTATATCAATGTGATCTTTGTTCTGTGCCTACAGCACACTATGGGGTCAGTTCATGAAAAAGCAACAATTTCACATATCAATTAGATCTACTCAATCCTTTTGTCCAATATAGTGATCTATTAAGTAATATTTTATAGAAATTTGCACAGAAGCAATAAAAAATAAAGATCCTCGTTTTTAATGGGTTTATTAAAAGTGCATTTCTCTTTGATAAATAATGGAAGAATGGGCAGTGAGGTTGTGGAATGCCCAACCTGTTGATGTGATGGCAGATCCTATTAATGCCTTCAAGAGTGGCTTGAATGATTTCTTGATGAAGCATAATATCCAAGGATACAGTAATCTTCAGTTAGTATAGCTATTGGTTTATAGTTATGTGAGTATATAAATAGGTCAGGATAAGTATCTGTATATATGCATACAGAGGTTCATTTGGAAAGGTTGAACTCAATGGTATTTTTTTACCCAACTTAACTATGTCTGTAACTTTTCAATGAAGAATTATACATATACCAAGAACTTCCCTGCTTTTGAAATATAAATAAAAACAGCTTATATAAATAAAAGTGGCAATAGTTATGGCTATCACAAAAGTGGAGCTGGAACAGCGTGGAAAGTTGGAGGGGTTCAGGTGGCAGCAATGAGGCCAGGGCAATTGGTTGCACCAAACTTGCTTTAATGTGCAGTTCAGGTTGACCAGTAAATAACTAGTGTATCTCTTATAAAATGAAGTTACACACCAATACAGGTACTGGATCCTTATTCAGAACCCCGTTATCTGAAAAAATACAGGAAGGCCTTCTGTCATAGAGTCCATTTTAAGCAAATAATTCTAATTGTTAAAAATGATTTCCTTCTACTCTCTAATAATAAAACAGTAGCTTGTACTTGATAATAAAGCTGCATGACATAGCAAAGCAATACTACAGGTATTATCACAGGTGGTTATCTGGAAACCAGTTATCCAGAAAGTTCCAAACAATGGAAAGGTTGCCTCCAATAGACTCCATTTTATCCAAATAAAAGTACTTTCCTTTTCCCTGTAATAATAAAACAATACCTTGTATTTGATCCAAACTAAAATATAATTAATCCTTATGGAAGCAAAACCAGCCTATTGGATTTATTTAATGTTTACATGATTTTCTAGTAGACTGAAAGTATGAAATTCCAAATTACAGAAGGATCCATTATCTGGAAAACCCCAGTACCCGAGCATTCTGGGTTACAGGTCCCATACCTGTATTAGGGTTCTTTAATGTTTAAATATTTTTTAGCAGATGTAAGGCATTGACACCCTGGTTGTTAAAAGACACCTTATCCAGAAAACCCCAGATCCCAAACATTCTGTATATATATATATATATATATATATATATATATATATATACATGTTGTATATATGTATATATATATATATATATATATATACACACACACATTGGGTGATTAACCAAAACCACTTACAAAAGCCCAGCATATAAGGACATTCACAAGGCACTTGTGCCTGGGGTCTAGATGCACTCTGCATTTAAATGACTTAGGATGCATACCTGCCCAAGAATTTTTTATCCCTCCAAAAAGACCTGTGTTCCTGGTGTAAAGTACAGAGCAGGGTGGAAAAACATAGTGGTTTACTCCTATTTTATTGCATGTGCATCCTGTATTGAACTCTGTAAATGAGGCTCATTCGGTTTGTTTTTGTTCCTAAAAATAATGGTCACACTGAGCTTCCTAAATCGAAGATTTATGAAGCAAATGCTCGACAAGAATCCTGATATTCCAAAGGAACACATGATATTAAATCATAATTGTAGAAGTTTTAATTACAAGGAAAACTATTGCATTTTTTGATGAGAGACTTCTTCAAACATCATTTGCTTTAATATTTTGTTGGTAACATGTTGGTCATCTAAGAACTGTAACTATTTTCAAGGATTTTAAGTATGAAATAATCTATATATTGGTAGTAATAGTTGAATATTATAAGTGGGGATGTACCAAATCCAAGATACTCTAAATCTGAGCCTTTCAGCAGTATATCTAGTATAGGTAAATCTAAAAACAACTGGACTTGCTTAGTAATCAATGAAGACGTTTCACTACTCATCCGAGCAGCTTCTTCAGTTCAGCAGGATTCGAATTCACCAAAATCCAAGTGCCTAGATGAACTGAATGTGAACCCTAAAAAAGTATAAAAATGTTCACAAGGTGCATGCACACAACAATTTTTGGTATGCAATGTTTGCAGCATATTTTTTTTTTAATCAATCTGATGCTAATTTAGATTTAGATTCAGCTGAATCCTATGTAAAAGAAAAGAGGATTTAGTACATCTGTAATTATAAGGTATAATAAATAATATTTTATAATTTTAACGATTCTGAATGGAATGATTCTGACATTAAAAATATAAAATTCAATACTGATCATGATCACAGAAATATATATTTTAGTGGCTGTGTTTGACGGTTTCTGGGTAGCTCTACTTTGAATAGAAATGGTCACATTAAAAATTTGAAAATATAATTATTTTCCCCACAAAAATGTCTCTGCCGTGGTTTACAAAATATTCATCTTCCCTTCAGTAAAATTACCCAGAAAGGAAGAGAGGAGCAGTGATCGCTAAAGGCAAGCTATAAATATAACTGAGCCTGCTCTGCAGTACTGAATTCCTATATGTTTGTAAGCTCCCTAAAGGTTGTCATTATTTCCTATTACTTTTACTGGATTAGCTGCCCTATTTATAAGGCTCCTGAAAGTTTATGAATAGTTTTTGCTTAAGGGAAGTCACACAGGTAGTGCTGCAGTATTTCAACATAAATGCATCCTCAGACTCTGTTTACTTCTAACAGAAAACTGTTTGTAATAAGCCTGCCCATGTCTGTGGTTTTGGGTAAATTAGAAACTCACTGCTACATACTCTAGCCCTTACATAAGCAGTCTGAAATGGGCTTTAAAAAAAACAGACAATAGCAGCATTCTATTTGATAAAATCCAATTATTGCATTTTGTTTAGTCTCTGAAAATTGTAGCTGGGAACTTAAGATAAAAAAGGGACCAATTCTCATTATTTACTCGCAACTATTAGTCTGATCGACCTCACTAGTGATGGGCAAAACCGCAGAGAAAATTCGCCAGCGTCAAAAAAAAACGGACACTGGCGTAAAAAGAAAAAAAGGAGCCGGCATCAAAAATGAGACGTTGCTTCACAAAATTCCGTAGGAAATTCGCATATTTTTTGGCAAATCGAAATGCCCTAAATTCACCCATCACTAGTCCTCACTGTATATTGTAGTGCCATGCGCACAATCCCCAGTATTTTAATTGTGCTTGTGGTGTCCCCTATTGGATTTTTGTTTTAATTAATTTGATCTAGCCAGGTTATTTGGTGGGGAGTGGAGGTCTAGTGCATACCCTTCTAAGCACTGGTGTCCCACATATTGTTTTAAGAAACTTTTCACAACACTTTGACCAGTTTTTTTGCTATTTGTCTTACAGAGAGGGTTGATGAAGGTTTTTTTTATCACCAAAATGAAATCAAATCACAAACGCTGTTTGAAGTGCAGTATCCAGGGTCGGACTGGGCTAGCAGGTCACCAGAAAAAAACCTGGTGGGCCCTGCCAACCAAGACCTGCTCATCACCTGAGCAACAACCGTTTGTATTTTAATCTGCACGAATAAGAATATCCCTGAATATAAACCTACATTATGCTTAGAGGTAGTTTAAATATACACTCAGCTACATTCAAGCACACCTATACTCATCTCGTGGTCAGCCTATGCTTTATATGGTGGATGTAGGCTTGGGAACAGCAGTAAATTTGCTGTGCCATGCTCCCAACTCCATTGGACCTTGCAAAATGTTTACAAATGCATTCAAATAATGTTGTTGAATAATGTTGCACACAATATTCCAAGATGGGCTGCCAAAATAAAACAATCTTTCATGGAACCTCAACTAGCAAAAATTTTTTAGATATATTCTGTACTTTAGTAACATCAAAAAATGAAATTGTTTTAAAGTAATGAAAATATAATGCAGTGTTGCCCTACACTGGTAAAACTGCTGTGTTTGCTTCAGAAACACTACAATTGTTTATATAAATAAGCTGCTGTGTAGCAATGGGGGCAGCCATTCAAAGGAGAAAAGGCTCAGTTTGCACAGCAGATAGCAGATACGCTCTGTAGAACATAATGATGTTATCTGTTATCCACTTTTTAACCTGTGTCATATAGCCTTTTTTTCAATTTCTGCCATTGCTACACAGCAGCTAGTTGATATGAACAATATTAGTGTTTCTGAAGCAAACAGATCCATTTTACAAGTGCAGGGCAACACTACATGATAGTTTCATTACTTCAAAATACTTTTTTTTTTAAGTGTTACTGTTCCTTTAAACTGTGGCCTGAAGACACGGAAGGTCAGGTGGCACAGACATAGTTACATAGTTAAATCAGGTTGAAAAAAGACAAAGACCATCAAGTTCAACCCCTCCAAATGAAAACCCAGCATCCATACACACACCCCTCCCTACTTTCACATAAATTATATATACCCATATCTATACTAACTATAGAGTTTAATATCACAATAGCCTTTGATATTATGTCTGTCCAAAAAATCATCCAAGCCATTCTTAAAGGCATTAACTGAATCAGCATCACAACATCACCCGGCAGTGCATTCCACAACCTCACTGTCCTGACTGTGAAGAACCCCCTACGTTGCTTCAAATAAAAGTTCTTTTCTTCTAGTCTAAAGGGGTGGCCTCTGGTACGGTGATCCACTTTATGGGTAAAAAGGTCCCCATCTATTTGTCTATAATGTCCTCTAATGTACTTGTAAAGTGTAATCATGTCCCCTCGCAAGCACCTTTTTTCCAGAGAAAACAACCCCAACCTTGACAGTCTACCCTCATAATTTAAGTCTTCCGTCCCTCTAACCAATTTAGTTGCACGTCTCTGCAATCTCTCCAGCTCATTTATATGCCTCTTAAGGACTGGAGTCCAAAACTGAACTGCATACTCCAGATGAGGCCTTACCAGGGACCTATAAAGAGGCATAATTATGTTTTCATCCCTTGAGTTAATGCCCTTTTTATGCAAGACAGAACTTTATTTGCTTTAGTAGCCACAGAATGACACGCTGAGAATTAGACAACTTGTTATCTACAAAGGCCCCTAGATCCTTCTCATTTAAGGAAACTCCCAACACACTGCCGTTTAGTGTATAACTTGCATTTATATTATTTGTGCCAAAGTGCATAACCTTGCATTATCAACATTGAACCTCATTTTCCAGTTTGCTGCCCAGTTTTCCAATTTAGACAAATCACTCTGCAAAGTGGCAGCATCCTGCATGGAACCTACAGTTCTGCACAATTTAGTATCATCTGCAAAAATAGAAACAGTACTTTCAATGCCCACCTCCAGGTCATTAATAAACAAGTTGAAAAGCAAGGGACCTAGTTCAGATCCCTGCGGTACTCCACTAACAACACTGGTCCAATTAGAAAATGTTCCATTTACCACCACTCTTTGTAGTCTATCTTTTAGCCAGTTCTCTATCCAGGTACAAATACTATGTTCCACGCCAACATTCCTTAATTTAACCAGTAACCTTTTGTGTGGCACTGTATCAAATGCTTTAGCAAAGTCTAAGTAAATCACATCCACTGCCATCCCAAAATCAAGGTCCCTGCTTACCTTCTCATAAAAAGAAATTAAGTTAGTCTGACAAGATCTATTACGCATAAAACCATGCTGGCACACACTCATAGTATTATGATTTGCTATAAAGTCCAGTACCTTATCCTCTCTTTTGAATTTCCTCATGCGTGAACCATGCATCATTAGTTGTATTACTAGAATTGGGACTATTAAGAAGGAAACCTTTAATAACTGGTTCCTTATTTGTGTAGACAGACGAAAAATATGAATTCAGAATCTGCGCTTTTATTTTGTTTTCATCAACCAGCTGACCCCCCTCTGAAACTAAAGGTCCCATCCCTTCCTGCTTAATTTTTTTACTATTAACATATTTAAAAAATAATTTTGGATTCTTTTTACTGTTTGCTGCAATATCCTTTTCCATATCAATTTTAGCTTGTCTTATAGCTTCTTTGCTTGATTTATTGGCCTCCTTGTACCTTATAAATGATTCGGCTGACTTCCAATTTTTGTTCCATGTTTAACCCTGTGAAAAGCATTTCCCACTTAATATGTTGCAGAGATGCCCTTATACTGTCAAAGTTTGCACATTTGAAATTTGGTGTTTTAGTTACTCCCTTATAGAATTGCTTCTGCAACAGAATCTCAAAGGAGACCATGTTATGATCACTATTCCCTTAATGCTCACCCACACAAATGCTAGAGATGATTTCAGTATTCAGTATTATTAGTTATTACAAGGTCCAAAAGTGAGTTATTCCTAGTAGGTTCTTGAACGAGCTTGGCAACCCCATTACCCCAGTCAATATCTGGATTATTGAAGTCACCCATGGCAACAACTTGACCCAGCTGTGAAGCCGCTGGTATCTGCAAAAGTAGCTGGGATTCATACTCGTCACTTATACGAGGTGGTTTATAGCATACACCAATGATAATTCTCTTTGTAACATTTTGCCCAGTCAAAATCTCTACCCAGAGGGATTCTACACCCTCACCAGTGCCATCTATGGTTATTTCTTTAGCGCATGGCTTTAATTCAGGCTTTATACTTTCATACTCCCATCATCATCACACAATCTGGCAAATTTGTTGCACTGTATAAGCTTCGGATCAGCCTCCATTTTCCTTTTGCCCACCTTAGATTTTCTAACTGTCACCCAGCTAACTGCCTCAACATCCTGCTGCTGTTCTGTTCCGCCCAAACTATCTGACCCCGCTAGGTCCTGCTCAGTGAGCAAGAGACTCCTTTCAAGATTGTCAATCGACCGCAGTGTTGCAATTTGTTGCTCTAGTGCTCTAACTCGAGCCTCCAAAGTGGCAATTTGCTCACAACCACCACAGAGGCAAGCATTTTGGATCTCTTGTTCCAAATCTGCATAGATATGGCACTGAGTCAGACCTTCAATCTTGCTAGCACTTATTATCCCAGTTACAGATTAAAACAGGAATAAAAAAATAAATAAAATAAAAATTAAGGTTTAGAACAAACTTTTGACCTAGTTTGAACCTCCTTTAGTTTGAAACTCCGGTGTTTGTAACTCCACTTACAGATCCCCCACTTAACTCCTGTGTTTGTAACTCCACTTACAGATCCCCCACTTAACTCCTGTGCTTGTAACTCCACTTACAGAGCAAACACTTACAGAGCAAACACTTACAGAGAAGCTAACACTGGAGTCCCAGGAGTTCTATTTATACAGTCTGTTCAGGTGCAACTAATCAAACCCCACCCCCTCAAACTGAGGGAAAACTAACTGCAAAGTAAAGCAGGTTGTGACAAACTTGCTGTAAGCACACTAACACACCAGACTTTGCTATTTAGCATCCAAGACAGAAAAAAAAACCTATAAAAAACGAAACTGCAGTATTTAAATATAAAACCTTACTATAAAATAGCAGTTAATAGCAAATACTTATCCTTTTCAGTTGATGTGTTTGCTTTAAGTTGCTTTTTCAGCAGCTTGTTTCAAATATATCTGAAGTTATCTGAAATAATGATATAGTTGAAAGGTGGAAGAGCAAGATACAGGTCAGAGCAAGATACAGGGAAATTAGACTTCCACCTTGTGCTCTGGTAGACAACTTCAGATTTTAGAGGCAGCACAACTGTTTTTTGGGCTCCTATAGGGCAGTGATGTAGCAATGAAACATGTAATGGTATACTGGCAAAAATGCAAAATGCTGCACTAAAGGAATGAAAGAAAAGTCAGATACTGAACATCCACTAACAGTAAGAGAACATTATGAGTCATTAATCAAACATTACCATACATGGCCTCTTGATTATTCCCATATATATCTGCTTGTGATAGATGGTAGAACAATGAGGCATGAACATTATTCACTTGTATTTTACATGACATTTAGAGAGACAGATTGATAATAGATGTGCTGTAGTTCCTCATTATTTAGAATTCAGGTTATGTATAACAACAGTCACTTCATTTTAGATGGGCAGGTTTTGGGAGATATGTGGTCTACATTTGTTATGTGTCATTCTGAACTGGCGTGCTTTGTAACTGTCAGCAGCAAAGGAATGTAAATACATATGTTAGTACATACACATCATATAAATAATTACATTCTTGAGGGTCTTCTTTTCAGTAAAATACCCCCTACACATACATTTAACATACAAACAAAAACAACTCACTTTTATAACAGGTGGCACTTTTTGGTCAAGTTCACATTAAAGCGATTTTGACTCACTGTTACAAATAGTTCTTAATTCTCCAGAACAGAACTAGCTGTGCAACTGACTCTCAGAGCAGAGAGAACCTACTCCCAGGCTGCACCTCTTTCATTACAGGTGAAGCTTATCAATCCCGCACCTGACCAGGCACTTAGAGCAGGACCCCACAGGCGCAAAAACGCAAGAGTCACGTCAAATGCGACAGAAATAAGGTAAGAAATAAGAGTCGGATGGTGTCGCAGCATTGATCCGACGCGACACGACTGTTGGTACGCTGCATCTGCATTCGACAGTTGTGTCACGTCGGATCAACGCTGCAACTTCATCCGACATTTCCATCTCTTACCTTATTTCTGTCGCATCCGTGACATTTGTGTTGTTGCGCAGTGCGTCGGATCGCACGGAAATCGTCCTACAGTACATTAATTGTATATAATACACAAGAGCCATGAATATCCTGTAAATTATATCTCTATAATACACAAAAGCCATGAATATCTTGTAAATCATATCCTTATAAATGGTGAGTTCTGATGTTATCAGTTATAAACGGTGAGTTCTGATGTCATGTCTGTCACATGACTCACTGAAACTTGTGTATTATAATAAATAAAGTGCCCCCAGTTGCAAAATATGAGGATATTATAAGTTACCTCAGAGTTCCATGACCTGTATAAAAGCACTCGGCCATCGGCCTCGTGTTTTTATATGGTCATGAAACTCCTCGGTAACTTATAATATTCTTATATTTTCAAGAGGGGATACTTTATTCACTATATAAACCGTGCTTAGTAAGGTCATTGGTTATATTAGGAGCTGAGTGATGTCATTTCTGTCACATGACTTACTGAAACTAATGTATAGTGATGGGAGAATCTGACCTATTGCGATTCGCCAAAATAATTTGCCTAAATGCATTGAAGTATATGGGTGACAACATTTTTTTTGACACGTGACAACATTTTTACCCATTAGAGTCTATGGAAGTTATTTTTACTGCAAAACTTGGTGAAAAATTTTGCTAATCACTACTTGTGTATAATAATAAATAAAGTAACGCCTGAGGAAGAGGATATTACACGTCACCTCGGAAGTTCCATGACCTGTATAAAAACACTCAGCCTTCAGCTTTGTGCTTTTATATGGTCATAGAACTCCTCGTTAACTTATAATATCCACATATATTACATTAGAGAAGTTCTTTATTCACTATATAAACTTTGTTTTAAGAGGATATTCAGCCTTACATTATACATAATGCTATCAAGCAAAGACCAGTATATGATACCTTCAGATTGGTGGCTATGGGTCACTAGACCTAGTAGAACTTTTACAACTTTTATTACATTCCTTCCTTGAAACTAAAAGTGATTTCCTATATCTACTTAACATTCTGTAACTTAGACTACAATTATTAGAATCATGATTTCTGTGCCGTTGTATATGCAAATATCATTGCTGCTGCAAGCACACAAACAATTAAGCAAAGGATTATGCTCTTGAGCTACAGAAGCCACATTCCCCTATGAGCCACCATTTAATCAGCAAAGCGCTAACATATACTAATGATATAAGTATCTAGGGGCGGATGAAGGAAGATACCAAAGCAACTGGAGGTACAGTAAGTGTAAAGTCTTGTTAGTGAATAATAGTTGAAAACAAAACTGGAAAAGACAGAAAATAAATTCAATGAAGAATGATGTTGATCCCGAATGAAAGAGCACTTTGAAAAGATCAAAAATACTTAAATAGTTTTGTAACTTGTATGAAAAAAATATATTCAATGTGCTATTAGCTCAAACTGTTATTTTAAGGGTGTTTTCTCAATGGCCACAACTAGAGGAAGGCAGCAAAAGCATGTGCCTTGGGTGCAATCAGGAGGGAGGGAGGGATTGGCAGAAGTAGGGGAACAAGTGGAGAGCAGAAGTGGGGACTGGGGGGATTAATGGCCTCAGTACTTGATGAAAAGTTTAAAGCCTTAGGGAACAGGGACCCCTAGCAAAGAGACATACTAGTTTTTGCCACAGATCAGAGTGTTAAGGTGGCCATAGACGTAGAGATTTGCTCATTTTGCGATGTTGCCAAACGAGAGGATCTCTCCCCGATATGTCCACATTGAACTTGACAATATCGGGCTGGTCTGATCGTGAGCCCTAGGGCCCAACGATCGGATCAGAATGGATCCAATACAGGCGTTCGGATCGAGGGCTGCAAAAATGCACAGATATGGCCGCAATCCGACGGGATTTTTTAACCTGCCCGGTCGAGATCTGCCTGACTTTCAGCCATATATCGATCCGGGAAGCCCATCGGATGGCCCCACACACAGGCTTATAAGCTGCCGAATCGGTCTGTCTGCAGCCCGTGTAATTACACAGGAATATCTAATAATCAGAGTTCTGTGCTCTAGGAAGGAGAGATAGTGATGTTAGTAATCTCCAGTCAACAATTGAATTCAGGGATAATAGGGCAAAGTGTTCTTTTCCCTGAAAGGCATCCACTGAGTGGTACTCTAAGATAACACATCTGTTGGTCAGACTATACCTTTTTCTTATTGTGTTTCCTACCTCAATAGAGTATGAGTACACTGTATCTGCTACATTTGCCTTACTGGATCTATTTCTCTTATCATTGCACAAAGGACGCACCTCTTATTCTTATCTGGATGTTTATTAAATCCATTATTCATGTTGTAGAACCCCTTCTGCAAAGAGACAGTACTTAAATGGGTGGTTCACTTTTACACCCATTTTTAGTATGTTATAGAATGGCTTATTCTAAGCTACATTTCAATTGGCCTTCTGTTTTTTTATATATTTTTTTTAATTATTTGCCTTCTTCTGACTTTTTCCAGCTTTTAAATGGGGGTCACTGACCCCATATAAAACCAAATGCTCCGTATAGCTACAACTGTATTGTAATTGCTAATTTTTACTACTCCTCTTTCTATTCATATTACAGTCTCTTATTCAAATCAATGCATGGTTGCTAGGTTAAATTGGACCCTAGCAACCAGATTTCTGAAATAGCAAACAGGAGAGCTGCTGAATAAAAAGTGAAATAACTCAAAAACCACAAATAATAACAAATGAAAACCTATTGCAAATAGTCTCAGAATATCACTCTACATCATACTAAAAGTTAATTAAAATTGACCACTCATTTAATAGTTAAAGTTTAGCTACAACTTTTCCTAAACATATGTAACACATTTCTGGACTATCCAGGCCAACCAGCTAGTATACTAAAGCATGGGTTACAATGGACTCTAACACTTAAGGCAGGGTCTTCACAAAGTGGAAGAAATGAAGGTGCGGTGTAGTGCAACTACAACTCCCACAGGCTACTGTGCTTTAACCAATGACGAAATGGGCGCCAGGAGGTTCTTGCAGTCAAACAGAACAGAATAACTTTATTTGTCACAGACAAAATGATCCGCAGGTTACTTACATTAGTAAAGAGGTATTTTCAGAATATATAGGCACACAGCTCAGACAGTATTTTAGAGGTAGATGCAGGTGCCTTCCCTGAGGATGTAGTCAAGGCAGTACAGCGCACCTCCAGGCAGAGATAACTCACATGTGGTCTGGAGCTCACCCAGTGGAGGGGTCAGGGAAGAGAACCTAAAGCCTGATACCCTATCCATTGTGTCCCTTCGCTGTAGGCAAATCTTACAGCCTGGGAAGCTACTCCCTGCTACACCTCCTTGATGGAGCACAAAGCTGCTCTTTATATCTTTCCTCACTTACTCTCTTTCTTACTCTCCTAGAGAGTATATAACAATTATATTCCTGTCACTCACTAGCCTCATTCACAGTTTCATGCTCCCCGACTTCCACACTAGAGGTTCAGGTCCCTCTAGGGCAAACTGGCTTTACTGTTGTACCCAGGCTCAATGGAGACACCCAGCTGGATCAGTAACCAGAAGCCAAAGAGGTTGCAAAGTGTGATAGGAAGTAATCACAACACCTCCTGGCCAGTAGAACAACTATGCAAATTAAAACTAGCTACATGGGCATCTGCCCAGCAACTAGAGTGATCAGTAAGTGTAGGATTTAAAGCCATATGTGCACATTAACCCTATGTTTCCCTACATTCACACACACACACACACACACACACAGACACACATATTCGAAATATTTCCAATATTTGCAGTCTTCTACTTTATGAGAATAACTCAGCTCTATACAATAGTCAAATATTCCAGCATTTTCTGGAAAATGTCAAACTATGATGAAACTAATATAGCTTGACATTTCCGTAGCTTAGTCTTTTATAGGACTAGAAAATACACACTGAATCATCTATAAAAGCACATTGTCATCTATTAATTTTAAAGCAAAATCATTTTTTTGTGTTGGCATAATGAAATCAAAAGATTTACTTAAAATGCCACCTGCTCATTACAAAAGCTTTAATATTGGTACGGATTCCTGAACCATTTTAGCTGCTTTAACACATTGGAGTTTTTAGCCTGAGGTTTTGGAGGTGAAAACCCAAATTCATATCCTAATGTCAGTGTGGGATGCATGATTTTCAACAACTGTCATCTGTAGGGATGAGCTGAATTTCTCTTTCAGAACACTTAACATTTTGCAGAACATTTTGCAGCATATTGATACTGTTCTGCATCCAAACGGTAATACTCATTATGCTAATCAGAAGTCTTGTCATTACACTCCCATGTCACCACAGCAGCATTTGTGATCGTTTCGCTGGTGAGATGGCATGCCTTGTGTCGTTAAAACAAAAATGGGCATTGCAGACACTTTGCATTAGAGCTTCAATTTTCCTGAGCAATTCGTTCCATTTGAAACTATCGTTGGCAAAATGTTATTGAGAGAAAAGAAAAAGGGAAAGGGCTGGCTTGAGGATACATGTCTGGGTTGCTGTAAATCTCTCTGACAATCTTGAACCAATAGAGACAGAGAACACTGAATGCCAAGCTTGCATTTGAATTGTTACACTATGAGACAAAGTACAGCCACAAGACAATACTGAAAAGAGTTAACAAGACTACAGGTATCAGATCAGTTATTTGGAAACCCAGATCAGTTATCTGAAACCCCCGAATTACGGGAAGGCCATCTCCCATAGATTTAATTTTAATCAAATAATTAAAATAAAAATAATGCAGTAAAGTGGTAATAAAACAGTACCTTGTACATGATCCTAACTAATTCATAATTAATCATTTTTGGAGGCAAAGCAATTGGATTTATCTAATGTTTAAACTAAACATATAACAAAGAAGAATGTGCCAGTGTATTATAATTTTAAATTTTAAATCTGTTCCACTCCATTCCCAGGTAGTGCAGGGAATCGGCTGCACTCATCACATTGCACTGTAGGATAGGAACAAATCACCTGATAGGGACCTGATAGGGAACTGAAGCCTGTCTTTGCTTTTATGAATGCAAGACTGTGATTGGCTAAGCCCTCCTACTGTGCTTCTGGCAGGGACCATTAGGACAAGCCCACTCCTCATTTAAAACATGGACAGTTTCCAGAGAGGATCTGTGAGGAGCTCCAATAAAGGGGCCATTTTTAAAGATAATATTAACGTTTAGCCAAAAGTCAAACCAGCACCATATATTATTCATTATTGCCTACAATATTAGAATTCTTTTTAGCTATGCTATACGTCTCCTTTAAATTATTTTTTAGTAGACCTAAAGAATGGAGATCACTTATCCAGAAAACCTCAGGTCCCAAGCATTCTGGATAACAGATTTCATTCTGATTACCATGATTGTGCCATAATGACAATGCACCAGCATAAAATCATGGACCACAGAACATTTTCCCATTTTTCTGTATAGGAATCTGAGGAAAACACCATAAAATAGGTTTCCCTGAAATTATGACAGGTAAAAGACACATCCAACAACACTTTCAGGAGAAAAAGAAAAACTTGAGAAAACAGTAGCTGTGCTTTGTAATTTAAGTTTGGCATTTAGCTACTGAAGTTGTAAACATATGGGGAGATGTTTTACTACCTCAAACAATTTGCTTTAATGTTTTAATGTGAGTCTATACTGAGAATGATCTTAAACTATCATGTGCATAGCCAGGTTCAAAGAATGTATTTTTGTTTCCTGAAATATTATTCTTTTCTAGATGTGTTTCTAAAACCAAGGTCCATTTTATTGCCATTTTATGGTGCTTACTCAATGGAAGATTTTGGAGGATGCAGTCAAAATAAAATCAAATACTGATGGGCAAACTACATGAAAAATTTTACATCACCAGATAAAATCTGATGGTGTCTAATCAACGTTTTATTTCCCATTGACATAAATTGGTGCAAATTCACTAAAGGCAAATTCTCACCTGTGAAGGCTTCGCCACACTTTGCGCCAATTCACTACCATTATGCTAATTCACCAAAATGCAGCTGAACGATAGTCAGTTGGTTTCTGCCTATCGAAACTTCATTAAGTACATTAGGTACATATAGATCATATATATATATATGCCTTTAATGGAGATGTTGGTGCAAATGCTTGAAGTGGCCACTTATTATTCAAAATGTTCAAGAAAGCAAAATAAAGACAAAGGAGATTATCCATGAGCCCACCCTAAAACAAATGTGTCATGCCCCTCAAAGGGTTAAAACTTTTATCATTTTATTAACTTTTTGGCATACAGGATGTGATATCACTGACATGAGATTGAGGAGGATGTAGCTTAATTTTTTCAGTTAGGCCTAGCGACTAGCGAGGGAAACTCTTCTGTAAAATTCACACTTTAGTGAATTTGCGGAGTAACGATAGTTCACCTTGGCGAAAATTCACCTGGCTATAGGGCGCAAAACTGTGCTAATGACAGTCTCTTTCGCTAGCAAATTGTCTTCTACGCCTGTAAATTGGCAATGTCCCGGCATATGGGATTTCTGGCTAATTTTCACTAGAGTTGGCTACTTCACAAATCTGTCCCATCGAATGCAGATGCACGAACAAACCACAACATACGACTTTTCATTCAAGGGGGAACAGATTGTTTAGGACCCTACAAATGTCGCGCTGTTGTGTTGCATGGCAAGATCAGATAAAATCTGATCAGAATCTCCTGTGTCGTTTTACTTTAACACTTCCTTTCACATCTTTTGAATCCACTGCATTCATTTTCACTCATACTTACATACGGATTTAAAAATGTATTTTAAGCTTATAAATAAATTCCAATTTAAAAAGTTTTTTTAGAAATAATATATTGATGCACCTTTTTCTTTACTCTCTCGTAAATTACATAGTGAATAAAATACCCCCTATTGTAAAATATAAGGATATAATAAGTTGCCAAGGAGACCCATGACCATATAAAAACATGAGGCTGAAGGCCATATGTATTTATGCAGGTCATGGAACTCCAAGGTGACTTTTAATATACTCATATTTTGCAACAGGGGATGCTTTCTTTAGCATAATTCATTAGTGTCAGTGAGTCATGTGACCGATGACATCACTAAGCACATTTATAAGGATATAATTTACAGGATATCCATGGCTCTTGTGTATTATATATTATATATACATCTGTGCAGTAGCACTAGGTAGAACAATAGCCGTGTATAATGTGTTTCAATTATTGTTGCTGCTATATAATATTTTAGAAGTATCTTATTGATGTTGAATGTAGGAAGTTAAAAACAGATTTCATACAGACATATGGTAGCGTTCTGTTGTCTAATACATCGTGTCATCCTAACACTGCACGTACAACAAATACAAGAATAATTGTAGAATCCCAAGAAATATCATGTTCATTTTGAAATGCTGGTTCACCTTATAATCCAAGAAAATCAGTAAAAACTGAGAACTTGAGTGTGTTTGTGCTACACTATAATGGCAAACTGACTTACTGTCCATGCCAAGTTAAGTGAGGTCAGAACTAAAAGGTTGACCTTTAAGCCAGCACAATTCTCCTGTCTAAGACAGAAAGAACATATTAATGTACAGAGTGTAGAATTAAAGGGGTCACTCACCTGTAAGTTAACTGAAAGAATGTACTAGCATATTCTATTCTTAGCAGCTTTTTAAGTGGTCTATTTTTTGTTTTATATAAATTTTGAACTGTTTTCTCTTGAATACTTTTTCAACCTCTTTCCAGCTTTCCAGGGGGGGGGGGGTCACTGAACACAGCAGTCAAAACCATTGCTCTGTGAGGCTAAAATGTCAATCTGTATTACTTGTCTTTCTATTCAAACCCTCTCCTATTCATCTTCCATTACCTCATTCAAGCCACTTCCTGGTTACTAGGTAAACTGAATGAGGCTTAAGGTGGCCATAGATGCACAGATAATATCGTTTGAAACAAATTTTCGTACGATATTCGGTGCGTGTATGGTGGTAAAAGAGCCGACCAATATCGGTAGAAAACTTGGATAACGGTCAGCTCGTCAATCGAAAAAATTTTGATTGGGTGTATTTGAAGGAACCCAAACATCGGCCATTGTTAGTGCTGAATCGTCAGATACAGGCAGAATTCTATTGTTTCTACCTGTATACATAGAGAAAAAGAAGAAAAATCGATCAATGCACATTCCCATGTCCCCTGTCATATCAGTAATCTATGCAGATGTATGTATTTACAAAGACAGGGTTTTTTAGTTACAAAATGATGATCATAAGATTGATAAGCCACCATACCATGTCAAGGTAAAACCCATATGGCGGTCCCTAACTATTTACCTCTGGTCATAATATCACATGCTAAAGCCTCCCGGCATAAGAGCATTTCCTGAAATAAAGATCTCCCGACCTGGACATTGGTTTCAATCATAGGGCTTAGTCCTCCCCCACCATTAGCTTTCAAAGGGGAGAGATAACCTAGACCCCAGCATTGTATAGCTGACGATTCAGCCAGTGGCGTAACTGGATGCCAGGGCCCCCCTGCAAAAAAAATTCAGGGCCCCCTCTGCCCAAAATATAGGGAGAATTTCATGTATAATATCCCCAGAACTAATAGAAGGATGGCACAGTAGCAATTCCATGTATAAATACCCCAGAACTACCAATGTATAAAGGGGGGTATATTATAAAGTATGAGGAGGGGCAGGAGGAGACTATATGGGAGATCTCAATGTATATAGGGGGTATATTATAATGTATGAGGAGGGGCAGGAGGAGACTATATGGGAGATACCAATGTATATAGGGGGTATATTATAAAATATGAGGAGGGGCAGGAGGAGACTATATGGGTGATACCAATGTATATAGGGGGGGTATATTATAAAGTATTAAGAGGAGGGGCAGGAGACTATATGGGAGATACCAATGTATATAGGGGGTATATTATAAAGTAGGAGGAGACGGGGGAGGAAACTATAATATACCCCCTATATACATTGGTATCTCCCATATAAAGTATGAGGAGGAGGAGGGGCAGGAGACTATATGGGAGATACCAATGTACAGTATATAGGGGGTATGTTATAACATATGAGGAGGAGGAGGGGTAGGAGACTATATGGGAGATACCAATGTACAGTATATAGGGGGTATATTATAAAGAATGAGGAAAAGGAGGGGCAAGAGACTATAAGTTAGTGCAAGGTGTATGGGGAGTGAGTGTGTCAGGGGGAGCCTGTAATGTATTAGGAGCAGCTATTGGTCCAGGCTGGTGCCTCAGGGCTGCATTTACACTGTGTAACCCCCCTATGTGTGAGCAGCCACCCCATAAACTAAACTCGACCCCCTTCCCACCTGTGGCCAGTACCCAGCACTCACCCCACACACTAATCCGTCGCTTCTCTATTCAGACTGAGGCACACCCGAATCTCACATACACACAGCTACAGGTGACAGAAGCACATCGCAAGCCTCGCCCTGATACTAGACTCCACCAATTACAACACATGATTCGCACCCAGGCTCGGAATGCACTGGGCGCTGGTTACGTGTGGAAAGAACATGTTTTGTTGTGATGTGCTGCTGCTGGAATAGAGACAATGTCAGTCCATTCTCTCTCTCCCTCACTCGAGCCTTTAGTTACTTTTTATATTAACTATAATGAAAAACAGTTCTTATTTTGGACCAGTGGCGTAACTACCAAGGAAGCAGGCCCCGCCGGGCCCCCTGTACCCCCGGACCTCACCGCGACTGCGGGGTCTGCTTCATCTGTAGTTACGCCACTGGATTCAGCTCTACACGTGTGTATTGAAACGAACGACCTTTCTTGGAAAGATCTTTTCCAAGAAAGATCGTAATTGTTATGTCTGCGGCCACCTTTACTCCAGTAAACTCAACCTCAAAAACCAGATAGATGCTGACATTGCAAATTGGAGAGCTGCTGAAGACAAAGCTAAATTCAAATGTGAACTTCCTTATATGGATTAGATGTGGATTTCTGCAACAGGGCACTTTAAAAGAAAGCACACAGAACAAAAAGTTCACAGGATGACTATACCTAAATCAGTTTGAAAGCAGTCAAAAGAGATACATGCAAGATTATAATGGGAAGAGAGTTTAAGACTTTGGGGTTATGTACAGGGTTGGACTGGTGGTTGCAGGGCCCACCGGGGCTTTAGGGGTTTTGGGTCTGGGCTGATAGTTGTATAAGGCAATGCTGTCTAACATTTTACATGTAGTGGACCAATTATGCCTCCGAATATTCAAGGGCTGGATGAAATTAAATAATGATGTCATGCAACAAAGTCTAAAAAGCCTTAAAAAGAAAAAGGGGCCATAGCATTTGGAGAGTCCTCTCCAGTCCACAGGCCTCCAATTGGACAGTCCTGATATAAGGAATAAGCCTTGCAGAAGCGTACAGCCAAGACCAGAGGTTTTAAGAAGTTTTAGTCGTTTTCATGCAATATTTTCTTTAGTACTGTAATATACAGCACTGCAGAATCATCGATTGATCTATGCATAAATAATGTCTCATGTCTTATAATCTTCAGGGGTGAATGAAGTTAGGAGATTATTTGTAACAGAGTGCAGCAGTTAAACTGCGAGTAGGATTTCTCCGCAACTGATGATAATGGGACCAATAATTGTTTGGTCTCAATGATCTGAATACATATTAATGCAAATGAGACCTCTGAAGGCCTTCTTTTCATTACAATTACACATTATATTGCAATGCCATTAAATTGGAAAATAAATCAATTTTTCTAGAGTAGAGAATCAAACCTTGTTGCAGACTTGTTTTTAACAGAGTGTCTTTAGAGGTGCAATTATCCTCACAGACTTATTTATAGGCACTAACATAGAGATACATTAATTTTTGCAAACTATTTCATTTGAGCTGATATTTTTATTGCCCTTTTATAACTTGCACCACAGCACTGTACAACAGAAATCAGACAAAGGAGGATTTTAAACTAAAGGAATACAAACTGAAGGCCTGGCCCTGTATATACAAGCCCATTGTATAGTTGTTTATAGATTAATGGGCTTCTATCAGGATGCAATTTCCAAGGAAGACATGCCTTGCATCATAGCAGGGACAAAATATATTAGCAGTGTTGTTTTACTCAGTATTTATTTTTTTATTTTTATATTTAATACATTGTAAGCAGACAGCCTTGCTATAGAGTTAAAAAGACATGCTTTTAAATTATAATAATTTTTTGGGGCCTACTAGATCTTTGATGTTGTAAAATGGGTCCCTGGTGAAGGTGAAAACACAAACACAATAATAAACACAAATATAATAATTACTAAAGGGTTACAGAATATTTGAAAACATATGTGAACAGAAGTTTGCAATTATTTGTGCACTGTCCACAATATGTAATAAAAGACACAAAGTTTGCCCAATAAGATGTTAGAATTTGAACAGATGACTAGTAAATACTACCTGCTGATTGCTATGGGTTACTGCCCCTTGGCAAACTTAGTGCCCTATTATTCTTCATCTATTCTTCACGTTTTTTCGTGAACATTGATCGAGTAATCGGCATAGAGAAACATACCAAACAATCAAAAATAAGTTGGTCCTAGAAACCCATTCTGGCTAAGCCCAAACTAGAGCCAACAAAACAAACTTTTTAGGAGTAATTTAATCTGTTTTAAACCTTTGCAGTGACTTGGAGGTAGATATTCTTTGGAAATTCCTCTTTAAAATGATAACATATTAGCTGGCTGCACTGAGAATGTGCAGTACTCATTTTATTTATGATGTGGTTACGTTATCATATTAAACAGTTTTTTTCTTCATTTTATTAACACAGATCCCAAGACTTTCCATTGGAACATGGTGTTTATGCTTTTGGGGAAGGCAAGTCAAGTTCAGTGTTGCTAACAATGTCATTTTCTTTTTTAATCTTATTTGATTCCTTACGGCCAAATTATTATTAACTCATAATTTATGTATTTGTTGCAAAGTTTGAAAGATAGTGCTGAACAAGAGAAAAGGGAAAATTAAATATTTATGATAAAGAAAAAGAAAATATTAACGATAATAAGAAACTCTATATAACTTGGCCAAACAAAAATGGAAAGATATTGTAAATACTGACAGCACAATACTTTTTTTGCCAAAAAAAAAAACCTTCAGTAACTTCTTTAGAAGAAGGACATCTATTTCAATAGCTGAGCGAACTGTAACATTCAAAATGTGCAATTTTCTGTAAGTGGCAATTTTACTAAGGACAGAAATGATATACTGCATGTGGATCCCTGAACGCAAAATCTCTCTACAAGATCAATCAAGTCATACAGTTTAGATATGTGCGTCAAGATAAAGATTCACTAATAGGGAAAAGGTACAAAAATAAATTTTTCAGCTTTTTAATGATGAAAAATGTACATTTATGCAAAGAAGAATTTATGGCGTTCCTGATGCCACTGAGGCAAGTAACTGCAAAAGACCTGAAAATAATATTGTTTAAAGTCCCACTCGGGGTAGGACTGGGCCGGCAGGAAACTGGGGAAAAAATGGAGGAGTTCAGGAAGAGTGGCAATAGTGTGAGGAGGTGAACAAGTCTTGGTTGGTGGGGTCCATGAGGCCCGGGGCCCTGTCGACCCAGATCTGCTCCCCTCCTCACACTATTGCCACTCTCCCTGAGTTCCTCCAACAGAAAAGAACAAGATACTGCAGTGGTAGTGTGGGGGGGATAGGTCACCATGCTGATGTGTGCATCACAACACATCACAATTAAAACTAGAAATTCTGTTTTATTAATTCATAATTACACTTCCCTACAGCAAAAAATAAATCATCTCCTAAGTACTACTACTAGTTCCTGCAATAGCACAATTTAATGCCTTTTGTTCAGGTTCCTGTTTTTTTATTGTGGGCGTTATGGTGTGGGTCATTACTAATATCAAAATACGTTGGTTAATAATACATTGATAGAATCAGTTTGTCGTTATTATGTGTTGCAATATGTGGACAATGTGCCTGAGAAATCTCGGACTAACAATGTTGTGGGGGGTTTTTGAATAATGTAAAGATTTGTGGGAGAGTAGATGGAATTATGGGTAATTTAGAAATACGCCCAACTGATATATCCATGGCAAAATGCCACATGGGACGAAGCCTTTACTACTGACCACTGAATTTTGTTGGTGACCTAATTCAAAAGTTGGCGTAAATAGTAGTTCCCTCACTAATTCCCTCACTATTGTAGTGTATTTCTCTTTGCTTTCTGTTCTAACATGAAGGCACTCACGCAGGCCTTATAGTGTCTCTGTACTGTTAAACATTCTCTCATCTGTAAAGTCATTTAGGATTATATTCATTAAAAAAGAATTCTGTCTGACCTTTATTCAATTGGGATTTTAATTTTGCTAAAAAAAATAAATAAATTGATGAGAGAAAAAGCCTTTTTGCAAATCTCTGCGATTATTTTATACACAGGCATTTTCCACAAATGGAAAAATTAATTTTAGTATAATTAGACTATTCATTTCGGTGTGCTTGCGCTTGCTGATGCTTCCGTTTCGGGAGACCACAAGTCATCTTTCCTGTGCTGTACTTGTGATGTTTTAGATCGTGTTGCTGATAACGAAGTACAAATATCCCAATGTTTTACAATAGTTAAAAAAGAGGACAAAATCAACATTTTTCTCCAATTATATCCTGTCTAACATCAAGCTCTAGTTGCCAGTGTATGTGACTATTTCTTCTACTATTATCTGTACTGTAACCTTTAAAGCTGAAATTGGATCTGGCTCTTCCTTAAACATATTATTATATGAGGAAAGTCAATCCTAGCCTGCTTTATAATGAAGAGTTTCTAACTATTATTTACACTGCCACTCTCCCCCTAATTACTTCCTCTCTTTTTAGTCTGTGCTGTCTGCCACTTTGTCTCATTTCTATATTTGTACCCCAAGATTATGTTGAATATATTACTTAAGGTGTAATAAGAATAATAATTAACTTGTTTATGACATCTCAAAATATTCTCAGCACTGTACTTTATAGCGGCTACAGAGTGACTCATCTCATTGTTATACCTGTAGTACAGGCATTGTGCTGGGTAAGGAATACATTAAATTCCCATGGGAACTCATTGCCATTTTCATATTCTAAATTATCAACCTATTCGACTTTTACATTGAATTTAAATTCTTATAGCCACATACAGTATATGTCAATGTGGAGTTTGTCTCAAAAAAATATTTTTAAAAGTTCTGCAGCTTTCCAGTTAGCAATATAAACTGTTTTGGGGATGCCACGGTCCCATAGCTACCAGGCAGCGGTTTGAAAGAGAAAAGAATAAGATAGGAGAAAGACATAGAATAAATAATAGAATGATTTTACAATCGGTCAGTTTTTTGACTTCAAGGTTACGTGTCTCCAGACTAGAGAAAGGCAGAATAAAATAAAAAGATATTGAAAAAGATCCCCAAACACTAAAGATGGTTGCTGAGGTCATTCTTGTCTACAAGAGCTGATTTGGCATGAGCTTTAAATTAGCATTGAAGCCATATTTCCTGCATAATGCACTGCATGCCCAACAGAGTAATGAGAAAAATACTAAATAATATCTGTTTATGAAAAAAAGTATGTTTGAATACAGTGCACCTTTTTGTTTATTTTATTTATTCATTTTAAAATTGAAGAATAAATGCAAACTTGTCCCAGGGGGTCACCATCTTGGAAAATGTCTGCGACACTCTTGGGCTCTGAGCAGCTGTTGAGAAGCTAAGCTTAGGGGTCATCGCAAATTATCAAGCAGAAAATGAGGTTGGCCTGTAATATATAGTGAATAATGTACCCCCTACTGTAATTTATAAAGATATTATCAGTCACCGAGGAGTTATGTGACCATATAAAAGCACGAGGCCGCAGGCCGAGTGCTTTTATACAGGTCACATAACTCCGAGGTGCTAATAATATCTTTATAAATTTTAAGTAGGGGGTACATTATTTATTATAATCTTCTACGGTTTCTGAGTTTAGTTTTTAGTTCCTGTCTTTGCTTTTTACAATGCTATACTTTTTTGTACTGTTCTCCCTTTTAGTACCTGTATTGCTTTTGCGTCTTTAGATTCTTTTGCAGGAGCGTGTTCTGTGTCACACATTCAGCTGCATCAGAGCTGGGCGGGCGGAGGCAAGGGAAGGAGGGGGCGTGAAAGTTGAGATGGGAGGGGGGAGTGAGATTTCAGATCGTGGATGGGAACGAGATTTGAAATGGTGGATGGGAGGGGGGAGCGAGACTTGTGAATGCGAGCGGTGAGGAATCCTGTGAGGACGGAGCGATACCAGGGAGGCACCTGCAGGAGAAGTGAGGGTGAGCGTAAGACAAGCTGATACATGGGAGGGATTGGAACAGGCCATCGGAACAAGTGGAGCGTGTTTGTTTGTGCTAAACTGGCAGGAAGCGTGGGTAGAGGATAGAGCAGCAGCTTCAAGTGCTGTCTCTTTAAGCTTATAAACGGCGCGTTCTGGCGTCAGAACGCGCCGTTTATAAGGATATAATTTACAGTCTGGTCCCATAGGGAAATGACCAGACTGTAGATTATAAGATGATTATTAAATACTGAAACACTGGTTTCTGTGCTTCCATTATCTGTAGTAATTACTAATCAGCCTTATACTGTGACATTTATATTTGTGTACTGTATATTGTGAGTAGGTACCTAAGCTCAGTAAGTGACAGCAACACAGAGCATGTGCAGTGAATCAGCAGAAAAGTAGTTGGGGAGCTACTGGGGCATCTTTGGAGACACAGATCTTTATTGCTAAAGGGCTGTGGTAGCCTTGGGCTGGTACAGATCCCAAAACATATTGTACAACATTTCTACTTCTTTATTTAAGCTTTAGTCCGCCTTTTAAGTCATGTGACTTTTAGGGGCAGATTTACTAAGCTCGAGTGAATAGTTAGAATGCAAAAATATTCGAATTTCAAAGTAATTCTTTGGGTACTTCGACCATCGAATTGGTTAAATTCGATCCAATTCGTTCGAATCGAATGAGTAAAGTAAAAATCGTTTGACTATTCGACCATTCGATAATCGAAGTACTGTCTCTTTAAAAAAAACTTCGACTTGATACTTTGCCAAATTAAAGCTACCGAAGTGCAATGTTAGCCTATGGGGAGCTTCCAGCTTTCTAATTTTTTTTGATCGAGTAAAAATCATTCAATCGATCGCTAAAAATCGTTCGAATCGTTCGATACATCAAACGATTTATATACGATTGTTGGCTCGAACCTTTTGAGCTAAAATCCTTCTAATTCAATATTAGAATTTGAAGGATTTTACTTCGAAGGTCGAATTTGAGGGTTTTTTAACTCGCGAAATTCGACCCTTGATAAATCTGCCCCTAAAGCTCGATACTACTGAATGTGACAATGTTTTGCCCATATTTTTTTAAAGTTTTTCCCCTATATGTAATAAAAGGCACTAAGTTTGCCCAGGAGCAGTAACCCATAGCAAATAAGATATTTGCTTTTAAACAGGTGACCAGTAAATACTACCTGCTGATTGGTTGCTGGGCAAACTTAGCGCCTTTTATTGCATATATCCATTTATTTATTAAGCTCACAACCAGAGAGCTGCTAAAATTCCAATGATAAAATCTGCCAAAAATGTAAATAATTTTGAAAATGAAAAAACAGAAATCAAAAAATGAAGATAAACACAGTTAATTTAAATGTGAACTATCGCCTAGGATTAGAAAACTGCAAAAAATGAATCTCAGGTTTTCTCACAGTGATCCCCAACCAGTAGCTCATGAGCAATATGTTGCTCTCCAACCCCTTGGATGTTGCTTCCAGTGGCCTCAAAGCAGGTGCTTATTTTTTAATTCCAGGCTTATAGGCAAGTTTTGGTGGCACAAAAACAATGTGAACTGCCAAGCAGAACCTCATGTAGGCTACCAGACCACATAGGGGCTACCAATAGCCAATCACAGCTCATATTTGGCACCCCAGGAACTTTTTGCATGCTTATTTTGCTCTCAAACTTTTTTGACATTTGAAATTTGCTCATGGGTAAAAAAGTCTGGGAACCCCATCTCTGGAAAATCTTGGACCCCGATGTTGCCTATATATTCCTGTTAGTTCAGTACACTCTACTCTTCTTTAAGTGTTTTTTTATAAAGATGATAACATCTTTGTCTCTGTCTGAAATGGCCCTAGAGATCGCTTCCGTTAATGTAAAAGCTTTCTATACCCTAAGACACCATTAATTATTCAGTACCTGTATGTTAATGACTTCTGTGATACTCATTCCTCAGGCACATCCTAAATTGTGCCGGTTTAGAAACACAATCGTTGAACATGTTTTTGCTGGTAGGAAAAGGGGGGAATAAACCACTCATTGCCAGGCTTTCGCCATGTAAAAAAAAATGTCATACAAAAATGTGTACATTTTTTACTTCCGCCGGTAGCAAAATCTGGTTACACCATGCAAAATTTTACACAGCTTTTTGCACTCTTTTTTTTCGGTGAATTTCATTTCACACTGCATAATATCAAGGGTTGAAGTGAAAATTTAAAAATTTTAATTTTCGAGTTTATTTTAGTGCAATTTGACTAGGGAATAGTCCAAATTCAATTCAAGTTTTTAAAAAATCAAAATTCGAGATTGATCATGTACTGTCCCTTTAAGAATTCGAATTCAACTATTCACCATCTAAAACCTGGCGAATTGGTGTTTTAGCCTATGGGGACATCCTACAATAAATTTGGAGTATGTTTGGTGGACTTCTGAAAATTGATTTATTTTTCTCAGAGAAAATACTCTTTTTAATACAATTTGATATTTTTATAAACTCCCATGAACTCATAATTCGACACTTGATAAATCTGCCCCTAAGTGTTTACTGATATGGTTGAACCATCAAAGCCTTTATAGTCTTTCTTAAGAATAAATTACCAAATAAAATGCAGCTTTGAAACCAAGTACCAGTAAAAGCCATATGTCTCAAATATTATGTTGGCTACAGTCAATGAAGAAAGAAACAGCAGGAAAAGGTTTCTTCAGCTTGATCTAACTAACAATCCATATTGCATTGAATAACAAGGAATGATTACTAATGAATAATAACCAACGGCAGCAACTTCAATCAGCAACAGAGAATGAGCAGTTTCCCAGGCACCAATGAGTGAGACAAGCATAATAAGAAGCATGGGCAGTTCTAGAAGCCATTATAAAATTATCAATCTACATTATGAAAGAGTTGCTGCATTTCTGGGTTGGTATGGAAATCCCATTGCAAGGGGTACCTCATTTTAACCATAATTCTTTGTAAGACCCTAAGTAAATCATGTAGGTAGATGTCACATAGTAAAATATGTCCATCAAGTTCAACCTTGTATCTCTATGTATAACCTGCCTAACTGCTAGTTGATCCAGAGAAAGTCTGGACCTCGTTGTGAGTGTCTTTTCCAATGATACAGCCATTGCCCGTACAAAGTTTCAATCAGAGAAGGAAATTTATTCAAGCAGAGAATACAAAAGCATTCAGTAGCTCGGGAGAATTCTCTACCAAACTGCCTGTTACATATATCTTTATAATATTACATCAGCATAGAAAATATTAGCCATACATGATTGGTTACATTCAGCATAAAGGCGCGATTACTTTTTTCTAAAATAATTTTAGTCTGTTAGTTCTTATTCTAAGTAACCTCGAAGCCCAAGGTTGTGCCATAACACAACATATTGTTTATAGAACCCTATTCTACCTTATCTAACAGCTAGCCTTCAGTCTCCTCATGTGCAATCAGTTTTCTGTCTGCATACATAAGCAAAATATCCAAGCTCAAGAAAAAGAAAAAGAAAATTTTCAGCTTGACCTGACTTATATGCTTTAGAAATAGAAAATGGTATCGAAATAAACCAGAGGTTATATAGGCCTCAGAGACCTCAGGCTTAGATTCCACACCCTTCTTAAAGCTATCTAATGTTTCAGCCAGTACGACTGATTTAGAGAGCAAATTTCACAGCTAAAGAACCCTTTCCTAATCCTATAACCTCCTTTCTTCTAATCGGAATGGGTGCCCTGGTATCAGGACCTGTTGGTAAATAAAGCATTAGAGAGATTATTACATGATCCCCTTATATATTTATACATAGTTATCATATCACCCCTCAAGCACCTCTTCTCCAGCATAAACAACCACAACTTGAGCATACTTTCCTCATAGCTAAGATTTTCCATACCTTTTACCAGCTTAGTTGCCCTTCTCTGTACCCTCTCTAATTCAATAATCTTCAGTTTGAGAGCTGTAGTCCAAAACTGTACACCATATTCTAGATGGGGCCTTACCAGAACTCTGTAAAGTGGAAGAATATCCTTTCCTTATTGTAAAAATATATTTAATAAGTAGCCCTTGTTCCCTTAACCCTATGTAAATCTTTTTGAAATTGCCTTATTTCTGACACATAGGTTAACTTTTGTGGGCTTTCATTTATTTCATAGAGGGCCTGCTTATGCAGAGGAAAGTATTTAGAGCTATTTTTCTCTGGATAAATTGCATTCAGGTCTGCATAGTTTTCAGATCCTTCTATTTCCCATGATAATGTTGCGTTCAGACATACGTAGGTTTGTGGATAACATTATCTTCATTATATCACAGCGCAACCATACTACGCAGTAAAAAAACTCGCAATCTCTAAAAAGAAAAGAAGAATGTAATGTAATGTTCATGTTTCGGATAACTTGAATTATGCCGATGCCTGACAATGACAGTGTATCACAGGAATTATTCCAATTTATTGTAAAAATTGGGATGGCTACTTTTGCTGATCTAACAGCAAGAATAGTTAGAATCACATTTTTGTCCACAGAATGGAAAGATTAAGACAGTATATAAAAAAAAATGTCTTTTAGAGTCTTCTTTTTTACAGATTATAAATAAGAGCAAGAGAAGGGCTTTTGCTCTGGTAACTTTTTTTTTCTTCTTTTTTTCTAATGCAGGATTCAAAAACTCCTCCACTTATTTAAATGATTTTAAAAAAAAAAAGACTTTATATGTAATGCACAATTCAGACAATACCCTATATACTGTTTTCAGGAAAATACTGGATGGGTTTTGCTTAAATTCACACACATGGGATTTTGCAGACTCCAGCATTCGTTTGCACTGTGTAAGGTAAAGATAAAATGAAGAATTGTATTGTACTGGCAATGCTTTCATTGACTGACAGTGCTGGGTACAGTTCCAAGTTTCCATTGTAATGTAGGTATGTCCTTTACTATTGCTGTAATTGTAAGGAAGGGCCTAAGGAAATATTTTTGTTATTATAACATGCTAATTAAATGGTAGAGTGCAGAAGATTACAGTAAATGGAATATTCTCATAATGGGCACAGGTTGTTTCTAAGTACCTTACTGATAAGCACTGAGCCTAATCCTTTCAGCTTGTTATTACTGGTCATGATTTAAAAGCAGAAAGCAGTGGAGAGAACACTCAATACTCTCTGTAGTTGCACATTCCTTCCGACCATAAAGAAACATTACAAGGTCATACTTGCTAAAGTATGGAAAATTCTGCTATTTTTTTAAATAAAATACACACACAGATATTGTGCTTTAAAAAGTGAATAAGGTCAGTCAACTTTTTTTCAAGAGCTCTTTAACCTTATGATAAATATGCCCTGTGGGTCTAACTATGCCGCCCTCTCTTTCTGTGTCTCACTATTGTGGCTCTCCTGTAGGATTATAGGATATTATTGTTGATACCATGTGAGACTCTCCTCATATGCCCCCTGTTCCACAAGTATGTCTCTTCTTTTATATGTATGTCTCTTCTTTTATATGTCTCTCTATCCATCTGTCCAACATCCCATTCAAAAACCAAGGCTATTTTATAAAGCTGCCCGTTGCTGCTTTAACAGCCTCTACAATTCAATCACAAGAACATTATTTAGGTTGGATATTAATATGAGACTTATCTCACACACTTTATCCAATAGGTGTTTATTTGGATTAAACGCAGAGTGTTTTGAAGGTCAGTCAAGTTCTTACACTCTGTCAGGCCTCACCTGTCTAGAGTCCAGATGTGAGGAGACGAGGTCCAGCAGGAGTGTCACAAGCTGTGGCAATAGTAGTAAGAAGGAATAGGCAGAAGAGTAGTTGGAAGGCAGGCCGGGGTTGGTGCAGGCGGAGTTCAGTCATTATCGGAAAGGCAGGCCGGAGTCGGATGCAGAGTTCAATCGTAAACCGATAAACAGGCTGGGGTCAAATGCAGGCGGAGTTCAGTCGTAAGTCGAGATCCAAAGCCGAAGTCAAAACCAGAATCAAATAGTCAGGGTTCCAAAAGGTACAGGAGCAGGTTTTTTATTAACAAGCACAGAGCCTTCCCCTGAGCTTCCTTTTAAAGAGGTATTTTGGCGCCAAACGTAATGACGCACATGCGTCTGCGTAGGCGCCCGTCTTGGCACGCGCTGAAACCTCACACACTCCCATCTTAGTTTTGTACACACCTTGATTGGTGAGACATTAGTGTCCTGAAAGAGAACAGAAAAGTGCCCTACCCAAAGTATTTCTTTAAAGTAAGAATCACAAAAGTTAAAGAGGTTTGTGGTATTAAGGCTTCCTTGAACTGGAACCAGGATCTTTAACCCAAACTATAAAATAATAGCCCTAGATAATTATTCCTCTTTCACCAAACTATACAGCAGGGCTGGAACTAGTAGTAGGCAGAAGAGGGGGAGTTAGTCTACCCCCTTTGGGCAATTTTGAATCCCAGAGTGGCAGTTGACTGTAGGAGATTTCTTATTTGCATATAAAGTTCCCACTCATCACTTTATGGGGAGGGTGATCAGTGGCCAGGCCCATGCCACTCGCCCTGGCGCTATAAGTCGGTTGGCATTATTTGTACAGTCAAACACTAAACCCAGAATCACCACAGTCGATGAGCCAAATGATGAATCGCGATTCACAAGTCATCAGTTTAGAGAATTCCTATATAGGCCAGCTGATGACATTCCACATGGTGAGATAAGGGTTGTGATCAGCAGGCTTCCTATAAAAAGCACAAGCTTGTATTCCAAGAATTCAACAGTGACTGTTGGATATAAAGTGTATACACTGAATAAGAGCCATGAGCTGAACTAAAGCTTTTAGGACAATCGAGGGACACTAACCAGAACAGTTAATTAGCCTAACTAACTGACAAACCAAAAGAAGGAGAGGTGAGGGAACATCCACGGTGTCTACAATTTTTTTATTTTAACTGCCAACAGTGCTTAGGCAACACATGTTCAGATGTTTATCTGGTACATACATACATATATATATATATATATATATATATATATATATATATATATATATATATATATATATAGTCCTCCATGAAGCCGGCACTCTCGATACATAGTTTCAAACGCCTGGGTGCAGTATCAACAGTTCCGGACTGTAAATGCACAAAAAAGATCCGCACTCACAGGTCTTATGAAAATTTTAGAACATTTATTACACGAGTCTAACGTTTCGGCCTCCTCCGAGGCCTTTTTCAAAGTGACAAATACATAAACCCAAATGCTTTAAATAACTAGATTGGCGGGAAAAATGTGGCCAATTAAAGATGACGTATCCACCTCATCATTAAAGCCCGACTAATATACAAATCCCAGACTTAATACTCATAAACACAAAAAACAAAATAAAACTAGACACAAAAGAAAATTGCATTTCCCATATAACCATCCGCTTTCAAATACAGATTAAAAACATATTAAAACCAAATCTTTAGTAATATTGTATTTCACTTCCCAATTTGTTTCCATAGTTATTAATATATTTGCTACATGTTACAAAAAATATCAACATTTGAATAAGGGTGGAAGGTCTGCGCAGGGGTTCTCTCTACATATATAATTTTTTTTATATATATTGTTGCTATCATAATATCCGGAACTGGGTAACATCATAGTGGTTCTGTGGAAAGAGCATTCACATAACAGTCATATTGACCCTCTCTCTACTTTGTAATGTCATTATATGTTACCTATATATAAATAATCCTCCTCGGACTGGAGCACTCATACAACAAAGGCCAACTGCCTGGGTGCAGGTTAAGAAAAATGTGTACAAACGAGTATTGGAAAAACCGCACATACACTTGTGCTTTCATCAGAGCCTGGGTGTGTCACTAATTAGTGGTGCATAAATCAGTAGCACTAAGCAGCCGCTATTCCTATGTAGGTGAGTGTCCCAAGTGTATGTGCAGCATACTGTGCGGCAGTGAAGGTGCTGTGTGTGCTACAGCCGTGCTGTGACCCATATACTGGTGCTGTTTTAAAATCAATCGCCACTTACCCAGGAGGACCGCGAGGAGCAGAGGGAGAGGAGCGCTCGTCATGTCGCCTCTGTAGACAGGAGGCGTGTTCCATAAGGAGATGCTGCAACCCCTTTACCTATCCTTCCAATGCGCAACTTAGAAAAGGCATGAGCTTACTGCCGGTGTGTACCGGTCTCCCCGTTCCTGCCCTTAGTAGGCCCCGCCTCCAAGCGGTGAAGATGTCACTCACAAGGCCGTGAGTACTGCAGTCACAGGGTTTGCTTAGCCAATGTATACCCATGTATACTTTCAGCGCCCAGGTGCCAGAGAAGGAGCGAGACCAAAGGCCCACCCCACTCGCACCTATTTGTGCTGTTCTAAATGCCATCTAATAGACCTACTTATGCCCCCATGGCTCCACCTTTTAAGCCACTCATATACAATGGAAGTAGGGGAGAGAGCTAGCGCCTGTACATACATATATTGATTTGTAAAAGGTTTATTCTGGGTGTGCAGTATCTGGATAGCGTCTTCCCTGTCAGAGGCCTACCTGTCAAATCTTCTACTCGTTCGGTACCTCCAGGTAATCAGGGCCTATCCACACTGTGACATAGACCCTTGTAGGCAGAATGTGATGTAATTCTGTGAAAATAAAAACAAAAGCAACCATATGTTAACAGCCCATTTGAACATTAGCAACATATTATCAAGCAATAGTATCCTTAAGGCACACAATGTCTAATGGACATTGTATTTCCTTCTATGGAGTGGTCTATTTGTAACTACATAACACAGTAAGGATGTTAGCAGTGGATCCCTGGGTGTTAGTAGAAGGGAGACATAGGTAAGGTCTCATTTAACCCCTTGGGGGGCAGTTGGCCTTTGTTGTATGAGTGCTCCAGTCCGAGGAGGATTGTACATTGGAACTGTTTCCGCCCAGTGAACCCACTGGTCAGATACTGTTCTATCTGGTAGCACCATTTTTCCTTTTGTTCATTTTTTTGCACCATTTTATGCCTGATGATATGTAGTGGAACGCAGGGATTTCAGCAATCTTCACAAGCCCCCATTTCTTTTTGGACTGACTATGGAAAGTTCTACTGCTAACATTGAAGTGGATACGATTGGAGAACACACTTTTTCCCTTGAGGACGCAGAAAGGATTTTATTCGGTGAACTTCCTGACACAGAGGCTTCTGGTAGGACCCCTCAGGACTTGTATCACAATCTATTAAATCTAAAAAAGAGGGAGATAGATTTGTTGTTACATGGGACCTACTTATCAAACTATCATAGGCAGAAAATTATCCCCAGGGGTTTCAGAGTCAGGAATGTCCCTACATTAGGACGGTCTAACGCGGATTTTTGCAGTAAGTGGTATAAGATTCTTAACAAATGCTCATTTGATTTACTGCTGTTAGTAATTGAATTCGTGGGTAATGACTTAAAACATACCCAGAATGAGATAGCAGATTTTGAAACTCACCACTTGCTGCAGATATCACAAGACAAATCAGTGGATTGGATGAAAAATATTGAAACCAATCTCACCAAATATAAACAGGAGTTAAAGGAATTGTTCAGTGTAAAAATAAAAACTGGGTAAATAGATAGGCTGTGCAATATAAAAAATGTTTCTAATATAGTCATAGTCATATAATGTAATGTATAAAGGCTGGAATGATTTCATGTATAACAAGTCAGTCAGAGCACTACTTCCTGCTTTTCAGCTCTCTTGGTTTACACTGACTGGTTGCCCTGGCTACCAGACAGTAACCAATCAGAGACTTGAGGGGGGGCCACATGGGTCATATCTGTTGCTTTTGAATCTGAGCTGAATGCTGAGGGTCAATTACAAACTCACTGAACAGAAATGTACCATGTGGCCCCCCTTCAAGTCGCTGACTAGCTCAGAGTTATAGAGCTGAAAAGCAGGAAGTTGGATTCTGGCTGTTTTATTAGACATCTGTTCACTCCAGCCTTTATATATTAAATTTTTGGCTAACTAACTATATTAGAAACATTTTTTATTTTGCACAGCTTATCTATTTACCCAGTTTTTATTTTCACACTGAACTATTCCTTTAATATCCTTCAAAGAAAGGAAACTGGTGACAGTGAAGGAGGATTATAAGCAAAAAAGAGTTTACAGGTGGCTATTGGGGTTACCTGATGACAATAAGAAGAGACCTATCCGTAAATATAAACCAATCACACTGAACACAGTGGACAGTTCAGGGGACTCAACTGACTCTGACCAAGGTTTCGCCTCTACATCTACACAGTCTTTTTTAGGGGATACCCCATCTCCCTCCACTGTGCCAATAGTAACAGAGAGGGGAGGAGCAAAAAAACCAGGAGGGGAGGTAAGAAACATCGCAGGCAAACCACCGAGAAGGGGGAGGAGCAAGACAGTTGTAAATTTATCCCAACATTCACTCACTATGGGGGAATCCAGACTACTGAACAGGGGTTTGAAATTCGTGCCTACTAACCACTCCATACCTTTTAAAGTCCACAAGGACATCCATAGATTTAAAAGACAACTAAAATTGCGGGACTATTACAAGGACAGAGATCCAGGACCCCCCATACCCTTTAAGGGGAAAAGTACGTACAAACCCCCCAACACAGCCCCCGCCATCTCGATTTTTACTCAATTGTTGACCAATGACTCTAAGGTAATACATCAGAAGAGGGCAATTTTTTTTTCAAATTTGTCCAGTATCACAAGAGAGGCCCTAAGATCCCTAAAGGAAGATAAGGAACTTATCATAAAACAGGCCGATAAAGGAGGGGCAATTGTTCTACTGGACAAAACATACTACATACGTGAATTACGAGATCAATTGTCAGATACTAATACATATACCCCCCTAAGAGGTGACCCCACTACACTGTACAAAAACAAATTAGATTCCCTGATAAAGGCGGGTGGATCAGCAGGGTGGATCGATGTCAACACTAGTAATCTTCTAACTACTGATCATCCCAGGACACCGTTCATTTACACTTTGCCTAAAATACACAAATCCCTGTCTGAACCCCCTGGTCGATCAGTTATTTTGGCTATAGACTCACTATTCCAACCGGTGGCCCAATATCTAGATTCTTTTTTACAACTCTTGGTGCAGGAGATGGGTTCCTATGTAAAATACACCACACATTTAATATCCTTGTTGAAGGGGGTGAGGGTCCCAGCAGGTTGTATTCTGGTGACGATGGATGTCTCCAGTTTATACACGGTGATTCCTCACAATGATGGGATTAAGGTGTGTAGAGATCCCACCAAGGACCACCTCCCATTGAATTCCTGATATCCTTACTCAACCTAGTCCTGACACACAACTATTTTTCCTTCAACGATGCTTTTTTCTTGCAGGTGTCAGGGACTGCAATGGGATCAAATGTAGCTCCCTCGTTTGCTAATCTATTTCACCATCCACCGCATATGTCCCGGGGGGTTCTACATTCACAATTCCTAAGAGTTATTAGGAACAATTCCAATTGGGAAACGGCAGAACTTAAGCTGATGGACTTAGCCAGGCAGTTTGCCTCCAGGGGCTATGACGATACCCTGATTAATGATCAATTGGAGAGGGCACGTCAGCACACTCAGGAGGATCTCCTACAGAAACAGGTGAAAACGCCCAAAGAGGGCTTGGACTCTATTTTTGTTACAGAATGGACGGATGCCAGTCCACAGATCAAGAAAGCTCTGAGGGATCGATGGGAAATAGTCAAGACAGAAGCAGACCTACCATTCTATGGGAAGAAGGAACCTATGGTAGCTTACAGGAGGGGACGAAACTTAAGCGATATGTTGGTGGTAAAGAACCTGACCAAGACATCTAAAACAGGGGCTGGATCGACCACTAAAGCCTGGATGCTATAAATGTGCCAGCTGTTTGACATGTGGAGGTATGTCCCAAGGCACTCATTTTACACGCCCCAGGACTGGGGTAAAGTATAAGTTACAACACAGAGTGACCTGCACCACGGACCACATTGTATACATGGCTTGGTGTCCTTGTGGATTGCATTACGTAGGCAAAGCTTCGACTACGTACCGGGAGCGAATGAACAATCATCATAGTGCAATCAGAAGCGCTCTTGCTACAGGAAAGGCTGAACAACCTGTTCCGTGACATTGGCTGAAGATGGGACACACACTCCCTCAATTCAGGCACATGATAATAGATCATGTGCCTGCCCCTAAAAGAGGAGGCAACAGAGACTTATTACTATTGAGAAAGGAGAGTATGTGGATTTTCACTTTGGACACACTAGCCCCCAAGGGGTTAAATGAGACCTTACCTATGTCTCCCTTCTACTAACACCCAGGGATCCACTGCTAACATCCTTACTGTGTTATGTAGTTACAAATAGACCACTCCATAGAAGGAAATACAATGTATTCACACAGAAATTGTTTTTTTAAAAAAAGAGTAACATTTTGCCATAAGAGGACAATATGGTTAACATATATCCATTAGACATTGTGTGCCTTAAGGATACTATTGCTTGATAATATGTTGCTAATGTTCAAATGGGCTGTTAACATATGGTTGCTTTTGTTTTTATTTCCACAGAATTACATCAAATTCTGCCTACAAGGGCCTATGTCACCGTATGGATAGGCCCTGATTACCTGGAGGTACCGAACGAGTAGAAGATTTGACAGGTAGGCCTCAAACAGGGAAGACGCTATCCAGATACTGCACACCCGGAATAAACCTTTTACAAATCAATATATATATGTACAGGCGCTAGCTCTCTCCCCTACCTCCATTGTATATGAGCGGCTTAAAAGTTGGAGCCATGGGGGCATAAGTCGGTCTATTAGATGGCATTTAGAACAGCGCAAATAGGTGCGAGTGGGGTGGGCCTTTGGTTTCGCTCCTTCTCTGGCACCTGGGTGCTGAAAGTATACATGGGTATACATTGGCTAAGCAAACCCTGTGGCTGCAGTACTCACGGCCCTGTGAGAGACATGTTCACCGCTTGGAGGCGGGCCCTACTAAGGGCAGGAACGGGGAGACCAGTACACACCGGCAGTAAGCTCACGCCTTTTCTAAGTTGCGCATTGGAAGGATAGGTAAAGGGGTTGCAGCATCTCCTAATGGAACACGACTCCTGTCTACAGAGGCGACATGACGAGCGCTCCTTTCCCTCTGCTCCTCGCGGTCCTCCTGGGTAAGTGGCGATTGATTTTAAAACAGCACCAGTATATGGGTCACAGCACGGCTGTAGCACACACAGCACCTTCACTGCCGCACAGTATGCTGCACATACACTTGGGACACTCACCTACATAGGAATAGCGGCTGCTTAGTGCTACTGATTTATTCACCGCTAATTAGTGACGCACCCAGGCTCTGATGACATCACAAGCTGATGTTTGGCGCCATTTTATGTTTAAATAGATTGTTATTTGCACTGTGTATTTCACCTGAGGAAGGCTCTAGTATCAGAGCCGAAACGTTGTAATAAAATTTTGTTTTTTCATTCATACAAGTCCTGTGTGTGCGGTTTTTCCAATACTCGTTTATATATATATATATATATATATATATATATATATATATATATATATATACAGAAATTGTCTATGGCAGTCATCCTCTTCAATTGTGATTGCTCAATTCCCAAGCGTTGTTATGTAAGCACCTAACACTACTGTCTCTGACCCTGGAGTAGAGGAAACCAAACACATAGGGGCAGATTTATCAAGGGTTCAATTTCGAAGTGGAAAATACTTCGAAATTCGACCATCGAATTGGATTACTTCGACTTCGATTGTCAAAGTCAATGTTTTTTTTATCGAATTTGACCGTTTTCGGTCGAAGCTAAATCGTTCGAATGTATGATGAATTCCTTCGAATTGAACGATTCAAACGATTTTATCGATCGATTTTACTTCGACTTTTAAAGACGTAGCCAAATCTTGGCTATAGGTTCTAGAAGGTCCCCATAGGCTAACATTGCAATTCGGCAGGTTTAAGGTGGCGAAGTCAAATTTTTTTAAAGAGACAGTACTTCGATTTTCGAAGTCAAACGTTTTACTTCGAATCAAATTCGAAGTCGAATTTGGCCTATTCGATGGTCGAAGTACCCAAAAAATTGATCAAATTGCTCAAATTTGTCTCGTCTCAATGTATATTTGTATACTGCTGAGATGACAATAAAGTTTACTTTGACTTTGAAGTTTTTAACTTTGAAAATTCACTTCGACTCATAGTAAATCTGCCCCATACTGCATTATATTCTGTAATCAGAAAGAACTGGTTTCCTTTAAAGCACTGTCATTTTTTTTTATCTTTACTGTTTTGCTAAATCCTGCAGATTTTATTTTGTGTAAACAATGCATATTTTACCAAAGACAGTCGCAACAGAAGTCTTCAATTGTTATAATTAAGCTTTCAGTCAATCCAATACATATACATGGGAACTGAAAAACAAATAGCATTTTAAACAGAAATTAACATCCTAACTGTTCATCATTTTTAATGAATAATTCAAAAAGCAATCACGAGAAAGTGTTGTGCAATGTTTATATCCATCGCAAGTAAACAGATATAAAATAGCATTTGTTTGAAAATATTTTGTGAAATTTCAGTGCAAAGTACAGAGACAATAATTACCACATTATTTGAGTTGATAGTGCTAACGAAAAATATATTGTTATAATAATACCTTTCTAATGGCTCATTGTACAATGCAAAAAGTGTATCTAATGGTGGCCATAGACACAAAGATCCGCTCGTTTGGCGTCATCACCAAACGAGCCGATCTTTCCCAGATATGCCACTAACGGGCATGGCTATATTGTGGGTAATCTGAACGTACGGCCCTATGGACGATGAGAGCACAATGTGCTCCGGCGGGACAAAATCAAACCTGTACGATCGACCAAACGACCGATCTCCGCCGGACGGAAAATGTCGGGACTCTCCACACACAGTCCGAAAATCGTACCAATCCTCAATTCATTCGATAGGATCTTTGCATCTGTGGCCACCTTTAGCTAAGGATTTGCTATGATTTCTATGATATCCAGCAATAACCATGGTTCAATGTACAGATATAGGACCTGTTATCCAGAATGCTCACGGTTTGCTCGGGAATGCCTGGCGTTTTCCAGATAAGGGGTCTTTCTGTCATTTGGATCTGCTAAAAAAATCATGTAAACATTAATTAATCCCAATAGGATTGTTTTGCCTCAATAAGGATTAATTTTAGTTGGGATTAAGTACAAGATACAGGTAAGGGATCTGTTATTTAAGAATGCTTAAGATCTGGGGTTTTATGGATATAGGATATTTCCATAATTTGTATCTTCATACCTCAAGTCTACTAGAAAATCATGTAAACATTAAATAACCCCAATAGGTTGGTTTTTCTTCCAGTAAGGATTAATTATATCTTAGTTTGGATCAAGTACAAGGTACTGTTTATTATTACACAAAAAACAAAATACTTTTAAAATTTAGATTATTTGGATAAAATGAAGTCTATGGAAGACAACCATTCCTGTAATGAAGAGCTTTCTGGATAACGGGTTTGGATCTTCATATCTCAAGTCTACTAGAAAATCATGTAAACATTAAATAAACCCAAATAGGCTAGTTTTGCTTCCAATAGGGATTCATTATATCTATCTTTGTTTGGATCAAGTACAAGGTACTGGTTTATTATTACACAAAACAAACCACTTCTAAAAGTAAAGAGCTTTTTGAATAACGGGTTTCCGGATAACGGATCCCATACTGCTACTGATTTTTATTACAGAGAACAAGAAAACCCTTTTTATAATTGTAAATAATCTGATTAAAAATCGATCCTATGGGAGATGGTCTTCCGTAATTTGCAGCTTTCTGGATAACGGATACCATTCCTGTACAGGGAAATGGAAAAAAAAGAATGTAGCCTAGTGAAAAAGAGAAATATTGATACAGCTTTTCGAGGAGTTTGTTGGTATAAATGTAAATACTATTGTAGTACTAATCCACCATTTCAGACTATCAGTGTCAGACTGGGATGCCAGGGGCCCACCAGAAAACCTTAGATCGTGGGCCCACTTTCCAAACTATTATTCCTTCTCCCCTAACTCAATCTCTTTATTCTCCTAGTCTTTTATCTCAACATGTTATACTCTATTCTTCCATTATCAAGCCTCCTTTTTCCCATAAAGAAATAGAGAATGACAATGAAATAGGCCAAATGGTTAGAAGCAAGAGGCCCACTGACACCTGGGCCCACCGGGAGTTTTCCTGGTATTCCGGTGGGCCAGTCCGACACTGCAGACTATATACTTGCCTTAGATGCATTCTTTTATTGGATAACATTCCAGGAGTATAAACACGTGTCTTGATCTTTGGGGAATATGGCCTCCAAAGACTTTTCATAAATTTTTTCAGTTCATATGGCATCCTATTCACAAGACAGCCATGGAATGTAGAAACCTTATCGCCATTGTTTTCTTATTAAAGGAGAACTAAACCCTAGAAATGGATATGGCTAAAAATGCCATATTTTATATAAAATATATATATATTATATATAAAATATATATACCGATATATATATATATATATATATATATATATATATATATATATATATATATATATATAAGCACTACGTGTGACATCATTGTGCCTGTCGCTAAATTCGAATTTTAAAAGGGGCCACAGCCAAATACACACTGCCCAATGGAGGTCTTTTTCATAGGTCCTGGGTGCTATTTTTAGTTTGTCTTGCCTGTTCCTGACCATTCCTAGTTTTCTTTTAAAGATACACTGGCACACGAGGTACATTGCCATGCAGGGTGACCCCTTGCTTATTTATTTGTGCGGACGTGCGACGTCGCACATCCGCACAAATAAATAAGCAAGGGGTCACCCTGCATGGCAATGTACCTCGTGTGCCAGTGTATCTTTACCTGAAATATTCGTTTGGGGATTGCCGCACCCTCTACGCTGTGCACCGGGGCTTCTTTATTAGAATTGAGGAGTGTGCTCTGCTTCATCCTTGTTCCATTCCTAGTTTTCTGCCTGTCCTGACCTCTGCCTGTTTATTTGCCACTCTCTTTGATCCTGTTACTGATATTGGTGCTATTGACCTGGCCTGTGACCTCAACTGCACTCTTGTTTCTCGATTTAATGGTACTCTTAATTAAATGCGACTCAGCCTGTCCCTTGACCACATTCCTTGTTCCCCATTCCTCAAGTTCACATTCAGTTCCCTTGTCTGCTCAGAACTCTCTTCTTGGTTCTCTCACTTTAAGACCTGTTATAAGCAGAAGTGTGAACTGAGTCTAGGACCTTGGGGTTTGTTATAGGTTTGGGATACCTTACATAACATTCTCTTTGCAGAGCAGGGCTTATGTTCATAAATCCAGAACAAGTTTTTCCATTAACTTCCGATCAGGAAGCAGGGACAACCTTAGAAAACTGTGGACTTCAATGGTAAAAGCATTTTACTTTTATACCTACAGTAATCCTTAATGTTTAAAACAATTAAAAAACTCATCTCAAGCAGTTTGCCATGTTTTACATTTCACGATTGTCAGCATTTTAGTTTGCAAATCAGTTTACAAGCATGGGGCCAAATAACGTATCAGCTCCACATTCAGAACAGTGGATGAGGCAGTAGATATTGTGGGATGCACCGGGAGATTCTCTCCATCTTGTAACTCCCGGTTCGTCTCTCCTTGTGTACGGGTGCGCACTTCCGGGTTCAGGGCCAAGTGAAGCTGGAGTTGTGACGCAGAGCATCATGATGTCACAAATTGCCGCAGAATTTGAATTCTTGGAGCCAAATCATCTTCAAAAGCCCAGTCCTCCATTTTGATAGTGCCCAAGCTGGCTTCAGTTTACTGATCCTGCCGAAGCGTTTGTATCCCTTTGCATGACCTTTGACTATGCTTTTGCCTAATCCATGCCGGTACCTTGCTTTGGACTTGTTACTATTTTTGCACTATCCATTGTTCGTTTCCGCAAGAGAAAGATGGGGGCCCCAAAAGGGCGTCAGTGATATCCATAATCCACAGGGGTGCCCTCTGCATCTGTGTGTACCTGCAGTCACCAAAGGTTCCAACTAACTAGTACATTACACCTACTTAGGACAGAGATCATCCGTTTTGCCTGAGAAAGATCTATTTTCTTTCCAAAACGTTTTTTTTCCTAGAAACAAAAGAGTAGATCTGGTGATTTACATATCCAATATCTAAGTAATAGATTATTTGTATTGTTTGCAAAGTTCTACTTAGCTAGGATCCTTTTGTTGCATTCTTCTAGATTATAATATAGTTGCTTATATATTCCAAGTTTCTCTACAATAGAATTAAATATTAGAGTTTTTTAAAAAATGATTCTTTTATCAGGGCTAAATATGGCTTCAGTTAAACATTGTTTGATAAATAAACAGGCAAGCGTTACAAAGATCAAATGTGTTTCTACAGGATATAAATCACATTTCCCTTCCGTTTATTTTGAAATGTTATACACTCAGGCTTGGTACATTGCCCAGTATAGATTATCGTACCTATTTTTATACTTGCTTCTTCTGATGCATTTCTGTTGTAGTTTAATGGATTTGCTTAGTAAGGAATTCACGGAATATAAACTTTTTGCTGACAAAGACTTAATCAATTTTATACCAATTAAATCTTTCAGGTAAAATGAACCTACATTAAAGATTCAAGTTACAAAACAAAAAAACACTGTCATGCTGAGAGTTGCTGCTTGGTGTATATAAGGGAAAATTCTATCATACTTACCGTAATTTTCCTTTTCCGGTCCTCTCCATGTCAATACGTTCTGGGATAGGCCCCTCCCTCTCCTAATTGTAGAACCCACCCATTAATTAATTAATAAATGCTTACCCCCCGCACATCTCGGCGTCTAGTTATAAGTTCAAAACACCTCCAAGATATACCGGGTAGGGAAAACCTTGACATGGAGAGGACCGGAAAAGGAAAATTACGGTAAGTATGATAGAATTTTCCCTTTTTCCCAGTCCTCTCCATGTCAATACGTTCTGGGACGTAGCAAGTTCAGTGTCCCAGGGTGGGAGAGAAAATAAGATACTCAGACAATTTGCTGCAAAAATATTTAATTTCTATTGGAAGCGGTTTTAAGGACCTTAGATCCAAAAAGAGAATATTCTGAGGCTCTCACATCCAGTTTATAGTGAGAGATGAAGGTGCATGGAGTAGACCAAGATGCTGCTCGGCAGATCACCTCCAAGGGAACCCCTGCTTCTGCCGCCCATGAAGCTGCTTGTCCCCTGGTTGAGTGGGCCTTTAGTTCCAATGGTTCTGGAGGAATATGCTCTTCTAATTATCCACCTTATCCACTGGGAAATTGATCTTGATGAGGCTGAATTTCCTTTCCTAGAACCAGCCGGGATAATAAAAAGTCTGTCCGACTTTCTGATGGGGATGGTTCTTTCGCAGTATATTCTAATATTCTCTGCCACATCTAGAGCTTGCAGATCTGGTGAATCTGCTTCCTTCGGAAAGGCTGGTAAGACCAGCTCATCCCTGAGATGGAAAGGTGAGACCACCTTGGGTTTGAAGTCTGGAATGAACCTTAAAACTACCCGATCTGGTAAGAATGTAGGGCTATCTTGGGAGAAACTGAGGGCCTGTAATTCTCCCACTCTCTTTGCTGACATAATGGCCACCAGAAAGACTAACTTAACCGTCAATAGCCATAGTGAGAGAGAATCCATTGCATCAAAAGGAGGAGCGCTCAACATTTTGAGAACTCTAGGGAGATCCCAAGAAGGGCATGTTGGTCTTTTAGCAGGCAAGATTCTGATGGCTGCCTTAAAAAAATCGAGAAACCAGAGGATGTTGTGACCATTTCACTCCTGAAACTGCTGAAATTGCTGATACCTGAGTTCTCAGAGTACTGACAGATAGATTCTTATCTATCCCTGTCTGTAGAAATTCTAAGACTTCGGAGATTGAAATCGGCAAGGCTTGAGATGTCCTTCGACTTTTCGAAAAAGTGTCCCAAATTCTTGAATATAGAGAATTTGTTGAAGTCTTTCTAGATCTTAATAGAGTTTGGATGACATTCTGGGAGAGTCCCTGAGACTCTAAGGTCTGCCGCTCAACCGCCAAGCCATGAGAGCCAGCGAACCCGGATCTGGATGTACAAAAGGTCCCTGGACTAGCAGATCTCCCGAGATCGGGAGTTTCCATGGTCGATCTGTTGAGAGCTGTACCAGGTCCGTGAACCAAGGTCTCCTCGGCCAAGATGGGGCAATGCACACTACCTCTGCTTGGTCCTGCTTGATCTTCTGAATTACTGTCGGAATCAGAGGAAGAGGAGGAAAGATGTAGCATAAACGGTGATTCCATTTCTGGGACAGAGCATCCACTGCTAGTGCCCTTGGATCCTGTTCCCTTGAGTAGAAGAGGGGACATTTGGAGTTGCTGGAAGATGCCATGAGGTCTATGACTGGTTGCCCCCAAATCCGAACTAGAGTCTGGAAAATCCCCTGATTCAGACTCCAATTGTGTCTCCCAACTGCATACCTGCTGAGGAAATCTGCGGCCTTGTTCAGTTTTCCTGGGAGATATACAGCCGTGAAGTCTATCAGTGTTGACTCTGCCCATTGAAAAATTGGTTCCACCTCTGCTAGGAGAAGAGAACTCCTTGTTCCCCCTTGTCTCCTGATGTAAGACACGGCTGTCATATTGTCGCTTCTTATCTTTAGTCTTGAGCCTCTGAGCTGCTCCTGGAAATGTAAGCAGGCTTGATGAATGGCCCTTAGCTCTAAGACATTTGATGGCTCTCCTGACCAATGTTTTGGCCATGAACCTTGAGCTACCTGGGCTTCTAACTGAGCCCCCCATCCTTTGCCAGAGGCATCTGTGGTTACTGTAATCCAGGCACTTGGGAACAACTCGGAGCCTCGTGACAGATGCTGGGGAACCAGCCACCAGTGTAATTCTGGGACTACCCAGGGAAATATCTCTATAGGTTGTTCCTTGTTCCAGCCGTCCCATTGTTGGATGAACAGGTGCTGAAGTTGCCTCATTCTCCAATGGGACCAGGGAACCAAGCCGATGGTGGAAGACATCATCCCCAAAATTCTTAGGCATGTACTTGCCAATACCCTTCGGCACCCAACAATGGATTTGACTTCCTTCCTGAGGGTTTCCTGTCTTTCTGTGGACAAGGAGATTATTCCCTCTCTGGAGTCTAGAATTGCTCCCAGGTATTTTATAATCTGGGCTGGCTGCAATTGACTTTTTTGTAAATTCAGGGTCCATCCATGAGACTTGAGAAAATCCATCACCCTGTCTCTGTGCCTGGCAGCTTGAGATTGGGTGGAGGCTAGAATTATGAGATCGTCCAAGTAATGGAACACCCTGAGGCCCTGCCAACGCAGTTGAGCTATGAGAGTGATCATGACCTTCGAGAATACCCTCGGGGCTGTGGAGAGGCCGAAGGGTAGGCACCTGAATTGAAAATGACACTTGTTTACCCTGAATCTGAGGAATCTTTGATCTCTCTCGCAGATGGGAACATGATGATAAGCATCTCTGATGTCCAGGGAGCACATCCAATCTCCTGGTGCAATTGCTCCTCTGACTGAATCTATGGATTCCATTCGGAACCTCTGGACTCTTAAGGCTTGATTGACGCTGCTTAGATCCAGTATTGGACGCCAGGCGCCTGACTGTTTCCGAACTATAAAAAAGGTCGAATAATTCCCTTGACCCCATTCTCCTCTTGGAACCTGAGTGATAACCCCTTGCGTCCTCAAGTTTGATAGACATGCCTGAAGCGCCCTTCTCTTTATTGGACACAAAGGCAGGGGTGATGGTCGAAAAGATGGTAGAGGTAAATATTTGAACTCCAACCGGTAACCCTCTCGAATGATGCTCAGGATCCACTTGTCTTCTATCGACTTTTCCCAGGCGGCTCGAAACAGTGTCAATCTTGCCCCTACTGTTTGCCCCTGGGGAGCACCACCTTCAGAACTGCTTTCTGGGATTGCTAGAGGGCTTGCCTCTTGCACCCCTAAAAAATCCTGATTGTCCCCCTCTCCAGTTGCCTGATCTTGAATTATCGTTTCTGGAACGAAAATTCCGCTGATCATATGGAGGAGATCTAGACCTAAACGAGCCTCTGCCTCTGGCCGACTGTTTACTGGGATATCTTCTCTTTCTTTTCTGAGGCATCAGTTGACTCTTACCACCTGAGGCTTTTGAAATCAGGTCCTCCAATTTCTTCCCGAACAAAGTCTGACCCTGGAAGGGTAAGGAACACAGGGCAAATTTGGAGGCTGCATCAGCTTCCCAGGATCTGAGCCACAGAGCTCGTCTAGCCGAGACGGACAAAGCTAAAGATCTTGAAGCAAGATGAATCTGATCGACAAGGGCATTCATAAGAAATGATGAACCCAGCTTAAGTTCCTTCAGGCCATCTATGATTTCGGTCCTCTCACGACCCTCTCTCAGAGCCGATTCTATGTTTGTCAGCCAGACTTCTAATGCCTTGACTACTGATAAACTTGCCATGGCTGGTTTAAGGGACTCCCCTGCCACTAAAAAAGCTCTCTTTAAATCTGTTTCAAGTCGTCTGTCCATAGAATCCTTCAATGTTGCTTGGTCCTCTATGGGCAACACTGTATTTTTAGACAGATTAAGAACTGGAGCATCCACCTTGGGGAGAGTAGAAATGTCCTTAATGTCTTCCTCTCTAAATGGATAAAGCTTATTGAACCGCGATTGAGTAGAACTCCTTTTGGACACCGATTCCCATTCGGTTTTGACCAAATCCAACACCTCCTGATGTAGAGGAAAGAATAATGCGGGGCTTTTAGCCTTCAGAAGAAAGGAGGAAGTGGTTGCCTGCTCCTCTTGCTGCAGAGCTAGGGAAGATCTTACTGCTCTTATCAAAGGCTGTACAAGAGCAAAATCAAAGGTAGAGAGCTGAGCCTCCTCCTCTTGCTCGGTATCTGACTCCAGTACAGAACTAGTGCCTAACTCCCCTTCCTCTTCCGGTACCATAGAGACCCCACGGGTCCCACTTAAATCCTTGGATGCCGCCTGTACTTCCTTAGCCACAGTCTCCTTAATCCAGGCGAGGATATCTGTGTTGGCACTGGCCGACTGCCCTGCCGCAGCATTCAGGCATGCTTGGCATAATTTCTTATCCGGAAGAGGTGTCTCCGAGCACCCCAAGCATTGAGCTTGTGTAGCCTGAACATTCTCCTCTCTTGGGATAGATTGGTCTTTGGATCTTTCTCTGGATCTGGAAGGCCTCATAGCACTGCCATAATAAAAAACAGAGAGAAAAGAAAAGGGTATTAAAAAGTCTTGGGAACTGCTTACGAGCATCCCCCCTTAGACGTTTATCATTCTCTAGGAATGTAGATCCCTATATATTTATTTTTTTTTTTATTTTTTTTTTTTACCTCAACCAGGGGTGTAGACTTTCTGGGGATGGCGGCTGGAACAAGCCAGGAACTGGGCAACCTGCCAAAGAAAAAAGGCAAAATGCACCCTGAATGCATAAACAGGCTTCTAGCCCAGTCCCCTGACAATTGTTCCCCTACCTACCAGGAGACAGCAATTCTCTAAGCAGGAGCAGCGTCCTAGTTCGCCAGAGGAGACAGAAATTCTTTAACTGTAGGTTACAGCACTCCCTACCTCCTGCTTCCCTTAAAAAGGTCTAGTCGACCCTGCCCCCAGAGCGGGGATCCAATCCCAGCATCACAAAGAGAAAACGCCCAACCGGAGGGAAGGGACGGCTCTGCGTCTGAACCCACGTGACTGGAAGAAACCAATGTGACCCGCATAGATCCGGCGGCGTCTAAGGAAGCGGACGTTCCGAGTCCGTCTCCCTCTCCCCTCCCTCCCGGAGGGAAATGATGCGCTTAGCAAAGTGCCCTACCTGCCGCCATCCCCCCTGTTCCCCTAGTAAGTTCCGCCTGCTGCGGGAACCTACATGCCGCCGGACGCCATCGTGGGCCGGATAAGCCTGGGGGAAAACAGGGAGACCACAGCTTACCTGACCCTCTGCCCGCAAACAAGAGGCCATGCTGTCGGAGAAAAAGGCCGATACAGAGGCCAAAAAACTCCGTCTCTGGGACGTTCCACAACAGCCCCGTGCTACACCCGTGGGAAAAACAAACAACGAGCTCCTACAGGGAGCTCTGGAGAGAGAACAAGAACCCAAAAAAAGACGCCGAGATGTGCGGGGGGTAAGCATTTATTAATTAATTAATGGGTGGGTTCTACAATTAGGAGAGGGAGGGGCCTATCCCAGAACGTATTGACATGGAGAGGACTGGGAAAATAAATTTATTTCTGGAAGAAAGTGATTGTGCCTTATTTCTGAATGTAATTTATAAGGCTTGCTTTCCAGAAATGCCTGTTACAATCACTGTAATATGTGTGCCTGCTGCATTATGGTACTGCGCCATGGGGAGATTTGATGCAGCATTAAATCGAAATCCTCTAAATCGCAGGAGTGGGAAAACATAGATGGTGCTTCATTTTCCAAAATTGCCCAAAGTTGCCTATGGGAAACGAAGAGCCACATATGTTTTCCCAACGGTTATTTACTTTATTGCCAGTGGGTAGCATTGAAGGAAGATTTGTCGTCCGCAGTGGCGTAAATTTAAATGCGGGTGGCAGTACCCTTAAAGCAACTCGGACATGCATTCTTTTGGCTCATTCGCTCATTTGCGATGGGCAAAATGGTGACAATTTACTAAAAAAACATTGAAGTACTGTATATGGACGACAATTTTTTTTCTACACACAAGGCAGTTTGACAAGTTTTTTCACCTATTGGAGTGTATAGGCGTCATTTTCTTGGTGAAATTTGGTATAAAACTTCGATCGTCACTACGCATATTTTTAACAAAACTTCCAAGTGTCCCACCAATGGGTTTGAAAGAATTGCTCTTAGAGCACCTATTGATGGGAATCTTGGAGCTCAAAGCTGGTGATAGCTCCAGGGTTGCCACAGTGGCCTGGGACAATAGGTGCAGTGCAAATATGCCTAAAGATGACAACTGTGCACATTAAAACATTAAATACAATTACCCCAAGTACGTCTTCCCCTCTTGCTGCCACAATTACTCTGGAACTACTGGAAGAAACATGTGGTGACTTGCATCCAAAATTGCTGAACTGCATTTGTCGAGGATATATTTTTCACCAGTATTCTTCAGCTAGTTAAGAAGCCGACAAACCTGACTGAGAAGCTTATCTTTAGCATTAATGGAAACCACTGAGTGGTTAACATTCTGTGTTTTCAATCCTATAGTTTTGGAATGCATCCTTAATTAGCATGCAAGGAAATGTATGTGAAATGATGATCCTATATTTTTTCTGGATTATGTTGATAGAACTAATGCAAAATAATAACTGAATAACTGAAATAAAATAAATGCATTGAAGACTGGCCATTGTCTGCACAAAAATATGTCATTCCATATATAAACAAAGCTTTAAGAAACATTTTACGGAGCCCTTTAAAGCAAAACTTTACCCCCAAAATGAGTACTTAAACAACACATAGTTTATATCATACAGGTATGGTACCTGTTATCCAGAATGCTCAGGACCTGGGGTTTTCTGGATAACAGATCCGTAATTTGGATCTTCACACCTTAAGTCTACTTGAAAATCATTTAAACATTAAATAAACCCAATAGGCTGGGTTAGCTTCCAATAAGGATTATTTATATTTTAGTTAGGATAAAAAAACTGGAATTTTTAGAGATATATTATAACTCCAAAATCCAAATCCAAAAATACTCCAGCTAAAACCTGTTAAGGACATGTAGCAGTCAATGGCAGATGTCCCTTTTACAATTTGAAGATGTCGTGATCTGCGCTGGTTTTGTACAATAATCCCAAAAGGTCAGGGTTTTTGGGCAACAACTTGAAAAAAATGTACAATTCAAATTGTCGCATGACTTTGTTGAGACTTTTTTGAGCTGATTTTTTTAATAAAAAATTAGATAAAATCGAGTTTTAGGAAATACCCCCCAGGTGTAAGTGAGCATGGATAGGCAGATTAGGATTTAGTGATCTACACTAAATAGTCAAATTTTTAGAATATGCCTTGTGAATATTGCGCTGGGACTACGCTCCCTGTTCCCCCATTCTTCCAGTATGCATTACAGTTCCCTTGTCTGCCCAGAACTTTCCCCCTGGTCCTCTCACTATGGGGCAAATTCACTAAGATTCGTAGTTGCGCCAGCGTCCGCTTCGCCGCACTTCGCCAGGCGTATTTTCGCCAGCGCTACGCAAATTCACTAAAATCCGAAGTTGCGCTCAGGGTAAGCGTAAGGTTGCAAAGTTGCACTAGCGTTAATTTGCCAAGCAAAGCGAAGTTACACTAGTGATGCTTAATTTGCATACAGCGCCAAATTGAAGTTACAATGGAGGTATATGTAGCAGCACTACACAAGCCTGGGAAACCTTCAAAACAGCAAATAAAATTTTTATTTTGCCCTACACATGTGCCCACTGTATAGTTAAGGTGCCATGAGTTAGGAAATGTAGGGGGGAAGGGACTTAGAAAATTTTTTTTGGGACTTAGAATTTTTATAAACTTTTTTTGAAGCAATCCCTATCTACTCTATTGCACTTCGCCTGGTCTGAGGTGGCGAAGGATGTCTGGCGTAAAAGGTAGTGTTCAGAAAAATGCGCGCATCAGTGAATTTGCGTAGTTACGTCCGTTGCCCAAATTCGCCAGGCGTAAGGGTGTAAATTAACACTAGCGAATTTACGCCAGTGTCTGTTAGTGAATCGGCGAATTAACGAAAATGCGCTACGCTAGCAAATTAACGCCAGCGTTAGGCGCTTCGTCCTTTAGTGAATTTGCCCCTATAAGACCTGGGTCTTAGTTCGAGTAGCGGAGGGCTCCTCCTGAAGCAAAAGGCAGTTGTTATAGGCAGAAGCGTGAGCCGACACCGGGACCTTGCGGTTTGTTCTGGGTTTTGGAATAACATACGTCACAGAAAGTCCTGATGGCAGCTGAATAAAGAAGGATCAGATCAAACATGATTTTATACTAATATAGGCATAATAATCTTTCTGAGCCTGGGTTACTGAAGCCCTGCCAGGGTTAGGTTGTGTGTAAAGCACAATCCCAAATGAGGGATATTAAATGAGAATATTAAGCATACGAAATAAAACTATACATTTGTCCTTTGTGCTGCAGGAATTTGTTTTGACTAAATGCTATCTGCTCAGTGCAACACATTGATTTTGTAGAAGACGAGAGATGAATTATAATTCTCATGATATTTAATTGTATACTTCTTTGCAGAGGCACATTAAGAATAATGAAAAAGCTGTCATAATCTTTTATTTATGCAGTGCACCATCTTTGCAGTAAGTAATGAATGCACAAAGAAGCCATCAACTTTTATACGAGGGGAAAATAGTGCTGATTTCTGATCATACAAAAAAGTCATGCATCACAGTATCGACAATGAAAAGAATATCTTCCAAATCCAGCCAAAGAAAACAAGATCACAACACGATACTGGAAAATAAATATTTTTAGCAGAAATTTCTCTTCTCTCTAAAATGCACCTTGTGAAAACATGACAGCTTGTGTTCATAACTGCTCATTGCTCACTGCACTTGTCGTAATTGACTATTGTTGTATGTTTGTTTACCTATTGTTGTATTATTGTCTGTCCAATTGTGCCAGAATGTTATTGGCCCACATATGAGACAAAAATGATGGACTCTCTGGCCAATATCTGGTGATTTTTTGTCCACTTGGCACATTTGTAAAACACATGAATGATAAACCTGCCAATTGCAGTCAAAAGAAATGTCTGGGGCACCCAAAACAGTTCAAAGTGTTTTGCTGCCATATAGAGAAACCACATATAGTAAAGATAGAAGCACATTTATTAAAGGTTGAATTTCGAATTCATGTGAGTTTTTTTAAAACTCCCATAAAGTCCCATGAACGCAAAACTGAATATGACCTGAAATCAAAATTTATTATAAAAATCAAATTTCTTAGACTCGGATAGATAGGATTGACCCAAAAACTTGAATCGAATTCGAATCAAATTTTATACAAATTTTTCCCTGAAGAAAACTCGAATATCAGGAAGGCTGCATACAACTCCAAATTTATCCCTGGACATCTACCATTGACTTAAACAGCAATTTGGCAGGTGGCAAATAGTCAAATTGGTGTTCTTTAAGGGCCAGAGTATGATAGATATCAAAAATCTAATTCACATTTTTTGAAAAACTTGAATCGAATTCGAATAACTCCCTAGTCAAATTTGACAATTTTGACCATAAAAAAACTCAAAATGTGAATTCTAATTTTTTATTTAACCCTCAATAAATCTGCCCTTAAGTATATTTAAATATAGTTGAACCATTCAAAAAAAAAAAAATTGTGGTTTACAACAAAATGTTTAATATAAAGGTTTATTTTTCATTTTATTTCCAACTCCCTACTGTATACCCAACTAAAGTACAGGAAAAATGTAAAATATAACTACCGCACTACAGTTAACCTCTTCTGCCACTTACAATATCCTGTACATAGATCTATACAATACCTTTTCTTTGTCATGTTTCTAGACAAAACATTAGAAGAAAAGTGCTTTCTGCAATTGCTTCTGCTTGAGAGAAGAAGAGTTCCTGTGATTTATGGATGTAATGTAAGTGAGGACTTGAGAATAGGTGTCAATGAGCAGGTGTTTGAAGGCATATTTATGTTTCCTTTATAGCCTATCTACACTTGTAAGAAGCATTCTTAATTACACTACAGTAAGGATGTGTAATTTATAACCATTTGTGCGCAAGTCAATAAAATGAAACAGACTGAAAGTCAATTATTCTGAATTGCAAATTCTGTAAATCAGTTTGCAGGTTATAAACTGTGTTGATCATTAATTTATTTATTTTAAACAATTATTACAGTAACAGTTAATTACCGTAAGCTCCCTATGCATGATAATGTGCTGCATGGGAAGACAAGAAATTGATAACTGATAGATCCAGGTGAGAAGTGACTGCATTTTGTAAAGATCCCATTGTTATTCCGTAACCCTTGTTTGTTAAATTATTGTCAGACCCCTGCGTGTTATATTTTAATGTAAAGTGCTGTGCAACTTCCTGATGCTATATTATGATGATGTTGATAATAATGATAATGATTATCGATGATGATGATGACAATTATGAGGATGATGAAAGTAACTACTTGTTTGTTTTCTTTTCCAAATGCATAGCATATACAATAAGTCCATTTATACCTAAAGAGTAACTTATTTATTTAACAGGAATCAGGTAAAAACAGTTGCACAGTTCATAACTAGTGATGGGTGAATTCGGTGCATTTTGACGATAAATTTCGACGTCCGTTTTTTTTGGAAAGCGGTGTCCGCTTTTGATGAAATTGTGCTGGCGTCCATTTTTTTTATGCCGGTGAATTTTCGCAGCGGTTTCGCAAATACATTCGCCGGGAATTCGCGCCTGGCGAATAAATTCGCCCATCACTATTCATAACCCATATCCTCATTTAGCTATTATATTATATTGTTCTAGAGAAAATAATATACTTTAGCAAATTTCTGGTTCTATAATATGTGCTATATTTGGGCAAAGATTGTATATTGTATATTGTATATGACCCTGACACATTTAAGGGATATACGGACTTCAGTCAAGCATGGATTTATTTACGTTTTTAAACTTGGTGGCAGAAAATGGCTATACGCTATATAACACATCCACTGTACTGGCCAAATAACCCAATCCTAACTGGATGTGTATACAAAAACAATAGTTAAAATGGATAAAATCTTCAAAATAGGTTAAAAATATGCATTTTGCATAATAAAACAGACTGTAAGGATTGTTATGAAGGTATTGCAGATTGTAAAGTGTAGTTTTTGGAAGCAATTTTCCGTTTTTACCCACAATACAGCATTTCCCCTATAATTCCAGCATTCTTTAACTGCAGCCACGATGGAAAGTTGCACCTGATGCAATTTTGCCTGATGCGCACAAACAAAGTCAAATGCATAATTGCACAGAAGTCTTTTTCAGAGTTGTGCACTTGTGTTATAATGATGTTAGCGTGTCATCATATTGGCACAAGAATGTAAGTTTTAAGAGCAGGATCAATAGGATGTTTGCATTTAAAGGGATCCTGTCATCGGAGAACATGTTTTTTTTTAAAAACGCATCAGTTAATAGTGCTATTCCAGCAGAATTCTGCACTGAAATCCATTTCTCAAAAGAGCAAACAATTTTTTTTTATATTCAATTTTAAAATCTGACATGGGGCTAGACATTTTGTCAATTTCCCAGCTGCCCCTGGTCATGTGACTTGTGCCTGCACTTTAGGAGAGAAATGCTTTCTGGCAGGCTGCTGTTTTTCCTTCTCAATGTAACTGAATATGTCTCAGTGGGACATGGGTTTTTACTATTGAGTGCTGTTCTTAGATCTACCAGGCAGCTGTTATCTTGTGTTAGGGAGCTGCTATCTGGTTACCTTCCCATTGTTCTTTTGTTTGGCTGATGGGGGTGGGGGGAGGGGGGTGATATCACTCCAACTTGTAGTACAGCAGTAAAGAGTGATTGAAGTTTATCAGAGCACAAGTCACATTACTTGGGGCAGCTGGGAAACTGACAATATGTCTAGCCCCATAGTAGTAAATGCTACCTGCTAATTGGTTACTGCTCCTGCGCAAACGTGGTGCCTTTTATTACATAACCCCCCATAGAGTTTAATCGTGGTTTCAAAAAGCAATAATGCCACTACAATTCTATCTTTAGTAAATTTGCCTCCCCGTGTACAATTAATTTGTTGTTCTGTGAATGGTATAGTGAATATTGCATATATACCAGGACTGTATTTATCTGAGACTTCAGCTGATTAAATACTTATATAGTATAGAAATATGACTTAAATTAATCAAAAATAATACAATTGAATTATTTCCAACAATGCTGAATTTCTTGCTATATTATCATATATAGGACGAGGGCTAGACAATGTGCAATTGCAGTCATGTTATAGAGGTTATTGAGTTCTTTATTTCAGCACAAAAACCTAAGCACAAAAAGTTACTTGTCACAGTTTAGTTTAGTTTAGAAATGCTAATTGTGAAGAAAAAGTCAGGTATTACATAAACATTTGGGCAAATACTAATATTAGCGCTGCACAGTCAGCCAAATTCTCAGCTCATTCAGATGTGCAGCGGATGCAACACAAACTAGAATTTCCTCTCTGCAGAAAATCTTGCTCAGTAATGAATAATGAAGTGCTGATTTTTTTCCAGACATAAACACATAAAAATTATTAGAAAAGAAATAGAAGAACAGGGATCCTAGTAGTAGTTTAATGGGAAACATAAACTGATGTCATTGTGATGAAGTGATAAAGTGGGCGGCAATGGAAAGCGATACTTGGAGCTCCTTTATGGCAATTCCAGTACCATTGGCAATTCAATCATTTATTTTGTTCTTTATTATGTCTGAATATTGAACACTCAAATCAATGGAAAAGTGTTGTATGTGATAACATTTCTCAGTGCCAACTGATTTCCTGTTGTTTTAGTTAAAATGCAACATATTGGCTATTAATAGCTTAAATACAAAATAGTGAGAACGGTAAATGCACAAAATGTCATTAAGCAAGGGAACATGAAAAGGAAATCTGACTTTTACAGCCTCATTGTAATGAAAGAAAAGATGGCAAATGATTGTGGTTGTGTTTGCAGAAATATAATGGAACGATCGTAGAATCAGATGTCCAATTTGAAAATGGCAACGCTTGTTTTTTGTAAAGGACTGGAACATTAGTGGATATTAAAATAATACAAAAAACACACATCAGTGAGAAAGATATCATTATATTTCATCTCCTGCTGCATCTCTGAAAGTAAGTGAAATCAATATATTTGTAAGGGAGGCCTGGCTAACAGGGCTTGTTTACTTTTGTCGCTGCCGCCTTTGAATGAGATATATTACTTTTCTACCAGTTTGAATAAACCAGAATTGTAACATGGAGGGTTCTGGTGAAATTGGATCTGTTCATTGCATGAACAAACTGAGCCTTGGAAGCCACACTATATTTGACATTCTACAAAGTGGCTCCATTTACAATTAGGGGTAGTGATGGACGAATTATTCGCCAGGCGCAAATTCGTGGCGAATTTGCGAGATTCGCCGCCAGCAAATAAATTCGTGAAATGCCCGCGAAAATTCGCCACAAAAATTTTGCCGGCGTCAAAAAAAACATTTCGCAAATTATAGTGGGAGATTCACAAATTTTCCGGCAAATCAAAACGACGCAAATTCGCCCATCACTAATTAGGGGCACATTTACTTAGGGTCGAATATCGAGGGTTAATTAACCCTAGATATTCGACTGTCAAAGTTAAATCCTTCATAGTTACATAGTTAGTTACATAGTTAAATTGGGTTGAAAAAAGACAAAGTCCATCAAGTTCAACCCCTCCAAATGAAAACCCAGCATCCATACATACACCCCTCTCTACTTTTAATTAAATTCTATATACCCATACTAACTATAGAGTTTAGTATGAGAATAGCCTTTGATATTATGTCTGTCCAAAAAATCATCCAAGCCATTCTTAAAGGCATTAACTAAATCAGCCATCACAACATCACCCGGCAGTGCATTCCACAACCTCACTGTCCTGACTGTGAAGAACCCCCTACGTTGCTTCAAATGAAAGTTCTTTTCTTCTAGTCTAAAGGGGTGGCCTCTGGTACGGTGATCCACTTTATGGGTAAAAAGGTCACCTGCTATTTGTCTATAATGTCCTCTAATGTACTTGTAAAGTGTAATCATGTCCCCTCGCAAGCGCCTTTTTTCCAGAGAAAACAACCCCAACCTTGACAGTCTACCCTCATAATTTAAAGGAATTGTTCAGTGTAAAAATAAAAACTGGGTAAATAGATAGGCTGTGCAATATAAAAAATGTTTCTAATATAGTTAGTTAGCCAAAAATGTAATGTATACAGGCTGGAGTGATTTCATATATAACAAGTCAGTCAGATCACTACTTCCTGCTTTTCAGCTCTCTTGGTTTACACTGACTGGTTGCCCTGGCTACCAGACAGTAACCAATCAGAGACTTGAGGGGGGCCCACATGGGTCATTTCTGTTGCTTTTGAATCTGAGCTGAATGCTGAGGATCAATTACAAACTCTGAACTGAACAGAAATGTACCATGTGGCCCCCCTTCAAGTCGCTGACTAACTCAGAGTTATAGAGCTGAAAAGCAGGAAGTTGGATTCTGGCTGTTTTATTAGACATGTGTTCACTCCAGCCTTTATACATTACATTTTTGGCTAACTAACTATATTAGAAACATTTTTTATTTTGCACAGCTTATCTATTTACCCAGTTTTTATTTTCACACTGAACTATTCCTTTAAGTCTTCCGTCCCTCTAACCAATTTAGACTTTGAATATTGAAGTCGAAGGATTTACTGCAATTCGTTCGATCAAACTATTAAATCTTTTGAATCGAACGATTCGAAGGATTTTAATCCATCGATCGAAACGATTTTCCTTCGACCAAACATTTGTTAGGAAGCCTATGGGGACCTTCCCCATAGGCTAACATTACACCTCGGTAGGTTTTACTTGGCGAAGAAGGGGGTCAAAGTTTTTTTTTATCAAATGGTTGAATAGTCGAACAATTTTTTAGTTTGAATCATTCGTGTCGTAGTCGAAGGTCAAAGTAGCCAATTCGATGGTCGAAGTAGCCCAAAAACCGTTCGAAATTTGAAGTATTTTTTCTTCTATTCCTTCCCTCAAGCTAAGTAAATGTGCCCCTAAGTGTGGTAATCCTGGATTTCATGCAAAGTACCTGAATATGGTTAAAAAAAAGACACCAAGTCCATGTATGTTCAAATCTACTATGGTGTCCATTTATTAAATCTGAAAATTATCTGGTTGTGTTTTTATTAAGGGAAAACTCAAATTTTTCATGGAAAAAAACTTGAATTTTTAGAGATTTTTTTATACCCCAAAGCTGCTAAAAATCTGAATCCGAAAAAATACTCAATCTCAAACCTGTCAAGGTAATGTAGAAGTCAATGGCAGATGTCCCTGAAATTTCTTGACATCGTGATCTGCAATGGATAATCCAATAAATCTGTTTTTTCATTGGATAATCAGAAAAGGTCGAGTTTTCGCAGAGAAAATTCGATAAAGTTACGTTTTCGGGAGCATCAATCGTACGATACAAATTGACGCTCATTTTGTCGCAATGTTTTGTGGCTCTGATTTCTTCAATTAAAATGATTGATAAATGAGTTCAATTTGTGAAAGGATGTTTGGTCAACTTTGTTCTCATAAAAACTGAGATTATTTTGAGTTTTACCAAATAATCCCCTCGGTGTTCAGAAGTTTGCATATTCAGTCTGCATAGCCAGTTTTATTTTCTAACTGAAACACAATCCAGGGTATAGTGGCCCCTAAAAGTTACTGTTGTTATTGCAACAAGGAGTATCTCAAGAAACCAAAAAGTACAGGAGTTGAGTTTATAATATTAAAGGATTAGGAAAGCCTAATTCAGTGCCAAATTATAGCCACCCAAAATGAATTACATTATCTGTTTTATCCTAAAGAGTGCCGCACCACCAATTAAATGTCTCCTCTCTTGCACACGTCACTTGTGAAGAATGAGCATTTGCATTGCATACGCAGTAATGTAAAATTGAAAAATGTTTCATTTATCACACTGGTGCAAATCTGAGTCAAGGATTGCCTGGAACGCACAGGTAATGCACACTTTTTTTTACACTTATGCTGCTTTGTTGCACTTGATTTTAATGGATGTCATCATACATTATTGTGGTGTAAATGTTTGTGTAATTTTGGCTTTTTTTCAATTGACATGAGATATATATATAATTATATATAGAGAGTTATTTTACCCAGTTTAATAAAAATGGCATTTTTACAGTGTAAATGTAATATTTCATATTTATAAACATGCCATATACATTCATTATTTATCACAGTATGCCCTTGGTCCTATGTCCTCTAAACTTCATGTAGTATCAGTATTATCCTGCTTCATTATTACTTGATCTATGACTTTCTCCCCTAGAAAACAACATCAGTGCTTTCATTGTATAACAGTATTAACATATTTACATATTTCTTCATACATATTAAGTCATTACAAACTAGTTGCAGCATTCTATTAAGGGGAATACCTCAAGTATTAATATGTCCAGTAACAATTTTCCCAACAAATAAATCATTGGTTAGTCCTGATTTAATGTTGCTGACATTTAAACTTTGATTGTAGCATGTCTTCATTCATCATTAGGCTTAAGGCTGAGACAGTGGGATTAATAGTGCTGGTAGATTACTACAATGTTGTACAAGATATATTGGGCATGTCACCAGTAGATTGATCATGTCGTTGGGATAGCTTGTGATTATTTGCTGACCTCTTGTTGACATATTTTCCTCAGCTATGGCTTAAGGCTTTGGATCACCTTCTTGTCTATGATATTAAGGTTCCTGCTTTACAGTCTCCAAACAAAATGCAGACTGACAAGTATAATGGTTAAATACTGATAAATTATTAATAGGACCCTCATGCATACACAATTAAGAGAGAGATAAGAGTCTCTATGCAGTTGAAGTTATGTCCTTTGTCAAATTACAATATATGTGCAGTGACACAAATAATCATTATATGTAGCAAATAGGGTCAGAGGTTTAGTATTACATATTCTACAAATCACTGTGCTATAGTGATGTGAGTGTGATACAAATGCCATTCTATAAAATTCAGACAGAAATGCTCTGACCTGCTTGTAACTGTGGCTTCAACCCCCATGTTGTCCCCCTCAGAACTTTTCCAGACTAGTTATGTATCCCACAATGGGAGAATGAGCAAGATTTTTTGCAGTCAAGGATAGTTTGTTTAGTCCAAATAAACTCCCTGGAGGGTAGCCCAATTGGTCCACAGTGTCGTTTCTGAGTGCTGTTAGGTATTCCATTCTGCTAATAAATCAAATTATATACAGAAAGTCTATTACTGATGAGGGGGGTGTATTTTTCCCATTTCCCTGCTATGGCACATCTGGCTGTAGGAAGTATTTGTTAGCTTTCGGATTTGGTTTTTGGGCTTGGGGATTTTCCTAGGATAAATGTCAGAAGGTCCAATTGAGGTTCAATCAATAGGACATTATGGAAGCAATGTCTTACCTTATTCCAGTATGCTTGGATACCTGGAGGTCCAGAATATGTGTAACAATGTTCCTTCAGTACCATATCCCCTCCAGAAATTTGATTAGGTTGTCAGTGGAACAACTTACTGCATGTAGCAGGGATGGGGAGTGGTACCGACTCATCAGTATCATATAAATGTTCTCTTTTAGGGTCTCTCTCTTAGGGTTCTCTTTTTTAGTTTTGGTATCATTTTCCAAAATATTATATCATGTTGCCACTTTTTCATGTACAGATGCAGCCACTTTGGTTTGTGTGAGAACAGAATAACTAAACCCAGATATCCCACTTTTCCCACAGAAAATTGAGTCACAGCATCCCATCTAATTAAAACATTCACCATTGTGAGCAATGGTGCTTTGGTATGCTAATGAAAAGGTTAAATGCATTAAATGAGTTAAGATGACTTTAGATAACACAGTTTCTTCAATTACTCCCGAGTCACGACGCATTTAACTCACAAATCCAAGTGGCTTCATCTATAGGTGTAGGGAGTGGTGTTGAAGATTCATTTTCTTTGGGAGAATCCTCCTTTGCATATTCGGGGTGCACTCTGGTGCCAAGCCCTTTGGGCAAAGCAACAGCACAAAATGTCTCAATTGCAAATATTGGAAATTGGTGAGGCAAACTAAGTTAGGTTCCTCTTGCATATACTGGTGTTGTTTAAGTTTCCCTGTTAGGGGGTGAAATAATTTGCCAAGATGAAAAAGGTTTCCATCAGAAGCTAATTAAGTAAAATATGGGGAGTAACCCATAGGGAATTCTGGGGTTGTAACCATTGGAGTCAAATATGTGGGAGATCTGTTAAAGTATAGCTTCCAAGCAGTCTTATGCAGCATCTCCTTTTTCATGGTGGGTGAGCTCCACCTACTAGACCACAGCCACAAAGCTAGTTGCGGGGAATGGACAAAATCATGTTCTGATGAGGGCCATTTCATAGGAGGGGGGAAAAAACTCAAATTGTTAAAAATTGATCATATTAAATGATGTATAAACCCAATCACACTACATTGGTTGTAGATAACAACCCACCAGCAGCCCACACTTACACCAAGCTATCCAGAAATAGATATATGGAGCCGGTTGAGTAGAGGAAGAGAGGTTGTTGATGTCTAATGCAGTACCAGCGTTCAAGCAAGTGAATGGTTAGACAGGTGGAGGTCAGGGCAGTCAGAACTGGATAGTAATTGAGAGTCAGGCAAAAGGTTGGGTGAGGTGGTAATCAACCATAGTCACAACAGACAGGATAGAAGAATCCTCTAACAATAGCTAGGATACAAATAGGGAATTACATTTTGTAACCAGACAAAGGGGCAAATTCACTAAGCGCCGAAGCGCCGAAAGCTAGCGTTACTTCACTAGCGTTTGGCATTTTCGTTACTGCGCAAATTCACTAACGAACGCTGGAGTAGTTTCGCTAGTGTTACTTCGCACCCTTACACCTGGCGAAGTTTCGCTAGCGACGTAGCTACGCAAATTCACTAACGCGCGCAGTGTACTGAATGCTACCTTTTACGCTAGACTTCCTTCGCCACCTCAGACCAGGCGAAGCGCAATAGAGTAGATAGGGATTGCTTCAAAAAAAGTCAAAATTTTTTCTAAGTCCCAAAAAACGCTGGCGTGTTTTCTACATTATGGGTGATAGGCTGAAAAAGATCGAAACTCTTTTTGGGGCTCCCCTCCTTCCCCCCTACATCTCCTGACTCATGGCAACTTACCTAGACAGTGGGCACATGTGTAGGGCAAAATAAAATTTTTATTTGATGTTTTGAAGCTTTTCTAGCCATTTGTAGTGCTGATACGTATTCCTCCATTGAAATTTGAATTTGGCGCCGTATGCAAATTAGCCTTCGCTAGTGTAACTTCGCTTTACTTAGCGAATCAACGCTAGCGCAACTTCGCAACCTTACGCTACCCCTGAGCGCAACTTCGGATTTTAGTGAATTTGCGAAGCGCTGGCGAAACTACGCCTGGCGAAGTGCGGCGAAGTTACGCCTGGCGCAACTACGAATCTTAGTGAATTTGCCCCAATGAGTTTAGTTTATATGTAGCTCCTGGACAGGTCCTACTCTGCGTCATTATGTGCGCCACGTCACAATACATGCAACACATGTTGGCGGTTGACAGAGGAACGGTGGGTATGCTGGGAACATCATGGAGCCAGTTAGTTTTTCTGACTTATGGATTTTATGAATCCTTAATCAAAATGACAACAAAAGATTGTTTAAATAACGCTTATTAAATTATAAAACAAAAACATAAATTATGTAGGGAAGAAAGATAAGCATAAGAGTGAGACATGAATTATGAAAAAATGTAAAGGCTCAAGGAGAGGAGTGTGAGGAAGAGAATTCAGTCAAAACATTCAAAACATTCAGTACCCATATTATTCAGGAAAATTCTCTATAATGTGAAAGTATGCGTGACGTTTCATTTAATGATATTTAGGGGGTTATTTACTAAAATCTCAAAAATGTAATCTCAGTTTTTATTAAAAACAAAAATCGACCAAACTCCCTTCCATAAATTGAACTCATCAATAATTTTTCTCAAAGAAATCAGAGAAACAAAATGCTGTGACAATGAGCATAAATTTGTAGCTTACTCGAAAACTAGCATACGCTCAGAAAACTCGACTTTTTCGGATTATCGAACAAACACCCAGACTTTATTGCATTGTCCAGCGCAGATCACGATGTCAAGAAACAACTTCAGGGACATCTGCCATTGACTTCTACATTAGATTTTTATCAGCTTTGGGGTACAATTTATCTCTAAAAAGTTGAGAGTTTTTTTGCACAAAAAATCAAGTTTTCCTTTTTAAAACCTTGACCAGATATATTTTAGGTTTAATAAATGAGACCCTAAAGTAGACATGGTTAATATTTAATATACAATGGTTACATCTGTTTGTCAAATTCACTCCTCGGTGGCTGCACAGATTTCAGGGATTTCCATACTTAAGGACAGATGACTTACTAAGGAATTCAGTCATTGTGACGGCACCACCTGTGCTGAAACTAAGAGATGTCTGTAGCAGTTTCAACTCATGCTGTTTATTAACTATTTATTAGCTTCTGTCCAATTTACAGCAGACAATGGCAATTTATAGAAGAAGCTTAATAGTGCTCTAGTGGCTTTTTCACACAGCTGATCTTTTTCCCCTAAAAATCCAAACAATAAAGGCAAAAAAGGTAAATAAAATACAGGTTCACAATTTACATGTTCAGATTCCATGGCACCAGATTTAAGCTGCAAATGGCAAATGGAAACAACTGGAAATGGTAGATATTTTACTTTGAATGCACCCAAGCAAAATAATACTTGCATAACACTTGTTGTAGTCACAAACTAGAGCCTTACATATTTCAAAGAATGTACTGCCTACCATAAGAGATTATTAACTTGTCTCCTTCTCAATAGTTCAATAATATATGAAAGTATCCTCTATCTTCAGAAAGATGGCTTTGCAATATTAGCGAAATATAAATACTAACACAGCATTATATAAAATAAAGTTCATGATTCATCTCCAGTACAGCTGCAGTTTAATAGCAAACAGGTCATACCTCATTTACTTTAATAATCAGCAATTTAAAGTCATTTTTCAAGTACTGTACCTACTATGTAAAAAAATCCTTTGGGCAAGCATTGTATTTTACCTTTAGAATAATACAATGTCAAAGTTTAAAATTAGACTGTTACTTCATAGAATATTTAACACTGAGTTGTATACAGTACAGTACCGGTAAACTAATCCACAAATACCCTTTATTAATGCAAATGCAATTGGTGCAACTACCAGGGGTGCAGTTGTACCCGGTCCCAAAAAGCATATTTAAGGTGGCAGGGCAGGTGATTTTTTTCAACCAACAGTCAAGTAAAATCTATACAAGCTTTTCTGAGCTCTTTTCAACCAGTGGTCAATTAAAGTCAATACCAATCTTTCTGAGCTCTTTTCAAACAATACGCAAATAATATCCATGCAATCTATATGAGCTTTTTTTCATTCAATAGTCAAGTAATATCTATACTAATCCTGTTGAGCTCTTTCCAGCCAATAGTCAAGTAATACCCATACAATCTATATGAAGTTTTTTCATCTAATAGTCAAATAATACTGGCACATAATCTCATGCATAGTTATATAAAGTAGTTAAATTAGGTTGAAAAAATACAAAATTGCATCAAGTTCAACCTCCAAATGAAACCCTGCACACATACTTACACACACTCACACTGACCCCTCCGAACACTTACATAAACTATACAATATATACCAATATCTATACTAATTGTAGATTTTACTATGGCAATATGAAATTATGCTTGTGCAAGAAGTCCCATTAACAGAATCAGTCATAACAACATCATCCAGCAGGGCATTCCATTTACTCACTGTCCTTACTGTGAAGAACCACCTACACTGCTTAAAATAAAAGTTTTCCTCTAATTTAAAGGGGTGGCCTCTAGTGCGATGATCCATTTTCTGGAAAAATAGATTTCCTGCTAGCTGTCTATAATGTCCTCTAATGTACTTATAAAGCGTAATCATGTTTCCTCGCAAGCATCTTACCTCCAGAAAGAACAACCGTGACAACCGACCCTCATAATTTAAATCTTCCATCTCCCTAACCAGTTTGCTTCCCAGTTTTCCAGTGCTCGATGGCAGCATCCTGCATTGAACTTATAGTTCTGCACAATTTAGTATCATCAGCAAAAATATAAATGGTACTTTCAATGCCCTCCTCCAGGTCATTAATAAACAAATTAAAAAGCAAAGGACGAAGGACAGTCCCCTGCGGTACTCCACTAACAATAATAGTCCAACTCTTTGTAATCTGTCCATCAGCCAGTTCTCTATCAATGCACAAATACTATGTTCCAGGCCAATATTCCTTAGTTTAATCATTAACCTTTTGTGTGGTACTGTATCAAAAGCTTTAGCAAAGTCCAAGTAGATCACATCCACTGTCATTGCAGAGTCGAGGTTCTTGCTCACTTCCTCATAAAAGGCAATTAAATTAGTCTGGCACATAAAATAATGCTGGGACAAACTCATAGTAGTATTATTTGCAATGAGGTCCAGTATCTGAAATAGTTACGTAGTTATTTTGTGTTTAAAAAAGACCAACGTCCATCAAGTTCAACCCGTCCAAATGAAACCCAGTGTCCATATACAAATACACTCACATTGACCCCTCTATACACTTACATAAACTACAGTATAAATACCAATATCTATATTAATTGTGGATTTTAGTATCACAATAGAATATTCCTTAATACCCCTTCAAAAAAGCTTTTCACTGACGTCAAACAAATTGCCTATAGTAGAGTCCTGCACGTGTCCAACTGGAAGGACCAGTGTCTGACCCAAACCCACTGACCCCTAACCTGACCCGCACCTGCCACCCAACACATCCCCCTACCCAAAGCTACTACCCGACCTGGACCATATAAGTCAAAGTCAAACTTACTACCCGACCCAAGACCTGTGAAACCCATCATCTTGGATCGGCAGTGATGTCATTCCTTGCAGCACCAGGGAGGATTGACCAGTCCCGTAAATTTGCCGGGTACCCAGGCGAGAACTCCCGACATGGTCAGAGAATCAGGGATTTTCTAACCACAACCCGTAGGTACCCAACCCGGTGCAGGATGGGATCCCTTTTTGAATAGCAGCACCACATTAGCAATTCACCGGTCACTTGGCACCAGGCCAAAACTCAATGAATCCTGAAATAATCAGTAAAGAGGTTTGGCAATGACAGATCTAATGAAGACAATATAGTGAGTGTGCGCTTCCTAAATGCACAATAATACAGAAAAAGTTGACCAAAGTTAATTAAATCTCGCCCCTTCCCCACACACAGAGTCTCTTTGGGAACACATTGTGTCTTTGAATATCGATTAATTTCTCAAATCTCCCACTCCTCCACGATCCTCAAAGACACAAGAAAGGGAATACTTTGTGTAGTGCTGCGATTTTAGTGAGCAGATCCCTGCTAAAGATTGTACTCACAGGAACCCGCTGATCATGTAGGCAAACAATCTCCCAGGCATTGGGTTCTCCCGCTCGTAGTGTGGTCTGCTGCTGTCTGTTCCACTTGCCCATGATCCTTCCTTCACTTCCTGGTTGTTTCAGACAAACTTACGAGTCTCCAGGGGGATCAATCACGGAACTCTGTGGGCTGGAAAACTTTTTCGAGCGACAAAGAAACGGCTCAGAAGATCCGGTTAAGCTTTATTATAACAAATAAATATCCAAACTTACATTTAAAACTGAAACTTTCAGCCTCAGGCTTGTCTAGATATTTTCTACGTATATTTTTGAAGAAACGGATCCGCACACACAGATTGTTGCAGTCGGGGAGTATCCCCTTTTATTTGCCACCAAACATTCAACGTTTCGGGGGGGCACACCCTCCCTTCATCAGGATACCTAGGGTATCCTGATGAAGGGAGGGTGTGCCCCCCCGAAACGTTGAATGTTTGGTGGCAAATAAAAGGGGATACTCCCCGACTGCAACAATCTGTGTGTGCGGATCCGTTTCTTCAAAAATATACGTTGCTAGGTGGCCCGGCCGGGTCGACGGAAGGACGCACCACTATTGCAGGATTGGTGAATTGGAGGTGTGCGGTAGGAATCTAAAATCATAGATATTTTCTACACCTGTTTTCACAGTATGAAACAGCTACATTTGTTTCTTCCATTTAAATAAGTTTTCTGACGGCACTGTTTTCACTGAAAGTAGACTTGGCTACTCCATCCGATGCTTTTTGTAAAAACAAATATGAATAATGTCTTTAGAGAAAATAATGTAATTAATTTCCCCATTTGATTCACAGAGAATGTGAAATTCTGCTGTAAAACAGGGTTCTATCTTGAAACAATCATTGTGAACACCAGTGCCCCTTTTTATAGCAGCAATTTCTTCTTTGCTCTGTGAAATATCCCCTTGACTTGAGTTGAGGTTGTTTTTTTACCTGTATAAGTACTACAACTATTATTGTAATGAGGTGATGTCAGTATATATATATATATATATATATATATATATATATATATATATATATATATATATATGCCATCACAATCCATGATACAAAAGTACTAATATCCATGATCAGACTGCATACATATATTGCAATTTGTATAAACAATAATGAACCTTACTGTGACCTGCTTGTTGAACTGTTCATACATTCTCCCAAGAACAGAATAGAACTCAGGGATTTTGCTATAGGACATGTGATTTACTAACAAATCAAACTTTAGCTGCATTTCAGCTTTTATCAAGATATGTATACATACATGCAGTATGGCCTTGGGATAGTGAAGTATAGCTCTATGTATGAAGAAACCATACTGCTCTGAATGGCAAGTCCTTACCATGTCATAAAAATTCAGCACATATATATATATATATATATATATATATATATATATATATATATACTCGAGAAGAATGCTGCTGCACACCAGGATTTATCGTGAAAAAAGTTAGTACTTTATTTGATCGATGTTTCGGTCCTCACCATGGACCTTTATCAAGATGATAAAGGTCCATGGTGAGGACCGAAACATCGATCAAATAAAGTACTAACTTTTTTCACGATAAATCCTGGTGTGCAGCAGCATTCTTCTCCGTGGATATTGTATTCCTGTATTGCACCCAGGTGTGTAACTCCTTATGTGTGTGCCCTAGCCCTCCATTGCATATATATATATATATATATATATATATATATATATATATAGTGAATAAAGTACCCTCTATTGTAAAATATAAGGATATTATAAGTTACCGAGGAGTTTCATGACCATATATGTTTTTATACAGGTCATGGAACTCCGAGGTAACTTCTAATATCCTCATATTTTGCAACTGGGGGTACTTTATTTATTATAATACACAAGTTTCAGTGAGTCATGTGAGAGAAATGACATCAGAACCCCCCGGTTTATAACTGATGACATCAGAACTCACCGTTTATAAGGATATAATTTACAAGATATTCATGGCTTTTGTGTATATATATATCTGTTTTATTATTACAGAGAAAAAGTAGGTATGTTTTTTATATTTTGAATTATTTGATTAAAATGTAATATATGGGAGATGACCTTCTCGTAATTTGGAGCTTTTGAATAACGGGTTTCCAATTAACGGATTCCATGTCTGTACTTTAAAAATGTAATGTCCTTTCTATTTGCCTTCCAGCTACCCCTGTTCATGACATTAGACTGCCTCACAGTTTGGCTACGCTAGTCTATTGGAAAGATAATGCTGTTCGAGGGGCATTTTATGGATGTTTACATATTGTACACACCAGAAATGGGATAATGCTCTATCTTGAATGTGTGGTCATCATAGCATTAAGTGAGTTTGTTACTGTCAGTATTGGTATACTCTGTACCAAGCACAATTTTGAGGAAATTCGAAGAAAAACAATTCAAAATTCAAAGTAATTTTTTGGATACTTCGACCATCGAATAGGATACTACAACTTTGACTTTAGTTCGAATTAGATTCGAAGTAAAATAGTTTGAATATTCAACCATTCGATAATCAAAGTACTGTCTCTTTAAAAAAAACTTTGACTTCAATACTTCGCCAAATTAAACCTGCCGAAGTGCTATATTAGCCTATGGGGACCTTCTAGACCATTTTTCTAAGTCTTCACACATCGAAGTAAAATCGTTCGATCGTACGCTAAAATTGTTCGAATCATTCGATCGAAATATTTTACTATGATAGTTCGATGGCCAAATTCGGTGAAAAATACTTTGACTTCGATATACAAAGTTGAAGTATTTCAATTCGAGGGTCGAATTTCGAAGTATTTATCACTTCGAAATTCGACCCTTGATAAATCTGCCCTCTAAGTGTACAGCTGCAGACCATGCGACAACACCTAAAAAGAGTACATTTTTGTAGAGATTTTGAAAATTCAAAATATGTTACTAGGTTTTGTTTTTTTAACGTTTTCTTATATAAATGGAAGAGTATTTATAGATTTTAAAGTCCAGCCTTTCATATAACATGTTCTGGGCAAAATGTGCTTTTCCATCAAGAGTTTATACAAACACAAGCTGAGTTCCTGTAATAACTGGGTATTTGCAGTTTAAAATCTTTTTGACATTTTAGAAGAAATTAAAGATAAAAAGAAATGTGGGAGGATTAAACAAAAGCGATGATTTGAAGGCATGCTGCACTAGCAAAAAAAAAAAGATAGAATTAGAATCATTGAATACATTGCACAATATTAAATACCCCTACCTTAAAATGTAAGCATAATGTAATTCATTCCAATGATCTCTTTCTCCAGTTGCTAGGCTTGTGTGCATCTCAGGTTGTAACGAAATGAATGGTTATGTTAAACTTGAAATTATGCAGACATATTGATTAGTATTCAAAAGTTTAACAATTAAGTTAGGTAAAAAATATCCTTTATTGAGTACATTTAGACTTCAAAATGTATGTTAACCCTGAAGAGCAGAGCACAAAAGTGTGAAAAATATAATGAAGATGCATTGTTTTTTGTACATTTGCACCTTGCCCCACACTTTGAGCCATGTTGGGTGCAGGTCTTTGTGCTCCAGATTTGAGACCTGCAATCCATTAATACAGCGATGCTGGTGTTTGTCAGCACTGTATTTACTGTACATGGGGTGGGTTGGGGGAGGCATACAGGTGTCCCCGTGCCACCCTCTAACTTGTGTGTCATTCAGACACATACGTTTGGGAGCACAAGTTAGAGCAGGGGACTAAGGAACCATTTCCTTAAAAATGTATACAGAATTTATAAGTGTCTACTTAATGGATTTACAAACCCAACTTATTCAACAGTCAGTCCACTTACAGAATTATCTCATTAAAAATGGCTGGTGTGCCCACTGCATAGAACAGTTCTCACTATCTCTGAGCTCCCACTAAAGAAAAATCTTGTTTTTGAAGGAGAAATTACTTCTTGAATGTTGGAATTGAGCTAAGGGAGATGCCCTAATCTTTGATAAACTGTAACCATTACCTTGCGATCATTAACACCAGAAGAGTTGAGAAAATATTTCATGTAACATGGATTGAAAGTGATGTAGTAATTTGGATTACAATATACACCATGTGTGTGTGCTTTAGCATACTCAGCCTTGTACCATAGTAATGGGGAAAAAGTTACACCAGGTGCATAGCAAGGTTTTTCTTTCCAGTTTCAAATCACTCCACCCCTCCAAAAAAAGTGCAATATCCTAAATGCTAGACTTGTTGCCAAAGGCACCCAACTTAGCAACCATTATGCAAATATTAATTACAACTGGAGGTTAATTAAATTGTACTATGTGTAGAAATCAACGTTGTGATCCAAATAGTAGTTTAACATGAATGAAGCCGCTTTTTAATTATTATTTTCTATTGAGGAATTTTAAATGCATTAAAAGGGACCCATCAACCAAAAAATAATTCCAAATCCTATTTTATCATGTTAGTCAACGAGAATGAACTTTAATTACACTGTAAAAATATTTGAATCTTGTTTCCTTCCATCTGGGAATTCATAATTATTGAAACAGGCAGCAGCCATATTGTGGACACTGTTATTAAGACAAGCCTTGCATCATCTCAGAATCTTGTTTGTGCACCAGAATGGGGGATCTGATGTCCATCCCCATGCACTGGCTACACAATTAAATGGTAAAGAGAGAGGGGGAATGTGGGGAGAGCAGTGACATCTAGGAAGTGCTGAATCGAAAGTAATTGCTTGCCCCGCTTCTATGCCTAAGTTATAGAGGAGGGGCAGGCAATATTTGATTGACAGCTGAGATTCTTAAATTAGTTCACAACAGCTACGAATGCTTAAATAAAAAAATTATTTGGGTTTCATGTTTAATTTGAAAAGGACATTTATTATTGAGTTTTTTAATGTCTGGATGACAGGTCCACATGAAAGGGAATTAAGGAGAGCCATCCTCTACAGTGTGGGGAAGCTATTTTGGGCGTTGACCCATAGGTAAAAAAAAAATTAAATAATGTAAAAATATTGTAATGCACTTTTAGATATTCAGCGCAATGCTTGGATAAATTAAGGCAAAAGGCCATACAAACAAAGAGATTTATTTATTTATTTTCAGGCAGACTGAGGTATTATCCACAGATACTTATAAAAGCCCTATGTTAGATGGTTATGCTATATTGAGGTCTAAGGGGCTCATTTATTCTTTAGAGAATTAGTCAGGCTTTTTGACACCAAAAATCCAAAAGTTGAGGAAAGAAATGGGCAAATTTCTGGAATTTATTATACGACCAAACGACAACAATTTCAAATCCGAAAATGCTCCAGCTAAAACATGGATATTATGTCGAAGTCAATGGCAGATGTCCCTTTTACAACTGGAAGATATTTCTTTGCTTTGTGGTTTTAGAGGATTACATGCGTTTTTGATACTGGTTTTTGTGCAACAATATGGAAAAGTCATAGTTATTGTGCAACAAGTCGGAAAAGTTGCGGTTTTGCTATTGTCATTCACAATCTAGGATTCAATTTGCATTATATTGTGTGAAGTGCTAAGTACTTTCAGTATTTTATAAATGCAAGATGTACTAATAATAAGATTATTGAAAAGTATCCAGTAAATCATATCCTTATAAACAGCTATAATCAGTGCTTGGAAATGTAATGTGTGTCCAATGATTCATGCATATAATAAATAATGGACACCATATTGTAAAATATAAGGCTACTTTACTCTATTTACTAATATCTTAAATTTCAGTTTTTTCCATGAATAACATATTTTTGTCAAAGTCAGTGGGAGCTGTGCTCATCCTATTGGACCTTATATTTTAGGCATTCAGACTTTTAGAGGTTTTCAGATTTTTTTCACTAGTAATTGTCTGAAAAACATTATTCAGCGTTTTTTGTTCATACTTTTTATATTTGGATCTTTTGTTAAATGAAATGCCATTCATGGTTTTATTTGTGGTTTCAAAATAACCTCTAAAGCCACTAAAGAATGTTGATAAATGGGCCTCTAAAAGTCACCTTGGAGTTTCATGACCTGTACAAAAGCATTTGGCTTTCAGCCTTGTGCCTTCATAGGGTTATGGAACTTTTCGACTTATAATACCCTTATATTTTACAATAGAGGATATCATATTCCCTACATAAAGTTCTATTTTCATGATATAACAAAAAGAACAATACACCTTAATCCTATGTTGCCAAAAGGCAGATTTTGATCTAGCAGAAGATCTTGGGCTGGTTGATAGTATGCATTTTATTACAGTGTAATGTACAGTGTAATTAGGTTCCATTTTCTCTGGCACTAATGGACTTAAGATAGTGGCTCTTGATGCGACAGCTACATAAAAGTAAACCAACTGTTGCTACAATCTGAGCACCTTACTATGTTTAACTAGAAATATAACACTATGGGGCACATTTACTTAGCTCGAATGAAGGAATAGAATAAAAAATACTTAGAATTTATTTTATTTATATTAGAATTTTTCTGGCTACTTCGACCATCGAATTGGCTACTTCGACTTCAAATCGAACGTTTCAAACTAAAAATCATTTGGCTATTCGACCATTCGATAGTCGAAGTACTGTCTATTTAAAAAAACTTCGACCACCTACTTTGCCACGTAAAACCTACCGAACCTCAATGTTAGCCTATGGGGAAGGTCCCCATAGGCTTTGTAGCCAATTTGTGATCGAAGGAAAATCGTTCAATCGATGGATTAAAATCCTTCCAATCGTTCGATTTGAAGGATTTAATCATTCAATCGAACGATTATTCCTTAAATCGAACGAATAGCACTAAATCCTTCGACTTCAATATTTGAAGTCGAAGGATTTAACTTTGACAGTCGAATATCGAGGGTTAATTAACCCTCGATATTCGACCCTAAGTAAATGTGCCCCCTATAAATTGTAACCATGAAAAATCTACACATAGGTGATTTTGGGCTCTGTTGCATATGATGTTTTAGTAACACTGATTTATATTAATATAAAATGGCAACTAATTTTCCATGCAAATCATGTGTCAAAGGCATTCTTGTAAGAAGGATAAAATGGCCCCTTTCCCTAGAGTTAAAATCTAAAGCAAATATTGAAATAGTGGACATAGGACATGAAAGTGCTGGGATCCATAGGTAGCTGTGAAGATGATTTATGTTTGCTAAAGTAGCAACAAGAAAGGACTGGGAAAAATCTAGGATTCTGTCATCATTAGCCTACTTTATATATATTGTACTTATCCTATAGATATCCAAGTTAAAACAGAAAACAATGTACTATGCACAGCAGGATCACTTTCTATGAGCTGGTGACTGCAAAACCAACAGCTGGAAAAAAGTTTCCTTAGATGTATTCAGCTGATGGAATATAATATATGACTGCTTCCCACAGATGTCTGCACCCCTTTGAATACCATACACTTGTAGGTATTGTCAAAGATTTGCCCTTTATTTTGCAAAAAACAATTGGCTTTCCTGAGTGATATCTATGTATGGATAAAAATAATTAAATAATACTATAAGTTGACAGTTCGATATGGATGTTGCAAGATCCTTGAAACAAGTGTGGGTCATTTATAAACACCGGCCAAATTTGCACTTGGGTAGTTACTCATGGCAGCCAATCAGATGTTTTATTCCTATGTTCTACCTTCAGCTGGCTAACCAAAAAGCTTATAACTGATTGGTTGCTATGGGACATTGCCCAGGTGCAAATTTTCCCCATGGTTATACAGTAAATGATTGTGTCATATAATTTACATATATATATATTTACAGTAATAAGGATCATGTACAGTAAATACATACAACCGTTTTACAAGATTTATTAGTGGGATGCATTTTTTTAATTTAATAAATACTGAGAAACAGGCATTGTAACTTGTATAAGTGTTTACTGATAAAGGAAAATTATATTGAACCTGTATTTTTTTTAGGTATAAATACAATCTTTAATGTTTGTGCCCCCCCCAAAAAAAGTTTGACTGAATACCAAAATGAAGGGGGAAGTCCTGAAAGGCTGGAGGACAAATGTAAATAGAATTTGATCAAAACAAAAAAAAAACAAAAAAAAAAAAAAATATATATATATATATATATATATATATATATATATATATATATATATATATATATATATATATATATATGGTGAATAGGACAATGTAGCCATTCAGGAAGAAAAAAAGGGTCTTTGTACTATGGCTTTGACGGGCTTGTGTCTTTTTTTTGTATTCACAAATGTTGATACAGAATTATAAGTATTGTTTTTAGGATTTCTACATTGGAGAATTTGGAAGCTGTATTTTGGGTCATTTACTGGTATGAGGGAGAGAGAAGCGCTAACATTTAGCAAGTTATAAAAGGTCTTAATGACAAAAAATGGAAATGCAAGGTCATTTTTAAAATTGAATTTCCAAGGTTCTGAAACCTTGTCAATAGAAATTCTAGGACATCATTTGAGGCCGCCAGTTAAGAGAGGAATTAAATTAAAACTGTGTTTTTGATCACCGCAGTTCTCTCAGCATTTGGATGAATAGGAAACTCCTTCTTTATGGGCAAAACCATTTAATTTAACGCATTCCCAAATGATACTAGTTTATGACAAAACTGTGTACCACAGAACTGTCATTCCCAATAAGTTGGTCAGTAGATGATGTTGCTGGTGAACACCATTTTGGTCATCATAGTTTTCCCTGCAAGGATAATATTAATCGAAAATAGTGAAAAATCCCTGAGCCCAAATGGACAACTATGCTCTTTGAGATTAAACTTTGCAATAAGGCTATACAATCTTACTGTGAACTGATACTAAAGGCTTAAATTAATATAATGTACATATTTGTAGTGAAGATTAATAAGAAATGTATTACATCTTTAATGCACTATTTCCTGTCCCATGTGATTGGAAAAAAACATGTGGTTAAAATGATTTCATCCTGCTCTCTTCCAGTAAAATCGAAAACTGCTCCAATGTAGCCATTTATAAAAGATCTTATTAAAAACATATGCGAAGGCAAGTGTGTTTTCAAATTGCATTTCCAAGGTTCTTGTGTGCACATTAGGTAAGTTTAGTCAATATAAATGGAATTATAGGACATTCTCTAGACGCACCATTTGAGACCTCAAAATAAATACTGCATATTTTGAAAGCCAAGCATGAACAGTAAACTCTGCCATTGCATTAGATTTAATTCAGCAAAACTGGAAATTGTTTTTTTTTTTTACTAGCAGGGTTACATATTAAAGGTTAAATATTTCAATGTGATGTAAAATATTCAATTGTTTTTTTACCGAGTATGGTTACTCACTAATAGATAAATAAAACAGTTGGTAAATTTCATCAAGCACTCTTGGGCATAGTTTTCTATGCCTTAAATCTGTTGTTCAATAACAATGTTTACTATAAATGTAAATAAAGTAGGCACAGGCTGTACCCCATTAAACTTGACAACTGGAAATATACACAGGATAACTTGTAGACTTTTTGTAGCATGGTTAAAATATTCCAACATATAACACCACTGAAAATGTTACTGGAAGTAATGCATTGTGGTATAAGTATGGGACCTATTATCCAGAATGCTTGAGACCTGGGGTTTTCTATAGAAACAAGGTTTGTGCTACTGCCTGGGGTTTTCTGGATAAAAAGTCTTTCCGAATTTGGATCTCCACAATTTGTCTGCTAAAAAAATTATTTAAACACTAAATAAACTCAATCATTTTGTTTTGCCTCTAATAAGGATTACTTATATCTTAGCTGGGATCATGTGCAAGGTACTGTTTTATTATTAAAGAGAAAGAAAATATGTTTCAAAATTAGCATATCAGGGCTTCTGTGAGTTCTGGGGTTGGCTCTTTCTATAAGCTGATGTGCTCAGGAAAACACTGCTTGCCACTCGGAAACTTTATTTTTTCTCTTGTATCTGTATCTGTGTCTGGTTGTCTTTTTCTGGTATTTTTTTGTTTCTCGTATTTATTTGCTACTGGGTTTCTGGTCTGCCTTGATACCAAGACTTATTTATGTCTGCAGACACAGAGGGAGACTTTTCCCCAATTTCATTGAAGGTACTTGTGCAAAATGTCATCTTTGCCCTCTTGTATAGTTGCGCTTGGCGCCGCTCAGTAGTTCCATTCTTTATTGGGTGCAGCAGAGCTTATTTATGCAGGGGAACCCTGAAGTTACCAACACCTAATGAAGGTGGAAATTCTAGGGTTCCATCATCGCCTTTGTCAATTGCTGCAGTGCAGTTATGCCTTAAGAATCAGGCACGGCCGCCACTTGCATGATGAACATTAAAAATTATGGCAGAAAGACTTTGACATTTGCAAAGTGCATACACAGTGTAAGTGCGTCAGATGCAGGGCAATGCCCACATTGCTCCAGAAATGGCAGTGAAATTCTGAGAAAACATGATGCATTGTGGAAAACAAACATGGAAACAAACATTTTGCACTTTGAAAAACTACAAAATGGCACTTTGCTTACTGCATGAGGGTAAGTGATTGCTTCCTACCATGTTTAGCTTCTTGTTGGACTTCTAGTAAGAGATCATGCCAATGGTTGTGACTTTAACTGATCTCTTACTGCAGGAATGTAACTTAAAACCCTCGTTATGGCAACCATATTCCTTTCCAGGAGCAGCTATTCACAGCATGTACTGGTTTTGGGTGGAGGCTGATGAACTAAATTGCATCAATGCAGGTGTTAATAGAAACTAATCCAATCACTAACGTCTATTATTTTTCTCTGCTTGTTTGACACCTAAACTTCATAATGGGTGCTAATGGAACCCTGCACTATAAATTATGTGGATACTAAATAAACTTTATGCACATTCATGGCGGCTGGGCAGTGGCGTAAGTAGATGTAACCGGACCCCACAGCAAATTATTTTTAGGGCCCCAAACATATGCAGAGTCCTGTTTTACCAATATATATTGAAATTGCTCATCAATTCTGGCATCAAGGGTCCCACTATACCTCCTGGGTCCCCCTGCAGCTGCAGGGTCTGCTTCCTCTGCTGTTTCGCCTCTGTAGCTGAGGTGTAATCGAGTCAGTTATTGGATACAATATTTGAAATAACTATACCCACCATCACTGATATACTTTGAGAGCAGAGTGAGTAAATGTATGACAAAGTGTAAATTGTAAATTCTGACAAATATACTTTATTACTATTCAAATCCATCCTGTTCTATGCGATTTAGAAGGGCTTCTTTAGTGGTTTTGTTGTACACGTATTTGCAGCTGTAGTAACAAAATTCAAGGGCTTGTTCCTGTCCAAATGAGTTGAAAGGGCAAGAGGACAACAGCAGTACAATGTACCAACAGTAATTCTTTATATCATAGCAAATAAATTATAGGTTGGCCCACTGTATTCAATAAAAATACTCATGTGCTGCATAATCTAAAATATAATAAGCTTCTTTGCTTTATTCTTTTTTTCCTCCATTATATGCAGAGCTGATATGTTTCTCTTCAGCAAAAGAGCAGCCGCTGAGCTCCCACTGACTTCAATAGGCTTTCATAGCTATGAGCCGGTGTAATTTAATTCCTCAAATTATGTGTGTTCTTTTGTAGAAAGGGGCCACTTTTGACCTTGATAAATATGCAGTTTATTCTGTGAATAGACTTTGCATAAGAAAATGAGCACTTTACAATCATAATGGATGTATACAAAAACTAAAGTACAGTTTGCTACCAGAGAGCTGCACTAATATCCTTGGGTCTCCTTGGGTCATCACATATTCCCACCAGGGCCATTTATTATGATGTTACAGCAGCTGATTTGACACCCCAAATATCTTTACAGATGATAAAGAAGTCAGGATATAGGAAAACATTTTAAGAATAAATGCCTTTATTGCACATTTTAGTAAGCAATACTACCAATCACTTTATTGGCATTAAATCCAACAATTTGTACTTTTTCATGCTGGGAGCATTTTCAGGGGGAACTTCTATTTTACTTAGGAAAACAAAATATTATTTAAGACAATCTACACTTCCTCCTCCGTAATGGATATGTGACTCTAAATACCCCTAGCTTCAGGGGCACGGCACTAGTACTAACATTTCCTCAGTGCTAGGAAAATGGCAGTTAATCAATTGGACAAAGTAATGACAAGGCTCAAAGCACTGGGTTTCTGCAACTAACACTGAACAAGCTGGAAAAACAAGAAAACAACTTTGTTTATATCTGTCTGCTATCTCTACTTGGATGTTCCAATTTAATCCTACTTAAATGAAACCTCTATAAGACAGAAATTGTTCTCTTTCCCCCATCCAACACCCATAACACCCCTGAAGTGTAAGTTAACAACTCCATTATCACCACATCTCATCAGGCCCGTGCCTTAGGGTTATTCTTGATTCTGGCGTGGCCTATCCTTTCCTCATACCCAGTCACTTACTAAATGATACCACTTTCACATAAGGAATATTTCTAAAGGTATAATTTATTACCCAAGATGCCACTAAAATTTGTCAGTGAACTGCCCCCTGACATCATCTAACCACCCCCAATGTCACAAGTTCCACCCCTTGACATGAACGAGCCCGCCCACAGAAGGCAAAAGGTGGTAACCCCATATCATGCATCAGCTACTGTAACTCTCTGTTATCTGGCTTTCCCTTCTACAGACTCACCTTTCCAGTTCATATAAATGTTGCAGCTACTCTTCTACACCTCAGCAACAGATCCTCCTCTGCCATGTTACTCTGCACTTTCTTCCAATGGCATTTAGAATGAATTCAGATCAATGACTCTCACATTCAAAGCAGTTCATAACTTTGCCCCACCATACATCTCTGAACATATCTTCAGGTATTGACCAAACCACTTGTTATGCTCCTCTAATGACCTACTCCATAACTCCTCTTTCATTACTTCCTCACACGCTCACACACTCCATGGAATTTTCCATGTTCTGTCCAACTTTCTCCCAGCATCTCTGTCTTCAAAAGATCTCTTGAAACACATTTCTTTAGAGAAGCTTACCCTCATCTATCTTAGCATCGCTTCAGCATGTACTATACACTTCTAATTGCAATCCTCAATTTCATATCTCTCACCTTGCTGACTGATCTTGGCCATTCCCAAACCTTATGGGGCAGATTTACTAAAGGGCAAAGTGACTAATGCTAGTGAAAATTCGGCAGCATGACATCATTTTGGTACTTTGCTGATTTACTAATGGTGTTTACTAACAGTGTAACTTCGCTCCCTAATGCCTGGTGAATTTGTGCTCTGGCGAATGGACGTAACTACGAAAATTCACTAAGATGCGGATTCTACTGCCTTCGTCACGTCAGACCAGGCGAAGTGCAATAGAGTACAGATGAAGCCACTTGGATTTGTGAGTTAAATGCGTCATGACTCAGGGGTAATTGAAGAAACTGTGTTATCTTAAGTCATCTTAACTCATTTAATGCATTTAACCTTTTCATTAGCATACCAAAGCTCCATTGTTCACAATGGTGAATGCTTTAATTAGATGGGATGTTGTGACGCAGTTTTCTGTGTTAAATGAGATAAATGGGATATCTGTGTTTAGTTATTCTGTCAAACAGACAAACCAAAGTGGCTGCATCTGTAGATAGGACTTCCTCAAAAAATAGTTGAACATTTTTCTAAGTCCCAAAAAATGCTGGCGACTTTTAATTTTTCAGGGTGATAGGCTGCAAAAGATTGTAAATTTTTTCTTAGGTACCCGGCTTCCCTCCTACATTTCCTAACATATGGCACATGAACTATACACTGGGCTCATGTTTTGGGCATTATAACAACTCTATTTTATTTTATTAAGCTTCGCTGGGCTTGTGTAGTGTAATGTATTTGCCATTCAACTTTAACTTCCCATCAGATGCAAATGAGGCAACGCTAGCATTCGGTGCCCTGGACGCAACTTCGGATTTTAGTGAATTAGCGTTGTCCTGGTGAATCTATGCCTGGTGAAGGAGATTAATAAATTTGTCTCCCATTCTCCTTTTAGATAATAAGCTCTTTTGTGAGCTTTGCCTTTTGTATTAGTAATTGATTTCTTGTGTGTTTTTCTGTATGTTTAATGTATACAGGATGGACCAATTGTAACTGAGTGCAACTATTCATAAGTGCAAGGAGCACCGTTCAAAATACGTACCTTTAATGAATGGGATTTATTTTACACAATGACTCTGGCCATTTAATGTAACAGCAAATGCACTTGATGGGTGTAAATGACCCCTATGTGACACATTAATGATAGAAACACTCATGTTACATGATGCAGGAACTTGCAGTTCTGAGTGGGTTAAGACGATGAATTGATTCTGGATGCTTTAAGCTCATTGTATAAACAGTACATGTACATGGGGCAGGGAAAACTTATGGTCTGCAGGAAGGTGATGGGTATGTTTGTTCATGACATGGAGATGAAACGGAATAAAGGAGATGATGTAGGAGGTAAGGCAAGAAAAGAAACAGGCATAAATAGAAACAAAGTACACTTAATTCAATGCTTCTGCAAACAATCCAAGATGTTTCTTTTATTTAAGGTTCTCACCTTAAATAAAAGAAACATCTTGGATCCCAGCAAGCAAGAAAAGAGACAGGTAATAAATTAGAAGGAGTGGAGGGAATATGAAAAGAACTTAAGGCTAAATATTAGAATTACTGGGTGGCAAAACTCAAATGCCCCACCCTACACTACAAATACAAAATATTCTAAGATGGAATTTTGCCCCCTGGGAATGCCTGTCATTTTTAGCAACCGTGTGTCCCACAGCCAACTAGACAGACAGATAAAATAAAGTAGCAGTTTAACCAATAGTTTCAAATCCATTCTCACAATTTACATCAATTCCTTTACTACAAGTCTGAGTACATCTGGAAAGGGCAGTTATATACAATATGTTCAGTGAACAGAAAAGTACAATAACACATTCAACATATGGAACTTTGTGGATATCTAATGCAGCTGGGATTTCATTTACTTTTCTTATTCTTGTTGATTGTCTTGTTTTTTGCTCTCAATTGCGTTATTTTTATTTTTACGGTTGTGATCCTCTAGTAGGATTCCAGCTGTTGTATGTTTATCTAATCAATGCTACACGGGTTACAGCTACTAAAAATGCAAAGGGAGTCTGCTATTCACTGATCATTTTTAAAAGCGCTTGTAGAAAAAAAACAGATCAAAATGTTCTGGACATCGTTTTTCAGCACACTGCACATTTCTCAAGAGAATATTATTTATGGGAATGTTAGCGTAAGCCAGATCATCACTTAAACCTGCGATGCCTACAAGTCATATATTTATTATATATTTGTATCATGATGTTAACACAAATAATACAATTAGAAAAAAAATATAATTGTATTATAAAAACATTAATTATATCATGATTTTTAACTCTATTCAGTAAAGGTGCTTGTGCCTAAACATGTTCTTTGTGAAAGTGCACCTACTGATGCTGTGGAGCCCTAAACTATGGATGCTGTGGAGTATCCCACCTACAATGGCCCACTAATCTATCTGACCAATCAGATATTACCATTACATCAGGTTAATCTGAGTATGATTTCATTTTTTTTTAAAGAAGGGCATTTCAGGGACAATACTTTTATCCAGGTGGAAGTTAAAGACTATTTTTGTGTTGAGAAAAATGATGATTCCGTCTGCAGTACAAAAGTCTATCCAAACAATTACAGATAGAATTGGAGTTACTGAAGGTGCAGAGCTTCAGTTGTGATGCCTTTACCCCTAAATCACAGGGCTGCCCATATTACCAATGACATTTGCAATCTTGTAGCAAAGGAAAAAGCATATACCTTGGATAACAAGGGTGCTGAGCTTGGTTATGCTGTCCATGTACATGGCAATGCAGGGTATAGGCAAACCTACAACATTGTGGCCTTCCATGGCACTGGAGAATTATTCAGCAGGGCATATTGTGTAAAAAAAAAAAAGCATACAGCATTAGTGTAAATAATAAAGTACAGCTTTAGAATAAATATATTTATATAACATTCAGTTCTATTTGGCTGCACGGAAGGAAATGTTTTCAATTCATGCAGCAGATGGTCACAGTTCCTATGGATATGCCTTTTCAGCTCAAACATTTACTATTTTTATCTCACCTACTGTATGCAAAGGTGGCCTCTTAAGGATGTTGGCATTAACCAGGAGACCTCTGCCTCTGATTACAACCTAAACTAGTGTGTATATACAGTATGGGACTTTTTGTGTATATACATTGTAACGGAACAGCTGACAGAATACCTGGGAAAATGGACGCAGTTTGGACGCACAATGGTTCCGGGCCATGTAGCCAGTCCAATTTTGCAAAAACAAGTAAGAGAAGAAAAAAAGAGAACTTAATTTACACCTTCCCTGATTATGATCTGCTGTTTGCTATAAGGATGGGTGATTTTCTCAACTGAAAGCAAAAATGTAGCTGTGTTTCTGTATTGATTTAATTTGAACCTGATGAATGTACTGCAATAAATCTTCTGAGCCCCACAGTAGTTAGTACAAATAAAAGAGAGAAGATTCTGCTTTCATTTAAATAAAAAGGTCTGGTATAGAAACAAGTTGGCAATAAAAGCTTATTTGAAAACACAGGCGTCCCTTTCATAATCTCCCCATCTACTACTATTACTGCTATTTTGTAACTTGCTTTCTAAGAGCAAAGACACATGGGGATCTTTCAGGTGCTTTTTAAGTGGCCTAAAAATGTAGTGGCAAGACATCCAAAAGCATTTGTGTCAACTTGGAAACACTTGGAAGATGGAAAACCTGAGCTTGAAATGTGGCAGTCCAATGTGGCAGTCCATTATCAGACAACTAATTTCAAACAACTTCTTGCACAACTGCTTTAAGTCAATTGCTGTGGAAATCATTGAGTTATATCATAAACACAGAGAGGTTGTCCTACTGTGTCTTGTCCAGGTGGTGTCACAGCAGAGTCTGGGGTCCTGGGAGGAGGGAAATCAGGGTTTCTAGCCTGTAGCACAGGAGATCTACATGAATATATTTCCAAACAATTGGATATATTTCAACATTTATATTGACAGATATGCAGTACCCAAAGCCAATTTCTTGTCTTGGTTTAGATGTAATCTCATGCTACAGACAACTCCAAGAAACACACACTGCAGCACTCCGAATCCTGAGAAAGTGGTTTATTGTGCCAACAAACTAGGCCACGTTTAGGGCCAATGCCTCTTCTCAAGCCTGAGAAAGGGTGTTGGCCCAAAACGTTGCCTAGTTTGTTGGCACAATAAACCACTTTCACAGGATTTTCAGTACGTGTTTCTTGGAGTTACATGTGAGTCCCTGGCAGGGGGACCAGCAGCTTGCACCAGACGCTACAACAAGCGGTGAGTTATAGTTGAGCATTGCCCACATTTGATTGTACTCATTCTACAAACACATACCCAACTGCACCCTCACAAATAATATGCCTCAGGCACCCTCGCTGAATTCATTGCTGTTCACTCATCTGTTGCTCTTTTATCTTGTCAGTGCTGATCTGCTAATTACCTACCCTACATGCCAAAGCGACACCCTATCACTGCAGGGAGCAACTGTATTGTTACATTGTCAGGTTGTTACACCATGAAGTGATTGAAGCCGTAGGTTATCTTCCAGAGATACGTTCTATGGTAGTGGAAGGGGTGGTTCAAAAGTTGACTTTTAGTATGTTATAAAATGGCTAATTCTAAGCAGTGTTTCAATTGGTCTTCATTGTTTATTTTTCAAAGTTTTTCCAATTATTTGCCATCTCCTTCTCAGTTTTTCCAGCTTTCAAATGGGAGTCACTGACCTCATCAAATAACAAATGCCCTACAAGGCTACAAATGTAATGTTATTCCTAGCTTTTACTATCTCATCTTTCTATTCAGGCCCTCTCCTATTCAATTCCAGTCCTTACTCAAATCAATGCATGGTTGCTAGGGTCATTTGGTCCAGACTGCTAAAACTGCAAACTGGGGAGCTGTGGAATAAAAAGCTAAATAACGTAAAAACCACAAATAATAAAAAATAAAAACCAATTGCAAATTGTCTCAGAATCTCACTCTCTACATCATACTACAAGTTAACCCAAAGGTGAACAACCCCTTTAATGATATTGAAAATAGGCATTTATTGGAACAAAATAATAAAGTTTATAAACAAGATAAACATGTTCCTGTGTTTGTAACCAAGTTTAATCATTGAAATAAAATTATTTTAGCATTCCAGATGGAGAAATTTAACTCCAAACAGTACAACACAAATAATTACTTTTTTTTATATGCTTGCAATTGGGTTTTTTTCTGAAATGTAAGCTTTTATTTAAAGCCGTTTTGTTTTACCACTTCCATGTTCTGTTGCAGGAGCTTCAAAACAAGGTAATGCTACTTTTAAAATGTGGCTCTTTATTTGATACATTTCTTAACAACATTAGAGAAAGGCCAGACACTTATGTAGCAGATAGTAACGGATGCTTTTTACAGGCTTAAGCAAAGCTCGGGGAGCATGCTCAGTAAGGGGGTGAAGCTGCTATAGCTGAAATCTTACCAGTTAATATTTGCCTTAAAAACAATATTGATAATTTATTAAATCCCCTGCCCCAATGTGACTTGTGCCTGCACTTTAGGATGGAACTACTTTCTGGCAGGCTGTTATCTCTCCAACTTAATGTAACTGAATCAGTCTCAGTGGGACTTGGCTTTTACTATTGATTGTTGTTCTTATATCTACCAGGCAGCTGTTATCTTGTGTTAGGGAGCTGCTATCTGGCTTCCTTCCCATTGTTCTTTTGTTTGGCTGCTGGGGGGAAAGGGAGGGGTTAATATCACTCCAACTTCCAGTACAGCAGTAAAGGGTGACTGAAGTTTATCAGAGCACACATCACATGATTGGGGGCAGCTGGAAACTGACAATATGCCTAGTCCCATGTCAGATTTCAAAATTGAATATAAAAAAATCTGTTTGCTCTTTTGAAAAATGGATTTCAGTGCAGAATTCTGCTGAAGCAGCACTATTAACTGATGTGTTTTGAAAAAAACATGTTTTCCCATGACAGTATGCTTTTAAGATTTAGTTACTGTAGGTTGCGTGAGTTAAAGTCACATGACTTTGATGCTCTTGTGGACAGCTCAATGGGACAATTTTTGGTGCAGCTTTGGCCAAATCATTGTAGAGTATTTAGACGAATTAAAAATTTATGGATTCTGTGAATACCTAAAATATAGTCACAGGAAGTATCTTTCATCCTGAAATATTATCTAAAATGTGTAGGAACACTTCTGTTTGCCCTGCAAAGCTCTTTGGAAACATATTGTTCTCATGGCCCTGCTACAAGTGATGTGTATTTGGGGCAAATTAAAGGTAGTGGGTTTTCTTTTTTTTTAAATACCACACTACAGGAGCTCACTTTTCACTGTTATGTGGATATGCATTCCTCATGTTTTTTTCACTCGAATCCTTTGGTAATAATCAAAGTATCAGATATTTTCTATATTTGGCCCATCACCTTTCTCCTGGGTCTTCTCTCATATTCCTACCTCCAGTGTTTTCATTGTATACAGATGATTAAAGGAAAGCTTGTTTAATATCCTTATCCAACGATTAACTATCACAACACATTACACAGCAGGAGACTGCATGGGGGAAAACTAAAACATTACACGGTATCAAAATTTATTGGCATGTTTTGTCAAAAAGGGGCCCTGGCATGTAACACACAAATCAGGGATATCTAATAAACCTGCAGCTGTTGAAATACAACTCCTAGTTCATTGCCAGTGGGCTGCTGTTTAACAACAGCCAGAGAGCTGCAGGTTGGAGACCTGTACTAAGTATAAGCTGAGGTAGCATGCATTGCCCAGCAAATGTGATGGTATATATTTTAAATAATAGTATCATGTTTTTGAAATAAAAACACTTATTATTGCAAAAAGTGTGCACTCCTAAGAAATCCCTATAAAAAGCCACAATGTCATTGTTCAAATAGGTAGGTGAGCCTGCAAGGCCGGATTTAAAAATGGTGTGTCCCTAGGCCGATCCCCCCCAACCTGTTCGCACACACCACCGTCCCCTACCAGTTTGCACACCTCACTACCCCTGCTCGAATATCACTTGCAACCCCCTTCCCCACAGTCCCACGTTCACCTACAGTACTTCGCAGACAGTTCCCTAGATTGCCAGAACTGGGGACCAGGTCCCCTGTTCAGATGTGTCTAGATGGCGTCATGCTGCCACCAGCAATTTGCCGCCCTAGGCTCAGGCCTTTGTGTCCTGCCCTCAAATCCAGGGCTGTGGACCTGTACCCAACATTGGCTCAGGTTTCAGGCAAATCAGATTATATAACCAAGTTCAGCACATGTATAGTAATAAGTCAAATCAATTAGACTTGCTGTATTTTCTTTTTCCTTGAGGACTTTTCGCTAGTCATTTGACTGGCTTTCTCAATTCAGAATGTCCTGTACAAAAATATTTGTGTTTCTATACCCCTTACTCTAATGCAATGCTCTTTTAGCACCTCTACCTGGACGATTTAATAACACCTTATAGCTCCACTCATACTAATACAATCAACACCTTGCATCCATGAGGTCTCTGACCCTATGCTGGTTTAACTAATCATTTTATTTTAATTAGAGTAAGATTCCAAGGTATATTACTACAAATATGTTTGTACAGGTCATTCTGAATTAAGAAAGCCAGTCGGTTGACAAGCGTGAAATGTGTTCAAGGAAAAATAAAATACAGCAAGTCCTGTTGATTTGACTGATTATTATAGATATACCATGACCTGGGTGAATGAGAAGCTTCACAGAGAAGCTCAGTATCATTGTAGCCTCTTTATATCTGGTTTCCCCATTATAAGAATGTACTGTTGAATAGCTTTCTGATACTACAGAATAGCGCAATATCATTAGTCAGATGTGCGGACATGCCATTTTGGAGTAGACAGATGGAAAAGTGATGTTTAGCACTTTTGATCACCCGAAGATTCATGTTTTCTCCTTTACCGCCATGCTTTGCTGAGTAGCGCCATGATATCATAGTATGCAGAGCCTGGACAGGTGCCCTAGACAATCTGGCCAGTAACAGCTCCGACTGGGTGCACGCATGTGCGAATCGATGGGCACGTAAGCGGGCAGAGAAGAGAACGGACTTGGGGCAGGAGCCAGACAAAGTACGTGCGTGGCGCTTCCAGCTCTGTGACCTAGGCATGTGCATACCCCTACCCCTAGTTCCGGCCCTGATTGTATGAAATAGGGCAACCTGATTGGTCAGATAAAAAGCATGTGATTTGAGCACCTAATGGCAGATTGAAGCCCAACACCTATGGAAACCTCGGGTTCGTGTTTTGTTGTAATTGGTTGTGTGATATGGAATGCTGAAATCTGATTGGTCAAATAAAGAGTACTGTTATGGATAGGGGGGACAGCCGCGTTGCAAACAAAAAATAATAGCTGACCCCTAAAAATCATTGTTATAATCTGTGCCCTAATAAATGAGTTGAGACAGGGTCCGAATATATGCAGGACAATTGCACAAAGGGGCCCCATATTTTTTTTTAACCAAAAGTACTTGCTAGGCCTCATGGATGAGGATTTTTTGTACTTTTATGTAGCTTTCTCTGCAAAGGGGTCCCTGTAATGCTGGGGCCCCTTCCAGATACTCCCTCATCCCTACTCCTTTAACCAGACCTTGCTGCTCTTTTTCAGACACACGTCACCTATATTGTGTGTGCTGCATATCAATAGTTCCCCACTCCTCACATGCAATCAGAGAAATATAATCTGCCAGTTAGCACTGGTCCCATTGGTAATACATTCCACAGTGAGTGCTGCAGTACAAGAAGAAATACGGTAATGCAGGAGCAGCACAGCCAGCCTGTGTGAATGTGAGGAGCTGACAGAGAGGAGCTGGCAGTGAGCAGTCTGTACAGGAGAGCAGGACAGGGAGCTTGACAATGGAACTTCTCTGTGGTTAATGTTAATGAGAGCCAGGGAAAGTGAATGTGCATGTGGAGGTGTGGGTGAAGGGCGCCCTATGTCACATCTCAACTTCAAGGATTGCACTTTTCCCTCCTTTGGGTCAAGAGCACGCGGTGACGCAGGAGATCGCTGGCCACTAGTCTGCAGCTCATTCCCTGTGTGTTTGTCGGGAGTTGATGGCACTACAGTGCAAACAGGGAGACGAGAAAGACGAGCAAGAGGGAGAAAATGTGATTGAGAAAATGTGGGGGAAGATCGGCTCAGAGAGGGCTGGACTCAGACACCCTCTTCTGAAGCTCCCCTGAGTTGCACCACTGAAGCATGTCAGCCAAGTCTAAGGGCACATCCTCGCCATCAGAGGGGCCAGCCTCCAAAGCCAAGGTGAAGGAGCAGATCAAGACTATTGTGGATGATTTGGAATTAGTCCTGGGAGACCTGAAGGATGTAGCCAAGGAACTTAAGGAGGTAAGGTGTCAGTGGGTGGGTGGGGGCTGCTCTCCGCACTGTGGGACTTCTTGTTGCAGAGCGGAGGAACTCTGGATAAAAGGAGGTTCGGTTGCGCAGGGGCAGTGCTACTATTGATGCGCTGTTGCTGGGAGTAGTGCTGTGCTGCGATGTCTTTTCTGAATGGGACTGGGGTGAAGGGAGTTTGCAGAATGCAGATTTCCACTACTCTGCCCCATAACCCACTCAGTGCCAAGCAGCTCCCTGTGCCAGAGCCCCGATGTGCAGCTGCCAGTGCAAACTGTACCAATGCTTGGAGTTTGTCCACAGATGTTCCTTTGCTGTAAATGAGTCTACTGATCAGATGTACAGCATGCACAGGATTTGACCATGGTTGTTGCTTTTCATATACAAATTTTGTGTGCTCTGAAGTCATAATTTTAAACAAAAGGGGTGCCCGTTTGGACCAAGCGCAGAACCCATAATAGATTGTCTCCATAATTGGCCTACTGGACTTTCTGTTAATGATATTGATTCAGACATTGCAAATTGTGCCTGCAGACATCCCTGTGTACTATTGGTTCACCTCGTTGCATCTCTATATAATGCTTACATACTGGTAAATCACTGAGCTGTGGAACAAGCATGTACGAACTGAAGACGCTCTGCCCATCTCCAGTGTCTGCTATAAAGCCACAATTAGCAGAACTCACCCTAATTTGGAATCTGGATGTGCCCTGCGGTGCCTTTAGAGCATCAATAGCTATTTTGTTGCCCGAGTGCTGCCAGTTGTGCTGCTTAATGCACTGTACTGCTTCATGATTGTATACATTCTTTTATTACCTATGCTATTGACATATATTGCATTGGCTGTAAATCACCAAGTCTGGCACATTTAGAGATGAATACTATAGAGGGGAATGATTTTGCTTTGAAAAGCTCTCCTGCAAGAGAACACAGGCTTTTATAGCCTGATAAAAAGAAGTAGTCAATAGAATGATCCATCTTTTGGATGAATGCATACTAATATCAGGCTGGAGACGCTTACATTTGTAGATTTGCTGCCAGTGGTTGCAACAAGTAATTATATAAGTGCTAAAGTAAATAATAGATTTCCTCTTAATATTTCCATGCAGTGATTAGACTGAATAAATGGAATGGGTTGTCTGTCTTGGGCTCGGTGGTGGAAAAACATGTTTTATTTTGCCAATGGCAAGTGTCACATTCCTTCTGCTTTAAAGGGAGACATCATGTAACTCAGAGGATCCTGTCAGCAGCAGCAGCAGCAGAAAATACAGCTACAGCAGTACAGCCAGTGGTTTGTTTTAAGCAATTCCTTGAGTTATCATTTTGTAACACAACTGGTCGACAGATGGTTGGATTATTCATTGAAATTCCACTCCAAATACTTTGCCTCTTAATCCTTTTGTTTGCCATTCTATATCCATACGTATTTTTATTTCCTGTAGCGTTGTGTGTTGTATCTGAGCTGCTTGCAACAGGTTTTTATCTGACTTTAGTGTTGTCGTGTGTTGGAATTCAGCTGTATGAACATTAATGCAGAGACTAGTGATCACACAATAAGGGATACTGAAGTCACCAATCAGATAACGCAATATATATATATATATATATATATATATATATATATATATATATATATATATTTATATATATATATATATATATATATATACACTGAATATACAGACTGACAAATCCATGGAGGATAAGCAGTGATGACTAATGCTGTGTGTGTGAGTTATGTATATGCACAGTATATGCACCCACGGGATTACTGTATTGCAATTGACTTTGGGAGAACTAAATGTGTTTTCATTTTACCTTATGATGTCATTGTAATGTGCAAATCTCCTGGACAAATTACCCCTTTTTTCTTGTTGCAGACCCATATGTGTCACTTCCTTTTCAAAATAAACCATATTTATATTCTGTTATGATTAAAGAGAAGGTAGTTGCCTCTGAATATTAATAGCAACCATGTCCCATTAGGTCTGATTCTTTATCCAAGGAAGAAACATTTACAAAGGGAAAAAAAGGAAACGGGAAAGGATGCAGCCTGTTTCTGATTGGAGGATCACTTTCATTTGGTATTAGCAGCAGAGAATTCCTGCATTTGGAAGGCAGATTGGAATCACTAATCTTTTTTGTAATTATTTACACTATCTGTGTAAGACAGCATTACATATACTTATATGGTTGAATAGTTCTAAGCTATTTATATAAGATTCTTCTTGGACCTTGTGTCATTTTCTGACAAGGGGTACAAGTCATGCACTTAATATCATTTATTGCAAGATATATATATAGTATGTGCCATGGAAAAGGTTTAAATGTAATCTAAAACATTTAGCAAAAGATATTGGTACATATCGGTTATCTGGCTCAGCAAAATTCTTTTTTTCCTGTTTCTATATTTTTGTTTACTTATATAAGTAGTGGCTGCCATGTTGTTCATCACCAGAACAAGTACTTAAATGTTATCCAGAGGCTACTGTTCATTTTGTGGCCACAATTATATTCTTGCTTTTCATCAGACCTTGTTTTTGCTCATGAAGGGAAGCTATTCACAACTGCCTGGACAGAGAATGATGGGTGTTTGTAAGAGTTCAGAAGCTAGAATATGTTTATGTTGCTACATATTCCTCTTTGTTTCATCATTTTTGTAGCTCAACATTCTAGGTTAGCAACATTCTAGTTTATTCTAGGTTGTTGCATGTTAATTCGATTACCAGTGCATTTATATTCAACCTGCATAATGGACTCCAGCTAGCAAAACGGTCACGACAAAGGGAGGTCGTATACTGTAATCTAATGAACCAACTTGCAAAGACCAAACTTAGAATAGATTCAATTTGCCTGTTTGTCCTATTTAGCTGAAGAAATAACAAAAAACGTTTCATGATTAAAACAATAGGCAAAAAGCATGCGCAACACAAGCCCTGTTCATTGTACTCATGTAGAACAGTACAAGAGATTTCTGGCTAAAAACACTGCATACACATACACTGCTTGAACAACACAGTTCAGCTTGGACAGTTAATGACTTGCACATGTTTTTTGTTTTCAGCTCAATACTGTGTTTTCAAAAGAAAACTATCCAGGATACAGTATGATTAAATGGGCCAAAAACACAATGTTTAAAGAAGTGTTTAAGCAGAAACACATGTATGATAGATATCTATGTGTACAAAAACATGAGATCATCCATTAGTTCACTTGGACATGGATCATGAATCAAATTCCAATAGAGTGAATGTAGCCAGTCATACAACAGCAGAGCCTGTGATCTATTATTGGATGTAGCCAGGGATAGAAAGGTCAGAAAGGAAAGAAAAGTGACAAATATACACAGATTCAAATTATCCACAAGACTTGCCTAAGGTCAAATCAGTTCTATGGGCCTCCGGAGGGCTAGAATCCTAGGCACAGCAGTATAAGAAAAGGGCATCCTTAGTGGTTGCAGACCAAAACAGCTTCAACTTCTTAACCTTTCCGCTGGTATCATAGTGCAACCCTATAGCTTTTAACTGTCAGTGGGTGCTGAAAGTGGTACTTAATAGCTTAAGTGCTAGATACACTTCTATAAGTTTTGTTGTGTCTGTCTTACCATATTTCATATGCTTTCCCCGATTCTTCCTAACAACAACTGCTGTTATGCAGTGCCCTGCTATGACAAGGCTTTACTTGTCTTTAGACCCATAAAGAATGCTTTGCATGTTTCTCTGGAAGAGGAACTAACTTGGCAGAAGATCATGGAGACACTCCATATTCTCTTAATCAATGTCTGCATCTACACACTCCTGTAGAATGCATTTATATAGTCATTTATATATTTATATAGTTTTATGATACTTATTCTTAAAGGAGAACTAAAGCTTAGCTAAAAAAGTAGGCTAGAACTGTTGTACATTATGTTTTGTGCTTCTGTTCCAGCCCGAGGCAACCACTGCCCTTTAGCAGTAAAGGTCTGTGTCTACAAAGATGCCCCAGTAGCTCCCCATTTTCTTTTCTGCTCATTCACTGCACATGCTCTGTGCTGCTGTCACTTACTGAGCGTAGGGACCCACTCTCAATATACAGTACACATAGAATAGAAATGTCACAATATAAGGCTGATTAGTCATTAATACAGATAACTAAATGACAGCACAGAAACCAATGCAACTAGCATCAGAATTTAATAATCAGTCCTGTAGCATCAGCTTATATGACAGACAAACCTAATTTTCTCCTTGATAATATGTGACGACCCCTAAGCTTAGCTTCTCAACAGCTGCTCAGAGCCCACTGAGCATTTGAGTGTCACAGACACTGTTCCAAGATGGTGACCCCCTGTGACAGGTTTGAAGTCCTGGATCATTGCTGCTATTGACAAGCTGAAACTTTAGGCTGGTGCAATAAGGTCAGTATAAAAAACATAGCATTTTTAGTCTTCATCATTTTTATGGTTTAGTTCTCCTTTTAAGTAATACTACAACCAAAACATTCCAGGGGTTAATAAGCTACCAAAATAGCAATGTGCATGGTATAATTTAGGATGCAATCGGCATGTTTTTTTTACCTACAATACATATTTTCCCCAGCATTCCAGCATCATGGCGGTCGCAAGAGAGAACTGCACCAGACTCAAGTCCAGTAGATACCAATTTCAGTGTTTGAGTGACATGTCTGCCCAATTCTTTTGGTGCATTAGCACTGTTCCTTTTGTCGCAGGAACTGTGGGAATCCTGGGGCTACCGCCTGGTTCAGAGTTGGAGGTAGCTTACGAGTTCCGTTTTGTTAATAGACATAGCGTCACTCTATTTGGAACAGGAAGTAGGAGGAAGACAGTGGTGTTGAGCAAAACTATATTGAAGTACAAGGAGCACATGTTGATACATATTTTTATGGAGTTTTGTGAAACTTGACTGCAGGAAAATTTCTGGAGCCAGTACTGGGATGAAGTGAAAATTTGAATTTTAGAATTTTTTTTAAAATTTGAATTGTGAATTTTCCGAATTCGATTCGAGTTTTGAATAGAATTTCAAGATTTAACATACTCTGGCCCTTTAAGAACTCTAATTCTATTATTCTATTCGCCACCTAAAACCTGTCGAATTACTGTATAAGTCAATGTTTGTAGCCTTCCTGTTATTCAAGTTTTTTTCGGAGATTTAATTAATTTTATTTATAATTCAAATCAAATTAAATTCAAGTTTTTGGGTCGTTTAAATTCATTTGAGTTTAAAATTTTTTTAAAAATTTGATTTTATTAATAAAATTCAAGTAGTCGAATTAATGGGAGTTTAAAAGAATTCGACCCTTGATAAATATGCCTCTAAATGTTTGCATTATTTTATAAAAAGTTAAAATATGCAAGTTACCAGGGATGGTATTTTGCCACTAAATGCTGTACTCTGTGCCATGTCATTTTGCTGAGCTTGCCCAATACCTCACTTTAGTTTCTTTTTCAGATTATAAAATCGAATGAGCAGGGCCCTCTTTGTCTTGTGTATCTGTGAGGCTTTTTATTTAATCTCTGTTTCATGTATACACCCTTCTACTGATATGCATATGCATTTGCTTTCCTGCATGAAAGTTCTGCAGCCTAATGATTTGTTTACAAAAGGAAAACGGGGGAGATGAGACAGTAAACACAGAGAGAATACAGCAGAAGGTTTTGTGTAACTGGGATCACTAAAATAAAAGAAATTCACACAGCACTATAAAATAGTCCATGCAGAATGTAACAGTATGATTCGTATAGGAAAAGTACTGCATATGGTGATGAAATTCTTTTACATTTTCTTAACTCCCCAGGCTGCCACACTGTAAAGTACTGGAAACTACTCATCCAATCTAGATTTAGATAAGAATCATGGAGCATCATGGTGTTCTATACATGAATATAAAGCTAAATTAGAAACTGGGAGAAAGTAGAGATGCACACAAGTATAAATAATATTTATAATAAATAAATACAGTAAGTTGCCATTTTAAACCACACCCACTTTAAACCACACCCAAGTTACCACAAGAACCATGTCCACAATAATGGTGGTAGCCCTTCAAAAAAAACAAATGGTTGGTGCTCACTGCAGGGATATAATTGATCAATCAATCATATGTGAAAATTTAAAGTCACATTAAAACATACCCTTAAATAAGCCTCCTCCCCTGTGGATAACACAGCAACACCCCAGCACTTGATTAAACACCTTAGGGGCCCCTAACAACAATTTCCAAATGCTAACAAACCCCCAGAACAAACCCTACCAGGCTCACATACCCATGAGAGTAGGGCAGGCAGAGTATGGCACACATAGGGAGCATAGGACAGGCAATGGCACACACACACACAGGGAGCATAGGGCAGGAAGAGTATCACACACACGGAGCATAGGGCAGGAAAAGTATGGCACACACAGGGAGCATAGGGCAGGCAGAGTATGGCACACACTGGAGCATAGGGCAGGCTGAGTATGGCACACACAGGGAGCATAGGACAGGCAGAGTAATGCACACACAGGGACCATAAGGCAGACAGAGTATGACACAAACTGGAGCATAGGGCAGGCAGAGTATGGAACACACAGGGAGCATAAGGCAGGCAGAGTATGGCACACACAGGGAGCATAGGGCAGACAGAGTATGACATACACAGGCAGCATAGGGCAGGCAGAGTATGGCACACAGGGAGCATAACTTATACCTTTTAAAGCTTACACAAGGTAGGCAATCACAGCAGGCAGACTTTCATGTGGGGGCCACACAAGGAGGGGTTATGGGCCAGATGTGGGCCGCCAGTTTGGCAGCACTGATCCAGGTCATAAGTTAAGTCGCACTTCAAACCTATTAAAAAACAGTTGAAATCTGTGGCCTGAAAAGTGGCAGAACGTTTGCTAGTATACCTGGGACATGGAAATATGCTTGTTTTAGTCAGCAAAGAAGCAGTATACAACTCTTACTGTTTTCTAAATTCATTATTGATTTGTATAATGTCTCTTTAAAGACCTCTTTGTCAGATATGGTCACAGAGGACACAGAACAGCTATAAGCAAATTGCTAAAGTAGTCTTTCCAACCACCCTTAATAGCCTAATGGACTTTTCTCAAAGTCTGTAGTCAGGAATCCACACAATATGATGGTATGTATTATTTATTAAGCAGCTGTCCTCTGGGGACATTGCGCTCTTTATGTGACAAGCTGAGATAAGTAGATGCACATTAATGATGTACAAACCCCCCCAATGAATTGTACTCCCCATAAATTTCTTGAAATAAATACTTATTCATGTTCCTCTAAATATGTATTTCTAAGTCTTAAAAAAAGTAGATATTAGACATGGTTTATATTCCTCTACTCACTCTGAATGTATTTTTAACAATGCATCAGTGGTTAAAGCATGCTTTTAATGAAAGAGCAATTTTTAACAGTACCATTCCTGTGTATAGAGCTTTATTCACATTCGGAGTGCTCTCGATTTTCAGATTTTGTTCCTTCCTTCAGAAAACCAGTGCTCACTAATTTAAAGCTGTCCTTTGCGTTCACAATATATTGCATCACAGGAGAAAGATTTGCAAACAGGTCATTAAAAATGAAATGAAATCATAAAGCACAGTCACTGACCGGTATTTCAAAGAAAAGTGAAGACTGCACTTATGTGGGTTGAGGGGGGTGGGGAGGCAGAGAACATTTAATTATTGCATGAGTTTTGATTGAGTTGTGGTTAATGTGATGTGTACTGTAAAGAACTTGTTAAATAAGTTAGGTGGCCTGGGGTCAATTCATGTGTCACCTCCATTTAAACGTGGGCAATTCAATGGCATCCCCAGTGAATCTGACCTGAAAATACTGCTTTTAAATGGTTATGCCATCTGTGTTAATTTTGTCATGAATGTACAGATATGATGATAGATAGTGTATTATTTTTAACCAGGTATACCCCTGTGTGTTATTCACAACAGAATTCTGTTAAATCCAGAATATTTTTTTTCTGTTAAATCCAGAGTTTTTTTTTACTCACAAGCCATTTTTGTCCTCTTTGCTCTTAACCAGGGTCAGACTGGGCTGGTGGGACACTTGGAAAAAATACAGTGGTCCCCAGTCCTTGTGGGCTCACCATCCCAGGTCTGCTCCCTGCCTGGAACTTGCGTACTCCACCTGGAACAAATAAAAGTAATATGATGCAGCATGCATGCGTGTAGCTACAAGTGTAAGGAACACGCCATGGTGTACACCACAAATGTAAGGAACTGGGTGGGGACAGGTTGGTGGCAGGAAGAGAAATGTGTTGGAGACCCCTGGGGTGGCAGCCCCAATGGGCCCTGGACACCCCAGCCCAACACTGCTCTTAGCCCCAAGAGCATATTCCCTATTTGCTTCTTTCTTTTTCCGGAGCAGGAAAGTCACAGCTCCTCCCCTTTACTAGAGGGTGGTGGCACATTTGTTCCAACCCTGCACTTACTTTTCTTTTTAACCTGGCTGAACACAGTCCCTGTTATTCTCTACATCTGCTCTGTCTCATAGAGTATTCTGGGAGGGACATACCCATGAATTTTCCCTGCCACTGTGCCACAATAAATCTGACAAGTTTCACATTTGTTTTTAAATTACATTTTTTATGAGACAATGACATCTCTCATTCCTCTAAAAAATAAATGAACACCATTACTAAGAATGTCATGGTCACCCTGACCACTGTAACAAGAACCCTAATAAAGTACCAGGATGGAAAGTGCAATTATTCTGTTATGAGGTGAGATGCTTGAAGACCTTTTAGCAGTATTTGTTTGAAAAGGGCACTACTTTTTTAGTGAAGACTGTGGAAACAACAGCTTTTAATTTGGAGGCTAGAAAATGATTATAGAGACATGTGGTTTTTAAATGCACATTTACTATATCGATTGGGTTTCAGAATTTAACTTTGCTTATTTCTATCTTATATGATTAAATGTGTGGAAATTATAACCGCAGCACAACAAAAATTCCAACCCACCGATATGAGCACTAAAATGAGTCTTCCAACTGGGCACTGGAAGGGGGGTTGAGATACTGATATAATGTTTTAGGATAACTAAATACTTGAAGCTCACTAAAGAAAAGAGTATGATAAAGTAAAACAAGCTGTGAGAAAGGGGCTAACTGTGTTGAAGAATGTTCTCCAGTTTTGCAAGGGAATGTTATTATATTCCTTACATTGATGCAGCCATTAGCTGTTGGGTCTGTGCAACAGAACCAACGTGCAATCTGTCTCTATAACACTCCTTTATGACTGCCTTTGGCTATACAGGTTGCATTTCCCATTCTAGTGTATGGAATATACAAATGAACAGACATTACAAGTGACATGATTATTCTGCAAGGCTCCATTCTCTGGGTTACAGCTACTCTGCTGTTGTTAATGTGTGCAATTACAATGTCAGTGTGTGCTGAAAATAAAAGTGGGTTTGTGGTTACTGTATATATATATATATATATATATATATATATATATATACATATTTATATATATATAAATAGGACCCGTTTGAAATACAGTGTTTGAAAGTAGTGTTATATGACACTGGTTCTTATAATAAATCTTGAGGCCAAATAATGGGGTTACCAAAAAATATCTATATGTGAAATATAATTTCAATATTTAATGTTTAAGAAAAAAGATATTGCAACATACAGTAATTGCAGGCGTTTAATGGATATTAAGCAGAAACCGTGTTAATTCAACACATACATGTGAAATTTTCATTTAATGCTGTTGTTCTTGAAGGTCTTTTGGGGGAAGGTAACAATAGCTGGTAATGGTCTGTAATATCTGTAATGCAAAAATGTATGTGTTTGGGGCAAATTTAATAGCTTTTGCAAACCTGGAAACTGTTTAGCAACCACTTCTGTCAATGGAAGAATTTGTCATTCTTTTTTATTTTTTATACTTTGCGCCAGTGTTAAGTGTATTTAAGAGAAATTCTTACTGAAAAAGGTATGTTTGCTCCAAAAGATTATGCCACCTTCAAGCACTTCTTAAAAGTGTACATTGCACAATTAAAATTTTGCAATGGAATTTTGCAGTCTAATGAAGAATATTACATTGTGAAATGCAATTTTTTATTATTTGTGCACATTGTTCTTGTATTTGTGACTTTTATAGCATTTCCCATTTTAATGGCTTGTCAACCTAAAGATTTGCAGCCTGTTACAATATGAGATACATTTCTACCTTAATCTATTGGCAGAGTGCAAAAATGGGACTTCCCAGGGGGGTCAATGTAATCATAATCAATCATTGTCAAATTGCAGCAAAGTAACAGTTGCAACTGCAACTTCACAAAATCTCAAAAAGTCATGATTTTATACTCATATATCACCTAAAACGTTTAGCATATCTTTATTCAGCATTCAAGCAAGTGGAAAATGTAGGTCATTTGCAATTTACCAACTTGCTTGAAAATGCATGCAAAAAAAAATGTGATTTGCGACTTTTCCAAAGTTTTTTAATTGCAAATTGTAATTGGCCCATTTTCATAAATATAGGCAAAATTGCAGTTAAAAAAGCCACAAATCACAGGAAACGTCATGGTAGGAAGTTGTATTTTCAGTGATTGCAGAATCGACTGTAATATTTGATGTGTCTGATTTTGAAGTTAACAAAATGATGTTACGGGATCCCAGGGTTCAGAATGTTGAGAAATTGGATAAGTCTGCAACAATTCGTGTTACAGTTGCATGTGTAGAACAATGCATATTTGGAGTCTGACTCTATCACACATTTAGGGTAGATGTATCAAAGGTCGAATTGTGTTTTCCCAAAAAATTCTAGTTTTTCAAGGGTAGTTTCAGTAAAAACTCGAATTGTTTAGGTTAAAAAAAACCTCACATTTTTCAAGATTTATTGTGCGCCAAAGCGGCAAATAGCTCAAATCTGAAAATACTCCAGCTAAAACCTGTCGAGGTCATGTACAAGTCAATGGCAGAGGTCCCTTGAACCATTTGAATGATATTTGGGGTTTTTTTTGGTGGTTTGTGCTCGAAAAACTTAAATTCAAATGATTAGAGTTTTTTTTGCAGAAAACTTGATCAATGAAACCTTTAGCTTTATATTGCATTATTTCTGAATATCAAACCCACCTTAACAAAACCTTTAAATATGTTCATCTTTCGTCATGAAACAACTTAAGGAAAACTGACATTCTTCTCAGTTAACATTATTAACAAAAAATACTTCAATTTCACCCAAAACATTACAAATTTCTGTGATGCGACAAAAACCCCTCATTTCCTTTGGGAAGGTCAAGAACTTCTTTGGAGAAATCATTGATTTTATAATTTTCCAACTTTAACAAAATGGCCACCCAAACACTGATTGTATCTTTCTATAGAAATTGCATATGTGTTCTAAAGTAGTAAATACTACTGGAAAAGGGGAGGCCTCTTTATCAAAATTTGAATTTGTGAATTTGTGAGTTTATTTTTTTAAAATTCGAATAAACTCCTAGGGGCAGTTTTATCAAGGGTTGAATTTCGAAGTGATGGGGTTTTTTTTTTAAACTCTCATTAACTCGAAATTAAAAAAAAAAAAAGACCAATTGAAATTTATTAAAAAAATCAAAGATTTTAACTTTGGGTGTATAGGCTGCATTTGAATTGAAGTTTTACCGAATTCGATCAAATTCGAATTAAAGGATTTGCCCCAAAAAACTTTTTTTTCAAAGTCCACCAAATGACTCCAAATAGGTTTTAGGAGGACCCCCATAGGCTAAAACAGCAATTCTGCAGGTTTTAGATGGTGAATGGTCGAAGTTGAAGTTTTAAAGAGACAGTACATGATAAATTTCAATATACAAATAGCCAAATTTTTTTAAATTCGAATCAAATTTTCGATAGTTGAAGTACACTAAAAATAACTCCGAAATCTATTTTTTCTTGATGAATCTGCCCCTTAAACGTGCCAAACTCAAATGCAAAAACTTGAATATTAAATACTTGTCTAAATAAAAATGTGAAGTAAAACTCAAATGCAGCAAATCTGTATTCTACTCCTCATTTTGAATGGTTATACCAGCTCTCATAAAATGTGAAGAAAGTTTTTCGGCTTATTAAAATGCTTATTAGAATTTGAGCGTTTTAGTGCAAAACAACTCAAATTGCAATATAAATTTGAACGTAAATTAATCAGCCCCTTAATGATTAAATGTTTTTGTTTTTGTAGACACACAATCTATTGTATGGCAAAACTGTGGCTTATTTGTTGTTTTTTATAGGAGGCAGTTAAGCACTACTCCAAACTGCTTTCATCTACATTATTTGTATTTATAAACTGTAGATGCTCCTCACCTTTGGCTGCTTTACCTTTTAAGCTATTATTTAAAATTATATTATACAACAACAACAAAAAATACCCATACCGTTTTTTATACATTTAGTTCTCCAGCTGGCCTTGTTTTTAATTTATAATTACTAAATATTAATTCTTAAAAATTAAGGCCTAGTAAATGGAACGGAACGCTCACTATGTAAACGCATAGTAGCAAACCTTTAGAAAATGGACTTGCATAAATGAGATACTTGAACATCACATTTTATTACAGTATTCTTCTGCTGCACATAAAAGTAAACAATAAAAAGCAATTTTCTCTGGTATAGTTTCTGACAGAGGTTGCTCACTGCAGCATTTGATTTTGTCAGATAAAATGGAGCATTTAGATTATTATTCCATGCTCATTGATATCATATACATTAGAATGAAAACACAAAACTTGCAATTTTTAGCAAATGCAATTTATTTGACGCTTTAAAGTCTATTGGGAGACTGTATAAGATGTTAAAGATGTTAAAGATGCCGCAATACCTAGTCTTTGATCTTATAAGGATTTAAATTTTGTTACACCAATTTAATATATTAAGATTCAGCTTTAGTGCTTGCTATTTATAATAATTGCTATCTTTTCATCTGATTCTTCAGGCTAAAATCTAGTATAGAAAATGATTTAGTAAAATGTGGATACAAATATTTTTTTTAACCATGCTATGTGGGAAGAAAAAAAATACATATAACAATTCTAAAAATTAGAAAATGATTACACTGCATTTCTCTACCAAAATCTGGGATAAAAATGATCTGTGCCTATATTCATTTTTGGCTGGTGTTTAATAGGCATGGCATTGATTTCAAGATTACTAGTACTTGGGGTTCTTTAGTGTCTATTAATTTGACTGTAGGGTCTACAGGCGCGTTTATCAACTAAAAATGTACAAATACTTTTTGCATCAGCTGTAAACAGGGAGCAAATGATAACTGCTTGCCATGTATTTATTTCTCAGTAAGGAAAATCATGGTGATCAAACAAGACATTAGCATTAATGGGCAGATTTATTAAGGGTCGAATTGAAAATTTAAATTAGAATTTTCGAATTTTTTTATGGTCAAAACTGTCAAATTAGACTAGGGAATTATCCAAACTTCAAGTTTTTTTTTAATAAAATGATCATACTCTGGCCCTTTAAGAATTCAAATTCAACTATTCACCACCTAAAACCTGCCAAATTCAGGTATAAGTCAATGGCAGAGGTCCAGGGATCAATTTGGATATGTTTGTAGCCTTCATGACATTCGATTTGAGTTTTCGCTTCTGTAAAGTTCATCCTAGTTTTAAAAATTCGATTTTATTAAAAAATTTCACCCAGTCGAATTTCTAATTCAATCGAATTTGAGGGAGTTTAAAAAGACTCACATGAATTAGAAATTCAACCCTTGATAAATGTGTCTCTAAGTGCTGTTGTTCTGACAGTGGATCCAAGGACATTCACAGAATCCTAGTGCTATTTGTCACCAAAAAAAAGTCACATAAATAAAAAAAAAAAACCTTTGGTTGAATCTATAGATTCCAAAAAAACAGAAATGTCAAGAACTATGGTTTTAATACTAATGTTTATTTGGCATTATCAAGTGATTATAGGAAAAAATAAAGCTTTTTTTGACATGAATTCATAGGTAGATAAACACTGAACTGAACCGTCAGAAATAAGTGTAAATGTATTTTTTTAGTTTTTATGGAAATACCTGATTCCACAGATTCGTATAAAAACCATGTGAAATCATTCACATAAAGTTGATTTTTATTGCAGATGTATTTTTCTTATGTGAACGATATGTTTTATGCAGAGCAGTCACCGACAATAAAGTTTTACCTTTCACTGATGTGGGACTTTAAAATTGGTTGTGACCAAGAGATGTCATTGCTCTTCGGAGAACCTGAGAAATGCATCAGAGGTGATGCACATACACACACATACTAAGGATCATGCTAAAGAGAGAAAATTGCCTTTTTCAGGACATTGTGGATACAGTTTTAGCGATAAGCACACTGGAGTTTCTTTGCTTGTAGGTGTGACTCTACTTTTTGTTAGGAGGCATTAGCTTACCTAGATGCAGTGAGCAAAATGCAATTTCAGGTGCATGTTTTTTTTCACAATGCTGCATTTTTATTCAGAATTCTAGCATCATTGGGGATGCAAACCAGCAAGTCTGTCTTTCTTGTGCAAGGGATCACTGCATTATAGGGACAGAATATCCAAGATATTTGCTGCAGCACTTCACCTATCATAATTAAAAGAATATCACAAAATCATTTTGAAATCCACTTATTAATGATCAAGTATCACAGTAAAACCAATCATGTTTGGCAGCTGCTTTTAAATCCACAGATACCGGGAGAACTGTCTACAAATAATGGCAAGAGCAGAAGCATTGGGGGAAATTAAAATAACTTATTTACTTGTCCTCTCAATTTTCTTTACCTCAGCACATCATTAAGTATTAATATTCCCTTTACTGAAACTACATGAACCTCTATGTTGTTCGGCAAACACTTGCATATGGTTTCTAAAATACTTCAGTAATAACCAGCAGCCACAGATGAGCTCTAAATCTCAAAATTAATTGGCTTCTATGGTTTATATCTATCTTTTTAAATTTTACTTTATTTATATTTCAGTTTATATATATTCTACGTCGCAGTATATTTTTATAGACTCTGTCTAAAGGTTTCTAACAATTTGAATGTGAGATGGGATAAGATTTATTTTAAAATCTGTTGAATATGAGTTCAATTAAAAACAATTGTGCCAGGGGCAGTAGCCATCTCCCCCATTTCCATGGTCTTTCAGCTATCATCAGATGTTCACAGCTGGATATTACAACCTTAGGGGACATTGTTATGGGTGGTGAATGTATCCTATGACTTATTGCGACAAGAACATGCTTTTTAGGTTCTGCAGCTGCGTGATACTTTCAATATACTTAATTTCCTACAGGGCCTATAAGGTTAACCAAAACCACCCTTCACAGACAGGTGTGTCCAACTTACAGTATGTCCCAAGTGCAGAGGTGAAATAGGCAATCTGTTTCATGTCTTCTAGTCCTGCTCAGCAATGCAGAGATGTTGGGCTGACATGTTACAGTTTCTTAATGAGAAGCTTGAACTCCCAAATATTTGCTCTCAGGAATTCTGTTTACTAGGTTTAACTGGTGACCTGCATCTCTATAAATCTGTCTACAGTCTGTTTATTGATCTTCAACACTAACCTGCATGTTCCTCGAGTTCCTTGCTACCCCTTCCCTTTCTGCTTTCTACCAGAAAAACTTCAATTTCCCTCTTTTTCCTGACCTTTGACTGCACAATAAAAGGAGCTTTCAATTCTGTAGACTTCTCAGAACAGGGCACTTAGCTCACTCTTAGCTCTAAGTTTCGCATGCAAAAATGATGCCCATAAACTACAATGGGTGAGAAAAATTTTTGTGTGCCAAAAAAAATTGTTGTCCATAGACCAGTGCATTTCGACAAATTTTCTCTGGGTCAGATTCTCCCACCGCTAGACATAAGGAGTCATTTACAACCTGCAAGTGCAGTGTTCAATGTGGACATATGAACAGAATTGCCACATTTTATACCTACAAAGCAGCATCTTTCCATAATGGCATTGTAATTGCAGTTGCCAAGTGGTGTTGCTCCTGCCACAATTGCATGCAATGCTTTAATATTTAACATTTTTCCTTGCACTTTAATGCTAATCAGATGCAATTTTGATGTTTCAAATACTTTTGCCCCTTGTCATAAAAATGGCATCTGCACGCAATTCTTTAGATGCAAGTGCACAGCTCCGAGAGATGCAGGCCACTGTGAAAACCCTGTAGCTCCCATAACCTTCAGAGATGGTGGAAGTTCTAGGGTTCGTCAGTGTCAATAGGTGTACTGCGTTCAATCTGAAACAAGATGGAAGGTTTACTGAAGGGGGCAGAGCCCAAGTATGCAAGAAGTGTTTCTTGGTCCATGTACTTTAAAGATGTTGTTGACCTTTAAATTAACTTTTAGTATGATGTAAAGTGTGATGTTCTGAGACAATTTGCAATTGGTTTTCATTTTTTATTATTTGTGGTTTTTGAGTTATTTAGCGTTGCCAGGGTCCAAATTACATGAGCAATCTTGCTTTGATTTGAATAAGAGACTGAAATATGAATAGGAGAGGCCTAAATAAAAAGATGAATAATAAAAAGTACCAATATCAGTACATTTGTAGCTTTACAGAGCATTTGTTTTTAGATTGGGTCATTTAAAAGCTTGAAAGAGTCAGAAGAAGAAGAAGGCAAATACTCAAAAACTATAGAAAAGAAAAAATGAAGGCCAATTGAAAAGTTGTTTGGAATGTTAATTCTATAACATACTTAGGGACCGATTCACTAACTTCGAGTGAAGGATTCAAAGTAAAAAAACGTTGAATTTTTGTGCTCCTCGACTATCGAATTGGCGTAAATTCGCCTGAGTAGAATGATTTGAATAGATCGAGCGCAAAAAACGCTGCGACTATTCGCCCATTAGATAGTCGAAGTACTGTCTCTCTTAAAAATACTTCGACTGCCTACTTCACCACCTAAAACCTACCGAATTGCTTTAAAAGCCTATGGGAAAGTCCCATAGGCTTGTGTTCCAAGTTTTTGATCGAATAAAAAGGCATTCGATCGAATGATCGAAAAGAAAAGAGATACTTAAGTTGCCGGTTCCATTACATTTTCATTCAGTACGACACTCAGCAGCAGCCTTGAGATTTCAGGTTATAGAGTCTGTTGCCCCCCCACGCCGGGGGGGCAACAGACTCTTACAACTCCAGAAAAGGGAGAAGTTTTGGATTCATACTCTACAAACACTACATCCCAAGGGTCTTAATAGGGAATATGACCTGTATGCCTTTATATAATATTGTTACTAATGGGTGTGGTTTGGGACTTTGTTGTCTTTAACACACATTGTATCTAGATGTAGCTAGTTAGTTTTACCAGTGGTTTCGATATTGTTACATACTAAATAATGACATATGCTGTAATATGACAGAAACTGTAACATGAGACATGATGTGTAAAAGCTATAACATAAAACATGATGTATATAATATGGATGAAACCTGATTTACATGTTCATAGAATCCTGATTGGATTAGCCTTGATTTGTTTCACGTGTCAGGTGTGTTAAGGCATAGCCTTTATATAGGATGTGATGTCACTTTGATGTATACTGCTTGACAAAGAAGCGGGAGCTTCGAAACGTTGCAGAGTTTCAGATAAAGCAATTTTCTTTTATTCACTACATTGGTCTGGACTTTTTTGTTTTGATATATATTTTGTCCAGGATATGGACTAAGTCCAAGACAGGGACACCGCTCCACTCCAGTTTGTTCAAATATATATATATATATATATATATATATATATATATATATATATATATATATATATATATATTTGAGACAGATGAAAACATATTTCATCAGTGTTCTATGAAATTTTGAAAATGTTTGATTATTTTTTAAATTATCCCCTTTTCTACCCTGCACTTTTTCCTTGCCAAGGGGCAATATGTCTTAATTAAAATGCTGCAGAAGAAAAGCATGTATAGGGGGCATTAAACCCTTAAGAAAAAAGGGAAAGTTATGATCACATTTTAAACCATTAGGTTATTGTGCAATGGGGCTGTAACCACAAAATGTCTTACAAATATAAGGGATCCTTTGCATTCAACCCATTATCAATATATTAAGGACATTGAGATATGTTGTGCTTTAAAGAGATTCTGTCACTGGAAAACACACCAGTTAATAGCATTGTTTCGACTTCCCCCTTTAAACAAAACAGGGATTTTCTGTCCATATATTGGAATATATTTAAGCTTGCCAACTATGTCAGTCATCGCTGGTCTGGTTAGTCCTACACTCTCTTTCATTAGATTCATTAAGATTTCTTCTGCTTCATTAAACATTTTTCACAAGAACTAAATATTACCTTCAAATTGCTTTCATGGTTAAACCCCCCAGATGGTTGCCTCTGGGACCACCTGACTGTAGCTGCGAAGGGTGGGAGCTGAAAAAGGAAACGTTGTGCTCACATTAAACCCTTAAAGCATCTTTGTTTGGACCTGATTACACATAAAATACCTTAGATATCTGTAGTGGGATAAAGACAGGGGAGAAACCTACTGATGACATAACAAGAGTGCTCAGAAGTGCACTTTGAGCAAGTGTATTTAACTTTTTGTGTTTATGTTGTTAAATAATTCAAAAAATAAAGTTTGACCAAGAATGTCAAGTTGGTTTACAAATACAGTACCATCAAGAGATTTCCCCAACTATCAACTACTTTGTATCTAATTTCTTATTCCCCCTTTTACCAATTAACTAATCTTTTGCTTTAATGAATAATTTATGTCATTATGTTAGTGTGGCAATCCTGTAAGCATTCTTGTGTTACTCAGTTGAGAATGATGACTTTACAAGGGAGAGAAGCAGTGGATAGCAGGGAGAATTTAGAGGAATTTAATTTAAGGAAAAACAAGCTCTGATTGGTAGTATCAGAATTTAAGACAAGATTGCTTGTCTTTATCCAGCTAATATTGATTGCAGCACTGAAAGCCTTTCTGTAGTGGATGAAATATATTTGCCTATTAGTAGGCTAGTTTTATGGAGCAGAGAGAATATTAAATTATGCCTAATGGAACATTTTGTTATTTGTTCAACATGAAAAAAACCCCAATATATTTATCCCAGGGTACCTTAGCATGCGTGTGCCAACCGATTTACACTATTACAATTATTTAGCTTATAGCACCATAATATGCAGACTCAAAATATCAGACATTTGCAAGTCATAATTTACATATATTTTCTTGGACATATATTATAAGCAATGTGCCTGCACCACTTTGCTACTGGGACTTGCTTATAGTGAATCTGTTTTACTTTGCCTAAAAATTTGTAAAACCATGGGAAAATGTGTGAAACGCATTGAAATAATTAGACATTTTTTGGACTTCCATGCAAACTACATTGGGGGTCAGCACCCAAACCTGAGAATACTGAATTTTGAATGATAACTTCATCTGTAATTAAAACCTTTGTTTTGAAGCTGTAAGACTATTCTTGTTAATGCCACTACAGTAACATGTATTTTTTCTTAATTGCTATATTTTAACTCATTTGGAGATTATTACAGAGCAGCAATAACAATGTACATGAGAAAAGGGAGGCAGCACATAGCTAAATTGGATACTGACTGCAAGCTTTATTGTTTGTATTTTGTTTTCAACTGAATTGATGTTTTTTGTGCTTTCTGCATCGAGAGCTGTTAAAGACAATGCAAATGCTTGAAGGACATCGAGTTTTTATCTTTTATCTGTGTATGAGTCACAAAGCCAAAAGTTGCTGTTCATCATAGTATTATCCCGGTTATTGCAAACATTTAATGAAACTGCTTATCGACTATGTTTTCTCTGGGCCTTCAACACTCCTGGATCCCCCATTAGTCATGCTTACCCTTGTCAAACTTAAAGTCTGTGGTGGAAAACCGATGTCTCATTAAAGGAGAAGGAAACCCTAAAAATGAATAGGACGAAAAATGGCATATATTATATACTGAACTTATTGCACCAGCCAAAAGTTTCAGCTTCTCAGTTGCAGCAATGATCCAGGACTTCAAACTTGTCACAGGGGGTTACCCTCTTGGAAAGTGTCTGTGACACTCACATACTCATTGGGCTCTGAGCAGCTGTTGAGAAGCTAAGCTTAGGCGTCATCGTAAATTATCAAGCAGAAAATTAGGTTGGACTGTAGCTAATGCTACAGGACTGATTATTAAATTCTGATGCTAATTGCACTTGTTTCGGTTCTGCCATGTAGTAATTATCCATACTAGTTACTAATCAGCCTTATACTGTGACATTTATATTCTATGTGTACTGTATATTCTGAGTCAGATAGATTGTACTGGCAATGTGAGCCAGGCCTGATGGCCAAACATCAGTGACCAACCTCTTGCATATTAATGGAAGCAATTCCTGCCAACAGTGTTCCAGCATCTAGTAGAATATTCTGAGAATAAAATACACATAGCCTTTTCTTTATGGTATAAGTATTTCATACATACAATAAATGATCCCAATTAATTTGTTGTCATATCCCATTCCCTTATAATTTATAGTCCCATTTAAAAAAAAAGGCAAAAGGTTATGGTTCATGACCAGTTGAGAAGGCTGCAATGGCTGTATAACTTCTTGTTTATTTCTTGAAGTTTATTGATGTCATCAGTACTTGGTGATGTCACTTGTTTTATAATTTAAAAATCAATTTACCCTCTGTTGTAAAATATGAGCATATCACCTTGGAGTTCTATGACCGCTAAAAATGCACTCCTTTGTGAATTATGATATACTTATATTTAACAACAGGGGGTACATTATTTCCTGTTTATTCAACTGTGGCCCACAATCACCAACCATGGACAAATCAATGAACCACTTTAAAGAAGAGAAGACTTTTGAAGATTGAATACAGGCACTCAAGATCTGACTCATTAAGTTGAGTACTTTGTTTTTGAACAAAGAATAATTGTATGTATACGAACAATACATACATTCTGATATTTTCTTGCAGCATATGTTTCAACAGATTGCATCTACATGTTTCGTTTTCACTCATGTTCTTTTACTTTTAAGAGATAACTGATGCAGTGACGAACTGTGTTCACAGACGATGTTTTGGGGATGTATTCCTGAGCCCATACAGACATTTCCACTTCAGAATCATGTCTGTTTTTAATGTAGTGCCATCCAATATTGGCTTTCAGCTTTGTCACTTGTGTACATTGATTTATCTGGATTCTCTCAAACTTTTAATGCAAAGTTACTCTTAAATTGTCTCTATTTCAAAGAATAGTGTACCCCTCCCCATCTTTAGTGATGAGAGACCCCATCTATTTTGGGGTCCACTCTTTTAAGTATTACACAAATTTTCCTGTCTTTTGTTGCCCCTATACCAAATGAAACATGTTTCTGGTATCAAAATCTAATTGTGCATATATTTTTCAGAAAACAAGAACTTTCTTTTTCATGGGGTTATTTAAAAAAACCTAAATTTTTTCTTGTCTGGCTTTTTGGGGCAAAAAAACAAAATTTTTGCAGATCTATTTTACCTCGATGTTGCAAAAAGCTTGAATACGAAAATCCACTATCTCAAGGTCCTGTATAAGTCAGTGGGAGAGGCAGCTATTTCAATTTGAGATTTTTGCGATCTGAGCTGGGTTTAGCCCGAAAAGCCAACTTTTTTGGGGGTTTTGTGCAAATACTTGAAAAATCTGAGCTTTCGAGGAAAAAGCCAGAAAAATTAGAGCAATTCAGGATTGGAGTTTTCGTGATCTGATTAAATCAAGTAAAATATGAGATTAATTCAGATTTTAGTAAATAGCCCCCTCAATGTTTGATATGTTGTCTTTGCACTATTTGCAGTTAAAAATAGGGTTTAAATGGTTTGCAAATCATCCCATTTTTATGTGTCACATGACATGAATGTTGACCCCTGTTAAAAAGCCCTTAAAGGAGAAGTCATCCCTTTAAGAAAAAACCCATATCCCCCACCCCACAGTGACCCTCCTCCCCCCAGCCTAACTGCCCACCCCGGGAAATGCCCCATAATTTATACTTACCCCTTGGTGCAGATTCTAGCATCGGAGATCCACGCAGCCATCTTTCGGGTCTTTGGCAAGCTGAGTGGGAGATTGGCATGTTGGTGCATGCGCAGTTGCAGCAATTTGCCGGTTTGCGACAACTCTGCATGCTCCGAAAACCACGAAAATTGCGAAGCGTCAGAAGCAGACACAAAGTCCCAAAAGATGGCTGCGTTGAACTCCCATGCCAAAATCTGTGCCGAGGGGTAAGTATAAAGTATGGGGCATTTCCCTGGGGGGGCAGTTAGGCTGGGGGGGAAGAGGGTCTCCAGGGGGTTGACTTAGTGCAGGCATCTGAATGACCTACAGGCAGATCATCTTTAGTATGTTCAAAGACTGGCAGATACTAATTCAGCTTAGAGTCAAACTAGAGATGGATGAGGTTTATTATACTGTATATCACTTACCTGATACCCCAAGTCAATGCTCTGCACTGACAATGCAGCAGCCCCACACCTTCATCAGCGGTTCCTGTCCAGTTGCAGATGCTCAATAGAGAGAAAAGCTGAACTTAAAAGCAAAATTCCAGCTTTTCACTCTGTTGTCCATGTACACTGTCCTGGGGCTGAAGAGAAGATCTAAGAAGAAGAAGATGATTGCAACACTTTACTTCTACAGAAGTCCCCCAGACCTGTGCAGTTTTCAGGAGTATCAAGTAATTTTAATCACTTGGGGTGCATAACATTATAACTTTCCTTCTCCTTTAACAAATAATATTTCTTAATAAGATCATTTTCGTGCTCACTATCGGGAGCTGCTATCTAGTTACCTGCACATGGTAAAATGTTTGACATTATTTGGTCTTTGAATTGAAAAACTGGGTTAAATCCTCATAAATACAGTATTCCTAGGTTTATTGTGCACCTACAAGGCTTCATAAGATTCAGATATTATTATTAGAATAATGTCACAGGTGTCAGTCACATAGTGATTCATTTCTTCATAGGGGAATATACATAAAGAAATAGATTCTGACAGCATATCATCAAATACGTGGATAGCAGTTGGATAGGCAAAAGCAGCAGTGTGTCTCAAAAGAACCAATACTTTTAGTTAATGTTGCATACTAAAATTCTGTATCCTTCTTACAGTTTTTGAACACTGGTAGCCATGAAATAAATAGCAAATGCCTTATCACTATTCACTAAAAATGCACAGAATGCAAAATATAAAGAATTAGTAATTATAGAGGTTCTCCTAGTTAGTGTGCCAAGACTATTGCAATCTTGGATAAAATGCATAGACACAATGCTACGTGGCATCTAAAGAGTGAAAGATAACATATAAAGGTGTGACATGGTTCTTAGAATGTGTTTGAGGCAATAATATTAGAGGGTATGTTACCTCATGAAATTCAATAGACACACAAACAATTGCATGACTCTTCTTCTGAATTTTGTCTCAAAAGATACTTTTCACTCAGATTTTTAAAATTGTATTTTCAACAAGGTCTTATTTGGTAAGCCTTCATACAGCATAAGTGATAAAGCAGGTTAATAAATAGAGTGCTTGCAAATAGTAACTTTTTTCCTAGTCCTTACATGTCTGTACTGGAATATGGTGGATAAAACATTTCTAACTGGCTCTGCTCCAATTTAAGGGCACACTGAATAAAAGCTTATCTTTTAATGGATTGTTTGTGTGTTGGGAATAATTGAAGTGCACAGCAGTAAAGTTTATTTAACAGCCCTACAACCATAGAATAGCAGTCATCATAGTTATCTAGGGTTGCCACCTGTCTGGTTTTGACCCGGACAGTTTGGTTTTTTGAAGGGCTGCCCAGGTCAAAACTGCCTGCACAGTTTTTCAAAAGTTAGGAAATCCGGGCAGGATTCCTGTGAGATTGAGGCGCCGATCGGCCAATGGCCATGTCATAGCCCTGTCCCCGACATCTCATCCCACCCCGCTACGTCCCGTCATGGCCCCGCCTCCCGCTACGTCACGTTCCTGCCTGCCCACCCGGAGTTAGTCGGGAGGAAAGGTGGTAACACTCTAGTTATCCATCATCTTCAATTGTCAGATCTTTTTAAAGATGGTGCATAAGCTGCAAGGAAAGACATTTTAATATACACTGTACCTTGTCCCCAAGTGGTGTTGGGTGTCTCAGTACAACCCAAGTCTCTTAAATGTGAAATATCCCACAGAAGGAAATGTCTGGGAGATGTGACATGTGGACACATTAGAAAGACGGATCTGTGTTATAGTAAAATGTAGCAATTTGTACCATATGTATGCTTAAGAGGGCAGTTACTTTTTTACATGGGTGATTGGACCCTACCGTCAGACATACCTGTAATTGCAATGTGAAATAAGATTTTTTTAGCATCTCAGCAGATACAAATATTAAAATCAATATAATTGCAGTAGTGGCTTTTATTTCTCACTTTTATTTCCTGGATTAGCGTGCAACACAAATTTTGCCTTCCTCTGTATCAATTTTAGGGGTCACTGAACACACAGGCTTATCTTTTAATGGGCTGTCTGGAAGAAATGATCAAAGTGTATGTCACAGATGTTTCTGAAACAACCCAACAAGTCTAAAACAGGGTATTTTATGGGGTAATATGATAAAATGGGCAAAGTTTGCCTAGATCTAGTTACCTGTTAGATATTTGCTTTTAAGCTGCTGACCATTCAGTCCTACAGGGCCTGCAAACTGGTTGCTATGGGATACTAGACCTGTAGCAAACTTTGCCTCTATTTTAATTACCCCCTTAAATTGTATATAAAATACACATAGGAGGGATAATTTTTTAATGTCTCATAATTGTTAGCCTTGGAATCTTAAACTGTAAATTATTCCAAAAATTATTAAAACTATTAAAATAAATAAAAGGAGTCCTCATTTTCCTCAGCTTGTTATGTGTAGGGCACATAGAACTTTATTTAAATTTGTGTACTGTGATCCCATATGCCTGTCTCAGACACCACTTAGATGATACTGTATGTCTATGAAGATTCTCATTTATCCAGCTCCTGAGTTTAGAGTTTTCAAGAAAAACTCGATCCAGTTGCCTTTGACTTAATTCTACTAGATACCACTTAGATGAGCAAGGACCTAACGATTTTAATAGGATTGTGTATTTATCAAACTGTGTCTCGATTTAAGCTGATTGGACAAGATTCCAGTATAAAAAGCAGAGACTGCTTGAAAATGCTGTTGAAAATGCTGTTTGTCAAGGATTTTTGTGCCTGATGTTGTTATACTATTTTTCCCTATTAAATTTAAAAGATTATGTAAGGTGGTATAAAATAATAGTGTAAAATACACGATCACACATTTATAAATGCGCCATTTATTTTACACCAATTTAAAAATACATAGGGGCCCATTTACTTAGTTCGATTGAAGGAATAGAATAAAAAAAACTTCGAATTTTGAATGTTTTTTTGGCTACTTCAACCATCAAATGGGCTACTTCAACCTTCGACTATGACTTTGACTTCGAATCGAACGTTTCAAATAAAAATCGTTCAACTATTCGATAGTCGAAGTACTGTCTCTTTAAAAAAAAAACTTAGATCGAACGAATTGCAGTAAATACTTCGACATTCGGCAGTCGAATATTGAGGGTTAATTAAGTAAATTTGCCCCATAATGTGCAAGTCAATTCCCAGTATTGGACATGGTGAAATTATTTTGTTTTATTCTTATTTTTGCAAATGTATATTCCATTTATTACATACCACCCACAATATGTACTTGTAGGTTGCCAATAAGGGTTGTGCTGGTAATATAGCAACCATAAAGTACAACAACCAAACGTAAGGGTATCACCTCTGGATCATTACTCTCTCTTTATAGGATTTAGAAGTGTTTGTATGTGCTTAAGGGAATAAGCAGTTTTAATTGAAGTATATAGAGTATAAGTGTGTGGTGTAATTTAATACAGTATTTACAGTATGGTTTATTACAACCTTTTCTATTTGTTTATACTATTATATAACCAGCTCCCAGGCAGCTGATATTTTCAATATGTGGGTGCTCTAGCCTTACCAAGGAGATATATAAAAAGACCCCGTGAGTGCCGCTATTTTGCAAAGCTATACTTACCCTCATTGCAGAACACCCAGGTATTGCCTATGTTTACGGAGTGCACCTTTGTACTTGGATATATATATATATATATATATATATATATATATATATATATATATATATATATATATATAAATCCAAAAAGTGAGGTGCACACTGGGAACTTTTGTTTAGTTTAAAAGGTTCATTTTATTAAATACAGCTTAAAATGGGTCAACGTTTCGGTCTGTTCCTGAGACCTTTATCAAGACCATTAACACGCCATAAAACATATTGTCAATAAATAAGTAAAACCAATTAGCACTCACCCAACCCCGTAACGCCCCTTGGGACATGTGATGCGCAGTTCCACCCCTCCCAGGGGTTAAACCAGTCACCACCTGAACCACATAAAAAGAAAAGGAAGAAACAAGCTCAATACAACATTGTCGTTACATACATTGTAACTAAATCACAGATATTGCACATACACACAAAATGTGTTGCAATTAGAGCAAAAAGTTTAACAATGTAGCCCGTATCTTTGCGTCAAGAAGCAGAGAATGCATCTAGATATTAATATGCTTTCTGCAAATCCTAAGTCAAATATTATCTCCCATGAAAGTAAATTATTGACTTCCTTTTTTCTAGCTGCTTCTAGGAAAGCTTTATTTAATTTCTGGTTACATTATCGGACATCATCTCTTATATGAATCAGCTTACTTGGCAAGAAGCCTTAATAACTAAAACTAAAGGAAGTATTTCCAAAGATTCTTTTAGGCTGGTTTGGTCTCCTTATTTTGAAATCTGTAACTCCAATACTGGCGATCAAATAATGCGCTTTCTTCAATAGTTAGATGACCTATCTGACACTCCAGATGATAAATGGGCTTTTTCTTTTTTTTATTACTTGTGCATCTACTGGCTTAGTTAATTTTTAGTTAGTTTTTTGTTATTTTTCATGAATGATATAGTTTTGATACTGTCATGCCATTGTCTCCTTTGCAACATATTTTCTTCATCTGCATAACATTTGTTGTCATTTTGATTTCATTTGTTTAATATGAAAATCAAATAAAATATTTTAAACCTAAGAAGCAGAGAAAAGAGCAATGCTCATTAAGCCCTGCTGGTGCTAAGGTATTCAGTTTTTTAATCCAAAATACTTCTCGTTGTAGCAGCATTTTAGATCTATCACCCCCTCTTCTGGGAGGGGGGATATGATCAATCACAATATATCGTAAAGTAGGTAACCTATGACCAACCTCAAAAAAATGATTAGCCACCGGTTTATTCGTATGGCCGTCACGAAATGCTGTGCTTATTGCAGAACGATGTCCATCCATTCGCAAGCGTTAGGTTTGATCAGTTTTGCCCATGTATGATAACCCACACAGGCATGTGATCATATAAATTACGAGGGTTGTGGTACATGCGATGTGATGTCTTATTGCAAACCGTTTTCCTGTTTGCGGATGTAGAAAGCTGCTGCCTGGTGTCATAAATCTACATGAAGTACAGCTAGGGCACTTAAAACAGCCTGGTTTATCATTACGTTACCATGTGTCCTGACGTGTTTGATAGCATCTTACTGGATCACTTTTAACAAGGAGGTCTCTCACGTTTGTACCTCTCTGATAACAATTCATAAGGTTCTAGATATATATATTTATATATTTATATTGTTTCATTCAGCCATAAGTAAGCAACTTACTTATGTTTATGTTTATGTTGTAAATGTTCATCATTAAGATAATTGCACAAAAGACCTATTAGTCAGTAGGTCTGTAGTCCTTACTGCATCTTCCTTCCAAGAAAAAGCAAATTGTGTATCTCAAACTGTATTCATGTTTAGTTAAATAAATGAACTGCAACAGGTCAGAATGGCAGGGAGAATTTGGTATAGTTGTAACGTAATGGCATGACGTGTATATATGAGGTCAACCTTGCATTTTATCCTTGCACTCTAATTAAATATCTACATGTAAAATCGAATTAAAATAATGCCACATTCAAAAAGACCAACTGAAATTAAGTTGACGTTTTTTTTTGGTCCAATACTGTAGGTCTGTTTTTGATCTAATAGTAATAAAAGTCTGTATTCGAATCATGCGAATCAAAGGAATAGCGCATTCGATCGAATTTGATTCAAAGTTTTTCCCCAAAAAAACAAGGGTCAAATTTTGCATTGAAAAAAACGTCAACATTCGAATTCAAAAAGACCAACCGAAATTAAGTCGAAGTTTTTTGGTTGAATAGGTCAGTTTTCAATCAAATAGGTCCGTATTCGGCCGAATTTAAATCGAAGGAATAGTGCATTTGATCGAATTCGATTCAAAGTTTTTCCCAAAAAAAACTTCAATATTTCAAAGTCCACCAATTGACTCCAAATAGGTTCTAGGAGGTCCCCCATAGGCTAAAACAGCAATTCTGCAGGTTTTAGATGGCGAATGGTTGAAGTCGAATTTTTAAAGAGACAGTACATGATACATCGATATTTGAATTTTTGCATTTTTTTCAAATTCGAATCGAATTTGGACTATTCTGCCCCTGAATTACTGAGCTGCCAGACTGAAACATCAGAGACAGGGACTTTAAACTTTAAAATTAGATTTTTGGAAAAAATAAAAAATAAATGACCAAAAGTAATTGAAAAAAGTCTCTATTTGTGGTGAACAATATGAAAACAACTGAACTGAAAAAAGTGTTTGGAAGGTGAACATCCCCCTTTAAATAAAATAAGAAAATATTATGTATGTCATCTTTACAAATGACTTTGCTCATTTTACTATAGTACAGATCTCTACTGCATAAATAACTATTGTCTTCCCTTTGCATAATATGTTGCTTATATTGCAGTTATGGTGTTTTGCTAATGTATTTATAATTGCTGATGAATTCTGAAGCTCTAGGGCCATGGCACATTCTGCTACTTAGTAGAGGCGATTGAAATGTCACAAATCTCTGGATCACTTTGGACTGTCTACAAGATTGTATTAATTAGTCAACTTCCAGTCATTACCATGGCTCAACTAGCCTATGTACATTATCAAGCAATACTCACAGGCTGTGGGCTATTTGTGTCATCTGTGATTGTAGTAAGTGATCTTCTATAAAGATCATTCTATTCTAGTCTCATTCTATTCTAGTCTATAGTAGATTTCCCTTGAACATTTGTTGAATTTCCTCCTAAACACACACTCAGGGCCGGGCCAGCCTGGGCAGGCGCCCCAGGCAACCTGATCTGCCGCGTCACCCCCTACACTGAGCGCGCGCACACAATCAATTAGGCGCGCACACATCGCACGCCATGCTCCTGTCACATAGGAGTGTGCGCATACAGAGCAGGAATGAAGACCGGACCGGGGTAGGCAGCAGTTAAAGGTACGTGCCAGGCGCCCCCGAAGCTTTGCGCCCTAGGCACGTGCCTACGCTGCCTACCCCTAGTTCCGGCCCTGCACACACTAGTTTTAATTGCATTAACCCTGCCTATGTTGTTGGAGGAAACTCATACAGATACAGGGAGAACATACAAATTCTTCAGTAGAATTCAGTTTTAGAGCTTGCTTGTATACTGAAGCCAGACTGCCAGAAAAAATCCAGATAAATCCAGATACAACATTTTACAATTGAGTTAGACCCAACAGTCAGACTTGTTCTATCTTAACAGTGGCCACTCATTACAGTATTTATCTAGAAAAAACATTCTAAAATTCACAACTTCAAACATTCCAATTGAATAAACAGCAGATAGTTCATACAAATTGTTATATAGAAGCCTATTTATTGAAATTCGAATTTGTGCAATTTAAGAGGTTCTCTCATTTTAGTAAAACTTAAGGGGCAGATTTAGCAAGGGTCGAATTTCGAAGTAGAAAAAGCTTTTCGAATTCGACCATTGAATTGGAATACTTCAACTTCGAATATCAAAGTCTAAGATTTTTTACATCGAATTTGGCCATTTGCGGTCGAAGTAAAATTGGATGGATTTCATCCATCGATCAAACGATTTTTCCTCAACTTCAAAAAACTTAGAAAAATGCTCTAGAAGGTCCCCATAGGCTAACATAGCACTTCGGCAGGTTTAATTTGGCGAAGAATTGAAATCCAAGTTTTTTTTAAAGAGACAGTACTTCGATTATCGAATGGTCGAATATTCAAACTATTTTACTTTGAATTGAATTCGAAGTCAAAGTCGTAGTATCCTATTCGATGGTCGAAGCATCCAAAAAATTACTTCGAATTTCGAATGTTTTTTCGAAATTGCCTCGAATTCACTTCGACCCTTGATAAATCTGCCCCTTAATGTTTGCTTGTTTTTTAAAAAATCGGAAAAACCCCTGAGTTTTGTATAGAATCTTGCGAAAATCTTGCATGATTCAAATTTATGAGTTTACAAACTCCGAAATTTTTACAAAAACCTAAATAGTTTAAATTATGCCTAGGACTGCTCCCATTGACTTCTATATGACCTCACCAGCTGTTAGTTGCTGACGTTTTACATTTGAGTGTGTTCTTAGCTTAATAAATACTTGATTTGAAGTTTGTGAGTTTTAGCGCAAAAATCTTGATTCACTGTAAAAACCCATATTCAAACATTGATAAATCAGCCCCTAAATTAGTGCTGTTAATGGGTATTTCTTTTTTTTTTTTTGAAAGAAAATTTGTATTATTTTTTCAAATTTCACATAGACAGTTTGCCCTCAATGGGCCTTGACATTTTCTTCCATTACAAAATAAACAGCTTGAGATGAATTTCAGCAATACAAACCCATAGAAAACAAAACTTTTCCTATGCATGACTGCAAAATATTTGTCCCAGTGATACCGGCAAGTCACCATCCTGCCCTTCCCCATCATACAGACATATCAAACCCCCAACCGTCCTACCAAGATATCTGTATTGACTTTATTTGACATTATTTGACATCCCCTCAACCCGGTTTACATCATTCCCTAACAATAGCTCAAAAGTGTGACAGGGCCTCAATAGCATCCAAATTACCCCAGATCCTATTAAACTGATCTACCGTATCATGTTTGAGTGCCGTCAGATAATCCATCCTCCGAACATATCTGATTCTTTCCAGGAATTCCTTCTCTGATGGGGGAGCCAAAGCCTTCCAATTTTTTGCTATAAATCCCCTAGCCGCCGTAAGTATGCAATTAACCATTTTTTGTGTGGGATGCCGTATTGCAGGGATTTTATTACCCAGCACATACACCAAGGGATCCAGAGGCACTACTATCATAGTTACCTTTTCAACCCAACCTCTGACCATATCCCAAAACCGTTTCAACTTATGACAGGTCCAGAACATATGTAGAAGCGAACCGCCGACATCCCCACACCTCCAGCAGCAAGAATCAGTGGAATCAGGGAACAGTTTGTGTAAGAGTTGTGGGGTATGATACCAACCCAATATAATTTTATATATGTTTTCTTTAATGGTAGCACATACCGAGGTTGCCCTAGCATTTTCCCAAATATTATCCCATGTTGAGATGGGGATCTCAGTTCCCAGCATATGCTCCCACCGTGCCATATAGTTATAAGGATGCTTCTCGATATCTGGTTCACTAAGAGCCAAATACCACCTTGTAATCAGACCCTTTTGTGTAGGGAAGAGTTTGCATAGTGCTAGAGCAGGGTGATTCTGTGGAAGTCGTGCCGCTGGAAATATGGTTAATGCATAATGCCTCAACTGTATATATAGGAAAGGAGAAATTAGGCCTCCACCATCTCTCCCAATTATATCCCTATAGGTGCAAAGGGTACCGTCTGTTTTGTTAAATAGGGAATAAAGATGGGTAGTCTTGGCCATTTTTTAGTTTTAGTCAAAATTAGTTGTCCCCTAGTAGAAGGCGTCATCCCTGGTAGAAAGTCTTGGTTATCGAGTAGCGGGATTAGTGGAGATAAGTGAGGTTGGAATCCTAAGTGGGAAGTCACCTTACTCCAACAGGTGGCCATCTGTTTCATGGATTCTAAGGGGAGAATATGAGCAGCCTGCATACATCTCGTCCATAGTGTGCATGCAGTGGACCCCTTTAGCAAATAATTCCTCTCAATTTCCGCCCACGTAGTCAAAGGAAACTCAGAGAACCACCCCGCTACCTGTTTGACCTGAGTCGCTAAATAGTAGCTATACAGATTGGGCAGTAATAAACCCCCCATTGTTTTAGGAGCCATCAAAACTTTTTGTCCCACACGATGCCTTTTATGATTCCATAAAAATTTTGCGATTGCTCTTTGAAGATCCTCCATGGGCCGCCTAGGAACCGCTACAGGTAAGGTGTCATAAAGGTACAATAGACGGGGAAGCAAATTCATTTTAACAGACGCAATACGCCCAAACCATGATAAATTGTACCGATTCCATTCAAGCAAGTCTTTTTTCAGTACCTCCATTAACCTAGGGTAATTGGCCGCATATAATGAACTATGAGTAGGGGTCAATTTAATTCCCAAATATGTGATGGATGTAAGTTGCCAATTATACGGGAAGTTCAATTTCAAAAGTTTAAGATGAGGATCCGAAATATTATTATTCCCAGCCTTCCTGCCCTTTATAAAACCCACTTGATCCATATGGATTAGTTTAGGGAGCAAGCCATTTAACCATAGTGAGAGAATTTTAGTTAAAATTTTATAGTCGGAATTAAGTAGGGAAATAGGGCAATAGTTACTACACCTGGTCAAATCCTTGCCCTCTTTTGGAATAAGTGTGATATAGGATTCCTTAAATGTAGGGGGGACCCTCTCACCTTTCAGAAAACTGTTAAACATACGTAACACATGCGGGGTCAGGATCTGTTTGTAAGTCTTAGCTATAGGGAAGGCCATCAGGTCCCGGGGTTTTAGAGGAGGGCATTGTTTTTAACGCTTCCCAAAATTCATCCTCACCAATATCCATATTAAGGGTATCTAGCTCCTCGGCTGTCAGAGTTGGTAAATGCAAGTCCTCTTAGTAGGATCGAATCCCATTAATATGTGGGGCTTTCTGCGTTCCTGTCCGATCCAGATTATACAAGTTATGGTAATAGGTACTGAACTCCTTCATAATTCTATTGGGGTCAGAGGTAGGGCCCGCAGGAGTGTGAATCACTTGTGGAGTAGTCATTGCCTTTCGTTGGCGCAGCTTACGTGCTAATAAAGTATGGGAGGAATTAGCCCTCTTATAATACAATTGCTTCAAAGACATCAAACTTCTTTCCGCTTGGTGAATTTTTAAATCTTTAATTTGGTTCCGCAGTTGTAAAATTTTTGCCAGTCTAGTTCTACTAGGAAACAGCCTGTATTTCCTTGGCCTCCTTCAATAAGGTCTCAGTCGATAGGATAGCCAAGTGGGTAGGGTTCCTAAGAGCTGCGCCCAACGAAATGCAATGACCCCGTATAACCGGTTTATGGGCCTACCATAATATCCCCTGAGAAGTTACTGACCCTTCATTAAGCACAAAGTAATCCACGAGGGCCTCCCCAATTTTTTCTCATATAGTTGGAATTTTCAGTAATGATTCATTCAAACGCCAAGCATTTCTATCTCTTTGGGTTTTCAGTAGCTCTATGGTCAACTCTATGGGGGCGTGATCCGATCAAGTGATAGAATGAATTTTGGAGGAATGCCGCATAGTACATAGTTGTGAGGACATCAGAAAGTAATCAATTCTGGTGTGTACTTTATGAACATGGGAATAATGAGTGAATTCCCGGTCATTAAAATGTCCAACCCTCCAGACATCGATAAATGCATGGGCTTTCAACAGATCCCTAAACTTAATAGACATGTGTTCGCTACTTGAGATTATCCTGCTACATTCCATCTGAGCCCTGTCTTTAACTTGGGATAACACCATATTAAAATCCCCCCTATAATCACATTGGAACAATGGAGAGATTCAATTTTACGAAAGCATTTCTGAGAAATGCTATGGAACGCTTGTTAGGTACATAAATATTAGCTATCAGAAGAGGAATCTCATCTATCTGTCCCCGGGCAATTAAATAATGACCATTCGGATCTCGTATTACGTTCTCACATTGAAATCTAGAATCCCTATGGAACAGTATTGCCACCCCGGCCTTCCTGTTGGGACCAGAAGCAAAAATATGGGTAGGAAAAGACTTATGGTATAAACGCCAGGGATCCCCTCTCTTATGGTGCGTTTCTTGTAATAGCACAATCTCCGATTTGAGGGCATGCATTTCTTTCGTTAAAAGTTGCCTCTTAAGGGGAGAGTTCAACCCACTCACATTCATAGAAATAATTTTAACCATTGTGAGGAACAAATAAGCAAAGCAATGATATCACCCCAAGGTCCAAAATGACCCATCCCAATACCAGGGCTTCCTCCCAATACCAGTAGTTTGCTAAATGTGCCATCATGAACTCCAGTACAGGAACAATGACTTGGGGGGTATGGCTCCATATTACACTGGGGGCAGCAGCCTAGAATTTCTAAAGACCGGTCATGCATAGTAGGTAACATTAAACAACTTTGCATAAGTAATATACCATATACTCCAACATGGAGGTGCATTAATAAAAAAAAAACAAACAACTTACGGCTTCCCACCCAAACCTGGAGAAGTCCAATGCAGGGGTCAATCCCGTTACTACAGAGAGCATGGGATGACTAAGGACCTTGTCCAATCGAGAGTGGTGCTTCTAAAGTCCAAATATTACTCATTGACTCTAAAGGAAGAGCCGCGGGTCGTTCTTGAACCGTAGAATCCATCTACGATACTCAGACCAAAGTCCGAGACCTCAGTCCTAACAAAAGAAGAAGATTGAAATCACATGGCGCTCAATTATTCAGGGACGGATGTGGGCTTCCCTGTGGAGAAGCAGACTACCTGGTAGGTGTGCTGGGCAAGCTCCTCTCTTTGGATGGAACCTCTGTCCAGAGGGGCGTCTGGTCCGGTCTTCTCGGAGATGTAGGCTGCGTCAGGGATGCTTCAGCCGTCCGTGCTGGAATACCCAACAGGGCAAGAAATTGAAGCCCTAGGGCTGAGTCCCTGGGAATAAATTGCTGTCCATTCCGGATCACAATCAGCCTGAAGGGGTAACCCCACCTGTAAGGGATCTGCGCATCTCTCAGCTTTTGTGTAATCGGAAGCATAGCTCGTCTCTTAGCCAGCGTCATTGGAGACAGATCGTTGAAGACTTGCAACTTATGTCCCTGGAATGAATAGGAGGGTTGATTACGCAGATTAATAATAATCGATTCCTTACTTTCGTAGTAGTGGAGTCTACAGATGTGTTGTTAATCGGCGTAGCTGGGCCTAGCGCCAAGCCTCAGGGGGTAGATCAGGATTAATTGTAGAGAAGAGGGATCGTAGATATGTCCTCAGATCAGCTGCAGAAACATTATTTGGGATGCCTCTTATGCGTAGATTTTGCCTCCGTTCTCTATTTTCCAGATCCTCATGCATGTTTTGTAGTTTATGAACCTCCTCCCGGAGCTCAGCGTTTTCCTCCTCAAGGAAAGTTTGGCGCTGCAACAGCGCATCAGAGGCTTTCTCAACCTGATCCGTACGTTCCCCCAGGTCCCTGATATCCTTCTGTAATTCAGTGACAGTAGACTTTATGCTGTCTGTAATCGTTTTGGTGAGTCTATCATATAGCCCCTCCAGCTGCTCAGAAAGATCTGCAGACGTCACCACATCCCCCTCATATTCCACCCGACCATGTCTGCTCACCTCTGGCAATACAGTGTTGGAAGTTGCGTGGGTCACTGACTGGGGGGACACGGGAGCAGTATTACTCTGTGAATCCATGACAGCTGAGTGCGCAGGAGATGCCGAAGCGCTACTTGAATGCTCGGCGCCATCTTGGGCCTGCCCCTTCGGTCCGCGTGGCGGTCTGCGGTTCAGAAAAGGAGATAGGGTATTTGCGTCCTTCAGCTTCTTTTTACCCATGGCTGCAGTGTCCAACTCCTATTCCGCTCACTTAGGGTTCCCGGTCGCTCGTCTGTCAGCTAATAAACGGCTGTACTACGGACGAGGCACCAGAGCTCGATCAAACAGCGGCCATCTTGGATCACCGCGCATGCGCCTCCTCAGGTATTTCTTTTTCTAAAAATGCAAGAAAGTACACAGTATATATATATATATATATATATATATATATATATATATATATATATATATATCTATATCTATATATATATATATATATATATATATATATATATATATATATATATATATATATAAATACACATATACTTTCATGCAGTTATACGCCTACTTAAACACACTGCTGTTTAAAAGATACCCTAAGAACGGTGTTTTACTCAAAATGTCATATTTTAATCATCGAACTGTAATTTTATAAAGATACGCTGCCCTTTTTTTCTTACTATATAAAAATGTCATTTTAATCGTAAAGTCTGTTTTTAAATCATTTTAGCGGCAAACACTGCTCAGCTTGTGTACTCGTTAAAATGTCATCCTCTTGTGTATGTTTAAAAAATGTTTCTCTTTTCAGAAAATCTATAATTTACCTGCAATTTACTTTGATAATAAGCGGTTATTTTGTGTTGGAAAACAACTGATGCTTCCCACAGAGTTTTAGATGCCCTAAACAATAAAACAACAAGTTAAAATATCAAACAAAAGGTTTATTCGTGTTCCTTTTGTACTTATTTACATGAAGGAACGTAGAAATTTGCTGCTTCTGATACGTAGAAGCAACAGATAGCACCTGTCATGGCTAATGTCCATCATGTCCGTCAGTCAGGTAATACATAGTCTAAAATCCCTTTGGGGGCTGCTTGCCCTTTCTAAACTGTCTCCAGTGTTCTTATCAGTTCTCCAGTTGAGTAAAATGCATGTAAACTGCTCAAATACCAAACATGGCCAAATGTATTTAGAAATTAAGATACTGATTAATGCCTTTATATATATATATATATATATATATATATATATATATATATATATATATATATATATATTTTTTTTTTTTTTTTTTTTACAGAATTACATTATGCTTATGTTTAAAATGTTATGTACTAGACAGAAACATGTGTTTTAAATAATATTACTTTGTTTTACTTTGTTTTTTTAGATGTTGTAGATTCATTTGTATTTCACTGTTTGATACATTTTTGCTGCTTACACTAGGGAGCAGATTTATCAAAGGTCGAGGTGAATTTTCAAATTGAAAAAATTAGAATTTTGAGCTATTTTTGGTGTACTTCGACTAGGGAATAGTTCAAATTCGATTCTAATTTGCAAAAAATTTGAATATCGAAATTTATCATGTACTGTCTCTTTAAAAATTTGACTTTGACCATTTAAAACCTGCCGAATTGCTGTTTTAGTTTGTGTTGAATTAAGAAGTGAATTAAGATTGGTTGTGAAACCCATTGTGTTAGTTGAATTAAAGGGCATGTAAAGTCTAAAATAGAATAAGGCTAGAAATGCTGTATTTTGTATACTAAATATAAATATGAACTTACTGCACCACAAGCCTAATCAAACAAATAATTTATGCTTTCAACGTTGGCTATAGGGGGTCACCATCTTGTAACTTTGTTAAACATCTTTGCAAGACTAAGACTGTGCACATGCTCAGTGTGGTCTGGGCTGCTTAGGTATCGTCATAAACAAAGCTGCACCCCCTGCTGTTCATAAGTTTGATTGTTTCCCTGCTCAGCAGTTAGGGACCATCTGACAATTCCTATCCACAGCAGTAAATGAAGGGAGAATTTCACTGCATACAGTCAGGTTTCTTATAAAAAACGGTACACATTTTTTAATTAAAGTATATTGGAGATTTTCTTTTTCATTAAAGAAAGTAAAAATGGGATTTTATTTTTTTGCCTTTACATGCCCTTTAAGGGCCACTTGGTATGTGAAGGCACAATATGCTCATGTTTGTTGATAAACTTCCTCTAATAGGAATGCACTTAAGTATAACTTTGCCAAATGATATACAGTATATCTACAATGTGAAATGCAATGCAGATTTCTACACAGACTTGAATTAGCTCCTGGAAGCATGGTACTGTGCACTATACAATGGAAATGTTGACAACATTTCTCCTAGCCTTGAAAAAGAAACAAATCAGGTTGTTTTTCTAACCATGCCTAATATGGTTCCATTCTCTGTTAGAAAAGCTAAATTTAAAAGTGGGATATATAAGGACATTATGTTCATGCAAACTATAAGCAGTGTATTTGTGTGTATACATGCATCTGTGTTGGAATCTACTGCGTTCAGTTGTTCTTAAATCGGTCTTTCCAGACCATTGGTAATTGATTGAAGATCAGTGGCTTGGAGAAAATACATCAGTGCTCATTATGATTCTATATCATCATATTTTTCAGTTTTTTTAAAAAAATAAGCAAACATTTAAGTTTTATTAAAATGAGAGTTTATTTGAAATAGAAACAACCTCTAAAATTGCACAAAGTTGAATTTTCGACAAATACAACTTGTATGAACTGTCGGTTTATTCATTTGAAATATTCGAAGTTGTGAATTTTAGATTTTGTTTTTAGATAAATACTATAATGAGTAGCCACTGTTAAGTCTTAAGTTTGTAATCTAAATAATAATAGAACAAGTCTTACTATTTGGTCTAACTCAATTGTAAAATGTATCTGGATTTATTTCTGGTAGTTTGGCTTCATCAGTTTTATTCTTTATTTATAAATGGTTATAGAAATGATGATGGTTGCTGGAATATTGCGAACTGATCTCTGTTTTGATGGACATCTAAGTAATTAAATGGGATAATCAATGTCTATTACCATACGTTTAGGATGTTTGATGCCATAAGCTCACTTTAATGTTAGGTTGTAAAGGGGATATAAATTTTTTAAAAAAACCTATGTGCTGTAAAGCTGTTTCAGTTGATTTTATCAAGGGTCCTGTCTTTCATGGTACATATTTTGCCCACCAATATATCCACTGCAAACACCAGAGTCTTCTCTAAAACACAAAAAACAGGTGACACTGTTCTCTAGGATTGCAAAATTTCTACTATGTTCTTCTTCTTGTTCAGCATTTACTTTACTTGGCTTAAATTCATAAGGTTTTCTATAATTTATTGTACAGAGCAAACACTGGCCCTGTTATTCCAGATTTTTACAAATAATGTGTGCCTTTAGTTACTTGATTGCATTCCATGGGTATAACAGATATCATGTAGTTTTTCTTTTCTTTACAAGCCAAAATATACTAATTTTTAGTGATGGGCGAATTTATTCGCCAGGTGTGAATTTGCGGTGATTCACCATCAGCGAATAAGTTTATGAAGCCACCGCGAAAATTAGAGCAGAACTCAAGCAGCTTTGTTTCTTTCCCTGTAACGTAGTCGGTGACTGTGTCGAGATTTGTATTTGATTTTGTTCTTACCTTTAAATCCCCTTTACTGTTTCCAATCCAGCTGCAGGGACAAAGATCATGGAGCCAAATTTAAACAGATAAACTGGGATTCTATTTGGAGGATTATTTTGCTGCAGCCACTGGTTCTGCAGAGTTGGAGAAAGTTTGTATTAAACAATACAAAAACTATAAAAAACTATAAAGTCCACATTAGATTACATGGCAACACAGGGCCCAGTCAACCTGCATATTCTGATTATTAATCATTCTTGCTTTATCAGCATCTGACAGATATTGTTTGACTTGTGGCGTTTTGATAATTTATGACGATCTCTATCAGCCCAGACGACACTGAGCATGAGCACAGTCTTGGTCTTGCAAAGATGTTTATCAAAGTTACAAGATGATGTCCCCTTGTGGCCAACTTAGAAAGCATACATCATTTGTTTGATTAGGCTTGTGGTGAAGTAAGTTCATGTTTATGTTTGGTTAACAAAATAAATCATTTCTAGCCTTATTCTATTTTAGACTTGACTTCCCCCTTTAAATACAGAAAGGATAAAACGCCTTGGTTATGTTATATGTCTTATTTCAGAGTTAAATTTTTTAGAATATAGTTTTGTAAAATAGGAAAAATTAAACTGTTGCAATGCAGGGATAATTTTGGTAAAAAAAGAGAAAAAGCATATACCCATATACCCATAAACATTTATATTGTGTGTTTATTCCATGTTCTTCAGCATGACAGGATTTCACACCATACATAACGATTCTGGGTGGGGTATAGCCCAATCCCTTGCTGAGGAATGAGGAATAAACACACAAAGCTTTTTTTTTCATCACAAGTGTGTATAAGCGTTTTTCTTTTTCTATAATATACTGGTTAGAAGGTGCCAGAAGTATCCACTTGTGCCCCAGATCTGCGTTGTTTTATATGAGGGATAATTTTGGTAACAATTTGCTTGCCAGAATCCCATGTTCCATCTATGGTTGCACTAAAAAGCACACAGTATGCTATATTACAGAGCATAAACACTCTGTCTGATTTAATTTGCTATGGGCTCTGTGGGTGTGTAAAACCTAGAAACATATTTGAATAGTTTTTACACAGTTGCATATGATTTTAATATTGGCATGATATGTAAATTAGGTGCAGGCAAGTTCATGTACTGCCTTGTTTGGAAGAGATAATCGTATGCAGAAATTGCAGTCTCCTGCTGCACTGCTTATTTATAGTGTTCTATATGGCAGAGCATAAGGTCTAATAGTCTGTTTCATGAAAGAAATGACCATTCTATGAGTAATTCAAGCAGCATGTGAGCATTGTGAATAGAAGCTCATAGTTTTCTATGTCAAGTCAACAGCCGTACTTGATTCGCATTTATTTTGTTCACTTAAATTGTGTTTAGAAATGCATTGTATTTAAATAAAAAGAACAGGATACTGGAGAAAAGCCTGATCTGCAGAATACAAGTTTTAATATACCCCAAGCATTCTAGTATACCATCTCTTTAATTTGAAAGCAAGTGAATGTAACATTTCTGTTAAAATGTTTAATACTCAGACTGCATATCACTCTTGAGTTTTTCTAATCGTTTTCTTAGGGGGTTGAGGTTAAGTCTGGGAGTTACTATAGATTCATGACTCAAAATGATTTTGACTGAATTATGTCACCCAATTTCATTAATTTTTGCTGTCACGGAAGGCCATTTCAGTTTACTAAAGGGGATAATCAGGGCCTATCAAAAACAGCAAGGACACTTATTTTTACTTCTCAACCCACAGATTCAGAAAGCGTGCTCTGTACATGTTCACCCACTTAAAACAAAATTCATTCATTTGTTTGGGATGGAGTATCTACTGCTTTATAGAACACTTTAATACTTTTTGTATTGTATCTTTAAGGGCTTTAGCACACGGGCAGATTCGGGGAGATTTAGTCACCTGGCGACTAATCGCCTCTTCTTTGGGGCGACAATCACGCCAAACTGCCTTCCACCTGCTAAAATTAAAAACCTGGGTGTGGCAATGCACTCGCGGCGATTCGATTTCCTAAGTTTCGGAAGCTTCAGGGGCAACTTGACCCTTATGTAGGGTAAAGTTTAGATATATTTCTGAGAATCTTAGCTTATGGACCTCTATAAGGGGTGATTGAGGGCTACAGAATACCAGCTATTCAATAAATGTACAGGTTGGGTAAAGCTAATGCAATAATTGAACAGTTCACCCAGATCCAATCACTAGTGCAGTAATCCAGAAAAATTGTATTTTATACAGCGTCTCGCCAATATTTATCAATATAGTGAGGATCATAAGTAATAATATAATAATATAACTCTGTGACTACCAGTTTATTATATAAGTGTATAAGAGTAGTCAGTTATGGATTTTAACAACAAAATGTTTTTGAAATTGCTTTACTTTCTGAATAATCATGGTACTTGATGGTTTGTTTATTGAAATCACACATTCATTATACTTACTGCTGATAGTGTCTTTATGCCCTATATATATATTGCATCTATAAGTCTTAAGCTGGCCATAGACGCAAAGATCTGATCCTCGATTCGTACGATTTTCGGAACGTGTGTAGAGAGTCCCGACATTTTTCGTCCGGCGGAGATCGGTCGTTTGGTCGATCGGACAGGTTAGAAAATTCCTGTCGGCTGCCGATAATATCTCTGCGTGTATTGCCGATCGTACGATTTTCAGTGGGAGACTGTCACTAGCTTTGGTTGGACATAACTATCGTACGATTGCTGTCAGGGGCAGAACATTGCTGATCTGTTCTTTTACTAATCTGACTGGTAAGACTTTGATCTGAATGGTTAGTGGCAGGTCGGGAGATGGGAAAGGCCGATCGTACGATGATTCGTACGATCGGATCTTTGCATCTATGGCCAGCTTTAGTGAATATTCCAGATTCATGGAAGCTCTGACCTTGCTTGACACAAAGTAAGTCAAATTTAAAAAAGGCCAAGCTAAACTATAAAAATAATGTTCCTAAAACAAAGTTTGCTCTAGATCTACACTACTACAGTTCTACCTGCTGATTGGGGCTATGGATTGCAACATAACAAGGGCTCATTAATTAACACATTAACTAACACTCATCAGCAATACATTTTGATCAGCTAATATGTGAACTCTTAAAGGAGTGATAATGCTTTACCATCAGTTACTGAGACATGACAAATTGTCCCCTGTGTTTTCTGCTTGGACACACTGACAGAGATGTAATCAATGTAAATTGGCTATATGACACAGGACATGTTTTTTGAATGAAGCTAGGAAAGTGCCCTAATCAGCATTTCTGCACTTTCCTGGGCTTTGCTTAGTACAGGCATGCAATCCATTATACTGAAACCCATTTTCCAGAAGCTCTGATTTATGGGAAAGCCGTCTTCCATAGACTCCATTATAATAAAATTAAGATTTGAAAACATATTCCCTTTTTCTTTGTAATAATAAAACAGTAGGTATAATTAATCCTTATTGGAGGCAAAGCATTCCTATTGGGCTTATTTAATGTTTACATGACATTTTAAGAGACTTAAGGTATGGAGATCCAAATTACAGAAAGATTCCTTATCTGGAAAACACCAGGGGGCACATTTACTAAGGGTCGAAGTTAAAAAACATCGAAATTTGACCGTCGAATTTGATACTTCAATAGTCGAAGTAAAAATCGTTCAATCGATTTACAAAAAAATACTTCAACTACTCAAAACTTAGCCAAAGTTTATAGGAGGTCCCCCATAGGCTAAACAGAGATTCAGCAGGTTTAAGGTGGAGAAGTGGCGAAGTTTTTTAAAGAGGCAGTACTCCGATTTTCGAAGTCAAAGTTTTTTCATTTCAAAGCGAATTTTGGCCTATTCGATGGTCAAAAATTACTTTGAAATTCGAAGTTTTTGAATTCGAAAATTCACTTCGACCCTTGGCAAATGGGCCCCCAGGTCTCGAGCATTCTGTATAACAGGTCCCATACCTGTACTGTATTTACAATATAGCTATAACCAACCCAATGAGTTCACATATAGTAAAATGCATTTGATGTTAAGTCTTTCTGCTGTTTTAGAAAAGATTCCGTATGTTTTGGATATTGCCCACCACTACGGAAATGATGGATATTTACCCACACAGCATGGCACTATATCATCCTATCAGACAGACAAGCAGTTATAGAGGAGCATGGCTTCTATAACTGCAGTAAAAAAATGTTACGTGCTGCTCTTAATCTGTGTAAAGTAAGAATGGAGAAAATGAAAATGGAAACCGTGAAAATGAAATTACTTAAATATGTAAAATCACAAAAAATATTATTTTGCCACCTCAATAAATAGGCTCATTAAGGTAATGCCAGTAGAATGTATTTCCCTAACATTCAGTATTTGGAATATATGTTCACTGATATAGCGCTACAGACTGCAAACATTAATTAAAATACCTTATTGTCTCTCTAAGGAATTGGTAAAAGATAATCCCACTTAGAGAAGCCATGTATATATGATACAATAGTTACATACGACAGAAAAAAAAGTCTTGCACTGGTTAAACAAAGCATGAAAATAGTAGAATACTGTATTTCATACCGCAAGATAAAGCTACACAGAGCTTTTACTTGAATTGAAAATAAATATTACATACCGTGGGCCATTGTACCCTTTCTGATCAGTGAGCAGCTATTCTAATTGTCATTTTTCCAATAATCATTATGAATTCTCTTTGCACGTCCTTATTTCTTCTAGAGGAATTCAGCACACAGCACTGAAAAGAACCATGGTTTACTAACAATCAGAAACCTATTTATGTTTGGATATTTGTATTTCATGTACAGTACAGAGGGCAAATTATTTGGCTAGAAATGTAAACAAAAAAACATGAACAGATTTTTCCTTTTAAAGTGATATCATGATTACTATAACAGATTACTATAGCACAGTGAACACATTAATTCTTGCGTATGGTGCGATAATTAAAAGTATTTAATTTAGGGATGTTAATAAATGGCTTCTTTCTCCAGGAGAGCATTTATTCACACACACACACATATATATATATATATATATATATATATATATATATATATATATATATATAATTATTATTATTACAGAAGGACCCGCACTCCATTTTCTCATGAATCAACTGTGCTTTAATGCATCAGTAAATAAAGCACAGTTGATTCATGAGAATATGGAGTGTAGGTCCTTCTGTAATATTGTATGAAGAAATATTGACCCTTGCACCCGACATTACTTGCAATCTATATATAATATATATACATCCTGTGCCATCACTTTATACCCTATATAGATAGATAAATAGATATAGTTGATTGCCTCTTGAGCAGACTTAAGGTGGCCATACATGGAGAGATCCGCTCGTTTGGCAATGTCGCCAAACGAGCGGATCTCCCTCTGATATGCCCACCTTGAGGTGTGCAATATCGGGCTGATCCGATCGTGGGCCCTAGGGCCCAACGATCGGATTCTAGCGAACGCAAACGGGCGGTCGGATCGCGGGACTGCATCAACGAACAGATGCGGCCACGATCCAACGGGATTTTTAATCCCATCCGATCGAGATCTGGCTGACTTTCGGCCAGATCTCGATCGGGGAAGCCCGTCGGGGGCCCCCATACATGGGCCAATAAGCTGCCGACTCGGTCTATCGGCAGCTTTTATCGGCCCGTGTATGGCCACTTTAAGCCTCGAAGCCTTCATTGTTTCTGGCTTAATGTAAAAGTTGTAGCTGTCAATTAAAATCAAACATGAATCAAATCTGCATATACACAGAAATATATACAAGGGAAATCCAGTGGTGTATACATATATGGAACCAGTATATGCAGTGTACTGAGTGTGTTAGATGAGCTTACCACTGAGTACAGAGGGCCGGGGTGCACACTCTTCAGACCATCAGCAAAGGGAGCAAACATCAGGAGACATCAAAAGAGGCTGGCACAAGCCTGGACCCACAAAGAAGTAGAGTCGGAGTCTGATGTAAAAGGTTAAAAAGCAATGGGGTGACCCATGACACACATTTTTTTCCATGTTGTAGGTGTCCCACAATTTCAGGGGAGTGAATTTTTTTTTGCATTGAGACCCAGGCCCCCAAAGTTACGCCACTGGGGGGGGATGCATAGAGACACTGGGTATTTGTTTTATTTTTCAAGCAGGCAAACAGAAACTAAAGTTCATTTCAACAAAACACATGCAGGTTTGCCCACCTGACCTCACAGTAGGCTCAGCAATTTTCAGCTTTCATAAATCATGAACATTACCCCTGGGAAGGGAGCCAACCAATGTGGTAGTAAACTAGAGCCCAGAACAGAAACAACAATGTCACTTGCGTTTACAGTGCTTAGAGATTCCCTGTGCTACTTTCAGCAGCAGCCTGCACCTCAATTCCAACTCTTTTAGTAGCAAATAGATAGTCCTGCCAAGCAGAGACCCTAGCCCTTTACTGAAGGACTCACAGCTATTCTAAAAAACGTGCCTTGTACTAACTTTACAAAGCTTTATTTATTGAGATCGCAGCAAGAGAAGACCCATAATCATCCACAAAATAAATCTCCGAAAATGTCAAAATACTACAAATATTTTAAAAAGTCAAAGATAAAAGTGCCCAATCCATCTGGAAGGCTATAAAAACTGGTATTTATGTTTCAACCTGCTGTATTTGGAGAGAAAGCTTTATAAAGCTCCACAACAGTCTTGTTTTGGAATCTCACACTGGATATAGCTCTCTCTGGACTCTTGGTCCAATGAAAGACATATCAACAGTATTTTGATGAGTGGCAGTTGAATTAAAGGTGGCAAATAACTCCTGCAGCTGTGTTTTCTGCTCTCTATCAGAACAAGGCTCCTAGTTCACTCCAATAGGGTTCTTTGTGGCAGTAGCTCTAGGGGGAAATTTACTAAAGGGCGAAGTGGCTAACGCTGGCGAAAATTCACCAGCGTGATGTCATTTCGGCACTTTGCCAATTTAACAGCGTCATTTCGCCAAGGAGACTCTGGCGCAACTTCGCACTCTAACACCAGGCGAATTTTGGCTCTGTCGAAAGAGCGTTACTACGCAAATTCACTACGTTTTTGATTATATTGACTGTTACTTCTATCACAAGTCTTGCCCTCGCCACCTCAGACCAGGCGAAGTGCAATAGAGTAGATAGGAGTTCCTCAAAAAAAAGTTTAAAATTTTTCTAAGTCCCCAAAAAACGCTGGCGTTTTTTCCTTTTTTACAGGGTGATAGGCTGAAAAAGATCGAATTTTTTTTGGGGTACCCTCCTTCCCCCCTTCATTTGATAACATATGGCACCTAAACTATACTGTGGGCACATGTGTAGGGCAATATAATTTTATTAAGGTTCCATGGCCTTGTGTAGTATGATGTATTTGCTGCAGCATATAAGGCCATTGTACTTTAACTGCACGTCATATGCAAATTAGTCAACGCTAGTGTAATTTCAAACTGCTGAGCAAATTTTTGGTAGCGCAACTTCGCCAGCGTTCGGTACCCCGTGCACAACTTCGGATCTTCGTGAATTAGCGTTGTCCAGGCAAATTTACGCCTTGCGAAGTGTTGCGATGTGCACAAAGCCAGCGATGGCGAATTTCCGCCGGTTAGTGAATTTGCCCCTTAGTCTAACTGAAACCTGTTTAAATGAGTGAGTAGTCAAGTTAAGGCAAATAAAGGCATGACTGTTATTAGCAATGTAAAATAAATAAATGTAAAGTACAAGCATTACGGTGAAGACATTCCATAGTATCTAATCTTGGATAACTGTAGTGCCATGATTAATTCCCGTCTATTCAGATATCCAAATACAGTATATATTAGTTTACTAAAAAAGGAATCGGGAAAAAATGCCTGCAAAAAATAGAGCAGGAATGTTGCTTATTATAGCAGAGGGTGCTGAGTCTGATATCCCTGGAGGATACAGTGATCATTACAGATTCTATATAAACCTTGAGAAAACCATGGAAACTGTACAAGATGAAGACTTTGTTTGTTATCTTTAATATGATTTCCAAATGTTTTCCAAACAACATCAATATATGTGCAAGGAATGGCATGGCCATAATGGTGTGCACACATGTGGAGCAGGCTTTATTGATATACCCGGGTGCAACAAAATATAACACAGGAAAAAGGTCACTTCAATGGAAAAAGTATGCGACATGTTGTTCCTCATACCAGGATCCAATATTAAAATCTGTGCCATCAGAAAGGACTGAGACTGAAATCACTATTTCATTAGAATACACAATTTGATTAGTTTTAAATACATATAAACTCGCCACAAAATTATTTATTAACACATAAGTCAGCACAGAATGCTAAGCTGATCCAATATTTGTATGACTCCAATCCCTTCCAACAACCCTAAACAGTTTCATATTATAACACTGCGCATTTGTAACTGCCCCTGGAGATGCGCAAACTGCTAACATCTTCTTTCACCAATATAAAAACTGAAGGTTTACATTTTACACTTAAAGGGATACTGTCATGGGAAAAAAATTTTTTTCAAAAAACATCAGTTAATAGTGCTGCTCCAGCAGAATTCTGCACTGAAATCCATTTCTCAAAAGAGCAAACAGATTATTTTATACTCAATTTTGAAATCTGACATGGGGCTAGACATATTGTCAATTTCCCAGCTGCCCCAAGTCATGTGACTTGTGCTCTGATAAACTTCAATCACTCTTTACTGCTGTACTGCAAGTTGAAGTGATATCACCCCCTCCCTTTTCCCCCCCAGCAGCCAAACAAAAGAACAATGGGAACGTAACCAGATAACAGCTCCCTAAAACAAGATAACAGCTGCCTGGTAGATCTAAGAACAACACTCAATAGTAAAAACCCATGTCTCACTGAGACACATTCAGTTACATTGAGAAGGAAAAACAGCAGCCTGCCAGAAAGCATTTCTCTCCTAAAGTGCAGGCACAAGTCACATGACCAGGGGCAGGTGGGAAATTGACAAAATGTCTAGCCCCATGTCAGATTTCAAAATTGAATATAAAAAAATCTGTTTGCTCTTTTGAGAAATGGATTTCAGCGCATAATTCTGCTGGAGTAGCACTATTAACTGATGTGTTTTGAAAAAAAAAACATGTTTTCTGATGACAGGATCCCTTTAAGTTGATGGTGCCCAGCAGCACAAAGTGAAGCACAAGGTGAAAAGAGGAAGGGATATATATATATATATATATATATATATAAGAACCTAACTATTACTGACTTCAATTACTACTTCTGTGAGGCCCAGAACCCTTCACTTGTCTGCGCCCCTTGGTCCCATCATCAGTTTGCCCCTGTGTTTTACTCTATCCCTGTCTCTGTTTTGTTTTTCCTTTCCCACTAAAGTTTAATGACATGGAGGACAGAGGGGAAATGTACCAAAGTGAAACCAATATGATTCCTTATATTCTTCCTTATTCATTCATAGAAGAATTTCTAAAATTCCATAAACCTTTTTTTTTAAAATATATATTTGCTGTTAGGTAAATTTTTGCATTGGTAACAAACTGATGGAATATAAAATATATGTTTTCCTCATCACCAATTGCTACCCATTATGAAATGTCAATAAATGATAAATGCTGTTGTGCTGCATTGCACTTACATTTTAACCTGGTTCATGCTTATGTATTTCTTTCTGTTGGATTATATGTTTTTTAGATTAAAAATAGCACTGCAGGTATTTTAATATTCAAAACACGTAAAAACAATAAGTTATTTAGGTTTCTAACAATACGTTAGTGCAAATTTTATTACGGGTTATTATAGAAAACGGGTTTTGTGTTTCTTCCGTCTGGAAGAAATAAAATGATGAAATATTTTATTCACTAAGTACAGTCTTTTAATTTAATCAGAAATATTATATGTATTCTCCCTCCAATTTCACAGGGGTCACTAATACATTTTAAACAAAACTATTTATGTATTCATGCTGTAATAGGTTCAGCACAATTCCACTTTCTGCTTCAGTTTGTAATCGGTGCTAATGGTGCATTACATTACTCTTTTGTTTCAGGAGTAGCTAAAGTTATTTTTTTTACCAAGGTGCAAATGCCTGATATGTACAGTGACATAGCAATGGGTAGGTTTCATGACTTATAAACGAGAACAGTATTTTGAATATGCTTAAAGGGATACTGTCATGGGAAAACAGGTTTTTTTCAATATGCATCAGTTAATAGTGCTGCTTCAGTAGAATTCTGCACTGAAATCAGTTTCTCAAAAGTGCAAACAGAATTTTTTTTATATTTAATTTTGAAATCTGAGCGCATAGAAAGGAATTAAGCCTACACTGAACTACATCTCCCATGATCCCTAATCAGCCAGAGGTTAAAAGCCCCACTAGACTAGATGCCTAGTTTGCATCACATTCGCCCCAATAGCCATGAAACTGTCTGACCTTTAGAGCCTCCTGGAGCCGGTCGACGTCCATTGCCGGAAGAGGAGGGTGTCACACACACACACCGGCTGCCTCCCGTTGCTCCTCGCTCTCAGCCCCATCCATAATCGCTTCCTCCGTCACAGTGAGGGAAACCCACAGGAGGGAACGAGGTCCAGTCCCCTGCCTCCGGTGACCATGCTGAGCAACGACGGAAACACAACGGTACACGGAAGCGTACTGAGATCCCAGAAGCCGCCGCGCAATAATGGCGCTCGTGACGTCACCAGAAGGAGAGGCTGGAGTAGTCAGCGGCTTGTCTGATACTGGGCACTGGGAACGGGCACGCAGCAGCAGGGGAGAGACTCGCGTATAAGCCGCGGTAGACTTTTTCAGCACATTTTCAGTGCTGAAAAACTCGGCTTATACGCGAGTATATACGGTATATTACATTTGATTCAATCTAAACAGAACTATAACAATATGACATGTAGGCAGGAACAGCTCCTCTCATATTTCTGCTCATTTTGGCAGTTGAAGGAGAAACTGAGGAACTCATCGAAATTCTACACGTTGAAACATTTTTTTCTGAATATTTCCAAAGATCTTCAAGGGCCTTTGAAGACCAAATTGAAATGGCCTCTTGAGTTCAGGGGGATGAAAGAGCTACATACGTCAAATGCAAATGTAATGCAAGCGCATTCTACCCACTAGAGAAAGGTTTCATCTCTTGTAATTGTAATGTTGCGTGATGTGCGGGGCGGGATTTCCCCAATCCCAAAATCCAATGCACGATAAACTAAGTGAGCATGATTGTTTTAGGTATAGTAATAAACTATGTAATGTAATTACTGTGTAATATAATATAACTAAGTAATGAGTAATGTGACTGGTGTGATGAAAGTGCAGTGCAATAGCGTTACTGTAACATGGACGATGCTGAGAGTGATAGTCCAATAAGAAATGACTTGAGAAGACTGGTGTAGGTGTAAATACACAATACATGTAGAATAGGGGAAAAAACTGAAACTTGATGCTACTGGGAGAACTGTATAAAACATGGAAAGTAATCACTTTATGGGATTGTTTATTCTTAGCTATACATATTGAAAGTGTTAAACTTTTACAATTTTCAAGAAGATTTGTGGGAAGATAAGTGCAGTCCTGACTGCAACCCTTCATTTAGTTGCCTTGGCTCACTTGTTCAGAGAACTTCTTGCCAGCCAAGGTTCTATATACTGTACTGTATACTCGTTTGTGACCAGTTATCCAGAATGCACAGGACCTGTGGTTTTCCAGATAACGGATCTTTCTGTAATTTGAATCTTCATTAACCCTCGATATTCGACCCTCGAAGTTAAATCCTACGACTTCGAATTCGTACGATGGAAGGCAATTGGAATGATCGAAGGAATAATCGGTCGATCGAACGATTAAATCCTTCGAAACGAATGATTCGAAGGATTTTAATACGTCGATCGAACGATTTTCCTTCGATCCCAAATTGGCTAGAAAGCCTATGAGGACCTTCCCCATAGGCTAACATTGATGCTCGGTAGGTTTTAGGTGGCAAAGTAGGTGGTCGAAGTTTTTTTTAAAGAGACAGTACTTCGACTATCGAATGGTTGAATATTCGAATGCTTTTTAGTTCGAGTCGTAGTCAAAGGTCGAAGTAGCCAAAAAAAACATTCGAAATTCAAGGGTTTTTTCCTAATAATCCTTCACTCGAGCTAAGTAAATGTGCCCCCTCAAGTCTTCTAAAAAATCATGGAAACATTAAATAAACCCAATAGGCTGTGTTTTCTTCCGATGAAGATTAATTATATCATAGTTTGTATCAAGTACAAGGTACTGTTTTATTATTACAGAGAAAAGGGAATACATTTTAGAAAAATTGGATTATATGGATAAAATGGAGTCTATTTCCTTTCCATAATTCGGAGCTTTCTGGACACTGTGTTTCCTGATAACGGATCCAATTTCTGTGCTACTATACCAATGATCTCAGGTACAAAAAAGAAACCATATATCTTAAACCTCCAGCAAGAACCCTTAAAAAAAGATAAGTTCTAACTGCTTCAACCAATTTCTTGCAGTCAAGTAGAAGATTGGCAAGTAAATTATATTACTTTTTCATTACATAATTCCATTTCCTTCAAAACTGGGGCACTAGGACATTTATGTCAAGCCATGCTCTGTTTCCTAATGTCTCAACAAACTCACAACCATTCCAAAAAGCACCTTCTCCTTACCTACACCATGTGGATGATTTATGAATGCAAGAAAACATGAATTCACAGAACACAAAGTGATTGTTTACAGTTTCCATAAACACAGAATTACCTTCCCCTGGCCCTCTGGTGATTTCCCAGTATGTTCTTGTCACATACTTGATGTCTATCTAAAGGAGGGAAAAAAAAACCTTTAAGATATTTTCTTACTCAAAAAATGGACCCAGGGACCGTAATAAATGTAATATGACATGCATGCTGTATAACCTTTTAGCATTTATTCAGGTACAGAGTTACAGACTTTGTTACACACTGATAAACAGCTTTATAATGCAGATTTTTAGATACATTTCTTCTTTAGCTGTGACTGAATTTCACTGCCAGTTGATGATGGTTTAGATATTGCAATGGTGCGAATTTACATTGTAAAATGTTCTCTTACATACTGTACAGCTAATAGCTGCCATCTATGCAACATTATAGGTAGAAAAATGTATTGGGGCATTTTTATTTTTTACTGGCTCTATAAGGCGCTGATGATAAAATGAATACTGTCAGAGATTTGCGTATTTCTATTTTTTTATGAAAACAAGGTACTAATTTGCACCCTAACAGGCCAAAACAGGAAACACTTGCACCTATAGGGGCAAATTTACTAAAGGGCAAGTGGTTAACGCTAGCGAAATTTCACCAGCGTGACTTTATTTTGCCACTTCGCCAATTTACTGATGGGTGCTGGCGTAAATTTGCTAGCGAAGTGGACCTACTCGAACTCTACTTTGCACCCTTACACAAGGCGAAGTTGCGCTATGGCGAAGGGACATAACTACGCTAATTCACTAAGTTGCGGATTTTCGTGAACGTTACCTCTTGCGCCAGACTTTACTTCGCCACCTCAGACCAGTGCAATAGAGTAGATAGGGATTGCTCCAAAAAAAGTTTACATTTTTTCTAAGTGCCAAAAAACGCTGGTGTTTTTTACTTTTTTAAGGGTGATAGGCTGAAAAGGAGCAAAATTTTTTTTTAAGATACCCTCCTTCCCCCCTACATTTGATAACATATGGCACCTAAACTTTACTGTGGGCACATGTGTAGGGCATTAGAAAACATTTATTAAGGTTCCCTGGCCTTGTGTAGTGTTTTCTGCTGCATATACGGCCATTGTACATAGGGTCGAATATCGAGGGTTAATTAACCCTCGATATTCGACTGCCAAATGTATATCCTTCGACTTCGAATATTGAAGTCGAAGGATTTACCGCAAATAGTTAGATCGAACAATTAAATCCTTCGAATCAAACGATTTGAAGGATTTTAATCCATCGATCAAACGACCTTCCCCATAGGCTAACATTGCACTTCGGTAGGTTTTAGGTGGCGAAGTAGGGGGTGGAAGTTTTTTTTAAAGAGACAGTACTTCGACTATCGAATGGTCGAATATTCGAACGATTTTTAGTTTGAATCGTTCGATTCAAAGTCGTAGTCGAAGGTCGAAGTAGCCAATTCGATGGTCAAATTAGCCAAAAAAATTATTCGAAATTCGAAGTTTTTTTTATTCCATTCCTTCACTCAAATGAAGTAAATGGGCCCCTAACTGTACGCCATATGCAAACTTCCGATCACTATCGTAAATTCAAACCTATATATAGCAGTCCATGAAAGCACTCACAGCAGTCGCCATCAAGCGTGTATCAAAAAGTCATTTATTGGTGCATGGTATATCAACGTGTTGATCTATGTGCTATATATAAACTGCACTGTACTTGTCGCGTTTAGGTTTACGATCTGTCTGTTTTAGAACAGATAGCCCAGTTCAAAATGTTCTGCCTTGTTTTCAGCATTCAGAAAACAGGGCAGGAATCAACACAATTGCTTCTACGTGATGCAATAGATCCACCTCTAAAATCATAGCAACAACCCCAATATCAGAATGCCTGTCCCCAACACCATAGCCCCGCTCCAATGTCATCAACCCACCCCCTTTATACTTAATAGAAAGGCATGAACCAATATATAAGCAAAAAATATTGTACCATTAAAATTACACTTAAAATATTTTTCTATATAAATCTCCCTAAGGCTTTCCAATACTATTTATGGTGTATAGCATGAACAATATGAAACTATTGTTATCATATTATTAATTTCATTAAAACAAAGTAATACTTTTATTTTTCACATGCTGAATATTTTTCCAGTTGATTAGACAGCATTAATGCTGAATGAACAGTGGGGTGAGTGTATAGGAGAGTGTCACGCTACTGTCGGAGTCGTTTAGATTACTGGGAGTCAAATCCTGTCATTAATACAAATGAAACATTCTATCGTTTGCCATTCTGTTTGTAGCTGCATCAAATATTAAGCAAATGTGACATACAGATTTGCCAATCGAAAAGTTCAACATCTATGCTTTAACCTTCCTAATGTTTGAGGTCATTGATGTGCCAAGTCTGATTTTAACACATTTATTTCCAATAATTGTCCAGTGAGGTGTAAGAATTTGTAATAGGTCTGCAATAAACAAGAATATATGGGACTAGGGTCATGCAAAATATCCCAATAATTGACATTGCTATCACTATAGAAAATTTAGGAGGGTTTAACAAGTTCAAGATGGTTTCCTGTAATTGTGGAAAAGTTGTAGCCATTGTTCTACTTGCATAATTCTATATCTACTGCCTTACACTTGTTTTACAGCTGTCTGGAAAGAGACACTTGTGAGGTTGGGGTGGGCTGGTTCTTGAGAGGGCATTATCGACAGACTTTTTTCCATAAAATGGGTAACCGCACCCTTTTAGACTAGAGTAAATAACTTTTATTTGAAGCAATGTAAGTGGTTCTTCACACTGAGGACAGTGATGGATGATTCTCTTTCTGTGGCTTGGAAGCATAACTTTATGTAGGCTATTGTGATACTAAAATCTACAATTAGTATAGATATTGATATATCTATATATATATTTATATATATAGTTTATGTGAGTGTGTGAAGTGGTCGGTGTCAGTGTGGGTATGTATGGAAGCTGGGTTTCATTTGGAGTTGAACTTGATGGACTTTGGTCTTTTTTCAACCCAGCTTAACTAGGAACTGTGTAAAGATCAGTGCTGTCTTTGAATCCAGACTTTAGTAGTTAATGAAAAAGCCAAGCATACATCAATCCACAATTATATTTACACACACATACAACACATACAACATTCTGCTTACTGTAACAAGCTGTCTGCTTATACATTCATGCAATTTTTGGGGGAATTTAGCTATGTTAGGCAGGTAAGCGTAGGATCAGGAGCATAGAGACAGGGGCACTGCGTCTTCTGGCAAAAACACAGGTTTATTCAGGCAAACTCTTCCCAACATAAAAGTGGCAGGAATACAGTTCATTAGCATTTTAATAGCACACATGGAAACATTTCCCCTCTCTCAGGCTCTGACCATACATGCAGTTGCATTCAGCATCCCCAGCCCCTCTGGGAGTTCCTAACACAGACAGGTATCATTTCTGTTCAGTGTCCTGCTCAGAGAGACTTTCCTAACACTCTCACTACAGTACAACTAAATACCTTTCCTTTGGAAATTGAGCTCCAACACGTGAACTGGACCACTGGGATGGATTGTCTGGCCTGCCTGTTCCTTCCAGAACACTATAGCTTCCAGGGCCAGACAGAAAACTCCTTTAAACAGAGAAATTGTTCCATGTTTAGTAACACCTCTCTTGCAGCGTTCATCTCCTATTGGGGAGAAATTAAAGGCAAAACCCACCTTTTTACACATTTCTTTGTTCATTCTACTACATTACTGACAAATCCAGTTTTTCAAAATAAATGTGGTGTACAGTTATTTTAGGAAAGGGACATCTTCAAAACTCTTACAATTTTGTAATAAATTGTTAATGATAAAGCCTAAATAAGGCAATGGGGCTTCTTTATCAAAGAATAAAACCTTTAATGTTCCAGGGGGCCTCTTCTAATCTTCTTTCCATAGATTTTCAATTGGATTTGAGTCAGGCGATTAACTGGGCCATTCTAGCAACTTTATTTTCTTTCTCTGAAACGAATTGAGAGTTTCCTTAGCTGTGTGTTTGGGATCATTGACTTGCTGAAATGTCCACCCTCGTTTCATCATCAGCATCCTGGTATATGGCACAGATTCTTATCAAGAATGTCCCAGTACATTTCTACATTCATCCTTTCTTCAATAACATGAAGTTTGCAGGACGTATGCTGAAAACAGCCCCACACCATGATGTTCCCACCTCCAAACGTAACTGTTGGTATAGGTGTTTTTGGGGTGATGTGCAGTCAGTAGACGTCAGTGGATGTGTTTGATTGTTGTTCTTGGAAAGAATCGGGTCTGATTGAGCAGATGTTATCTGTACATGCAAACAAAATAGAAATGTACTTGATACCTAAAGCAAAACTGGGATATATGCCTGCATATTCCCACCCATAAAATTTAGGGGCAGACTTATCAAGGGTCGAAGTGAATTCGAGGGAATTTTCGAAGTAAAAAAATTTGAAATTCAAAGTAATTTTTGGATACTTCGGCCATCAAATAGGATACTACGACTTCGACTTTGAATTTGATTCAAAGTAAAATAATGAGAATATTCGACCATTCGATAATCTAAGTACTGTCTCTTTAAAAAAAACTTCTACTTCAATACTTCGCCAAATTAAACCGAAGTGCTATTTTAGCCTATGGGGACCTTCTACAGCATTTTTTTGAAGTCAAAGTAAAATCGTACGATCGTTCGACCGCAGAATACCCACATTTGATAAAAAAAGTTCAAATTAAAACTTTGGCACACCTAATGCAATTAAGAAAAGGGTAGATGTATTGTGGCGGGAGATTTCAACCTTGCTCCTGATCCAATCACGGATATTTTCAGGACATCTCAACACCCCTTCACACAGCATCAATTATCACAGGCCCGTAAGTTTAAAGACCTTTTACATAATTTTGCTCTTATAGATATTTGGAGAGCCCAAAACCCACAGAAAAAGATTATACTTTCCATTCCCCCAGGTTTTTAACTCTCTTTTAACGCATCCAGATATTCAGGAACACTTGCAACAATCCTTAACCTCTTATTTTGTGAACAATGTTACTCCAGGGATGGACTCCCAAACCATATGGTTAGCCCATAAAGCTACAATGCGTGGGGAGATTATTTCGCAGGCTACTAATCTTTGTAGGAAAAGAGAATCTCAAACACGGGAGTTGCAACACCAAATACAGCAGCCTGAACATGATTTCTATTTACATCCTTCTCAAGTCCTAGTGGACAAAATCCAAACACTCAAACTTGAGTTGCATAAATTCTTTATGCTAAGACTGAGTACAGATTAAAACTTCTTAAACAACTATACTACACCAAAAGTAATAAAGCAGACAAGCTTTTAGCTTCACAACTACGTAAAAAACAGGCCAATACGAGAATCCAATATCTAAAAGTGAGACAACTCAAGATTACTGATACGCTTCAAATAGCTAACCAGTTCGCCTACTACTCCTCCTCCCTGTACACCCTTTCTAACAATACTGATGAACCACAACCTACAACAGCGGTAATGCAACAGTATTTGGACTCAATTCACATTCCACGACCATCCGCATCCCAATTTGATCTACTAAACGCCCCAATAACTAAAGACAAAATCCTCAAAGCTATAAAATTATTAAAATTGGGTAAAGCCCCAGGGCCTGGTGGCTACACTAACTTTTATTACAAACATTATGCTGATATTTTAGTTCCCCATTTATTAAAAGTATTTCAATCTATTATGGAAACAGGGAAAATACAACCTGAGTTCCTCCAGGCACACATTTCGACTATCCCCAAGCCTGGTAAAGCTTTGGAACATTGCAGTAACTATAGGCCTATAGCTTTATTAAATACTGACCTTAAACTTTACTTATTTTAGGCACTCCGTTTGAATACTGTCTTACCACATCTTATTCATTATGATCAGGTGGGATTCGTCCCCGGACGACAAGCACCTGACAACACCAGAAGATTTCATAACCTATTTCATATTATTAAACGAAATAGACTCCCAGCCTTACTGTTGTCATTGGATGCGGAGAAGGCCTTCGACAGGATCCACTGGGGGTTTATGATGCAGACATTTAGTAAGTTTGGGTTAGGAGACAACTTTTTACAAGCAATTATACCGCTTTATTCAGGGATCCTATTGGACGCCTTCACCATCACAAACGGTACCTGACAAGGGTGCCCTTTATCCCCTTTGATCTTTGCCCTCTTAGTAGAACCACCGGCAATCAGAATGAGACAAAATCAGGATATCAGGGCGATCCCAACAAAACTTGGCAATAGTTCTATTGGACTTTTTGCCGATGACGTGATTCTTTCATTGACTAATTTACACATCCTAATGTTTTCCGAGAACTAGATTCATTTTATCGTGTCTCCTGGTATAAAATTAATCCTCAAAAAACACAGGCCCTACCAATTAATGTCTCAGCTCAGGAGGTAGGACTTCTTAAAAGTAATTATCTATTTGAGTGGAGAGAGTCCTTTCTCACGTATCTTGGTATTCGAGTCCCTAAAGACCCTGAGTTGTTATATAAACACAATTATATACCCCTGCAGAAAGCCCTTCAAGAACTGTACCTTAAATGGAGACCTTCATCTATCTCATGGACTGGTAGAATTAATGCTGTAAAGATGACGGCCTTGCCAAAAATTTTGTATTTATTTCGAACCATCCAGAGAGATCTTTCGGTTAATGGCTGGTCCATGAGGGGAGTACTCTCTAGCTGTTATAAATCGCTTCTTTCAGATCCTCCAGAATACAAAATATCCATATATGATTAAATGGACAGTGATCTTCGTTTATCGCTCCATCCTGATAAATGGTTGGAGGCGGCACAAATCTTAACAGGTGCAACTAGATGCACTAACCACTTAGAGTCCCACAAAAAAATAATATATAGGTGGCACCTTACACCGACAACCTTGCATAAAATTTCTCAATCTCATTCCCCGCTTTACTGGAGAAACTGTGGTCAATCTGACGCTCTGCTCCACCTATGGTGGGACTGCCCATTGTCACAGCACGTTTGTAAATCTGTGTTCAATATTATAATGAAAGGTCTTGAATTGGACATCCCTTATGAACCACAAGTGGCGTTGCTACTGATGTTCCCAGACCATGTCCCTAAATTTACGAAAAAATTGCTTTTCCACCTATTTAACACCACCACCATCTTGATTGCCAAATTTTGGAAACCTGGAGGACCAATTTCATCCGAACACATACTATCAGCAATGGATGTTAGAGCAAATATGGAATTAATGGCGGCGCATAATGAAAATCGAATCTTCACCTATGATGCCATTTGGCAACCGTGGGTAACTTACAGAGAGAAAAATAATCGGCAGGCTTAATTAACCCACAGTCTGTACACTTTCCTACTTGCTTTTTAAGGTCCACCCTCTAAACCTGCATCAAAACAAAAATGTCACAAAAAGTTGAAGCAGGTCTGGCTATACGGTGTGATTGATCCTTTTCCCTTTTTTTTTTTTTCTTTTGGGAAACCTTCCGTATGTTTGTTTGGTTTTTTTTCTCTGTTACATGGTATCACAAAATAGGCTGTATTTCGGAAATGTGTTCTTGCACATGTATATTTCTGATACTGCTGTTTGACAGAAAGTAACCCAATGACACAGGGCACAGCCTAGGGAAGCAGGGGCATGACAGAGCTGGAGGTGGAGAAGCCCCTCCTAGTTGTTTGTAGGGGATTGGGTAGCTGAAGGAGCGGGCAAAGTGACGTAGGGCAGGATAAAAGGGGGGGGACTGAGGTTGCCGCCCCCCACTCCATTTTGTAGCAGCAAAGAAAAACTCCCACCCACCCTCCCCTATAGATATTTGATTGGATAAGGATACGGCGGGATCATGGAGTCCAGGAACCAATAGGTGTGTGAGCACGGGAGTTGCAGGGTTAATGGGTAGCTGGAAGGCCTGTCACCTCAGGGGTAACAAAACACCACACGAATAGCATTTGGTTGGGTAGCAGATGGGTTACAGGCTACTATGGCAGCTGGCAGCGCTGTTGCGTTGTGCAGTTATAAAGTTCTACTACAGTACGTAGGTATTCAGGTTTACTGTTTGTTATACAAATACTATTGTTATCGTATGCTATGTTAATGATATGTTATCATTTATAGTAGTGTGTTTTGCACTACAATACTACTTGTTATAATAAAATTGTTCTGCGGCCTTTTCATCCAAAATGATTTGTTGTATTTTATTAAAGGGGGCCTGGAGGAAGGGGGGTTGTTGGTTAGCTGGTAAGGGCTGATACAGGTACCGACCTTGCCTCTGTCATGTTTAATTCAGCTACTATAGTACTATTCAGCTACTATAATACTATAGTAATACTAATAATACTAATATTATGATATCTAAAAACAGCAAAACTCAGAAGCGCAATTTACATTGCGCTATACAGGCGGTTACAATTCCTCTTTAAGTGTATGTAGTGCAGGTATAGGATCTGTTATCTGGAAGCCTGTTATCCAGAAACCTCTGAATTACAGGACCATCTGCCATAAACTCTATTGTAATCATATAATTCAAATTTTTAAAAATGATTCTCTTTTTCTTCTTTTTTAAGAAAACAGTACTTTGTGCTTGCTCCATAGTAAGATCTAAATAGACCTTATTGGAGGCAAAACGATCCAGTTGAGTTTATTTAATAAAATGATCCAAACTACGGAAAGATCCCTTATCTGGAAAACTGCAGGTCCCAAGCATTCTGATAACAGGTCCCATATATGTTCTGCAAAAATGCTATTAAACGCCTGTAATACATGCATGAAAAAGGGCTGAGGAGTCAGTGCAACTGTAACTAAAGTTAGGTGTAGATGAAAGAGTTTTTGTTATAAACATAACCTGGGGAAAAAAAAAAAGCTTTTTAATCTGTGTCCTCTGCAGCTTTCCTATGCATAATCCGGCTTCATGATGATTGACATAAACCCTATTAAATAAGGCCATGCAGGGTACTTATGCAGGATGATCTCCCAAAATGACTATGTAACTGAGACCACAGAGATTTAAAGTGTGGAGCAAATGTCAGACAGGCTTAGCACTACACAGAAAGTAAATAATTACTTCCAAGGTTCCTGGGTCACTGTGGAAAAATGATTTTAACACATTAGTGCCCCAGCATATCTGCCCCAACAGATTCATGGCTCTGCTGGAACAGCTTAAATCATTAGCAGAATGACAGGACTGAGCGGCTAGCCACTGACATTTACAATGAGCTCAATACATGTTTCAGCAGCAGGTGGCATAGAAATGGGTCTAGCAACTGAAACACAGATTATTCTGTGGTGTGATATACATGTGCTGTAAGCAATATGTGCTTAGCTACTTATTTGGACATATCTCTTTTTCCTTTACCTATACACTGCCTTGCAAAAGTATTCACCCCCCCCCTTGGCTTTTTACCTATTTTGTTACATTCCAAGCTGTCATTTAAATGTTTCTTAATCTTATTTTATGCAATGGATCTGCACCAAATATTCTAAATTGGTGAAGTGAAATGAGAAAAAAATATATATAAAAAAAAATTAAAAAAATAAAAAACTGAAAATTGGCATGTGCATATGTATTCACTCCCTTTGCCATGAAGCCCCTAAAAAATCCTGCTGCACCCAATTACCATAGCAACCAATGTATGTTTGCTGGTGACCAGTAAATGTTACCTGCTGATTGGTTACAAGAGATGTTTAGGACTGTGACAAACTTTGCACATTTTATAAAATAATCCCAAATGTGTTTTGCTACAACCATATACAATGGGACTGCCAGAATACCCTTCCTGTATTATAATGTGCTAAATATATACAGTGTGTATGAATTCTTCCGAAAGGATATGTTGGTGCTGTTGATGGCACACACATTTGCTAAGTTTGTGTGGTCTCCAATTCAGAATGTTGGCATTACTGGATATGCACCAGTTCTGAGTAGACGATTGGAGAGTCCCCACTCACACCTTGATGTGTGGAAACATAACCGCTGCGGTCCGAGAATATAAAACTTAAATTCATTCAGTTGCTGTATATGGGAAGTTTTTTACCGCCATTCTTCAGATATTTGTGTTGAAGTCGTATAGCGATTGTTTCACATGACCTAGGCGTTCATAATAAGAATATAGGTGTTATAAAACAGAAGGTATTGGGTATTGCACTGGATGTTTTGAGACTGAGAGTGTTGGGGTAAGTCAAATCAAGAAGTTGGAAGCCTGAGTGTTCTTCTGATTGGTTGGGCCCAATTTGATGCTAGGGCACCCCTAGAATCCTGACAGGTTGTGGGCTGAATTAAAATCCTTTCTGGCTGAGTTTGGACTAACTTTTATTGCTCAATACTTGTCTGCTAGGTTAGTTTGGTTAACATATAGATAAAATGCATATTATAGTGCCTGCTGGGATATATATTAAGGGTATTTTTATTATATTGCTTGGAAAACCTAGCAAAATGGATGTGCTTGAGTTAATGGCAATATATGAGGAATATGATGTCAGTGGTATTGTTAAAATATATAGCTGGAGTCACACGATTGGTCTTTGATTACAAAAGTCTACACTTTGAAGAAACAAGATACATAGAAAAGGAAAGGGGTTCATCTGCATGTTAGACATTGAAAATCGCTTGAGGTAGGAACTGGCTTTAAGGCTAAAAATAAACAAAACTTCATATAAGCAAACTTTAGCACTTTACATTTATTGCTTCACAGCATCGACAGTAATGATATTTGGTTAGAGGCAACTCTGACAAAGCATACTGTATATGCTTAATGATTTATTTTGCTCAGTATCAATAGAGGAGCCAGTGCAGAACCTGCACTATATTTCAGTACAAGAGGCTTAGTTCAAAGAAGTTTTCAGACACATGGTATGGTACTTAAACATTTGATCAAAGTTAATGTAAACAAGCGTATGGGGCCTGATGGAATACACCCACAAGTACTTGTTCCAAGCTTTTGATAGTACAGCCCTTAAACCTTTGCTTTCTAACCTTAAGTCTGTTGGATTTGTAGTTACTAATAAAAGAATGGATTCTGTACAGAAATATTTTGTTAATAGTACAGTGTTTAATTTTACATGGGTTCTCAAGTAGTGTGCCACACGGTTCTGTACTGGACCCACCTATATTTAATCTGTAAATTAACTATCTAAAGAGGCCGTTGAAAAGCAGTGTACAGTATACAGGGTGCAGGATGTACAAGCCTTTTACAGGGATCTGTTCAAATATTGGTAATTTGGGCAGCACATTGGCAAATTACATTGTGTGTTAATAAATGCAGGGGTTTTGGACAACGATTTTAAAATTATAGATAGGATATGCAACAGGAACCACTGCAGATTTGCATTTGCACAGGGGGCATGTCATTTGTGGTTACGCCGTTCACTTGATTAATATAAGTAAACATTTTTTACGAGTCTTTTTCCTGAAAACCCCAAGAGATTTACTGTATCATGCAGATTACTGATATTTCTTAAGTTTCAACTATGTTTCCTTGTCCTTTAAACATTACAATGTTGCAGTTACAATTTAGTGCGGACTATATCCATCTCAGAAGCACCTGGATTGAGCCACTTTGTGGCATTTCCACCAAAATTTTAAGGCTTTGTTTACACAACACTTCTCTTAGCCACTTCTCTTATCATGTTAAAGTTGCCATCTGTGCTGCTCATTGTCTATTATGACAGAATAGTAAAAGTAAGCAATTTATATGGAGGTCCCCATCCAAAAATACCCTTGTCTGTCAGAGCCTTTCCTTAGCCATTGATGACTGAGCTGGCTAAACTAATGTCACGTTATATCAGTAGTCTTTATTCCTGCATTGAATATATTTGGATAATTTCAAATTCTTAATAACTTCTCAATTTTGCAAATCCAGATATATTTTGTAGGGCCTGACCCTTTGTGGAAAAGTGATTAAACCATTGCCTCCAGCTTTCAAGATAGTAATTTACATTAATTGAAACAGACCAGTGCTGAGAATAAAAAAAAATGAAAAAGGAAACTGCTAATAAAAATCTAATTACACATGCAGCGTTTTATCAGAAGGTGCCATAATAGCGTGCACAGGATATCTCACTTATATTAAACCATAGGCAATAATAATTTTGTACTATTGTGTTTGCTAGCAACCATGTCATTAATAAGCCTGTCCAACTTGTGAATCTGGGGTGGTTGATGGTACAAATATTCCTGCTGAAAATGTAGTACAGGTATGGGACCTGTTATCCAGAATGCTCGGGACCTGGGGTTTTTCAGGATAAGGGATCTTTCTGTAATTTGGATTTGTCTACTAGAAAATCATGTAAACATTAAATAAAACCAATTGGCTGGTTTTGCTTCCATTAAGCATTAATTATATATTAATTTGGATCAAATACAAGGTACTGTTCAATTATTAGAGAGAAAAGGATATTACTTTTTAGCTTTCTGGATAATGTGTTTCTGGATAATGGATGCCATACCTGTACTTCTAGGAGTAATGAATGGCTCTGTAGCAGAACTCCAGGGAGAGTGGCCACATATATGACTCCCTAGAATCAAGCAGTCTACATCATTTTCTCCCATATGGGGTGTACATTATTCCAGCCCAGACAAAAATGTAAATGTTGCGCTAATGTCAAAAACTAATTTTAACACTAATTGAACTGGGCCTTCATGTGCCCACAAGAGAACCTCACACCCAGTGCCGTCTTTAACACCATTTTATATAGAACATGATAAAAGGATTGGTGTGAAATAACTCGATTATGGAACTGGGACAGCGGATGGGGACCACCAAGAGAATTCAACTGGTTAAACTGGAATTGTCTATAAGCTGATATTTGGGGAAGCCAATTTCAAAAACCAAAACCAACCCCTGGTGCTTAAGGACACATTTATATTACCATATAGAGTCCGATTACAAATATTACTCTTAAAGAATTTAATATACCAAATAAAAAGTGTTTCTCTATTTTATTTCAACTTTCCGGGCCCCGTGTTTTCTGATGGCGGCCCTGGGAATGAATGAATAGAGGGTAGGTATATTTTTCTGTGGCAAGCTCTAATTTCACATTTTATTAAATCTGCCCCTTAATCTATACGACCCACTTTAAAAGTAGAGGAAAGCAGGACTTATAGGTGAGATGTCTGGTGGATCAATACATTGAAATTACTTCATCCATTTGGCTTAAACAAAGATTATGACCTGCTTCTGTTTTTGTATCTGAAGTCTATTTATTGCTGTATTTATATAATAGTTTTTATCTATCTTTGAATATTTGGACTACGTATTGTGGGAACAGTGTTGGGGTAATTTCCTGTTTATCTCTTTCAATTCCACATACATGTAATACTATTTTGAATATGGCTTGACAAAGGGCACATAGCTTGCCTGAAACAGCATAGACTATGATGTGACAAATACCTGTATATTGTTTTTTTGCAATAATCTAAATGCCACTTTGTGATTTTGTTTTTCAATTTTTATGGTCAATGGATGTGCCCATGTAGCAGAGCACCACGGCTTTAAGCCATTATATTTCCAAAAAAAAACCCCATCAAAACCATGCAAAAACAAAATAAAATCTGAAAAATAGAACACTCTATAGCTCTGTATTTAACACTCATTAATATTTATGGCAATCAGCAGGTGTTTAATTTATGAAAAGTCTTGTTAATAACTTAGTATTCTGTGACAAGCTTTTGTTTTGTGATCCAGCCAGCAGCCTCAGACATAAAGTGATTTGAGACAATGCATTATGGGAACAGCAGTCTGCCCGTAACAAGTAGACTTTTATCTGTGTGATCATCCTTCACATTTCTCATTTACAATCATTTAAATATTAATGAATGGATAAGATATTAAAAAAACACAAAGTAATTATGCATCTATTACTGAAAAAAAATAGATATGTAACGCTTTACACAATAAAGTAGTGTAAAGGAGTATAAAGGAAACCTCCTGCAAACAGAGGGCTCCAAGCAGGCTAGAAATTGGCAATTATAGGGCCAGCTTTGACCCCTTTTGCCCCTGCATTCTAAGCTTACATGGCTATAACTTCTTTTATCAACTCATACAGTATGATTCTTAGGCTAAAAATAATAAGATTCACCGGCATAAATTGTAATTATTAATTCATTCTAGCTATTACAATAATTCAATACAAAAATATAATAATACAATAATCCAATGAAATACAATAAACATTCCTTTCTACACTACATACACATCAATTTTTCTAGCAAGTCTAGCATCTTAAAAAAACATCCATTAGCAGTAAGTTGTATTTTCTTTAGATCTCTGTGTTCTTGCCATGGGCACAACTTATGCACAGTTATTTTAGTCACTTGTTTGTAGGTAAAGGAGGAGGAAATGAGTAACCAATTAAAGGGAATGTGTTGCATAATTTTTCAGCAAGTTCTTTTTGAATTGGCATTTATTTATCTTCGTACTAAGCTTAGTTGCTGGCATAACAAAAACATATGTATAAAAGGTGGGTGGACTTGGGTTAGATGTAAAATGTCAGCCTCAGAAAATGTTGGAAGGTATATTTAACAATTCGATTACAGGGCAAACATGATAAATGTGTATATGCTTTCTCATGCTATTAACCCTTTCAGTGCCAGCAGAATTTCGCTTTCCGTTTGCACTCAGTGCCAGACATTTTTTGCGATCTCTCATTTTAGGGGCAATTTCTGGGGGGGGGGTTTAGTTAACCTAGGAAAACTCTACATTGTTTTTTTTGGGGGGAGAACCTGAGCTTTTCTGTATTTTTACTTCTGGAACAATATTTAGAACTCTAAATCCAAAAAACTATTTTGAAAAATTGCCATTTTTACAATATTGGGATTTATACCAGAAAAACATTTTATTTTATGCACAAAAATTCAACTGATTTGGAAAGCCTTAAGTGTCTCAAATGTGCCAATACAGATATAATATAATTTTATGAAAAGCACTTCAGTAGAATATGGCATACTTTGCATTCCATAGGCAATAAAACCTGGAACAGTAGGCTTACCCCAGGAAACGGTATACTGTATGTTTGGAAAAGTACAGATTCTGTCAAATCCAAAATGGGTAACCATGTCTTTCTGCTCCTAATTACCAAACATCAAAGCTTTTCTGAACTTAGTTGTTTCTATAAAAATTTGGATAAATCGCCTCAAAAATTTTGCAAGTCTGTATATCGTACATAGCATTAGGTACCAAGGAAAAACAGCCTAAATATGAATGTCAAGGATCCACTGAACAGTTTGATGCCCATTTGTCAAGCCTGGGTATTAAGTCCAGATGTGAGGAGGCAAGGAGTGGCCAATAGTCCCAGATTTAGCCGGAAGCGGGGTACCAAGGAGTAAGCCGAAGAATCGTCAGGAACAGGCCGAGGTCGAGGCAGGCAGAGTTCGTGCGTAACCAAAAACAAGCTGGGTCGGGGGCAGGCAGATAGCAAGCGAAGTCCAAATACAGGCAGGGGTCAAGCAGGGAGAAGTCAATCAGAAGTCCTAGGAAACAAGCCGAAGGTCAAACCGAAATCAGAAATCAGATCACATCCAGGAGCTAGTATTATAACCAAGCAAGGATCCTTTTCCAGAGCGTCTTTTTAAAGTAATGTTTTGGCGCCAAACGTGAGGATGCCAGCGTCATCACGCCGCACGCCGTTGCGTCAGCGGACGTTTCGTCGCCCGCGTCCGCCTCGGCGCGCGACAGTTTCCGACGCGCTCGCGTCCGCGTCCATGTTGACGCTTGTGCGCGAATGGACCTTACACCATTGTGCATAGGATTACCAACGTTTCTGGTGTTTAGAGACCCCAAAATGATGTACACATTTTTTGGAAAGTACACATTCAGACAAATCCAAAATGGGTAACTATGTCTTTCTACTCCAAACTACTGAATGGCAATACTTTCCCAAAATTGTCAGTCTTCATGAAATAGCTGAAAATCGCCCCAAAGCTTCCACTTTTTAGCATCTTATCTCCCTCATAGCTTTAGGCACCAATAGATAACATCCTAAATATAAACAGTTTGATGCCCATTATGCATAGGATTACTAAAGTATCTGGCGTTTAGAGACCCCAAATGAAGTTAGGTCACACAGACTTTCCCAGAAGTCAATTCAGCTACTGAATAATCAACACATTTACTGCATATTTTGCACAGTAAGAACAAACACAGAAAGATAAAAACCATATATTTACCATTTACTTGGCTAAACTGGTTATACTGACAGAAACAAGTGAACACCTATGCAGAGCTGAAAATGCAAAATTGCAATATAATCACCAAAATAGCATACAAAAGGGATTGCGCTGTGCAGTTAGTGAATACGCTACAGTATTTGCAATGGCAATAAAACATTATATTTAATGCCAAAAAAACAGACGATACAATAAAAAAAAGCCACAAAACACTGTAAGTGCATATGTGCGTATACACTTGCCAAAATGTGTGTGGGTTTGCACGTGTGCAAGAGTAAGTGACTGCTGTGTATGAAACCCCCTGATCCCCCCTCACTATATGTGAGTGTGTAGAAGTGTAAATCGAAGGGGGTTACTTACTAACCTCAATATTTTTCTGGTCAGGATTTTTTGGGCAAAAACTTTAATTTTTCATGAGAGATTTATTATACTGCGATGCTGCAAAAAGCCAGAATATGAAAATCCTCCATCTCAGAACCTGTCGATGTCCTGTATAAGTCAATGGGAGAGGCACCTATCCCAATTTGAAGATATCATGGTTTGCGCTGGGTTTAGCGATTTCCGATTCGGGACAAAAGTCTCAAAAAAATCATATGATTCATGTTTTTGTTCAATTTTATCAGGATTTTTTCCCAAATAATAAGTCAAAATCGGGCACTCTGCTTGTTGCCTAGGGGCCAGGGACAAGCCACTCCTCCACTCCCCTAGCTGGAAGTGCTGCAGATCGTACTTTTATCCACAGAGTAGATTCTATGATCTGTGGCACTTAAAGGTGTGATGTTTATACAAAGGGCCTGTAGTTGTCACTGTGCATAAGAGTTATACTATGTACATACTACTTTATATACTGCTTAAAAGTGTTAGAGTTGAAGTTATTGTTGAAGTGTAATGGCTGCATGAACTGTTATACTTTACTCATCCTCAACAATCAAAACATAACAAAAGGGTTAATATATTTGTGTGTTTATGATCTTAGTCTATCCAGTCTATCCTCTATTCAGACTTGAAAAACAAAGCTGGAACATAAATCAATCTGGATATTTGTCTGTGCTCATTTAATATTTTACAAAATGAATTCTGTGGGACATACGGAAAGCAAATATGTCAAACAACAATTCCTTGTCAACAACATTAATTTGGCTATTTTTGTGATGTGATTTATATAAGTAGTTCCATGATAAATACACTCACTGGCATTTATAAAAAATGACCTTAAGCATGCTTATAGGCCTGAAATTCTTTATTTTTTCCCTATGACAGTAACCTAATGTTTCATGCTGCTGGAATAGTCAGATATGTATATTTGGGCAACTGCAGCTGTTTTTCAGTACAAGGTACTGTCTTATTATTGCAAAACAATCAGAAAAACATTAATGATTATTATTTAAACAGAGCAATGTGGGAAATGCATTATGAATGTCAGAATTTTAAGAATAATGGGTTTTCAGACTCATAGCTCTAACATATGTGAATTCATTATATACATAGATTGTCAGATGTTTGTACTTGGCTATTGACTCATTTGCTGTTTCCAAACATTGCCATGCAGTTCACAGTGCAATATCCTTATAGCTTCCACATAGTTTAAAAAGATCAGAAGGCCTTTCAAAAGGAAGCTGTAGCTGTCAGCTGGAGGAAAAATATTGGCAGATGGTTAAGCTTCATCAAAACCAAATTCTCCCATTTCTGATATAATCACAATCTATACAAATATGCTTAACGGTTAGACCAATTGCTTTCTGCTTCACTATCTATGCCAACTAGAATCTCTTTATGGAAACTCACTGATTAAAGTACAAACTTGCCAAACCCATTCATTTCAGTTGCCTGGTATAGAACATATTCTATATCTGTCTTTGGAAAATTTTCTAAAAGCTAAACAGAAATGACTGCTACTGATAGACTGAAATGTGTAAGCTGCTGTTTATACTTCAATACGTCACTGGATTTTTGCAATGCAATTCATTTAATAGCAAGCATTAAAGGGAGGTATACGATTCCTACATATACAAAGCTATTGGCTCAAAGAGCTGTTGGCTCCACAAGGGTATTCCCCTAATGTTTATTGCATCATCTCAATAGGATATCATTTCTGGAGACAAAGCCACAATACATAATAAAGAGTTTAAAATTGTTCTCAATCTGATAAGGCTGTACATGGAATGTATTCCTTATGGAATACGTACAGTATATTTTATATATGGAATATACAGGTGTGGGACCTGTTATCAGAATGCTCGGGACCTGGGGTTTTCTGGGTAATGGATCTTTCTGTAATTTAGATCTTCATACGCGAAAATCATTTAAACATTAAATAAGCCCAATAGGATTGTTTTGCTTCCCATAAGGATTTATTATATCTTAGTTTGGATCCAGTACAAGGCACTGCTTTATAATTACAGAGAAAAAGAAAATCATCTTTAAAAAATTTGGATAAAATGCAGTCTATGGGAAATGGGCATTCCATAATTCGGAACTTTCTGGATGATGGGTTTCCGGATAATGAATCCCATACCTGTATAAACATTTTTTGCTGTAAAAATGTCTTGTAATTTGTGCAGAGGCTTAACATAGCCAATAAATATAGCAGTAACATAATTTATGCTTACCATAGGAATATGCATGATAGTGATGTGGAATAAGAAATCTGTAGCATACAACCACAACTTGAGAAATATACGAAGACTGGATGAAAAATGGACAAGAATGATTGTGACAACCAAATCAGAACTTCTCTGTATTTTATTAGATACATTTCTGCCAGCTTTAACAAAGTTTTTAGATGGGTTATATGACAATTGTCTGTGACTTGTGATTTGTTTTACACTGGGTTTTTCTGAAGGTTTTTAAAAAATAAATAACTTATTATTTATCTTTAACAATATTTTAATATTTTTTTTAAATTGTCAAACATGGTGGTGGCATTATTCAAATGGGCATGCTGCTCTATAGGTCTGTTGGTTTGATAAGATAAATAAGATAAGGAAAAACTTGAATACATTGCAAGTCATAAAACTGCAAGTTTGTGCCAGCATGGTTTAATGTGTAAATTGCCAGTCATATGAGGTGAGCAAAAACTTAAAATCAGTGGTGGCAGTGGATATGATCTACTTTGATTTTGCTAAAGCACGTGATACAGTGCCACTCAAAAAGTTACTGTTTAAATTGAGGAATATTGGCCTGGAACATAATTTTTGATCTTGAATAGATGACAGGCTACAAAACAACGGTGGCAAATGGAACATTTTCTAATCTTCAATCATTAGAAAATCTGCTCCTTACAGTCATGTGAAAAAATTAGGACACCCCATTTAATATTCAGTTCTTTAATAAGAAATGTTGACATATCGATTTTTAATCTTGTTTTTATTTATCTCTGGAAAAGAAAGTGATTTAATTGCAGGTAAACAACAAAAGTTAGCAAAATTATAAAACAAATGTGTATTCTAACTGAGGAAAAAGTTAGGAAACCCTACCCCCTAATAGCTAGTGTTACCCACTTTGGCTGAAATAACTGCAGTGAGATGCTTCTTGTAGCCATCTACCAGTCTCTGACATCGTCTGAGAAAAGTTTGCCCCACTCTTCAATGCAGAATTTTTTCAGCTGTGAGATGTTTGAGGGCTAGCAACAGCTTCCCACAGCATCTCTATGGGATTAAGATCTGGGTATTGACTCGGCCACTCCAGGACTCTCCATTTTTTAGTTTTAAGCCAGTTCTTGGTGGATTTACTGGTATGTTTTGGGTAATTGTCATGTTGCAGGGTTCAATTCCACTTCAGCTTTAATTTTCTTACATATGGTCTGACATGTTCCTCAAGCACCCTCTGATACACAGTAGAATTTGTGGTGTATTCTATGATGGTGAAGTGGCCAGGTCCTCCTGAAGCAAAGCATCCCCCCACTTCCACCTTCATGCTTCACAATTGGTATGAGGTTCTTTTTCTGGAATGCTGTGTTGGGTTTATGCCAAACTTGTCCTCTGTTCTGATGTCCAAATAATTACATTTTAGTCTCATCTGTCCAAAGGACATTATTCTAAATGTCCTGGTCTTTGTCTATGTTCTCTCTCTGGCAAGCTTCAGTCTGCCCTTGATATTTCTCTTAGAGAGCAAAGGTTCCTCCTTACACAGCTCCCATGCAAGTTGTGCAGTCTCTTTCTGATTTTAGATGCATGTACTTTCACAGTAGCAACAGCCTGCTATAGGTCCCATGATGACCTTTTAGGGTTTTTGGAGACTTCTTTTAGCACCTTGTGGTCTGCTCTTGGGGTGAACTTGCTTGGACAGCCAGAACTGGGCATGTTGACTTGAAAGTTGGTTTGAAAGTCCTCCACCTGTAGATTATTATCCGGACAGTGGAATGGCTGATTTCAAATTTTTTTGAGATCTTTTTCAATCCCTTACCAGACTGATAAGCTTCTACAATCTTCTTTCTGGAGGCCTCAGACAGCTCTTTTGATCTCACTAGGGTGTTCACTTGCACCTGTCAGGAGCACACCAAACTACATGTCTGAGGTTTAAATAGGGCAAACCTCCACCAAAGAAGAGTATGTTGCAGTTACCTAATTTCCCCCAACTACAAATTAACAATATTTTTAAGGCACTGCAATTTGCAAACAAGTGTCTGCCAAAAGCGAAATGCATTTAAAGATTTTCCACAGGGCCTACTTCTCTCCATATCATCAATACCTCTGCAACATGACAGATAGGCCCAACTTTCCTACCTAAATGTGGGGCTCCTGAAGCAGACCTGCCCCATTGCTTTTGATCATGCCTCATCCATTAAAAATTTTTGGGTATCATTAACCTGATATGTTACAGAAAACGTTCTTAATTATGTACCCTTATCACCTGAATGGGCAATTTTCAGCATCCCTAATATAACAAATATTAAAACTATCTAACAGATGTGGATAGAGAAACAACCTCCCTCACTTTCTCTTTTCAAAATTAAGCTATTCCATATGTTTCACATGGATTGGCTGGAGGCCTCACTAAAAAAAGAAAATCACACAAAATAATTTTTTAAGATATAGGAGAGCTTTATTGACACTTTAGACAAAAACAAACAGCAATTCATTTCAAATTATTTTCAATATACCACATATTTTGCAGCTAGGACATTGTTAAATGACTGTCAGGAGCGCTTCATCCAAGATGGCGGCACCAGGTGCAGCGCACTGGGGCCATTGCACTGGGCGTGTGATGTCAGTGCGCCAAAGATCGGTGCTAAATTTGAAGATAAATGGACGCTGAAGTCACTGGTTCATTGCCCGATTATAGGATTTGTTTGTTGCATTCCTGGGTGTTCCTAAATTCTTCATTTCCTGTTTCCTGACATTTTGACCCTGCCTGAACCTTGACTTTGCTCCTTCTCTGCCTGCCTTTTGAACTATTGCCTGGAATTGACTAAGTTTACTCCTGATCCCTTTCTGGTCCCCGCAAACTTGGACTTTGACACAAGGCCTCCTCCTTAGTCCGGACTTCTCCGCTAGGAGCCGTTAGGCCCCTGAAAATGACCACCCAGTGAGGCTTTAGGAAGGGCCTTCTCTACCCTCACTTACCAAAACAACCCCACATACAGTAAATCCCCCCATAGTATGACTGTATCCACCCTCCTTAACTGAATGCTGTGAATATTTGTTCTGCTCCGTGTTGTTTTGTTTTTTTTCTTTCCCCTGTGTACATCTATTCGATTTGCTGTATATGTAACTTTATTGTCAACTGTTACTTGTGTAGGTAATGTTTAAAGCATTAATAAATGAAAAAGAGGACATTGTACAATATGCTAAAAGTTAAAAGTTAACTAATTGAACTACCCATTTAAGTTCAAAAATGTCTGCTGGACATGGTGGACAGACAGACATATTTCTTTTTATGTTGAAAAATTGACAATTGCTGTTTATTTATGCTTCACTGTTTTTGCATTGCTTGCTAAGACATGACATGTAAGGAATTCTCTGTGTATGGAGTTAGACTGCTGGATGATAATATTTCAAAAAAAGGAAAATGTGAGTATCCCCAGAAATAATGAATCAATCAATTAAAAAATTGAAAAATGTATTAGGACATCAGAGCAAGACCTAAGCATTTTGTGCCTGTTGGGGCACTTAATCATAGGTTGGATGATAATCTTTCATTGATGATAATCTCTACTGTACATAATAAAAATTATTTAAAAGTGTTTACCACATAATTCAATTTATTTTATTTCTAATTTTATTTCCAATTGAATGTACTCATTTCTTTAACTTGTTACTTATGTGTAGAACATCTCTACATTTAAGAAGTACCAGCTGTATAGCAAATATAAAAAGTAATTACGGTGAGAATTAAAACAGCTCATTTAACCCAAAGGACTCCTGTGGCTCGTCGCACAGTCCTGAATGGTGAACATAGAAAAGCCACACCATATTTTATTTAATGCATTTTTTTTCTGGATTTGATAATGCCTTGAAGGTTTGAGTCATTTAATGAACCTGTCTTAAACATGCAGTTCATTGCTTAGTTGTGATAAATAAGTTGTGATATTGCTACAAAAAGAATTGATTTTCTAATAAACTATATTGTCATACTGAGACGATGATTATTTTATTAAGTAATGCTGAGTGTGTCCCTGTTGTGTAATTACAGCAAGTGACAGAGATGCAGCTTTAGTAATTTGTGTTTGTGCTCATGGTTGATGTGTTATGCACATGGCTGTATGATTACTCTTTGACTTATGGCTGGTGGTAAATCTGTGTGAGCCTTTGCCTACTAATGGCCACTACAGGCTAGAATACTAATTAGTTGGAAGGGGTTAATAACACTACAGAGCCCTATGCCCACCATGTGTCTGAAGGGTCATTACTATAAACCTAAAATAGCTTATCTAATGCTAGAATGAATAAAATGAAAAAAGGTCAAAGGTGCAGTTAGTATTGGTGCTTGATCCTGTCTATATGTACAGGGCCTAAATATTGACTCTTCTAGCCCTTCAATCCCTGGCAATTGGGCTGGGGGCTACATATGCAGCATTTAAATTACATGACGACAAAAGTCCTAACTACTAAACTTTTTTGGGTTAACATTTTCCCCAGACATTTGAGGGGCATGGAACATTAATTTTAGAGTTGGCTCATGTGTAGGTCATTAAAGGATCTAGTGATGTGCAGGTTGTTTTTTTTCTGACCCGTACTTGCCCGAAACCAGCCCACCCTTCACCCACGCCCGCCTACCAGTTTCCTTTTATAGACCCGCCTAATTGATAATGTCACAAAAGGGGTGGAGTAAGCAGGTGCAGCGTCTATAAAAGACAAAGCCAGAAGCTGGCAGTGCAAGGTGGTGGGAGGGGAAAGCAGGAGAAGAGCTCAACCCAGACCCGCCCACCACCCGCCAAGAGGGGGGCGAGGTCGGCCCAAACCCGCGTTCCCTTCCCATATTGTGAGAACGGGATCAGTGTTCCAAACTTTACCACCATTGTCTGTCTGCCCTACAATCTTACTCTCTCCCCACCATTCTGTTCAGATGAGTGATGGCAAGGGACACAAACAGGCATGCATACCCAGACAACCCGACTCTTTATATCATGTATTATTAGTGTGCAAGATGGTGAACTTAATGCAGGACTGAAAGTGTCAGTGAAGGAACAAATCTGTACTGAATTGTGAATTTAAATAATAGGTGGACAATAGCCTTGAACTGGTTATCGCCTTCACTTAATTTGTCTGAAGTAAAAACTAGAGTTGATGATGTATGTTCAATATCGACAAAGTAGACCACTATAAACAAATTTGGGAACCCTTGGAGTCATTTTGAAAAGCTACATCACTCCCTCTGTCTTGATAGTTTGGGTGTCATGCTTTTGACTTTCAAAGAAATGTTTATAGATGGTCTGTCAAATTACACTAGGTACATTATAAGCCCATTTAGTTTCCTTTATACCAGAGTTCAATTCTTAAGACATACCTGATATAACGGTTTGAAATAACAAAAGCCAGACATTTACGTTTTCTTTGTTTTTTTCTTTTTTATTATGTGTTAATTTAAATATGTTTCCTTTGGTTTACATTTGCTCTTCTTCTGTTCTATAATTGAAAATGCATAAATAAATAGTTAATAAAAAAACAGGAAAAACCACCAACAAATACATAAATGCTACAGTAAGGTCATGTTCATGATGTGGCTTTAATGTCTGTATTGAACCTTTTATACCGGTATATCTCCATTACACCCCAATGTGAGTGTAGAGATGAAGAAGGATCCAATGTGCAGCACAGACTACCTACTGTAAAAGTTAGACAGTTCTATCCATCTAGTAAACCAGAATCAAAAGCATAAAAAAATATATTTGGCATGAACTAATAACTAATTGCAACAGTAAACAAGCAGAAATTCTTCCTGTAGCAAAGTGGATATCTCAATAGAGGAAAATTTGTTTTTTAAGCTAACTCTATAAGGTTGCATTTACAAAGAAATGATCGATTCAGGCCACTATTAAATGACAGTCCTATACAAACATGCTAAATTGTTTTACATTTACTTAAAACCACTATATGTATATATATATACTTTATGCACGGAACAGCTTATTTTCTTTTCAGCTATTAAAACCATTTCTTTTCCATTAAGTCCTGTGCGATTTTATTGAAAAGCCCCATTAACATAAGTGACCTTTAAGTTCAAAGGAGCTTTACTAATCTTTCTTTTCCACAGTCCTCTAATGGCTGATTCTAAATGCATTTTCTCTTCCAACCAGAATTATTATTTCATCTGCTGAATATTCGTCTGACCACTGAAGAACCATATAACTGTATTCATGATATAATAATACTGTAAAAGGCTATAAAATTAGCTAACTGGCAAAATATTGGTTCTGTGTCACAACAAATTTATTTGCATTCCATCTTTAAATATATTAGGTATATCCTGTCATTTGATCCTGTTAAAACATTATCTCTGCTCCCTACTATCTCTCTATAGTATGTGGGAAGTTATGGTATAGGGGAGTTAGAGTATGGTATTGTCACAAGTGCAAAAAGCATCAGAGCCAACCTTTTGTGTGTCCTTTTGGACTTTGCTTTAATTTTCTACATCAGGAACATTCTCTTAATCCTGCACATGGGAACTGGTGCATCAGGTAAAAGTTCCTGAACTATTAAACGTATACTTTTAAACAAATAATTCATATACAGGTAACAGCATAATACTATACTAATAATGTTCTCATAATACAGTTAATAAAACAGTTATCATTTTAGTAATCATATGAATATAAAACGTTGGCATTTATAAAATAGTGAATTTTATATCTTGCAGCACAAAGGATCTGTATCCAGCATTAACTACTGTCCAACATATGCATTGATTCTGCAGGTGTAACTGTCTGGCTGCAGTTCCTGTAGGCCGCATGTGCTGGACAGTGTAAAACAGATTTATCAGGGGTCACAGACCACAAATTCGAGTTTTTTTTTCTACCTTGAATAAACTTACAAATCAAATCTTTGCTTATTAATGGAAAAACCTGAATGTAAAAAAAAACCCAGAATGAATGCAATTGGGGGGGGGGGGAAACTCAAATACTCTAATTGATCAAGTTATCGGCAAAAAAAAACTCGAATAGCTCAAATTGATTGAGTTTCCGAGCGCAAACCACTGAAAACAAAAACAAAAATTATGAAGGCTAAAAACATCTTCAAATGGTTCAAGGGATTTCTGCCATTGACTTCAATGTGATATCTACAGGTTTTAGCTGGATTACTTTCAGTTTCAAACTTTTTGCAGCTTTGGGGCATGATAAATCTTGAACAATTCAAGTTTTTATTGAAACTACCCTTGAAAAAAACTCGACCTTTAAAAAATAACCCCCTTAAAAAATATATATACAGTATATATATATATATATACTGTATACAGTATATTCTGATTTGCAAATGGGGAAATAACTGCATTAAATAGAAAAACACATATTTGATTACATTCTTATTACAATCAATCATAATCATCAAGGCCCAAGCAAATCATCTTAACTTCCTAATCAGGAACAGATAAACACACCTTGCAATTAAAGACATTAAACATTTTTTATCTATACATCAGTTACCATTTCTGTTTTCTTGTCTGTTATTTGCTTTTGTGTTTTTAAGCTCTGTCTTTCCTGCCAATCTATTAGTAATACAAGTTCCTGGCCATCTGTCCAAGACTGGACAAATTGTTGTTGATAAACCTAAGGCTTAGTGCTTAGCCCAAAAGAAGGGATGATTGAAGCTGAAACAGCAGAAGAAAGCCATAGAATCATGATTGATGTTTAATAAGTTAGAATGTATTGAATGAATCCAGTTTGGCTGTAGGCTAGGGGCATAGCAAATCAATCACACTGTATGAAGAAGTACAGCCATTCCTGGAGGTACCGGACAATTGAATGTCTTGTCTTTTCGTTCACAACATGGAAGTTAAATTCTATTAACTGCTAATTAAAAGGGACAAAACCTCTGGGAATTATTGCAGTTGGTTGAGAAAGTAATTTGTCTGAGGACTTGCTTATCCATTGTTTCTTATTAAATCAAGGATACAAAAGAATGATATACAGTTTATTCATATTTAACCTTTCTACATGAGGGATGTCAGCCATCAACAATGTAGCACATCACTAAAATAATAAAAAAAAAAAGCTTTTCTGGGAGGCTCATTCATCAAAGGTCGAATTTCGAATTCATGTAAATTTTTTAAAAAATTGAATATACTCACAATGCGACTGGGTGGTTTTTTAAGAAAAAATGTGAATGGCTAATATTCAATCGAATGATTCTGACCCGATAATTCGAATCGGATTAGATTTGTATTCAATTCGTACAAATTAGTTTTTCTCCTAAAATAAAAACTCAAATGTCAGGGATGCTATTAACATCTCCAAATGGCTCAACGGAACTCTGTCATTGACTTGTACATAAACTGGGCAGGTTTTAGGTGGCGAATATTCGAATTAGAACTGTTTCCATGGTCTCACATTCAAATGTACATTCGAATAGGGGGATGATCACATCAGATTTGAATGTGTGAATTTTGAAACTCAAAAATCCTAATTTATCATTCAGCCCTTGATAAATCTGCCCCTTAATGTTATACATTTATAGAGATTCTTTTATCACATAGATGAACCACACTGTTTTCTACGGTTTACAGTATGTTCTGTACTGCACTGTTTAAAAGCTATAAATAGCAAAATAGCTGAATTTATGAGATGTATAAGTATTTTTACCATAGTCATATGTATCTAAAATATTACATATCTTCTTTATATTTACTCTCATTATCATTTAACAGTTCCCTTTTAAATACAACAGTTTACTGCATTTGTGTTACAGGTATGGAGATCTATAGGGAAGTATCAGGATGGCCCACTTTATTATTTTATTTAGGTCCATTTTATTCAAATAATTATATTAAAAAATAAAACAGCGCCTTCTGTTTGACGGTAACTAAGCTGTATGTATTCATATTTGTGGCAAAACAATCCTATTTAATGTTTAATCCTACTTAGGGGCAAATTTACTTATGGTCGAATATCGAGGGTTAATTAACCCTCAATATATTCGACTGCCAAATGGAAATCCTTCGACTTCGAATATCGAATATTTTCAAACGAAAAATCGTTCGATGGAATGATTAAATCCATCGAATCGTTTGATTCGAAGGATTTTAATCCATCGATCGAACGGTTTTTCTTCGACCCAAAAAAGCCTATGGGGACCTTCCCCATAGTCTAACATTGACTTCGGTAGGTTTTAGGTGGCGAACTAGGGGGTCGAAGTTGTTTTTTAAAGAGACAGTACTTCGACTATCGAATGGTCGAATAGTCGAACGATTTTTAGTTCGAATTGTTCGATTCGAAGTCGTAGTCGAAGGTCATAGTAGCCCATTTGATGGTTGAAGTAGCCAAAAAAAAACCTTTCAAAATTCGAAGTTTTTTTTCTTCTATTCCTTCACTCAAGCTAAGTAAATGAGCCCCTTAATGTTTACAATTTATTTTAGCAGGCTATGGTCCAGATTAAATTGAGTGAGAAAAATCTCATGTTTTATCACATGAAAACTCATCCATGACTTTCCATGTGATAAACCTTTTCCTTGCTGAATTGAATCTGGCTCAATCAATGTATACAGAAAAAACCATTTTCAAGGAATCCTTAGGCACCAAACATTTAGGATAATAGATCCTGTTCCTGTACCTGTTACTATACATCTTTCAGTAGCACTGATGCATTTGAAGGCCCTAGGTTGGACTGCAGCAGCACACTAATTAGGGTTATAATGCTAGAATATAAATAGAATTTAAAATTAAAAAAAAATTACAAGATTAAGGAGTGATTTATTAACATTTGGGTGGTTATTTATCAAAGTCCGAATTTATCGCAATATTTTCTGCTATAAACCCAGCACACATCAAAAATCATTGGGACTTCTCCCATTGACTTATATGCAACCTTGACAGGTCTGAGATGCCGGATTTTCTTCTTTGAACTTTCCCATCCTTGGGGTTTATTTAATTCCTAAAAATTCTGAATTTTTAAAAGTCAGATTTTATAAAAAATAAAAAAAAACACAAATTTTTGTGATTTGTGAATTCGGAGTTTAGTAAATAACCACCTTGAATGAAACATTTTTCAACAAATTCATTTTTTTTTTGCGCTTAAATTTGTGAATTTAAATTATGCTCTGAAAAACTTAAGGGGCCCATTTACTTTGCTTGAGTGAAGGAATAGAATAAAAAAAACTTTGAATTTCGAATGTTTTTTTTGGCTACTTCGACCATCGAACTGGCTACTTCGACCTTTCGACTACGACTTCAAATCGAACGACCGAAAATCGTTCGAATATTCAACCATTCGATAATCTAAGTACTGTCTCTTTAAAAAAACTTCAACCCCCTACTTCGCCACCTAAAACCTACCGAGGTGCAATGTTAGCCTTTGGGGAAGGTCCCCATGGGCTTCCTAGCAATTTTTTGGTCGAAGAAAAATCGTTCGATCGATGGATTAAAATCCTTCGAATCGAAAGATTCGAAGGATTTAATCGTTCAATCAAATGATTTTTCCTTCAATCGAACTATTTGCGGTAAATCCTTGAGCTTTGATATTTGAAGTCGAAGGATTTACATTCGGCAGTCGAATATCAAGGGTTAATTAACCCTCAATATTCGACCATATGTAAATCTGCCCCTAAATGTATGATATTTAAGCGCAAAAAAGTAGTAGAGCTCAAATGAATAACTTTGCCATATAAAAGCTGCCAAGTTCATGAAAAAGTCAATAAGAGACATCTTTGACAATTTTAAGACATTTTTGAATGTGAGTTTTCTAAAAGTTTTAACCCATTGAAAATGATAAACATTAAAAATTATTCAGAGAGACCACGGAGTGTTAAGCGAAGATGGAGATCCCACCCCTATAGAGCTTACCATATACATTATGGTGAGAAGTTAAGATGAAGAGGAAACACATACTGGTGGATAGGAGTAATGATTTTTTTTGTCATAGATCATTTCCTTTCACCCATTTCACAATCATAATAGGGCGGTCTATATACTGTAATACATTAAGGGATTAAGGCAGATTTATCAAAGGTCGAGTTTTTTCATACATAAAATGAACTCACAACTCGGATATTTTCTGATTTAGGAAGGAACTGGAATGGAAAAAACTGGAATCAGTGAATTGGGGTGAACAACCTGAAAACTCAAATTAATCGAGTTTTCAATGGGAAAAAAACCTGAATTGCACTGATTAATTGAGTTTTCGAGTGAAGCCCCCCACATCTTTAAATGTTTCAAGGGACCTCTGCTATTGACTTCTACATGACCTCAACAGGTTTTATCTGAAGTATTTTTGGATTCAAGCTATTTTCAGCTTCTGGGTATAATAAATCTCCAAAAAACGAATTTTTTACATAAACTCACAAAATGCAAGTTTTTTAACACGAACATTCAAGTTTTTCAATGAAAACGACCCTAGAAAAACTTGAATTTTTCTGGAAAACACAACTTGACCCCTAAATAAGTACAGGTATAGCATCCCTTATCTGGAAATAGATAGACTCCCATAGACTCCATTTTATCCAAACAATCCAAATTTTTAAAAACGATTTCCATTTTCTCTGTGATAATAAAACAGTAGCTTGTACTTGATCTCAACTAAGATATAATTTATCCTTATTGGAAGCAAAACCAGCCTATTGGGTTTATTTAGGGGCCGATCCACTAACTTTGAGTGAAGGATTCGAAGTAAAAAAACTTGAATTTTGAGTAGTTTTTTGTGCTCCTCGACGATCGAATTCGCCTGAGTAGAATGATTCGAATAGATCGAGCGCAAAAATGCTGCGACTATTCGCCCATTCGATAGTCGAAGTACTGTCTCTTTTAAAAATACTTCGACTGCCTACTTCGTCACCTAAAACCTACCGAATTGCTTTAAAAGCCTATGGGAAAGTCCCATAGGCTTGTTTTCCAAGTTTTTGATCGAATAAAAAGGCATTCGATCAAATGTCGCCAATTCGACTATTCGCAAGAGCTTAAATTCACCCGAATTGACTATTCGATTCTATTCGATTCAATTCCCCAGTCGAATTTCGAGGGATTTAACCCCTCGAAATTCGACCCTTGATGAATTTGCCCCTTAATGTTTAAATGAATTTCTAGTAGAGATAAGGCATGAAAACCCAAATTACGGAAAGGACCATTATCCGGAAAACCCCAGGTTCCGAGCATTCTGGATAACAGGTCCCATACCTGTTTATGCAAATTTAAAGGTTTTTTCCTGAAACAACCAAATAACTTGTGATATTATATTCTGTATTTAGTACAGTAGCATATTTCAATATTCAATTATTTTTTTTATCTTGCATTGGGAACTGTATTCCCAATTCTCAATATGACATCATTTGCTTGCTATGAAATATTGAGTCATGTCTTTCTGTATGTAGTTCTAGATAAATGAGATAAAATACAAGGCTTGCATATAAATAAAGAAAATAAATACTTTCACAGGGGACATTCTCAAACTGTTTTAAAGACCACATTTGACTTCACTCTTTTCAACCTATTTTTAAGAGATTTAATATTTTATATAAAATTGTTGCTACTTTGGCTTTAGAGGGACCCTATGCGTTTATTCTACTCAGTCCTGCTTGCGTGACATGGATACAAACCTGAAAATATACATCAAAAAAAGAAAACATAGCAGTATTTTTCAATAAAAAACAAACAAGCCATTCCAGAAGACTAAGGGGCAAATTTACTTAAGGTCGAATATCGAGTGTTAATTAACCCTCGATATTCGACTGTCGAAGTTAAATCCTTCGACTTCGAATATCGAAGTCAAAGGATTTAGCGCTATTCGATCGAACAAATAGCGCTAAATCCTTCGACTTCGATTCGAAGGATTTTAATCCATCGATCGAATGATTTTTGTCTTAAAGAGACAGTACTTTGACTATCAAATGGTCGAATAGTCAAATGATTTTTGTTTTGAATCGTTTGAATCAAAGTCGAAGGTCGAAGTAGCCCATTCGATGGTCGAAGTAGCCAAAAAAACCCATTGGAAATTCTAAGTTTTTTTTCTTCTATTCCTTCACTCGAGCTAAGTAAATAGGCCCCCATGTCAAACATTATCAATGGAATGCCCTTCATTACATTTATAAAGCCTTTGATTGATGTTATTTTTTTGTGTTTAAGGGCCTAATTTTGTTTGCAGTTAGTATTGTCTATGATTACAAGTTACTGCATAAACAATTTCACAGAGCACAATTTCTTTTTACTATTAACATCACATTTTTGCATGGCATATCTAGGATGCAGGAAGCTTGTTGTACGCCTGATCTCATACATTGCTAAAGGACATAAATGCTATTTAATTATACAGATATAGATATACAGATGGAAGATGTAGATATTGTTCCGTTTAGCTGGGAGCGACTTTTACTCAGTGAATGAGATTTTCAAAAAATACACAATCAATTTGTATCTTTGAACAGAGGACAAATGTAAATACTGTATTTGGCTGCAGGCCACAAACATGTTTACAAACCTAAAATGTTTGCTTTGGGGTATGCTGAAGCACTAGCAATGATGTGAGATCTTATGAATATATGGAGTCCTGCAAAGAGGTGAAAGGCCATACTGGTAACTGAATGATAACTGTGTATGTGATTTACATTTGGGTTAGGTGAATAAAGAGTAATAGGTCATAGTACAGAGGGAAAATTCGGTTATTTGTTATATAGGAATTTAATATTTGCTTGCCCTCGTTTTTAAAAAAAAGTTACTAAAACACCATGCTAGCAATAAAGGTTCAGATTACTGTTATATTATCTAATTGAAGGAGGTTTGAGGAAACACACTGAGTTTGACTGATGGATTTCATGAAGATGCCTGTTGAATATGCTGCTTGTCAGACAAATATCTCTTTGAATTGATAGCTCAGTTATTACTGATCCATTAGATTATTGTTAGTGATAGAGTTGGCTTACATCATAAGTGCAAAAGTCCCAAATTATGTAAAATATAGCAACGTAAAAGCAAAAATCAAATTAATTGCACATATTCACTTTCATTGGGTTGATATATCAAGTCCTAAATTTTTATTCAGGTTGATTTGAAAATCTAAGTTGATTAGAGGAGGTCATGTTTGTACTAGAGGCTTCAATCAAGGCTGTATCATTTGTAGGGTATTCAGAATATCAATCTTTATGACATTGCTTATGTGCAAAGAAACAGTGCTCTGTACAAAGTTACAATATAACCTCATAACACACCCTATCTTTAAATGAAATATAAAGCACGCTGGAAAAAGGTTATAGTTTTCATAAACCATAAACCATTAGCCTTTGCTTCTCAGGTTTATTTTGTTAGCAATTTATTAGAAGAGTGACAAGGAGAAAAGAGGGTGGCATAATGTGGAGCAGTGAAAAGGAACAGGGCAGAGGGAAGCAGTGACAAAATTCAAAGCTCAGGTTGAAGTGCACAATACATCCAGCTCAATGATTCCATTTTAATTAATAATAATACTATAATATGACATTTATTCAGTATGCTTCATAAATCTCAGTGGAACTATAGAGCAATAAATCCCCAGTGAAAATGTTTAATGTCATTTTGCCATCATAAATAAATGTAAAGCAATATCTCTGCATTATTTTTAATTTATATCTCGTATGAGCATAAAACAACGTAAATTAGTATACTCTTTTAGGGTATTTAGTATTTTTCTTACCATCCCTTTTCACACAAACACACATGCTTATTGGTAAGACTCACATGAGTAAGGCTCACAGATTAGGACTCCAGTTTATAAAATAAATTAAAAAAAAAAGGAATCATTTGTCTAACTTACAATAAGGGGCACATTTACTAAGGGTCAAATATCGAGGGTTAATTAACCCTCGATATTCGACCATCGCAAATACTACGATCGAACGATTCGAAGGATTTTAATCCATCGATCGAACGATTTTCCTTTGATCAAAAAATGCTTAGAAAGCTTATGGGGAAGGTCCCCATAAGCTAACATTATAGTTCGGTAGGTTTAAAGTGTCAAAGTAGGTAGTCAAAGTTTTTTTTAAAGAGACTTTACTTCGACTATTGAATGGTCGAATAGTCGAACGATTTTTAGTACGAATCGTTCGATTCGAAGTCAAAGTCGTAGTCGAAGTAGCCTAGTCGATGGTCGAAGTACCAAAAAAAAAAACTTTGAAAGTTTTTTTACTTTGAATCCTTCACTTGAGCTTAGTAAATGTGCCCCTAACTGTAAAGGCATATGAATGACACAAAATAATACTACTGTATGTCAGTATAAACACGTGCAAGATAAAACAGGGTATCCAAGTGCTCTTTGATATGGGGCAGTTCAAGGGCAGATTTACTGTATGAACCATTGAGGCTGGGGTTCCATTGCAGAAAATGTGAGTGCAGTTGATAGATTTGGTTCATTCCCAAACCTGTTTGAATAAAAACAGTAGGGCTCATCTTTGTCTGCAAGTGCAGTTGTGGCCCCTGGACTTTTGCAGTCAGTTGTGTGTAACACCACTTTCATTAAAGGTTAATGATGAGCGAATTTGGGGCATTTTGCTTCACTGAAAAATTCGAGAATTTCCTGTGAAATCCGCTAAATGGCTAAAAATTCGTGAAACGGCTCCAGCATCTCGTTTTGGACGCCGGCGCACATTTGCGCTTGGCGAATAAATTCGCCCATCACTTTTAAAGGTACTTGCATCAAAATGCTCTCCTTGCACAAGTGTATATAGTTGTGCTCTGTACAACTCAGTCCTCCTCCGTTCCAAATTGAGAGCTGCCGCGCCTATTGATGCAGGAGAATCCGTAACTACTGCCACCTCCAGAGCCCTCTGTTCACGCAGATGTAATCTCGAGAATGCAATTAAAGAAGAGAGTAGGGGACAGTAACTAAAATACTGGTAGAAAGTGTCCCAGGCTGGGCATATAAACTGTTGTTCAATAAGAAGGGCTCCACATAATTGTTGATGAATGATGGTGTACTCTAATTTATCTGTAGTGTGAAGTTTAATGTGTCTCTAGCTGCAGAGGATTATCATTATATTTGATTTCCATTAAATTGTTAGAGATGTTATGACTTTGCGCCACTGTCTTTTTCTGCTAACTAATCTCTTCTGCAATTTTAACAGGAGACTCTGTCACATTGGGAAATTAATTTAGAGATATAAAATTGCTGGGCACTGTACACTTGTGCTGCCCATAATCAAGCGACTCAAGTGGTTCAAAAATGACTTATTTTTAGTCTGCTGAACACCAGTGCTAACATAATAAAGAAAAAGCAAGGCACATCATTTGTCTGTAACATCATGACCACAAAAATGGGTTTGTCCCTACAGGATAGATGCGCTCCCCTTTGTTTGTTTATGATACAACAAGACAGCAATATGTAAACTGCACAAAAATGACACGATTAAGCATTTCAATGCTTATTTTTAAGAGTTTTGTTACATTCAAATATACTTGAAAACTTACCAAACTCATTTCTGTTCTGATTTCCGAAAAAAACTGAAACAACTTGACCAAATACAAATGTGAAAAATAATTCAAATACAATGAATATGTATTCTATTAATGATTTTTAATGGGTCAACAAACTTTCACAAAGCCAAAGATTTGCCTATGACAACTCCTTTTAATTTCTACATGGACTTGGCCCACCCACTCGCTATAATAAACCTTGCAGAATGCACAGGGATGTCCACCTCCATGCTCATTGTTCCGCCCTCTATTGTGGCCCCTATCTTTTTGTATGCTCTTGTATGTGGTTGGAAAGAGAAACCATATGTGTGGTTAAAGTGAAATTATACATGTGAACTGATCCTTCCTTCTATGCATTAGTTAATTTTTTTTAATGAAAAAAGTATGAATATGTGCACTTATACAGCAAGCACACGCAGGGACTGGCATGTCAAATGTGGAGGATGGTGGTACCATAGGAGGAGAACTATGGAGCATTTGGCCATGTCACTAACAACAAAAATGCTTATTTTATTACTTTAAAGACATTTAAAAATGTAAAATTGTCTATGCACTTTAATGAATAGAATACCTTAGAATACCAAAGGGAGTATGTTTGTCTACTTTGTACTGTAGAGGATTGCTAGCCAAATACTAAAAGCACATAAAAACCTCTGTAGGATTCTTGTGACCCACAATTTGAGAGCTTAAAAACAGAGAAGGAGCCTTCAAACCCAATGATGCTTTCTCGTTTGCATTAAAATATATCCTAGCAGCAAATAATTAAGCAGGGCTGTTTTTGAGACTGGATCATCTTGTTGGAGCTACTTTATTGTACTTCCTGTATATCAACTTGAAGAATTATTATTATACTTTTCATACCAAGCCCATTACTTCTTTGTCCTTAATTAATTGGAAAATTCCAGTTATTTTAGAGAACGTACATTACCTTCTGTTTGGCATTTAGCAACTATTTCTATGGATCTACAAAATATATATTTATTGTGCAAATTATGATTCAGAATCAGTGACCAGATACCATTAATATTAGTTAATGTTTATCCTGCAACCCAGTTGAGTAATCGATTTACCAATATTTGCCATAGAATATGCCTGGTATGCTGGCAAAATCAAATAGCTGCAACTTGTAGTCTAGCAATAAATAGTTGACACTATTTTTGTAGATAGCTATTATCAAATCTGTTATTCTCAACAACTCTATTTCTGAAGTAAAGGCATTCAGTCAGAGAACCATACATATCGAGCATTACAGTTATAAAAGAGGCTAAAGCTATTCTAATCAGTAACCTCTTTTCTAACCTTTTTTTCCACAGTACTTTTACGTAAATATACATGTAGTTATAATCTTTTTATACCTAGGATAAGTAAAAAGGAAGTCCTTGAAATGCTGGCAACAATTCATTACAAGATTTTATATCAGTAATACATTCAGAGCTTTGTGCTTGATGGCTGCATTCAAAAGCAGAGGATCTTAAAAGAGATGTTTTGATGAGTCCATGTTTTATTGATTAGGTTCTCAGCAGGATATATACAGTACATTAGGACAATATTTTTGCTATATATATTTATATAGTGGGAATTATAGCGGGAAGTCACTAGCAGACCTTTTTCAGAAGGGGTCATTTAGTGATGAGCGAATCTGACTCGTTTTGCTTCGCCAAAAATTCGCTAAACGGTGAAAATTCTGTTTATGGGCGACAAATTTTTTTTTTGCCACACGACAAATTTTTTCACCCATTAGAGTCTCTGGGGCAAATTTACTAACCTCTGAAAATTCTCCAGCGGTGGCTTTGCTCACAGCACAACACTTCGCCAGGCATAGATTCGCCAGGACAACGCTAATTCACTAAAATCCAAACTTGCATCCAGGGCGCCGAACGCTGGCATTGTTGCGCTTAGCGTTACTGCGCCAAGTGAAGCGAAGTTGCGCTAACGTTGCATAATTTGCATAAGGCGGGACGTTAAAGTTGAATGGACGTATATGTATCAGCAAATACATTACACTACACAGGCCCAGGAAACCTTAATAAAATAAAGTTGTTACATTGCCCTACACATGAGCCCAGTGTATAGTTTATGTGTCATATGTTAGGAAATGTAGGGGGGAAGCCAGTTACCCCCAAAAAAATTCAGCCCATCACCCTGAAAAAGGAAAAGAAGCTAGCGTTTTTTGGGACCATTTTTTTAGGAAGTCCTATCTAATCTAAGTCTGGCGCAAGAGGTAACGTTCAGTAAAATCTGCATGTTTTGCGTAGTTATGTCCATTCGCCAGAGTGCAAATTCGCCAGGCGTTAGGGATTGAAGTAAAGCTAGAGTCTATCTCCTTCTCTAGCGCAGTTATGCCGCTGATCGTTAGTAAGTAGGTGAAGTACCGAAATGATGTGACGCATGCAAATTTTCGCCCATGTTTGTCACTTCGCCCTTTAGTAAATTTGCCCCTATGGGTGTCATTTTCTCAGCTATACATGGTAAAAATTGTTGCTCATCACTAGTCTTTTATGATCACCAAGGCAGTGTGCATAAAATGGGCACAATGTACCTGTTGTCTTCACTTTGCACGTTGTTTTTCCTTGTAGTAGAATTGCTGCAGGTCCAAATAATGGGCAAAATGCACTTGTTTTTACAGGTTATAACAAGAGGGTTGACTTCTGCCCCACTGCTCCTTGCACCAAAGTTCAAAGGTCCAAGATGGAGACCAAAACTAAATTAAGTAGAGCTAACATTTAGCCTTGACCTTAAAAATTATGGTGTGCATAAGTCCTCCTGGTTTTTGGATGGAATAAGGGATGTTGTGGTCTTGATTTTATATATATATATATATATATATATATATATATATATATATATATATATATATATATATATATATATATATATATATATATATATATATATATATATATATATATATATATATATATATATAGTAGGAATTGAAGATCGCACTCACAGGTCTTATGTATGAAAAAAATCAATTCATTCGGTGAACAGTCGCTGACGTTTCGGCTGATATGACAGCCTTTCTCAAAGTACAAAAATGGTGCTAGCAAACGAATTAAATACCAGATGTGGCGGGAAATTACAAAGAGCAACCAAAAGCAGGGGAAGTGACGTGATAAATACATCATAGGTGACGGTATCACATTACATAAAACAAAGTTAAAAAGAAAAAGTGTTGAGGAAAGCAAAAAAATATACTATCTACAGTATTAGATTACCTACACCAAACGAAAAAAAAAAAAGATCGCTGAGTGCGATCTTCAATTTCTACTCTACATCCATTTCCTATAAGGACTGCACCCAGGCACCATTTATGACATTATCGTGAGTGCTGGCTTCTTCTCCTCACAATATATATATATATATATATATATATATATATATATATATATATATTTGTTCATTTTTACAAAATGATAATAGTACAATTTTGCAACAAATAATAAAATACACAACGATTACAAAGATCACAAAAATTAAGTGGCAGAAGTTACAGTATGAGACACAGGAGAAGTCAGGTCCTTGCAGCTAAAGAGCTTGTATATAATAGCTATATTTTTATATTGCAGAGGTGGGTTTAAAAAAATCTTCATGAAGACTAGAGTTGACTGAACCACTACTTTTTCATACAAAATGCATTGTTCATCAAAATTGATTCTACTGTAATGCTCAGTCTGTAAATGATCTTTGACTTTAAGGTGAAAATTGTTTAACCCAGTTAGAGTTATTATTCCCATGGCGCTGACCTTTTGGAACCATTTGTGAACCAGTAAAGAATTTGATTAAGGATGTCCTCAAAAAAAGTATCATTAATCTGTAGAAACGAGTCACGGGTTGGTTGATGAATTACTCTCAATTCTAAGAGCATTTTGACCTTGCTTTGCACTTGTAAAGAACTAGTAAATATTGAAATGTATTATCTAAAAAAGGCAAAGTCTAAAAGGCAAAACATGAAAATACTAACAATATAACCAGCACCATATATATCTCATAATACACGGAACTGAAATTATCTTTGAGCCTGCTAAGTAAACTAAAAGAAATATGAAAGCTGATTTCACTAATGATGGATTTTATTACTTTCGAATATAATGTTATTTGGTTCTGTCATTGCAGATAAGTCCAAATATAAAAGAAAATGGTTATTGCATTTATAACTTGACTTGCTGTGTTGCAATTAGAGTAGGATGTCTATTGTATGTCTGTGAGATATGTTGAAATTAAATTATAAGAATAATTTACTTCTCTAAGTTTCAATGTACTAAAGATGCATAGTATCCAATCTACTATGCATTTATTAAACTTTATTGAGATGCTTTACATGCCAAATAGTTTTTAATAATTCCCAAAATACTGTTTGGGGTTTCAAACTGGTTTCTAACCACTGCTATAGATGCTCTATACCTTCTCTGTGGTTAAATGTCCGGTTGCTCGCCTTTATATTACCTCTAGTATGATGCATAGAGTGATCGTCTTAGAAAATATGTTTTATTTTCCTGTCCTTCCACATGGCAGTGGGCACCAATGGGTTAATTCCCCCTCGCTTGCAAAAGGACCGGAAGACAATTTAAATGACCTCCCAACACCTCTTACTTCCTCTCTTTTCCTGTCCTCGCTGGAAAAGGATACCCCTGATACGGGCGGGAATCTCAGCCTCTCTGTCCCACTGTAGCTGCTGGTTCAATACGGCCATGCAGAGCCCGTGTCAAGTATAATGCAGTAGCCCGTGTGAAGTATGCCTTCATAACGCAGTAAGTCGCAGTGCGCTGTAAGTTGTTTGCTTAAGCAGAAGGTTTGTGTAGAAAGCTGTTATGGGCAAATTCGCTACGTAGGTGCGCACGTAAGTGAGAGCGGAGGATTTAAACTGAACTCCAGCATGTCTTGTGCAAACATGCGCATCCGAATGCTAGTTGCAAGCTAAGCTGCAGGCTGATTTTGGAGGAGTTTAAAGTAAGTGTAGGAGTCACAGGCAGCAATCCTATGGAGCTGTGTTTGTTACGGGCCACTTATGTGGTTTCTTTTTTCAGGATGAGCTCTAGGAGTCACAGGTCTCGCTCATCCTCTAGGGGGTAAGTAGAGAGAGAGTGCATTTGGATCAGCGTACAGCGTTCACACTCTGTTTGTTTTACAGAATATCTCACTCTAGGAGACACAAAGAGAGTTATCACTCCAGGAAGGCAACTGAATATGAATGCTCAGTTTGCAATAACCCAACAATGCATAACAAAAAAGTATGCCAGGAGTGCTTAGAAGCTAGGTCAGGCAAGAAAGTTGACGATCAGTTGGATGCCATGAAGGAATGGTTTAAAGAATCCATGGCTAAATCGATGGATGGTCTAGTGGGAGTAGTAACAGAATCAATGCTACTAAAAGTGACCCGTCTGTTTCTGGAATAACTGGAATTAAAGTAGCAGCAACAACTAAAGTTCAGCCCCAGGATGGTTGCAACAGGCAGTGTCTCAGATACATCGGAAGAGGTGGAATACACTGTTGTAGATGAGTATTCAACATTTGATTTGGATTTAGTGGAGCCATTAATTAAGGCGATGCATAAAGCTTTGGATTTGGAAGATGTAGATCAGGAAAAGAAGCAAGACAAGATGTTTAAAGCTTCTGCTAAGAAAGCTCTGTTATTCCCAGTGCATGAAGTCCTAAAGAATATGATGGGCTACACCCGATAAAAAAAAATTATTTCTAAAAGGTTGAATTAAATGTTCCCATTCGTTGAAGCGGAGGTTGGACGATGGACTAGTGCTCGAAAGTAGATGTGGACATTACTAGGGTGGCACGTAAAACAACCTTACCCGTGGATGAGGGGGTGTCGCTTAAGGATCCGGTAGAGAGAAGACAAGACACCGTGCTTAAGAAAGCTTACTTGGTTTCTGGTTTTGTCTATAAACCAGCCATAAGTATAACCTGTGTAGGTAAAGCTATAAGAGTCTGGTTCGAAGAATTAGATAAGAACATTCAAGAAGGACCGCAAGATAATCTTATGCATACAGTGGACGACATAAGAGTGGCAGTAGAGTATATTATTGAAGCATCTATGGATATGTTGAAGCTCTCTGCCAGAAACATGGGATATGCTGTCGCCGCTAGACTGATGTTGTGGCTGAAACATTGGCAAGCAGATAAGCCGTCAAAATTGAACCTGTATGTCCTTCCTTTTGAAGGTGAATTGTTAATTGGGCCCAAGTTGGATACAATTATATCCAAAGCTTCTGCAGGGAAAAGCTCATTTTTGCCTCAGGAAAAAAGGGAGAGGCGCCAGCCCTTGAGGAATGAAAAGACTTTGTAAAGAGAGGCGAAAGTTTATAGACCCGGCAGAACGTTTGGAAGAGCCGAGGGCAAAATCAGGGCAAGAAGGACTTTAAGCAAGATAAAAATAAATCGTTCTGATGGTGTCGAAGCCCATCAGCCACCGGTGGGGGCACGTCTTCTCCAGTTCGGGGCTGTTTGGGCTCGTACAACGGCAGACAGAAGGCTATCATCTACAATTCTTTGACATACCCAGAATCAAGACAACCAAAGACTTTGGAAGCAAAAAAGGTACTGCTAAATATCATATGAGAGCTTCTAGAAAAAGAAGTCATCATAGCTGTGCCCAGTCACATGCAAAAGAGAGGAATCTATTCAGCTCTCTTTCTAAGAAGAAAAACGATGGGGGAGTTCCGTGCTATTTAGACCTCAGGTACCTCAATCAGTTCCTGACTATAAGGTTGTTTAAAATGGAAACTCTGACCATAATATCACAAACTCTTTAACTTTTGGATTGGATGGTGAAGATAGATTTACACAATGCTTATCTTCACGTCCCCATCTTTGGGGCACATCAAAGATTCCTCAGATTTGCAGTATTGGGAAACCATTAGCAATATCGTACCCTGCTATTTGGGCTGGCCTCATCCCTGAGGACTTCTCGAAGGTTCTGGCACCAGTGATTGCATGGTTGCGTCTTCAAGGGGTACAGATATTCAGTTATCTGGACGACTTGTTGGTGAAGGCAGCTTCCAAAGAAAGGTTGTTGAGACATCTTTATATGACCTTACAAGTCCTATCATGACATGGATGGTTGGTGAATCATTAAAAATCTTACGCCAACCTAGACAATGGAATTTCTAGGGATTTTAGTAGACACCAGACAAGAACGGCTATTTCTTCCTGGAAGCTAGATAGAAGAAATTGACAGTCTAGTCAAGAACCTGAAAAAGAGCAAATTTTCAACTGCCCAGATTTGTCAACAGATCCTGCGGAAGAAGGTGGCAAAAAAGGATGCAGTAATGTGGGCAATGGCACACCTTCAGTTTCTCCTATTCAAATTTCTTCACCAATGGAAGGACTGCTGTCAGCTCGAGCCTGACACAGTTTGAATTGGTGGTTGGAACCGGTCAACCTCAATCAAGGGAAATCTTTCAGGGAAATCCGGGAGAGTGGGAACTGAGTCAGAAAGCATTCCGGGGTCTTGTGAAGGTTTGGGGACTTCCCCAAGCAGACCTGATGGCCACAGCCAAGAACAGGAAGGTGAGGAAATTCTGTTCATGGTTTCTGGTTGAACAAGCATTCTTTATGGATGCATTCAGTCGAAAATGGACATTCAGGCTGTCCTATGTGTTCCCACTGATCCCTCTCATTCCCAGGGTACTAGACAAGATTCAAAAAGATCGAGTGACAGTGATTGTGGTGCTGCCTTGGTGGCCGAGGAGGGCCTGGTTCACTCTGCTATTCCCCATGACTCTGGACAAACCACTCAGGCTACCTCTGCTTCCAAGGTTGCTGGTGCTGGCTATTGAGTGGGAAAATTTGACAAGTTTGGGTCTGGATGACACCACTGTTAATACACTCTTGGCATCCAGGAAAATATCTACGGGACACAACTATCATCGTGTATGGGAAAAGTTAAAAGAATGGTGCTTGTTGTCAAGGGGTTCTTTTACTTCTCCCTCAGAGCCTAAAATTGTGAATTTTCTGCAGTCTGGCCTAGATAATGGCTTGAGTCTAGCTATGTTGAAAGTTCAAATATTGGCTTTATCAGCACTTACCAATGTAAAATGGGCTGTTTGTCCTTTATTAGTTAGGTTTCTACAAGAAGTGAAACATTTAAAGCCACAAGTGCGGCCTATTGTACCTTCGTGGGATTTGAATTTGGTGCTTTAAGCTCTTACTGATAGTCCTTTTCTTTCAGCCATACTAGTATCACCATCAGTAGTCATATCTGCTTCAATGTTTCTTGTCTTTTTTTTTTAAGTACAAGAAAAACCATATAATAATAAAAAATGTCTTCTCTCAAGGCATTCACCAACGCAAGGCTTAATCCTGTCAAGTATGATAACTGGAGTATGTTAGAAATAACAAACCAATTGAATGTCAGAATACTTCTGGGGGCAGATTTATCAAGGGTCAAATTAAAAAACCCAATTTTTAAATTCGAATTTCGAGGTAATTTTAGTGTTCGACTAGGGAATAGTCCAAATTCAAATTGAATTTGAAAAAAATGTGAAAATCGAAATTTATCATGTACTTTCTCTTTAAAAATTCGACTTTGACTATTCGTCATCTAAAACCTGCCGAATTGTGTTTTAGCCTATGGGGGACCTCCTAGAATCAATTTGGAGTCATTTGGTGGACTTTGAAAAATCAAAGGTTTTTTTTTTTAAATACTTCGAATCGAATTCGATCTTACTTTGATTTGAATGATCGAATACAGCCTATTCACCTGCAAAAAAACTTTGATTTTTAAATAAATTCCATTTGGTCTTTTTTTTTTCGAATCTCGAAGTTATGGAACTTCAAAAAAACTCCCATAACTTCGAAATTCGACCCTTGATAAATCTGCCCCCTGGTGTTGTAGTATGGGAGTGATAGTAATAATTTGGGAACTTTTATACGGTTTCACCAAAACTTACAGGTTAAATAGGAGGGCGTTCATTTACCAATTACCATGATAACTAAAAATAACTCTGGCTTATTGGAGTTTTTGATTTGCTTGAGATGTTGTTATTTTAAACAAATCTCACATCCGCACCCACATTTTACATATAATAGCTACTTTTTTTCCCTTTGGGTTAGGCCTTAAAGTACTCTGTGGCTGGCAGGACATAAAGACTTGGTCTGGTAGATACTCCTACAGTAGACATGCTCCACTGCTAGGGATCTTCTGTGATAATGAGATTTTAGAGCATCAGCAACTATTCTGCAACAGTTCTAAAGTAATGATTTCTGAACAGGGAGTGCAATTAACAAAAACGACCAAACTGATGAATCGCTAAACAAAATAGCTCCAGTGACTAGTTGCTATTTGTCTGAATAAAGGTTGTTTGGTAAACCTAACTGCTTTTATCTGTAGTGTATTTTCTCTGCCAAACATGCTCTTTTTAACTGTAAGTTAGAAATATGCTATATATTTTAACTAGTGTTCTATATAAATGTGCCTTTTAAATATGATACAAAATAGAACTAGTGATTCTTAAACAATAGCACAGCCATTTAAAACAGCTTATTATTGATTTTGTTGATGGTGTGTGGATTGCATACTCCAAGAAGAATCAGTGTGCACTTTCATGCTCTTTGGATCATTGTTCAAGTCGTTAGATCAGGGATGACTGAGGCATAGAAGAAAATGGAGGTGGAGCAAATGTCACGAGGGTCAAGTTCTTCAGGCTTTCTAAGCATATAATGGACTTTAGCAGTGAAAATTACAGCATTGTGCTAACTCTCTCATGTTACAGAAGATAGGTACCTAAATTAATAATTTGAAAAAGGTACAATTTGTCTGTTATAAAATGTGATGGAGTTTGAAGAGCTTACATTGTAGTGTGGCCTCCTATTTTTTTGTCTGTACAGGCAGGGGTGGAACAAATCTGCAGCCATTAAGGGAGCTAGAACATTCACAGATTATGAAGCCAATTATATTGGACAAGTTTTAGAATATCTAACCCCCCCAAAGGGCAATCACATGACAATTTAGCCATACAAGCACCATAAACTGCACTAATGCAACAGATTGACCTGCAGGTCAGTTGAATTAGTCGAAAAGATGGACAGAGAATTTGGGTCCATATTGGGGATCAACTGATAATCCTAAATCTAAACAGAATTAGGTCATTACTCAGACTAGTTTTGTGTTTTGACTGATCATTTTAGCATAATGAATTATGTGAATTTGTGAAGAAAACACAGGATGGGCCAAGTACCATTCATTACACTGACAGACAAAAGTGCAGATGTGCAGGTTATTGTAGAGGGACAATTAGGAGGTGCTCCTACAGCATGGTTTGGTAAATGTAGGAAAGGCATTTGTTTTCTACATTTAAGGACCATCAAGAAATGTTTGTAACGTAGGAAAATATCTGCAGGTTGTACTTGGCACATAGAGGAGAAATTAATGTTTTAGTTGAATGTGACAGTTTAATACAGTTGAATGTAAGGTTGCACTGCCTGTGTTCTTATGAAAAATAAAGAGGCATGAATTAATGACATAGTGTAGTATCAAATATATCAAAGGAGAAACTAAGAGAAACTAAATTGTATATTTATCAACAAAAATGTATTTTTGAATTTCACATTTTCTTTTTCTTCTAAATTGAAAAACCTTGAAAACTCACCAAACTCGAATATGATCTTACTTATTACAAACCTTAGGGCAAATTCACTAAAGGTCAAATTTTCGCCAGCGATTGCTTCTCCACACTCTGCGCCACTTCGCCAGGTGCAAATTCGTTACCATTACGATAATTCACTTATAAAGTTGCGTCTCAGCAGCCGAATGCTGAGGGAGTTTTGCTAGCGTTACTTCGGCTGGGTGAGCAATTCATAATGAATTATTGCTAGTGTTCATTTCTGCCTAGCAAAACTTAGCTAGCACTCTTGCACTTAGGTTCATTTGAATAGGTCGGGTACCTAAAAGTTGTATGGACGTCTTTAATAGTAATGTTGGTGCAAATGATTGAAGTGGTCACTTTTTCAAACACATGTCCAATGAGCCATAATAAAGACAGAAGAGATCCTCCAATGCCCTAGACATGAGCCCACCCTTAAACAAATGTGGCATGCTCCTCAAATTAGTTTTAAAAAATTCCTCACACATAAATCTTTAATAGTTTGGACTTTTGAAGGCAATACCACTTTAAAAAAAAGTCGCCAGCGTTATTTAGAAATGCATTTCTGGCATACAGGATATGATGTCACTGACATAAGATTGAGGAAGATGTAGCTTCATTTTATCAGTTCGCCAGGTCTTAGGTGGCAAAGTAAATTCTGGCAAAAGAGGTACCGTTCAGTAAAGTTAGTATGTTAGTGAATTTGCTGTGCGAAAAGTCGCCTGGCAATAGGTGCAAACGAAAACTAGCGACGATCTTGTTCACTAGTGAATTGTCCTCTACACCTGTTAGTGAATTGACGATGTCCCTGCCGATGAGATTTCTGGCGAATTGTCTCTAGCAACGGCCACCTCGCCCTTTAGTAAATCTGCACCCTTGAATCTTGGTATATTAAAAACGTGAAATCCGATTGCAGTGAAATCACATTCTATTCATCTTTTTCAGGGATTAACCAATTTTTAAAAACATTTCAAAGAACTCAAATTAAAAAAAATCACCCACATTTTTCCTAGGACAACTCTCATTGGCTTCTTCATGGACTCCCCAGCTTTTAGATGTCGAATTTTACATTCAAGTTTTTTGCGTATAAAACAGTAGCGATCCTAGAGGGGGACGGGCCCTGGTGCGTGACGCGCAGCCGGGCCCCACCCTCCTCTGTACGGTGGCATTTGGCCGCATTTGGCAGTGGTGCACGGACTGCAGGGGGGCCCTGAGGGGGTGCGGGCCCTGGCCCGCTCGCACCCCCTGCTCCCCCGGTAGTTCCGCCACTGATCTCAAACATTAAAGTTGGAAACTCTGATTTGAGTTTTTGTCCAAGAAACCCCGAATCATGGTATAAAGTCAAATACAAACATCGATAAATCTGTTCTTAAGCAGAATTAATTCTTCGTTACACTGACAAAACTCAAAACAATGTAATGTTTTTATAGGCAAATATTCATTAATTTAATATTAATGCAATGCCCTTATTAAAAAAAATCAGTGGGGTCAGCAGTAGGGAATCGAGAGAAATCTCCATGAGCACCAAACTCAAATACTCTTTTAAAGAGATATTTTGCAGTTTAACATAGGTTAAGTGGACCGCAGCAGAATAGCCATCATAACGTACGGTAATAACACTAAAGTATATGCCTGAATTTTCTTCCGCTGTTTGTGCTACACTACGTTTTCACATTAAAACGGGCATATTATTTGTGCTCCATTCATTCAAGCATATGGGTCTTTGAATCAGAGTTAATAAACAATGTTTCCAGCAATCTGCCAATGTTTTGTTTTTTTTATTCAGATGGACCATCTTGATTATTAATTTCACATTTTAAAAAATAACATTTATCCTAATTCTCCATTGGTTACAATATGAACATTACTGGCACTGAATAACAAATGCAAACTGCCTGAGCTTTTAAAATATTAGATAAATTGTATTTTACGCAAACAGGTGGCTTTTATTGCTTGCAGAATTCTGCCTCTTAACATCTTTCAAGATATGCAGTGGGAGTGATGAGCCAGAAATAAAGTAACGGTTCAGATGCGATTCTCTTAGCTGGTTAGGAAATTAGTACTTTGCATATAATTAATGGTTACCGTGACACAGTGAGAATGCATTGAAAATGTCAGCAACTATTTAGCAAAAAAGTTCTTAGTGGATAATTTCTGTTTTATTTTATGGAGGAGAATGGTAAACAAAACAAATGTTTATTCTGACCCCCGGGAGATAATTGTTTAAGCTGGGCAATAGTGAACTTAAACAAAATGTACATGAATTATTGTGGAACATTTACATCTCTAATGAAATTGGACTTTGTTTTAAATATTAGAAGAAAAGACCCTGGATTCCTCATGTACTATAGGTCTGAAATTCACAATGACTACTAAATTAAAAAAAATGTAAATAAATGTCCGTAAAGTAGTTGTTTATTAAGTAAAGACTGGACTTATATATGAAAGTCCCTACCCTTGTGATGAATGCAACATTTGCAAAACATTTTGAATGTGCCAAGTGTGGAGACTTGTTGAATTTTAAAGCTTGCTGAATTGTATGACTTATTTATGTACAGCAAATGCTTATGCAAGGGGAGTAGTGATTAATCCTTCTTAAAGCTTGCTGAATTGTATGTGTTATTGGCATATTAGATGCTAGATATTAAAGGGGTGGTTCACCTTTAAGTTAACTTTTAGGGGCAGATTTACTAAGCTCGAGTGCGGGTTGAATTTGATAATCGAAATACTGTCTCTAAAAAAACTTCAACTTCATACTTTGCCAAATTAAAGCTACTGAAGTGCAATGTTAGCCTATGGGGACCTTCCACAGCACTTTTCTAAGTTTTTTGTGGCTGAATAAAAATTATTAGATCGATCGCTACAAATCATTCGATTCGAACAATTTAATCGTTCGATCAAACGATTTTTATTCGACCGCAGGATTGCCAAATTTGTTGAAAAAACTTCGAATTCGATATTCGAATTCAAAGTTTTTTAATTCGATGGTCGAATTTCGAAGTTTTTTGTACTTCGAAATTCGACCCTTAGGGGCACATTTACTAAGGGTCGAAAATCGACGGTTAATTAACCCTCGATATTCGACCGTCTAAGTAAAATCCTTTGACTTTGAATATCAAAGTTGAAGGATTTACCACTATTCGATCTTAATCCATCGATCGAACGATTTTCCTTTGATCAGAAATTTGTTAGAAAGCCTAAGGGGACCTTTCCCATAGGCTAACATTGATGCTCATTAGGTTTTAGGTGGCGAAGTAGGTAGTCAAAGTTTTTTTTAAAGAGACAGTACTTCGACTATCGAATCGTCGAATCGTCAAATGATTTTTAGTTCGAATTGTTCGAGTCGAAGTAGCCAATTCGATGGTCGAAGTAGCCAAAAAAAACATTCGAAATTCAAAGTATTTTTTGTTCTATTCCTTCACTCGAGCGAAGTAAATCTGCCCCTTACTATGTTATAGAATGGCTAATTCTAATCAACTTTACAATTGGTTTTCAGTATTTATTTTTATTGTTTTTTTTTTATTTATTTTCCTTTTACTTCTGTCTCTTTCCAGCTTCCATATTCAGCAAATGCTGTGGCTACAAATGTATTGTCATTGCTACTTTTTATTACTCATCTTTCTATTCAGGCCTAATTTGGACCCTAGCAACCATATTGCTGAAATTGCAAACCGGAGAGCTGCTGAATAAAAAGCTAAATAATTAATTTAAAAACACAAATAATAAAAAATTAAAATGAATTGCAGATAGTTTTAGAATATCCCTCTCTACATCATACTAAAAGTTAATTTAAATGTGAATAACCCCCTTAAGGCCTATTTCAAGGAATTACTATAAGCTCTCCTGAGAAGTATGGATGGATAATACCCTGAATGTGTTTTACCAGTGTAGAAATTCAGGGAAGTGAAGAATCCTTTGGCATTGCACTCTGAACCTTCGAGTAAATACTACTTTAGTTGTTAATTATTTAGGATCCACATTACATTTCAACAGAAGAAATACAGTTTGTTGTGTGGCCTAAACTCCGCTGGCACCAAATTAATTTTGTGAATAAAGCAGTGTGATCCCCTCTGCCAATGACAGCCACCCACATTGCCTGGTTTGTATGGCAAGCATACTTAGTAATCAACTGGCATTTCAAATTCTGAAAAAAAAAAAAATTTAATTAGAAAAAGAAAATCCTTTTGCAAATATGGTCTTCGAATAGCACAGGAGCTTTGGTTATGTGTTACGTAAAGTACCACCCTAGTCACGGACTGGGAAACCTCTTGCATGTACTTTGTTTGCATTTATTTAGAATTGTTCAGAAGTCTGTTGGGCCTGTTTTCAAAATGTTGCAAAAAGACATATGATTGGTTCTTCCAAAACATTTTGATTAACATCCAAAAACAACTTACAGGCAACTCTTTAAACATAATACTGCTCATGTCAATGCTCGTTGACTATGCTTCAGATGTGAATTTGCAACATTTATACATAAATACAGGTTTGTAAAGAGGAGGTTCATAGTACAGGTATAGGATCCGTTATCCAGAAACCCCTTATCCAGAAAACTCTGAATTACTGGAAGGCCATCTCCCATAGACTCCATTTTAATAAAATAATTAAAACAATTTTCAAATGAAACAGTACCTTGTACTTGATTCCAACTAAGATATCATTAACACTTTTTGGGTTTATGGGGTGGCAGATTTATCAAGGGTCGAATTTCGAATTCATGTAAGTTTTTTAAAACTCTCATAAACTCCCACAAACTCGTAATTTGACCAATTGACATTTATTAATAAAATCAAATTTTCAAAAGTCGGATGAATAGAATCAACCCGAAAACTCGAATTTAACTCAATTTGATTTTTTTTCTCAGGAAAAAACTTGAATGTTAGGAAGGCTGCAAACAACTCCAAATTGATCCCTGGGCTTCTCACATTGACTTGAGAGTTGTGTAGGGACTTTGGAGAAGAAAATAATCATGAGAACAGTAATACTGTATATAACCTTAGGAAGTGTTGCTGATCATTTAATATTACATTCAACATTAGACACTAAGGGGCACATTTACTAAGGGTCGAATTTCGAAGTGGTGAAACTTCGAAATTCGACCATCAAATTGTAGAAATTCGATAGTCAAAGTTTTTTTTGAGTGAATTTAGCTGTTTTCGATCAAATTCAAATCATTCAATCATTGAAATCGTTCGAATGGAACGATTTAATCAATCGAACGATTTTCAAAAAAAAAACTTTGACTTCTAAAAACGTAGCCAAATACTGGCTATAGATTCTAGGACATAGCAATTCGGCAGGTTTAAGGTGGCGAAGTGTTAAAGTCGAAGTTTTTTAAAGAGACAGCACTTTGATTTTCGAATGGTTGAATATTCGAAGTTTTTTCAATTCAAATCGAATTTTGGCCTATTCGATGGTCGAAGTACCCAAAAATTACTTCGAAATTCAAAGTTTTTGAATTCGAAAATTCAATTCTAATTCACTATGACCCTTAGTAAATGGGCCCCTAAAGATGTTAACCTGCAATTTGTCTTTCATGGCTGCTTTATACAAATCCTTGAATGTACTGAGAGATAGAAAAAGAGATAGAAAAGACCATTGTTTTTATGGCATGGCTTACTTTTTCTAATTCTGTTAAAAATTAGAGATCTGCTGTAGCTGTCAGACGTACACTTAGGGGCCGATTCACGAAGGGTCGAATATCGAGGGTTAATTAACCCTCGATATTCGACTGGGAATTAAAATCGTACGACTTCGAATATCGAAGTTGAACGATTTTGCGCAAATCCTGCGATCGATCGATCGAAGGATTTTTCGTTCGATCGAACGATTAAATCCTTCGAATCGAACGATTCGAAGGATTTTAATCCAACGATCGAACGAAAATCTTTCGATCAAAAAATCACAGGCAAGCCTATGGGGACCTTCCCCATAGGCTAACAGTGACTTCGGTAGCTTTTAGCTGCCAAAGTAGGGGGTCGAAGTTTTTTTTTAAAGGGACAGTACTTCGACTATCGAATGGTCGAATAGTCGAACGATTTTTACTTCTAATCGTTCGAATCGTTCGAATTCGATCGAATTTAACCAATTTGATGGTCGAAGTACCCAAAAAATACTTCAAAATTCGAATTTTTTTTTATTCGAATCCTTCACCCGAAATTCGTGAATCGGCCCCATTGTGTTGCTGGTACAAAAGACTGCCTGGGGTATCACACAGAAAGAGAACTGCACAGAAAACAATGACTCTGTAAAGTGTTAATTATTTTAATAAACATCCCTGCAGCTCTTTTCCTTTCATTAATGCCAACATCAGAATAAAATAATATCATTCTCTAAATTCTTCTATATTACATTCTAATGTAAATAATGACAGCTTGTCTTTTTCACTAATATCTTCCTATCCTACCTTCTCTGGACTTTTTTTTTTATTCTAAAGTGTTCTTTGTATGGACTGAATTATAATATTATAGGCATGGGACCTCTTATCTTGAAAGTATATATCATATTAAAGAGGAAGGCCTAGAATGAAATCAAATTATACTCTCTTCCAAATAAGAGCTATGATTGGCTATTTGGTAGCACCAACATGTACTGTTTCATAGTACACATAGGGGCCCATTTACTTAGCTCGAGTGAAGGAATAGAAGAAAAAAAACTTTGAATTTCGAATGTTTTTTTTGGCTACTTCGACCATCGAATGGGCTACTTCGACCTTTGAGTACGACTTCGAATCGAACAATTCAAACTAAAAATTGTTCGACTATTAGAAAATAGTCGAAGTTCTGTCTCTTTTAAAAAAACTTCGCCACCTAAAACCTACCGAAGTCAATGTTAGCCTATGGGGAAGGTCCCCATAGGCTTTCTAAGCTTTTTTTGGGTCAACGAAAAATCGTTCGATCAATGGATTAAAATCCTTTGAATCGAACGATTCGAAGGATTTAATAATTCGATCGAACGATTTTTCGAACAAATTGCGGTAAATCCTTCAACTTCGATAGTCGAAGTCGAAGGATTTCAATTCAGCAGTCAAATATCGAGGGGTAATTAACCCTCGATATTCGACCATAAGTAAATTTGCCCCATTGTCTTTATGCCTCAAAAACTTGCTTCCAAGACAGGAATTTAAAAATAAAAACCTGCTTTGAGGTCCCTGGTAGCAACACCAAATGGATGGAATAACTCTGTTAAAGTATAACTTAGCTGTAATTTACATTGAATCTCATCTGCTACTTGATGACCCTGATGACAGCCTGTTTATTGCTTTTGCAAAGATGTTTATCTATGTTTAAAAAAAAAGACTAATTCACTTTTTTCAGCTGCACAAAAGTAAATTTCTCTATGTATGAAGTTCCTTTTTGTTTCATGCTGCTATGAAAGCTGTTATTAAAGCAAACATTTCAATAAATGCTAATCATTGGCCTTGTTATGCCAAACTGTCAGATAATAGACTATTATCTTTCATAATAATCATTTTTCATGTTCATTATTTTAACATATACTGTGGCCTGACTCTACTTTTTAGATTATACCCCAATCAGAATCTTTGTTTTTGAAAACTATTAAATCTGATTGATAGGTATATTATCACTTGGTTACACTTCTCAGAACTATGTGAAAGTGCAGCAAAAAAAAAAAACTAAAGATAGATGCTAATTTAACAGATGCATACAGCTCAAATTAAGCAAAACAAAATAATCTTGAAACATGGCTATTATGCAAAAGTCTTCACCTCCCTTGGCATTTTTCACGTTTTGTTGCCTCACAACCTGGAATTAAAATGGATTGTTTGAGAGTTTGCACCATTTCATTTATAGAACATGCCTACAACTCTGAAGATGTTTTTTTTTGTGGAGCAAACAACAAACAGGACAAAATAACAGAAATATTCATTGTGCATAACTGTTCAGCCCCCCCCCTAAAGTCAGTACTTTGTAGAGCCACTTTTTGTGGCAATTACAGCTGCAAGTCACTTTGGATAAGTCTCTATGAGCTTGCCACATCTTGCCACTGGGATTTTTACCCATTCCTCAAGGCAAAGCTGCTCCAGCTCCTTCATGTTGGGTGGTTTTTGCTTGTGAACAACAATCTTTAAGTTTGACCACAGATTCTCAATTGGATTGAGGTCTGGACTTTGACTAGGCAATTCCAACACATTTAAATATTTCCCCTTAAATCACTCGAGTGTTGCTTTAACAGTGTGCTTCAGCTCATTGTCCTGCTGGAAGGTGAACCTCTGTCCCAGTCTCATATCACAGGCAGACTGACACAGGTTTTGCTCAAGAATATCCCTGTATTTAGCACCATCCATCTTTCCCTTGACTCAGACCAGTTTCCCAGTCCCTGCTGCTGAAAAACATCCCCACAACATGATGCATGCAATGGTGTTCTTGGGGTGATGGGATGTGTTGGGTTTGCGCCACACATAGCATTTTCCTTGGTGGCCAAAAAGTTAAATTTTAGTCTCATCTGACCAGAGCACCTTCCTCCATACATTTGTGGAGTCACCCACATGCCTTTTGGCAAACTCAAATGTGCCTTCTTATTTTTATCTTTAAGTAATGGCTTTTTTATGGCCAACCTTCCATAAAGCCCAGCTCTATGGAGTGTACAGCTTATTGTGATCCTATGGACAGATACTCCAGTCTCTGCTGTGGAACTCTGCAACTCCTTCAGGGTTACCTTTCGTCTCTGTGCTGCCTCTCTGATTAATGCCCTCCTTGCCCAGTCTGTGAGTTTTGATGGGCGGCCCTCTCTTGGCAGGTTTGTTGTGGTACCATTGCTGTGGTACCATGTCAGAAGGTGTGTTTATACTGACAGAATATGTGACACTTAGGGGCACATTTACTTAGCTCGAGTGAAGGAATAGAATACAAAATACTTTTGAATTTCTAAGTATTTTTTTGGCTACTTTGACCATCGAATTGGCTACTTTGACCTTCGTCTACGACTTCAACTTCGAAGCGAATGATTCAAACGAAAAATCGTTCAACTATTCGACCATTCTATAGTCGAAGTACTGTCTCTTCAAAAAAACTTCGACCCCCTTCTTCGCCACCTAAAACCTACCGAGCATCAATATTAGCCTATGGGGAAGCTCCCCATTGGCTTTCCTAGGTTTTTTTGATCAAAGGAAAATCGTTCGATCGAATGTATTTTCCTTCGATCATATGAATGCGGTAAATCCTTTGACTTCGATATAATCGAAGTCGAAGGATTTTATTTCGACGGTCGAATATCGAGGGTTAATTAGCCCTCGATATTCGACCATAAGTAAATGTGCCCCTTAGATTGCACACAGGTGCATTCATTTCACTAATTATGTGACTTTTGAAGGTAATTGTTTGCACCAGGATTTTTTAGGGGCTTCATGGCAAAGAGGGTGAATACCTATGTACATGCCAATTTTGAGGGTTTTTAATTTCTTTAAATAATCTTTTTCTCATTTCACTTCGCCAACGTGCAGATTTGTCACATAAAATAAGATTAAGAAACATTTAAATTACAGGTTGGAATGTAACAAAATAGGTAAAAAGCCAAGGGGGTGAATACTTTTGCAAGGTAGTGTAAATGTCCATCCAATGTCAGGATAGAGTTCCAATAAAACTATCAATATAATGGCAAATAAACATTAACCCCAGCAGCTCCCTAATTAGCCTTCAAGCTTTGCTTCTCCATCCACTGCTCTGTATGTCCCAAGGGGGCAGAACCACAGTCCACAAAGCTTATTCTATGATTTATTTGGTTTTTATTTAAACAATGCATCCATTTACTGCACACATTTGTATTGCATAACACCATCCTAAATGAACTGCTGCAGAGACCTGCATTGGTACACAATAGTGATGAGTGAAATTTTTCGCCACGTTTTGCCATGAAATTTTTTTTATTTACAGCTGTCTTAAGTCAGATTAATAGTGTCTTTGATAGTGATGCGAAGGTGCAATTTTCTAACATTGTCTGTAACTGTGAATCAGTATAAACCCCTGAAATATTTAACTTTACCTCTAGAACAGGGATCTCCAGCTAGTTCAGATGCTATAAGAGATATTTATGACCTGCAGCCTGTTATAACCCAGTCCTGGAACACAATGGTCGATCAACATGGGAAAAAATGAGGACTGACCAAAGCTGATTTTTTTTTTGATGTAATATTCAGGAATATAAATGTTTCTGTTAGGTGAAAAAAAACTGGATGATCAATACAGCCTTCATTAAATGAACAGTATAGAACTGTGTGTGTGTGTTATTTAAAGGGGAACTCCGGGTTCCAAACCAAAATTTGATAAAGAGGCCCATATAGCGCAAAAAACCCTAATATATCCATCACAGTTACCTGTTTCTTCATACAGTATGAATAAATGCCATTTTCTATGCTGAAATCCAGCAGTTTAGCAGTTCTTCTCTTTCTGCATCATTTGAAATGCTGGCAGGGATGGAGAGACTAAACACTGATGTTACAAATTGTAACAACTTCTCCACCGCTTACAGACAGCATGCAGGAACTACATAACCCACAATGCATTGCACTGGGATGTTCCTTATTGAAATAACGTGTGCAGGGAATTGGAGTTTGCAGTCTAAGGACAGCTGGATGTTGATACAAAGTAACAGTAGTCAGCCAGCTCAGCAAAGTAGTCAGACAAATTAGCAGAAGAGCAAGGTTTAAAAATTATGAAAAGTCAGCATATTTTTTAATTGATGTATATTGCAAAGTTGCTTGAAATTATGTTTACTTCTCAAAAAGCTTACATTATGTTTTTTGTGGAGTTCGCCTTTAACAATAGGTTTATGTTAGCTGTTTATTGAATATAACCATCATACAGTTATTGCAATAGAACCCCCTGCTTCTGCCTGTTGAATGTGGTATACTTAAATAAACTTTGATACTAGAACCTTATGAAAATCCCCAAAGATTGATTGAGTCATTATTAATTTACGTTTCCTTTGTAAACATTATCATATTCTTGTAATATATTTAAACTACCAAGTACAGTTTCCAAAATTAGATTTTTAAAGAACAGTCTTAGATTCAAGGCTATGGAAGAACAAGGGAATAATAAAACTTATCATATTTATAGGGAAACCATACCACTGGACATTGGTCCAAACATTGGTCATGAGTAGAATACTTATAAATTAAGCATTTTCATGAAACATATAGGGGTATAGTTATCAAAGAGTGAAGTTAGAGATCGCCACAGTTCTCTAGAGTGATATTCCGCCACTCTCCGTTCATTTCTATGGGATTTTCAAAGACGTATTTCACTTTCACCCATTGATAAATATTTTTTTTAAAAATCCGATAGAAATGAATGGAGTGTGGTGGAATTTAACTCTAGAGGACTGTGGCGATTTCTAACTTCACTCTTTGATAAATATACCCCAATTTCTAAGAGTATTCTCTAAGAGTACTTTTTTTTGCCATTGGATAATCCCATATTAAAACAATGATACTTTGAGAACTTTTACATCCATCCATCTGGCTAATAGGATTCTATGATTTTTACACAACCAAAGAGCATGTTCTCATCAGCTAATTAATGGACAGAATTGGTCTTTTACTTTGTCATCTTGCTGTTACAGTTGGAACCTTATTTTTATTCAGGTGATCAGTGAGTGAGACCACAGGACATCACACAATAGTTGCTGAAACAAAGTAAAAGAGCAATATTTATTGACATGTATATACCAATTATCTGTTGGTAAAATTTCAGCTTGGAACATGTAGTTCTCCTGTAGCCTCTCTCGGCCATCTTGACAGTCATTTTTTTTAATAAGCTATTTTCTATAAATGATGTTCCATTTAATCTCCATTTTTGGCTTCCTGCGTCTCTTTCTGTTTATGTAGTTTTTTTTTTTTTTAACAATTTGGATTAGTCGTTGTGTGTTATTATTCTCTGTTTTAGCTTGGTGGTTTCTATGTTACACTTCTGTCTCTGTGTTTCTTCACCAGGTTATTTCCGGTTTTCACTTCGCGGGTGAGTGCATGCTATTTTTCTTTCTCTTAAAAAATGTTACATGTGAACCTGTGTTATCTCTTAGAAAGAGGGTGAAATCTTTCCTAAGGGTTTACTTAGTATCTGATCAAGTGCCAGTAAAATCCTGTTACTGCATTCTACTTTGTGCCTCAAGGTAACATTTGCAAGGGAATCCATTGTGCCTGTGTGAAAACCCTTTCAATGAATAGTACACTGGAGAAGGCTGGAATTTGTGTTTAATTTATATATAGGGAGCAATATGTTGTTGGCATTTTCTAAAGGAAAATATATATAGGATTGTGTCTTGTGGGCTATAGCTGCTGTCAGTTAGTATTGAGTGTCACTAGAAAGCCATTCGTACAAGTTTATAATACTTTTCTGTGCAAAAATACTCGTTCCCCAGTTTTATTAAGGTAATACTGTTAGATGAATTAAATGGTTTATACTTCAGAAAAACCATTGTTCTTTAGTACTTTAAATATGATATTTTGTTAACAACCAACCCCCTATATTTCCAGGTTACCCTGCAATACATCATATAAAATATATTTTCCTAAAGGTAAAGGCAGATAATGAGATTTGTCATCCTTGAGAAATCTGCACACCCTGCAGATGGCAACTCTCCTGAAAATACTCCAATATATGACACAGCTCCGTTCAAGATATTAATTTAAAAAGCCTTTATAGCAAATGGCTTTTAGATCTGCAACAATCATGACGAAACGTCAGGATTGTTGCTAGGGATGCACTGAATCCAGGATTCGGTTGGGGATTCGGCCAGGCTTCAGCCTTTTTCAGCAGGATTCAGATTCAGCCAAATCCTTCTGCCCGGCTGAACCGTGTCCTAATTTACATATGCAAATTAGGGGCGGGAAGGGAAATCGTGTGACTTTTTGTCAGAAAACAAGGAAGTATACCATGGTTTCCCCTTCCCATCCCTAATTTGCATATGCAAATTTGGGTTTGGATTCGGTTCGGTATTTGGCTGAATCTTTCGCGAAGGAATCCAAAATAGTGGATTCGGTGCATCCCTAATTGTTGCAGATCTAAAAGCCATATGCTAATAAAGGCTTTTTAAATTAATATCTTGAACGGAGATGTGTCATATATTGGAGTATTTATGAAGCCGGTTGGACTGTGGGCCACTGGAAACGTGCACCGCCTAAACAATTAAGAGGTGGATAAGTGGGTGAGTGCTGACTTCAAAAATTGCATTTGAACTCTCCTGAAAATACCATAACATTGGTGTCAGTGTGAATCGGCATCAGTAAAACATATGAATTGCGTAACTGCCGGAAAATGCAGGAAAGGGAAATCTGCAGCAGTTACACAATTCATGTTTTACCTCTGGCAACTTACACTAACACTGATACTAAGGCATTGTCAGGACATATTTTGCTTGTGGAAAGCTCCATTTTCAAGGAAAACCTGTCATATGTATTTGCACACGTGAATTTTTTATCATTTCAGCCCACTGGAAGCTTAATTGGCAGATACAGCTGAAATAGAACATTTGTTATAAAGAAATTTCAGTTTGTACGTAACATTTTACCTTAAGCTTTACAGATTTACTCTGGTGATTATTCCACAGATATTTGGGGGATTCTAGTATTATTTGAGTTGCATTGCTATTCATTATCTCTAATAATCAACATTGTACATTAAGGAGCATATTTATCAAGGGTCGAATTTTGCATTGAAAAAACTTCAAAATTCGAATTCAAAAAGACCAACCGAAATTAAGTCGAAGTTTTTTGGCCGAATAGGTCAGTTTTCGATCAAATAGGTCCGTATTCAGCCGAATTTGAATCAAAGGAATAGTGCATTTGATCGAATTCGATTCAAAGTTTTTCCCCAAAAAAACTTCAATATTTCAAAGTCCACCAATTGACTCCAAATAGGAGGTCCCCCATAGGCTAAAACAGCAATTCGGCAGGTTTTAGATGGTGAATGGTGTAGTCGAATTTCTTTTTTTATCTGTATGCTTTCCTTTTCTAGTTTTATTATCCACAAGAATATTTATTTGTTGTGTGTGCTAGGTTTGAGTCAATCATTGTTACACTGCTCTGTTCTCAGTAAAACTGTATAGGCACTTACACATGTAAGCAATAATTTTAAGGGGGTTATTTATCAAAGGTTGAGTTGGTTTTTCCACAAAAAATTCAAGGTTTCAAGGGTATTTTTTAGTCAAACTCGAATTTTCAGTTTATTATACCCGAAACAGGAAATAGCTCAGATCAAAAAATACACCATCTAAAAACTGTCAAGGTCATGTAGAAGTTAATGGCAGAGGTCCCATGAACCATTTGAAGATATTTGTAGCCTTCACAATGTTAGAGTTTTTTTCTGTGGGATTCGCTCGTTCGATAAATTCGAGCATTCGAGTTTTTCACTTCAACTATACTGATTTGAGTTTTTTCTTAAATTAGAAACCATTCAAGTTGTAAAAAAAGCCCACAAAGATCTAAAATTCGACCTTTGATAAATAACCCCCTTAGCGTTGTCATATATTTGAGCTTTACTTGCAGTATAATAGTCTAGTCAAATTGTATTCCCATAGCATGCGTATTCCTTACAGCTGTTTTTTTACTTGGACTATGCTCTGACTTCAGCCAACAAGTCATATTAAATAAGTAAGTAATTATTGTTATTGTAAGTTTTGTGCTTTGGTGTATTTTTATTTGGGCGGAGAATTGTGCAATTGTCTATGTTGCAGTCTTTTGCATGATAATACATCCCCCACATTACCACAACACAGTTAAGCTTCCATGTTTTCTTCTTTTTGGTTCTATTAAGACTATTAAGTCTGACATAACCCCAACAATGGCAACACATACCCACTTGGATTGCAACACCACATCTACTGCTAAGGAATCTTGTGGCCAACCAACCTGAAAACTTCAACCTGAACCTGTACTGTGGAAGCCAAATCAAAACCAAAATAAAAATAAAAATAGGATATATGAAAAGTTGTATTTGTCGTCTATCAAGTGTAAAAACCATAAAATCTATGAATACAAAAGTACAGCAAATAAAAGCTTTTGAGGTCATGCAGAAACCAGTGGAAGTTCCCTTTCGTTTCTTCCAAACATTCATTGTTGTACACATTTTTTTGTTAGTTTTTTCGACAGCTATTTTCATTCATACTTTTTTTAATTCGGATCTTTTAATAACTCTCATGGCATTCGTCATTTTAAAGAAATAAAAGTTAATTTATCAAGGGTCGAATTTAGAATTGAAAAAACTTCAAAATTCAATTCATAAAGACCAACCGAAATTAAGTTTTTTTTAAGTCGAATAGGTCCATTTTCAATTGAATAGGTCCATATTCGGCCGAATTCGAATTGTTTGAATTGAAGTAATAGCACATTTGAACGAATTCAATTCGTTTTCCCCAAAAAAACTTAGATTTTTCAACGTTCACCAATTGACTCAAAATAGGTTCTAGGAGGTTCCCCATAGGCTAAAAATAGCAATTAAGCAGGTTTTAGATGGCGAATGGTAGGTCATATTTTTAAAGAGACAGTACATGATAAATTTCAATATTCGAATTTTTGATTTTTTTTAAAATTTGAATTGAATTTGGACTATTCCCTAGTCGAAGTACACAAAAAATAGCTCGAAATTCAAATTTTTCTTATTTGAAAATTTACCTCGACCTTTGATAAATCTGCCCCTTAATAAATGGGCCTCATAGATTCATCTCCTTATATTTCTATTTGACAAATCCAAAAAGTTGAAAAATAAGGTATAGTGATATAAGAAATAACAAAAGACTGCACAGGACTACTTAGGGGCATATTTATCAAGGGTCGAATTTCGAATTAAAAAACTTCGAATTCAAATTCAAAAAGACCAACCGAAATTCAGTTGAAGTTTTTTTTTTTTGGTCGAATAGGTCCATTTTCGATCGAATAGGTCCGTATTTGGCCGAATTCAAATCGGTTGAATCGAAGGAATAGCGCATTCGATCAAATTTGATTCGAAGTTTTTTCAAATAGGCTCTAGGAGGTCCCCCATAGGCTAAAACAGCAATTCGGCAGGTAGATGGCGAATGGTCGAAGTCGATTTTTTTTTTTTTTTAGAGACAGTACATGATAAATTTTTTTTTTCAAATTTGAATCGAATATGGACTATTACCTAGTCAAAGTACACAAAAAATAGCTTGAAATTCAGATTTTTTTCTTTCAAAAATTCACCTCGACCTTTGATAAATCTGCCCCTTAATGTATACTGCATTAAAAAGTTCCTGGGGAGATTAAAATGAGGATATTATAGGGTTATAGTGGTCCTATAACAAACATATAAAGTGGCCTATTTTTCAATGTACTGGATACAATTCAAGGTCAGGGACGGTGTCAGAACCACATGTTTTGTGAACAAAGTTATATTGCATAACTACTAGTGAATACATTTAATCTGCCATTTAATAAGTCATTCTGAAAGTGACCTAAAGCTTCAGATGTGCTTAGAATGATGTATTAAAAAGGGAGTCAGCTAAACCTTTTGCACATGTAGCATAACACTGGGAATTTTACTGGAATGTTACCACTTAATATAATTGACATTAATGCTGCAATATATCTTTATGGTCACTTTACTGTGATTAAAATGTTCTGCAATCAGTGAAGTATCAGATTTCAATAATTGGAAATGCATTACAAAAATTGTGCAATGGGGCAAAATGTTATAACTAAATTTTTTTTCAGATCACAAATTTTAATGGGGTTATTTATCAAAGTCCGAATTTATCTCAATATTTTCTGCTACAAACTCCGATCAAATCCTCTTGGGTCTTTTATGTTTACTTATTATTTTGATCCGATTTTCACGGTTTTCAGGATTTTTTCTTAATTTTCACCCAAAAACCCAGCGCACATCAAACAATCATTGGGACTTTTCCCATTGACTTATATGCAACCTCGACAGGTCTTAGATGCCGGATTTTCAGATTCTGACTTTAAAAATTCAGAAAAATGTGTGATTTTTTGTCAGATTTTATAAAAAAAACCCTAAATTTTAGTAAATAACACCCCAAATATACATACTGCAAATAGTACATATAATGAACCATAAAAGCTTTTAGGCAATAAACTTGAATATATTTGTCCTTCCCATGGTTATATTTATAAAGCTGTATGAGAGTATAAATTTAATGTGCAAACAGAATTGCAAATTTTTCCATATGAGCTTTTTAAATATGGCATAATTGCAGATTGCAAATATTTATGTGGTAAATCTGTGTTTGAGTTACGCCATGACTTAACAGGAGGAGAAAATATTTGGAAAACGATTATTAAAACAAATTTTAAATTACTGGCAGTCCAAATTTGATTTGAATTTGAAAAAAATAGAATATCGAAATTTACCATGTACTGTCTCCTTAAAAATTTGACTTCTAACATTCGCCATCTAAAACCTGCCAAATTGCTGTTTTAGGCTATGTGGGACCTCCTAGAACCTATTTGTAGTCAATTGGTGAAGTTTTAAGGTTCTTTTTGGGGAAAACTTTGAATCGAATTCAATCGAATGCGCTGTTACTTCGATTCATATGATTCTTATTTGATTGAAACAGTCCTATTCCCCCCCCCCCAGAAAAAAACGCAGTTTTTTTTTTGTAAATTTCGATTGGTCTTTTTTAATTAGAATTTCGAAGTTATGGGAAGTTATGGGAGTTCAAAAAAACTCCCATTACTTCGAAATTCGACCCTTGATAAATCGGCCCCTTAATGTAATAGATGGAGTCCTTGGGTTACAAATATCAGACTTACATACAACTCACAAATAGAGGTTATTACAGTAATGCACTGTTGTTTACTTGGCTTTTATCAGCATTTAGATTTAATAAACCACCTGCCCAAACCACCTCTGGCATGTGTTGTTTGTTGTGGAGCACAGAAATGTAAAAATAAATACTATGTTAAGACAAACATCTGTCTAAGTTGCATTCAATTGGTAGATGTACATGTTCCAACTTACATACAAATTCAACATAAGAACAAACCTACAGACCCTATCTCATACTTAACCTGGGGGCTGCCTGTATATTCTGACCAACATATGAGAGAAATTACCGGGAAAGTAACAGGGCTGGAACAATGGGTAGGCATGGCTTGTGCCTAGGGGCAAATGTACTTACCTCCGAAGTTGCACCAGCGTTGGCTTTGCCACACTTTGCCAGGCGTATATTCGCTATGGCTGCGCAAATTCACGAAGATCCGAAGTTGTGCACAAGTTACCGATCGTTTGCGAAGTTGCGCTAGCGATGTTACGATCAGTGGTTCAAAGTTATGCTAGCGATGCCTAATTTGCATATGGCGCAAGTTAAAGTACAATGGACGGATATGTAGCAGCAAATACATTACACTACACAAGCCTGGGAAACCTTCATAAAATAAAATAGAGGTGTTATTTTGCCCTATACATGTGCCCACTGTATAGTTTAGGTGCCATATTTTAGGAAATGTAGGGGAGAAAGAAGGTATCCCCAAAAAAAATTAAGATCTTTTTCAGCATAGTTACGTCCCTTCGCCAGAGCGCAACTTCGCCTGGCGTAAGGGTGCAAAGTAGCGCTAGAGTAGGTCCACTTCGCTAGCGAATTTACGCCAGCGTAAGCCAATTCGCCCTTTAGTAAATTTGCCCCTTAGAGTGCAGTAGCTGGGAGGCACAGTTCCAATGGATGTATGGAGAAATTAGAGAGCATCAGGAACATCAGTAGTGGCAGATGCAACAGAGGAGGAGTTGGCGGGGAGAGTGTTGCGAATGAGAGTGTGCTGGAGCGGTACTGGGCCAAGTAGTATTTTGTTTGGGCACTAATACTACTTGGTCATGCTCTGCAGAGTAAGAACATGAGGATAGCACACATATTTCTCAGAAATTTGAAAACGAAAATATAAAATTGGTACAACTTGCAATTATACGTTGTTTTCTTTTGTCAAAAATAACTAAAGCTGGTCAGTAATGTAGTAGAAATTAGCAAGAAAAAAATATGAACGGACTCAAGATAAATATATCATTTGTTCCGAAACATTGCATATGTGATGTGATTCTTTTAATACACTTTTTGCAGCAATTTAATACTGAGTGCCGATTCAGTTCTTTTAAGATTGCTCTATGATTTGGGGATGTGACGGCGTTCCTTATGATAGCTGAGCACCGGGACATTTTCAGATATATGTGAGTGTGCGGAGGATCTTTTCTACTAATCTAGAACTGAAGCTGGTCAGTAATGTAGTAGAAATTATAGTAAGCAAGAAGAAAATACAAATGGACTCAAGATTTGTGGCTTTGTTGTTAACGAATCAGTGTGTTTGCGAAATAAGCTATTTTTTTTCTATTGCAAATATATATTCCAGTATGCTGTAAATGCTAAATACAGCAGATTTTAAATGAGTCTATAATAATTCATATAATCTCTGTAACTTTAATTTTGAAAGGTGGAAAGGGGTAGGCAGAGTAGGCACGTTCCTAGGGCGCAAAGCTTGGGGGCACCCGGCAATAGGGATGCACCGAATCCAGGATTCGGTTCGGGATTCGGCCAGGATTCGGCATTTTTCAGCAGGATTCGGATTCGGCCGAATCCTTCTACCCGGCCGAACCGAATCCGAACCCTAATTTGCATATGCAAATTATGAGCGGGGAGGGAAATTGCGTGACTTTTTTCCCCTTCCCGTCCCTAATTTGCATATGCAAATTAGGGTTCGGATTCGGTTCGGTATTCGGCCGAATCTTTCACGAAGGATTCGGGGGTTCGGCCGAATCCAAAAAAGTGGATTCGGTGCATCCCTACCCGGCAAGTAACTTTAACTGTTGCCTACCCCCGTCCGGTCTTCAGTCCTGCTCTATGTGCTCATGCGCACGCTCCTATGGGACAGGAGTGTGGTGTGTGATTTTACTCCTTTGTGTTCGTGGTTGTGCACATGCGCGCGCCTATGTGGCATGAGGATGCTGTGCGCTGTGACGCTGCTGTCATCGCACTCAGTGGAGGGGGCGATGCGGCTTGCTGGGTTGCCTGGGACTCCTGCCCAGGCTGGCCCGGTCCTGGTTTCAATAGCCTAAACTCCTTAAAGCAGAAGGAAAGTTGTTTACCACTTGGGGGTGCCAAATGTTAGGCACACCCAAGTGATTGTATTTACTTAAATGAAATCCCCGGGCCATTGCTCCTATCAGCAGAAAACTACACCAGCCCGGGGTTTTTCCAGCGAGCTCCATGGAGTGCTCCTCTTCCAGCTTCTTTTTTCTTCTTGTGGGTGCAAATACGCATTAGAGTGAAAAGCCGAACTTTAACTAAAAAGTCAGTTTTTTCATTCTACTGCACATGCATCTGCCCTGGAAAATTTGAAGAAAGAAGAAGCCGGAAGAGAAGCGATCCATGGTGCTCGCTGGAATAACCCCTTATAGGAGCACTGGCCCGGAGTTTCAGGTAAGTAAATACATTCACTTGGAATGCCTAACATTTGGCACCCCCAAGTGGTAAACAAAGAGACATATTTAATCAGGAAGCCTGTGGGCTAGGATAGTCTGTGATTGTTAAGCCCCATATATACAAAATAGAGGAGCAGTGCTGCTCAATATATAAACATATATTGTATGCGTTGCATTACATAAAACTGAGCTGTGCATGGTGAAGTGTGATAAACAAATGCAATAATGACAATTTTCTTAGTAAATCAGAAGAAAAGGTTTATATCTTAATTTAAACATATTTTTCTGTGGACAGAAGAAAATTCCATATACAGTAGAATCCCAATTTTATGTTTTTCAGGGGGTCAGAAAAAATAGTGTAAAATCCAGGACAATGTAAAATCCGGGAAATGTATTATGCATAATAAATAGGTGGGATGACAAAACAACAATATAAAATGAGGGAAAACATAAAAACAGGGGATGTAAAATTGAGGTTCCACTGTATATCAGTAAGACTTACAATATCAAAAGATGAAACCTTGACAGTCAAAATGTTTTTTACCTAAGATATGCAATATTTGACAACGGAAAAGATATTTACAGAGCTTCTTTACACAATGACACAGAATAAGCACATTGAACACTTGCAGTACTAACAAATCTATCAGTCTATTCACTTGGAACAGTTTTGTCTAATCGATTATATGTCAACCTGCAGTTATCTTTGGAAAGGTTATTACTGTCTATACTACACAAGATATAAGACTTTGTGCTTTCTGAAGTGGTGAATTATTGCAATTAATGAAGAAATATTGAAGAAAAAATTACAAAATTGTTGGTGTCCAGAATGCTTCATGAATATATTTGTCAAAAAGCAATAAAATGGTTTTCACATACCTGTGATATCTTGAATGGGTGATTGTGGACGCCAGCTGGCAGATTTATAAAAAATATTTAGCCAAAGGGGAGGATTTTGTATGTATAAAAAATATAATACCGTAAACAAAAATGTTATAAACCAGGAGGAAAACTTTAGGTCTGGCTTATATAATTTGAAAGGCCCTGGCCTCTACTTTTTTTTTGTTGATATATGTATTGGTATGTAAGGATTGTTCTTGATTTAGCTTTGTTGCTGTTAGAAATGAGAAGTTTGTTTCCAGCATGGAAAAGAGTTTTACCTAATTGTTGAACCTCTTGCATTTCAATGCAATGCTTGTACATTTTTGAGGGATTGACAACTGAGTTGGGTGTTATCATTGAACAGAATGGCGTTTGACTGCCCAGATAAGTGTTAGACGTTTTGATAAACTGGCACATCGATCTAATAAATGTGTCCATCATTGAATATATTCATTCAAAGTAATTAGTAGCTGTGATACAATTAGAACTTGGAAATTTTAATTTCCAAGTTTAAATTTTAATAAACCAGCCCCTGTCTTTAAGAACGGAACATGTTTCCTATTATATAAAAATCAATGCATTTATAGTATGATTTTGTTATAAAAGTAATCTAATTATAATGAAGATTTAAAAATTCTGCAAGGTTCATTGTTATAGCAATTGTATTTTGTAATTACGAGCCTGGGAGAACAAAGTATCTCTGGAAATATGAAAAAACCCAGGGTGATTTATTGAACTCCAGCACATTAATCTAATTCTAAATAGACGAGTAATTGATTGTGTTCTTTTTATAGTGATTGAACATTATGTGGCAATTGTGCAAAAAACTAGAATGTGATTGTGCAATTTTTTATCCACATGAAACATTAGGACATACAGTATTATATTGCATCTGACACTGTTGATATCCTTGCATATCCACCATCCAGCTGTTTCACTCTCTTTTAACCTGGAGGGATCTTCTCAAAAGAAAAGTGCACCTCTACATAATGCTTAGAACAGATGTTCCCTAATATTTATAAAATATTCTATAGCTGGCAGAGTCACATTAGTAAGTATCTTTGTTTAACAATATCAATAATTCAGTGGCAGAATAGTGTAAGTAACAATTTCTCGCAAGTTCGGCCAGTGCCAGGTCTAGTTTGGCTCAAGTGCAATACCTCAAGGAATCTTTCTGCAACTTGAGAAAACTAGAAAATCGATTCTGGCAGGCCAAGTTTAAAATGCATTTTAGGATTGCAGAACAAAGCAGGCCAGTTCTGCAGGCAAATATTTACAGATGAACCCTGAAGTTGCTATTATTGTGTAGTCAGTTATTTAGGGAGTATTATTTTATTTTATATTGTCCTCATTAATGGCAAGGTCACTTTTTGAAAAATTCTTTCTAGCCAAGTGTTTTTCGTTTATCCATACAACATACTGGGAACTGAGGGGATTTCATTTGTCTGAGATGACCCATGGCATTAGGGTGAGAGCTTCCAACATAAGTCAACAGCCAGTAAAAGAAACAGCACTTTGTATCTCTCCTCCTAACAGAGATGACTATTTAGTAAAACATTGTTTTTTTCTGTAATTGAGGCTGTACTAACCAAGGTAAAAATCACATTCTGCTACTGGCCTTGTTAATATTTCATTGTACATTCAGGTATTGGGATAAAACAGATGTTATTTTTTTTTTCTTGTCCAAAATATGATATTATTCAAATACCGTATGTGAATATTTATTCATTAGTTGGTTTCCTTTAATAATTTAAAAAGTGCACCTTATGCATAGTGTGTGGTTTAATTGGACAGCAGAGAGGTTTTTATGGTAACCATCTCTGACATGTCTTTGTTAGGTCCATTTCAAAGCTTGCGAGTTCATGTAGACGTCAATGCGAGTTGCCCTAGGTAAAATGTAAGGGTTTTTTTTCAATTTGAGATTCTCTAATGTTTTTGAGAGTTAGTAGACCTAATGAAAATTATGAAATCACATTCTACCCTTCTACTCAAATACAAATTTCTTGGTGCAAAAAACTTTAAAAAAATTAATTAAACTGCTACCCATTATGTAATGCAGTTCTGTAGTTATTTAGTGGCAATTGCAATGTCTGACTTCTTAAAGTAAAGGCTGTTGAGGTCAATGACGACCCCTTCCATTGTTTTAATTTAAAGGGTATTTGTTTTGCTCTGCTTTCAAATTGAATTTTTGTCAATATACTGTATGGCAGTGTCCTTGTTCTATACTGTATATCCAGAGCTGCTGGTTTAATAGCAGAGATAAAGCCTAGTCCTTCACAGCCACATACAGTAAGATACATTATTTTAAGCTGTATACAGCATTTTTATTACTAAGGTTTGCATAGGCCTTTTCCAGTTTAAATATCTTTAGACGGCATGCATTGAAAAGTACACAGTTATCCTTCTTAATTTGTAAATACAAATTTTACTAAGTATGGACAACAAATTTATGAGTTAATTCCTAGTATTAGTTTACTTTTTACCCTTTCTTTATGGTCTTTTATAATAAATAACCTAATTTATAGTATAATCTGTCTTCTTAAATGTTATTATTATTACTGCTCTTTTTGCTAATTAATGCTTGTTAATGGGACTGACTACATTGGGCATATACAAATATGGTCAAGTTCAAGTTCTGTAACCAATTAGATTTGTATTTTCTTTATTCTAACTAGTAGACACAGGTTACTGTAATGGGGCAAATTTGCATAATACTAATAATATTTCAATATGTTACAGGAACCTTTGTTATAACTGAATTATTATTGCTAGCAATAACATTATGGGCTGTGACAATGTTATCCATATTTGAAACAGGAAAAAAGACATTTAAGTTTAATACCTTTATTAGCCAGTTTTTCCGAATACTCTAGTTTAGGGGTACACGCAAATGTAAATACTGTTTGAGAGCCACAAAAGCAAGAAAAAATTCATTGGAAGTGCCAAATGGCTAATGGGTAGCACCATGTGAACTGCTGGCTTACAGGAGGCTCTGCTGGAGTAAACCTGTGCCTTTATGCCTCCAATACTTGATTTTAAGTCAGGAAGTGGGCACTTAATATGAGGCCACTGGGAGCAACATCAATGCAGGGTCAGACTGGGGGGCCCAGGGCCCATCGGGAGGGGGCTACTATCCAGTGCTCCCCCGTCGCCCTCCACTGTGACACGCATTCAGAAGGTGCTGCACAGCGCCAATAAAATTTTTTTTTGTACAACCCGAATATTATTGGGAGAGGGGGGTCTGGCCCAGTGGGGGCCCCTGGGGGGTAGAGGCCCACCGGATTTTTTCCCGGTGTCCTGTCGGGCCAGTCCGACCCTGCATCAATGGGAGTGGGGAGCAACACAGCTTTGTTTAGTGATTTCTTCAATTAAACAGGACAATTATTTGAAATTTAATGAAGTTTACAGCAAACAGTGTACTGATAATTCATTTTTTAAATATATTAGTCATCTTATCTCTATGCAGGCTGCAAGTGTTGATTTGTGGTATGTAGTGAAAGCTATCAATACCGAAAACAAAGCCCCTTAGAGCTATATTTCTTTGCTATATAAAAAGGAAAACAAACTTGAATGACTATGAGAGCATCTGAAAAAGACATTTACAGTCCAATGTGTATTTCATATTCTGTTGTCTGCACGGCTATATCAGCTGCAGTTTAAAGGCCTATTGATCTACAGTATTTTGATGCTGGATGGATTCTGTTCATAATGCCGGAAAGGACACAGGGTTGATAGGATATATGAGGATTTGTTTTTCTCTGGAAACAAGTTTAAATATTTTGACTGCTATGTTTTGTGGTGTGGTTTTAAAGGTACATTGTATACATTTATAATGTATTTCTAACATTTTAATTTGTGAATTATTAACAATGGTTACTGCCTAGATTCTGTAAGGATTGCATTCTGTTCTTTTATACTGTTTACTCTGACAAGTATTTATGAAATCTAATTCATAGATTCCGGGTACAGAAATACAGTAGTTATGAAAAATGTTTCAAGGAAGCCTGTGTTTAAAGAGATACTGGCACCAAAAATTAAATCTACATCTATCATAACATTGTCTTTGCAAGCTATTTATAATTTTACCTTAAAAATATTGCCCAATGTTTTTACCTATCTGATCCCCCATGTTTCTCTATGAGGGGGCTGCCATATTTGTGCAGTAGTTGCCCATAAACATAAGAAACTCTGACAGGTTGGGAAGAGAGTCAGATTGGTGTCAGTATAGCTTTAATAAATGAAGCATGTCTCAGAAAGAGCTGAGAGTCTCTCAGAAACAGTCGAATTTAATATTTGTTGGTATTTGTTCATCTTTTTTATTTTCACCATAACAATATCTAGCAATAAAAGTGATGAAATATTAAGGCAATATAAAAGGATTACATGGAAAAACAGCAATTGCTGCCTCAATATATTTAATGGGATGTAGTCCTTCTACCACAGGCCTTAGATTAAATTATTTACAGCATTTATACAGTAAAGGTTAAAGTCCTCAGTGCACACTGTTTGAGATAATTGGACAGCGCAGCATATTGTGTTGCCATCATGTGAAGGTAAATGAACTCTCAGGTAGATTTGCCATAAGCAGGATATCTTTTTATGTCGATTTGTGCTTCAGGCAAATGTGAATATCTCCTGGGCAGTAACAGTAACCCAGAATTCTAGCTGAAAGTATGAAAACTCAACAAAGATCTGCACAGTGTGTGTGTGAAAGTAGGTTGTTTACGTCATTGTGCTCAAAATGGTATATTTAAGTATAATGGAAGTGCTCGTTTTAATGCACATTTCCTATAAGACTTTTTATACTATGGCCAGAGGCAAACAATTTAGGGACCACCATATGGGGTTTACCTTGATGTGGTATGGTGGCTTTTCAACTTTATGATCATAACTTTGTAACTAAAAACCCCTGTTTTGTAAACTTACTTTTGAGACAGGGGACCAGGGAATGTGCATTAAAACTAGCACTTCCATTATACTTAAATATACTATAACGTAGCCTTTAGAGTGCTTCCACACCCCCCAATTTAAGTCATTGTGCTGTTTACTTTTATACTGTAAATTTGAATTCCTTTAAATTAACTGCTTTGTAACACGTGCAACCACTACGGGGCAGATTTATCAAGGGTCGAATTTGAAGTGGTAAAATTCGACCATCTAATGGCTTTACTTCAACTTCAATGTTGAAGTCAAAGTTTTTTTTACATCGAATTTGCTCACTTCAAAAAACTTAGAAAAATGCTGTAGAAGGTTTCCATAGGCTAACATAGCACTTTGGCAGGTTTAATTTGGCGAAGTATTGAAGTCAAAGTTTTTTTTAAAGAGATGGTACTTTGATTATTGAATGTTCGAATATTCAAACGATTTTACTACTAAACAAAGTCTTAGTATCCTTTTCGATGGTAGACATGTCAAAAAAATTACTTCGAATTTTTTTAATTTCAACAATTCCCTTGAATTCACTTCGACCCTTGATAAATCTGCCCCTACATTTTCCCTGTATTAAGAATTACAACAAAGTCCCTGATCACTGCTCCTGGGTGAATACCTCTCTGTTATTTCAACTGATATAGTACATTTCCATCAGTGCCTTTCTTATTCTCCTTACAGTACAGGTTCATGTTTATAGACATGTGTACACCCCCCTATTTCTTGGGAGTCTCCCAGGTTTAAACCCCTTTCCTCAGTAGCAGATCCATCTCCTGCTATCAGCAATTTCCCCCTAAACCTACTTACCACTCCATTGAAATGCATAGAATTGACAACCAAAGTCCTCAAATATCGTCCAAGCAGTGGAGCAAGGAAAACCACAAGGAGCAGACTGAGTGCAGGGTAGGGAAGGAAAGGATACAGGGCAGTAAAAGTGGGAGGGAAAGTTGTGGGGCCAGGGGGTGTTCTACTAACATTCAAAGCCCTTCACTCCTCTGATCCTCACTTCCTGGTCATCTTCATACCATCCACATTCACTGCCACCTCTCATCTCAAACCATTCTATCCATCCCTGAATTCCTCCATAAGGAATCCTCTCTCAATCTTTTCAGGAAAAAAATATGAGTCTACCTTTTGGATCACTAGAACATTAGCCTAGTCCGCTGCTTACTGACTATGGCTTATTTTGTGCACTTTTTCATCTCCAATTTATGCCTGTATGTTAGCTTCCCATCCACTTAGACTGTAAGCTCTACGGGGCAGGGACTTCCTTCCTACTATGTCTCTTACCACATAGTACTCTTTCTGTGTACAATTATTGTGTGATTTGCCACATGTATTCTTTTTTTATACATTGTAATTTTATGCACTGTACAGTGCTGCGGCTCCTTAACAGCACTTTAAAAATAAAGTTTTAAATACATACATGCACATCCAAGATGCCCCCAGATTGTTTCAGATCTGGGATGTCGTTATGTTAAAGGAACAGTAACAGTAAAAACAAAAAGTGTATCAAAGTAATTAAAATATAGACTACTATAGCCATAGGGGCAGCCATTCAAGTTGGAAAAAAGAAGGAAAGACACAGGTTACATAGCAGATAACAGATAAAACACCATTGTATTGGACAGAGCTTTTCTGTTATCTGCTATGTAACCTGTGCCTTTTCTGAAATGGATGAAAGTTAGATTTGATTAGGAAAACCTGGCCTGAGCATAGTAACATCAAAGTAATATCAATTGTTGAGCAATTGTTCTCAAACTGTGGGGCTTTAGAGACAGATTTGGGGAGAATGCCTATTTTCTAGATACTGGAAGCCCATCCTAAATATCAATTAGAGTAGGATTTGGGGTGAACAGTTTTTGATAGTGCTATATATTCTTGGAAGAATGCCTGTTACAGCAATGTTTGCAACCTTGTTATAATCTAAAGGCCAAATTTGACCCTCAAAAAAGAACTTAAAAAAAAGTACAAAACAACCACTTCCCTAGAGTCTTTCAAGAACATATAAGGCCAAGTCATGGAACTACCTAACTGAATAAGTTATTTTTGTTGAAAAAATATGCCACCTTTAAGCAAGTTTTAAAATATGTCCTTTGCACAATTCACATGCACAGTTTCATACAGGTTTAATGAGAAATACTGCATTGAAAAATATACATTTATGTTGACTTTTACTATTTTAATTATATTTCCCTATAAGGGTTTATGGGAAAAAGTCTGTAATAATATTGCAGCTACAAATAAAAAAGTAGATCAGAATTTATATTCCATATACTGTATGTATTCCATTATTATAATATGACAAACATTGGGCATATAAGTGGGTTTCATAATTTCCTAGGTATTATTATACATCATTCATGCTTTACTGAGGTTTGCATCATTGGTTCATTTACATTTTTGGAATTCATTCATCTTACATTGCTTTGTATAATTCTTTCTATACGTGTACATATATCGAAACAAGATAGGAAGCATTTGTATTAAACATATCAAAGGCATGCTGTAAACTTATATTATGCAACCAAGAATACTAATACGACAAGTATATTGAGACCTAATACATTTAATTCAGGAAACTGAGAACGATCAGTTTAGTAGTAAGGTTTCACTGCATGGACTGGTACAAAGAGGATTGTATAGTTTTCAACTTTTCAATTAACAAGTAATACTATATAGATTAACATGCAATCATCTTAAAATCATTATAATATGGAGTATGCCCAGATGCACATGTACTTATTTTGCATAAAGATGATAAAAAAGATTTTACCAATCACTAAGGGAATTATAGGCAGAGACATGAAAAGTACATCTTTATTTCCCTGGTACCAAATATGCATCCAGAACTGTGAGCTTAATAGCATTTTCCTTTAATTTCTCCATAGTTTGTACTTTTAATTTATTTTACAGTATTTATTATAAGTATGTGTATTGTATTTAAGTTCTGCGCTAGCAGTGGCAGAAGGGCACGGTTTTTTTTAAACGCCTTATATTTTAATATGCTTCTTTTCCAGTCTAAACTCTCTTCCACAGCTTCCTCTCTCTCTTTTATAGTTATTCCTTTAACCTCATCATAATCAACAACTTGTGTAGCTAAAGACCAAACAGTTTATAGACTAAATTAGTCTGGAAGTTCCTCAGGCAACATTAAAGTACAAACTGTATTATGCATGTCCTGAGCATTATATTATTAATATTTAATGAGAACTAGAAAGTGCACCCTTGTTAAACAGCTTCAAAAAGAACACTCTTCATTATACACTTAAAAATTGTCTTAGCTGACTTATACTGTACCATCCTTAAAAGAGTAATTAACCGGATGTAGTATTTCTAATGCAGTAGAAAGATGTACAGTATTTTATAACTGAAAAAGTATTCAGCTCTAATGCAGTGTTTTTTTTGCATGCAGGTGGTTGATCAAATTGATACACTAACATCAGATCTACAGTTGGAGGATGAGATGACAGACAGCTCAAAAACAGACACACTGAACAGTAGCTCAAGTAGCACAACAGCTTCCAGTTTAGATAAGATCAAGGTTCGTGCCAATGCACCACTTATAAGTCCCCCTGCCCATCCATCTGCTGTTCTTACAGTTTTACGAAAACCAAACCCACCACCACCGCCACCACGGCTGACACCAGTGAAATTTGAAGATACTCTTAAAGTAGATTCTTCAACAAACAATGGGAGGAATAATGGGATTTTACTTCGCAATGGTGGATTTCCTGGAGGGCCAGTCAGCATTCCCAATGGGGACAGATGTGCCATTCACAATTTTAAAGTGGAAAAAAGTCCAGATACACTCATGACACATAGGACAGAGAAAGAACGGTGTGCACAATCTTCATCTAGGGAACGTGTACGTTTTAGTGAAAATGTTCTCTATCATGGCTACTGTCCTGACTGTGACGTGCAATCGGATATAAAAAATAGAGATTTACATCTACACAGTGAGCCGGTGCATATAGCAGGAAAACTTCCACATAATTGTTCTACTTTACCATCACCCTCTCTTGCTCCCTTTCCTATTGAAAATGGAGGACTAGGAAAAAACAGCAGTAGTAGCCATCATTTTCAAAAAACAGGAACTCAGCCTCCGCAGACTGCGCCAAAACCTCAAAAGACTATACTGAGGAAATCTACCACTACGACTGTGTGATATTTTTATTTTTTTATCTTCATTTTTTTTTTATTTATATGAATATAAAGAAAATTAGACAATGAGCACTTTAAAGCAATAAGAAGTCCAAATGAATCCTGATATCCTTAAACAAGTGTCAAAACAATCATTTGGTAAGTTGTATTATTTCAATGATTAGAAATACATTCACCATGGTTTCATTATTGACCCTCTGATTGTAATAATTGTTCTGTCTTCTTAGTAGCATATAAATATCGGTATATTGGTGAATAAAAGCTGTCAACTTCCCTCCAGACCAGATTGGCAGCTGACTGACCCATATCTTGCCTAAAGTCCATATTTTGCCTAAAGTCAGCCGAATATCAATCGAACAGGTTTGAAAATTCCCCTGGACAAAGAGTGCTTGAGTGGATTGATTCAGTCCTTGTGTGACAGGCATTTGTACACCACAGTGTATGATCCAAGAGCTAACCCAATTGGCACTGTTGGTAGGTGGCCAAGTCAAGCCCAGATCTGTGGTTGCCAAATGAGCAGTTCTGGCAGTGTGTGGCAAGCTTTACATGGCATTTTTGGGGAATAGTCTGAAGGTTTACATTGAAACAAAAATTGGAAGCATTTTATTTCTCTCATGCAATCTTCTGAAAGTTATGGAGAGTTTAAAAATATAAGAAATCACTAATTTAAGGTTTATAAATGATCATGTCTTTTTGTGTGCTGCTTAAATAATGCAAAGGGGATACCTTAGAGAGTAAGTGCCTAAATAAGACAAATATTCATACTTAACATTATTAATAGACAATGGGTTTACATACATTGACTTTGATTTACCTAAAAGCCATGGCAATTGGGAATATATTACTATGCATGATTCAATCTATTTTGATATTTAAAGTCTTGTTCTTCCTAGCAAGATGAATTTGAAATATATCTGTGGCATTTTGCTGAACACAAAAAGGGGCACCTTGCTGTGATTGTCAGTGTGTCAGTTAAGTTTTCATCGGATGGAGATGTTGCGAGCAAGATAAAATCCCATGTGAATCAGACACCCTGAGTGTATGTATGTATATTAATATGCATAGAAATTTGCATTTAAATTGTATTGCCTTCTACAGACGGATAGATAGTAACAACAGAGTTAGTCAGTCGAAAAAATACATAAGTTCATCAAGTTCAAATACATTTATATTAATTTGTGAAAAGTATGCAGTTGGAAAGTACATTTTCTTCAGGCACTTTTGCTCCATAATTTGGCATCTTTAAAAATAAAACTAGAATAGGGGGCAAATAAAATACTGTAGTAATTAGAGAGAGTTCATTTAAAATTAGGGATGCACCGAATCCAGGATTCGGTTCGGGATTCGGCCAGGATTCGGCCTTTTTCAGCAAGATTCGGATTCGGCCGAATCCTTCTGCCCAGCCGAACCAAATCCGAATCCTAATTTGCATATGCAAATTAGGGGCGGGAGGGAAATTACGTGACTTTTTGTCAGAAAACAAGGAAGTAAAAAATGTTTTCCCCTTCCCACCCCTAATTTGCATATGCAAATTAGGGTTCGGATTCGGTTCGGTATTCGGCCGAATCCTTCGTGAAGGATTCGGGGGTTCGGCCGAATCCAAAAAAGTGGATTCGGTGCATCCCTATTTAAAATCCTGTCCAAGATTTCCGGGAGTTTATGTATATTCATGAACGCTATTGGTGCAGGTAATTGAACAGAGGGAGGGCTGCATTATTGACCATTGAATAGCCATGTTTTCTGTCATTTATCTGTACTGTGCCCTAGATTGGCAGAATGGTAGAATGGGCATCTGGAAGGGGCAAAGCCCTTAGTAAAACACAAAGGTACATGCAAACATGCATAAGATAGTTTGGCAATAATTCTTTCTTTTTCCTTTATTCCACATCTACAGTATACATTATTTCACTGTTTTACCTTTTACTCCTCTCCACCCTTCCTATAGCCCCCAACACTGTTGTTACCCTATTAATGGTTTGAGAAATCTGCATCTGGGCTGTAGTAATACATTTGATTCCTACAGTACATGGTGTCTATACAAATCCAATAGGCATGTTATTATTGAATTTTTACAAGTGTATTCATTTTCAAATGCAGGACTTTTAAGTTACATGTTTAGGATAAAGTTGCCAAGCCACCACTACATGTGAACATAACCCCCAAATTATGGACCTATCCAGTTCTGGTCCTATTTTTTATATCTTCCACTTACCTCCTTTATTGCATTTCTGTAGCTTTTTGTAGGCAAATAACTAATTTATGAACACATAAGGCCATCATTAAAAGGGCGGGTTTGCGATGCTACAGCTACAAGTGATTTGCTTATGCTTTATTGTATTCTAAAAGTACATCCTCAGAAATAAAATAATCTGAGGTTTTGGTGAGGATTTATAATGGAGGTGTTTCTCTTTGATGCAGCTTTTATGCTTGGAAACGCCTTGACACTTTCACTCTTCACCTATGAAAAAGATCTGATTTTCCTGCAAATAATATACCTGCAGTTTCTGTTTTAAAATCCAAACCCAGCTTTAGAAACTCAGCAGCCTGCAGTTCTTCCCTTCTCTGCTCAAAAGTCAGTTTAAAAAAACAAACAAAATTTTTTGCATTGTTCTAGTTTTGGGAAGCCTGCAAAAAATTCATTAACCTGGAATGCAAGTATGTCATGTAACATCTCAAATTTTAAGTTAAAACAAAAATCTGCTCTACATCAGAGCATTTGCATTTAAAACCATAAGTAACAATTTCTAACACACACATATATATATATTATTTATATATATTCTGGAATGAAATGTGTATTAAACATTGACTTATACTGTGCATCCATCTTACAGTTACAAGATGATGGAGGCAAATTCAGAAGAATGTTGCTTATTTAAGACCACATTTGCTCCCACAAGTGCAAGTGTAGTGAGCTAAATTAAAGAGCATGTGGCTATTATTTAGTTAAAATGAACCTGTCACCCAGACATAATTAAAGCAAGACTATTAAAGCATTCAAAGTTGTAAACTCATTTAAAAATCTCAGTTGTCAATCAAATATTTCCTGCCCATTCTCTATGCCTCAGGCATAGAGGCAGGGCAGGCAATTATTTTTACTTTATAATCAGCACTTCCTAGATGTCATTACACTCCCCACATTCCCCCAGTTTACCATTTAATTGTATAACCAGTGCATGGGGATGGACATCAGGTCCCCCATTCTGGTGCAAAAACAAGATTCTGAGATGATGCAAGACTTGCCTTAATAACACAAAATGGCTCCTGCCTGCTTGTTATAACAATTAATTCCCAGACCGATGGAAACAAAATAGTTTACATAGTGTAGCTAAAGTTAATTTTGCTTGACTAACGTAATAAAATAGAATTTGGAATTCGTTTTATGGACGACAAGTCCCCTTTAAGTGTATACATTAAAATTGCGAACTGCACTGAAGTCTTAAATTAGGCTAATATTCTATTTGGCCTTGTTATTAAATAACCAAAATAACTTGACATTTTGCATTCTTGTTGTTTTGGAAAATCAGAGCAAATGAGAGTTTGAAAATAAAGGTCTAGGGTGGTGGTTTGGAACCTAATACCAAGAAACCCAAGAATGCAGTTGTAGGTGGGTTGATCTCTTGTCAGTTGTACAAGTTATAAAACCCCACTGTTTTTTATCATGTTTATGCAGACTTCCAAGTAAAAACAACTATTTTCTGAAGCTCCTATTTTCTTCATAATTCATACACTTTTATAGTGTTCTTGCCATTCTATTCTAGCACACAGAAACAGTGGTAGGCAATTACAATAACCATGGAAACAATCTATTTGGAGGCATCAATCACTTATAGTTTGTATTCAGAAGAACTAAAGACGTAACTAGTGGCTGAATCACAAGGGTGATCTTTTTCTGACACAGCTTGCTTCCATTGTAGCAAATTTCTCTCAATTTTACTGTTGGTAAAGCATGTGGTGATACCTGCCAAAACCAATGATTTTCTTTAGTATCTGCTGTTTGTAGTGTACAATTATGTTGTGCTCTTTCATGTATGTAAAAGTGTCATCAATGTAAATGCCAGAATTTTGCAAATCAAACACATACTTTCTTACTGATGTTTCATCAAAAAGCTTTAAATAGTATTCACTATATGTTGTTGATAATTAAGTATCTAAGTAGATTTCATTGTTAAAATGCCTTTGCATGCCGTTAACAAGCAAAACACTTTTGGGGAATGTAATGGAAATGGAAAATATATGTGCAACACAAATCATTTTTTTTCCTTGCCTTGAACAATTTTTTTCTATGTGCCAATTAAATATACATTTTGTGACCCCTGAAAGTATTCAGTGACCTGTCTGCCAGTGGTAGAGATTGCACATTTCATAGTTCCCTCCAGTGCACAGTATGTGCAATAAAAAGTAAAAAAACTGAAAAAGGCACTATATTTGCATCAAACACATTTTTTAAGCATTTTTAAGAATGTTGTAGTAATGAAATTCCCTATTCAAATGAAGAATACTATGTTGCAAAACATCACTTTTTCCCCCAGTGTATATATTGTATTACATTTTCCCATTTTATTTAAAGGGGAACTCCAAAAAAAAACCATAACTTAATCTTTTTGAAAAGTAAACATAATTTCAAGCAACTTTGCAATATACATCAGTAAAAATATGCAGACTTTTCATGATTTTAAATGGTTTCCGACAGTTCCCTAAGCCTAGCCCCCTGCTCTTCTGCTAATCTGTCTGACTACTTTGTTGAGCTGGCTGACTACTGTTACTTTGTATCAACGTCCATCTGTCCTTATAGCCTGCATCCTCCAAACCCCACAATTCCCTGCACACATGATTTTAATAACTAATGGAACATCACAGTGCATTACATTGTGGGTTATGTAGTTCCTGCATGTTGTCTGTAAGCTGTGGAGACGTTGTTACAATTTGTAACATCAATGTTTTAGTCCCTCCTTCCCTGCCAGGATCTCAAATGATGCAGAAAGAGAAGAACTGTTAAACAGCTGGATTTCAGCATAGAAAATGGCATTTATTCAACTGGTAACTGTGATGGATATATTAGGGGTTTCTGTGTTATGTGGGCCTCTTTAGCAAATTTTGGTTTGGAAGCTGGAGCTCCCCTTTAAACATGTCTATGTTGTATTAAAAGGGTGGTTCACCTTTAAATTAACTTTTAGTATGATGTAGAGAGTGAAAATCTGAGACAATTTGCAATTAGTTTTCATTTTTAATTATTTGTACGTATTGAACTATTTAGCTTCTTATTCGGCAGCTTTCCAGTTTGTAATTTCAGCAATGTGGTTGTTATGATACAAACTACCCTAGCAACCACACTCTAATTTGAATAAGACACTGGAATATGAATAGGAGAAGCCTCGGTCGAAAGATGAGTAATAAAAAGTAGCAATAACAATACATGTGTAGCCTTACAGAGGATTTGTTTTTAGATGGGGTCAGTCACCCCTGTTTGTAAGCTCAGAATTCAGAAGAAAAAGGCAAATAATACAAAAACGTAATGCTTAGAATTGTCCATTGTATAACATACTGAAAGTTAACAATATATATAGGTGATGTAAAAACCAACACAAAGGGCAATCAAGCTGCAGCTGCCTCATTTGGGAGCTATACTGAGTTTGGGCATTTCTTGCTTACCAAAAATATTTATTAATCCATTAATTAGCAATCATAAATGGCTCTCTCACAATGGATGTCACTGTATATTGACCAGACTCAGGGGCGATTTTTGGGGCTGCTGCCGCCTGAGGGAACAGCCCAGATGGAGCTCCAACTCTTCCGATCTGCGTTTAATGAGCAGCGTCGGAGCGGGACAAAGGGTAGCCGCATCGCTAGTGCATTGAGTGCAATAGCGCTCTCTGCACTAGAGGAACCAATTTTTGGAATAAAACACAGAAATTCAGCTATTAAAGTTGTGGCAAGGTTCTCACTTGAACGGCCCTGACCAGACTCTGCAGTCATTATGTATATAACCTCTGGTGTAATTGATATTCTACAACTAGATAAAATAAATGTAATTGTTAGAAGAAAATATTTACATTTTAATATTTACATATTTACATATGTGAAAAATATTTGATAAAAAGTGACTATATCCAGACCAGGGATGTAGCGAACTGTTCGCCGGCGAACTAGTTCGCGCGAACTTCGACTGTTCGCGTCCGCCGAACGTTCGCGAACGTTTGGGGACGTTCGCCAATTTGGGTTCGCACTCGATTAGGTCGAAGTAAACTCGTACGATCGAACGATTTAACAATTCGACCGAGGGAATAGTGTCTTCGATTCGAATGGTTCCGTCGTATCGAGCAGTCGAATATAATCGAAGTGATCGTTGCCCCACTTATATTCGAATCGTTCGATTCGAACGTTTATGCCCCACTTCCTTTCTGACATTTTTTTCATACAGGAAGCCCTCCAGTGGCCATTTTAGGTGCATTTTCGGCCTGATTGCGCACTTGCTATTTAGATTGCACAGGTGGAGGAGGTGTTTTAAAGCAATTGAAAAAAAAAAGCCTGCAAATGGCTGGGAGGAGGATTGAGGAGGAGGAGGAGCAGGGGGAACGTCTCTCCAGCCCTGGTGAGGTGCCAACTGCGGCTGGATCCCACACTATGTGGGATCTTAGTCGTGGTAGATGGGGGAGAGAGGAGGGCTGGGGGGTCACCAACAGGGGTTCCTGGGTGGAGGAGGAGGTAGAGAGTCGGGGGTCCCGTAGTGGGGGTGAGAGTAGGGCAGGGGGGTCCCATAGTGGGGGTGAGAGTAGGGCAGGGGGGTCCCGTAGTGGGGGTGAGAGTAGGGCAGGGGGGTCCCGTAGTGGGGGTGAGAGTAGGGCAGGGGGGTCCCGTAGAGGGAGGGAGGAGCGTAGGGCAGGGGGGTCCCGTAGAGGGAGGGAGGAGCATAGGGCAGGGGGGTCCCGTAGAGGGAGGGAGGAGCGTAGGGCAGGGGGGTCCCGTAGAGGGAGGGAGGAGCGTAGGGCAGGGGGGTCCCATAGAGGGAGGGAGGAGCGTAGGGCAGGGGGGTCCCGTAGAGGGAGGGAGGAGCGTAGGGCAGGGGGGTCCCATAGAGGGAGGGAGGAGCGTAGGGCAGGGGGGACCCGTAGAGGGAGGGAGGAGCGTAGTGTAGGGAGGGTGTCCCCCAGCCCACACAGGGAGTCCCCCAGGGCACGCTGCGTGTCTCGCTCACCACCATCTGGGGCACGCAGCGTGTCACGCACCCCACCCAGGGCTGAGAGAGGCTTCCCCAGGAGGAGGCCACAGAGGCTGCCGAGCAGCTCGGAGGAGGAGATGGAGGCACCACCACCAACTGCCTCAGGAGGAGGAGGAGGAAGGTGATGAGAGGAGGAGGAGGAGGAGGAAGGTGATGATGGAGGAGAGGAGGGCCCCACCAACAAAATGGCCCGAAGGTTTACCGGTGAAGAGAATGGAGCACTGGTGGACGAGGTGATAGCGCGATGGGATGTGCTGTTTGGGAGTCAGTCCCATCGCATCAATGCTGCCAGACGCCAACAACTCTGGCAGCAGGTGACGGACAGGGTGAACACTGTGGGCGCTTTACACAGGGATCGGACAACTGTGTATAAGCGCTACAGTGACCTGAAGCGTTGGCTAAGGGCAAAGCTGGTGACCAGGAGAGCTAAAGCCCAGAAGACCGGCGGAGGGCGTGTCCCTCCACTCAGACTTCAACCCCATGAGCGCCGGCTTCTGGACATTTTGGCCAAAGAGGGCAGTGAAGAACTGGACACAGACTGGATACGTAAGTAGACTTTTATAGAAACAAATATCTGACTCCTTTTGTTCCACATTCCCATTATTTACATAAATGTCTAATGTTCCCTTTAGCATATCACTTTGTTGGTAAAATATTGCTTCTGTTTTGCATTAGAGGAGTTTTTGTGCTTTTCTTTACAGCTTTGCTGTTTGTTTATTATTACTAGTTATTAAGTGCAGCTGTAACTGACAAAATGGGGAGCCATTTATTTATTAACCATTTCTCCACTATAGCACAAATGTTTAGAAACTGCTTTAAAGGGTGGTTCACCTTTAAGTTAACTTTGAAGTATGTTATAGAATGGCCAAGTGTAAGTAACTGTTCACTTGTCCTTCATTATTTTTTTAAATTACTCTTTTCAGCTTTAAAATGTGGGTCTAGAAAGAAAGGCTCTACACATTGATTTTTTATTACTCATCTAACTTATCAGAACATCCCCAATTCTATTCCAGTCTCTTATTCAGATAAATGCATGGTTGCTATGCTAATTTGGACCCTAGCAACCAGATTGCTGACATTGCAAAGTGTAGATCTGCTGAATAAAAAGCTAAACAACTCAAAAAACACAAGTATTGTCATCTATATAATTCTCTTCTGCTTGTATGATTGCAAATGTATTTAAGTTTTAACCATTCCATCCATAATAGCTGTGCCATTATAGATTCACGTTTAACCATTTCATCTCCCTAGTTGTGCCATTATACAGTAGATTTACGTTTAACCATTTCATCTTCCTTCCTGTGCTATTTCATTGGAGTTAGTATTTCGAATGAGCAATAAAATAGATTTGTAGCATGTGAGAGGTCTGTACACCAGGCTACTAGCCAAGTACACTTGCAATTCTATATTTTTTTGTCTCTTAATACCTTTTTTCTTTCTTTACTCAAAATTGCAGGACCACCGCAAACATCGCGCCCGGACAGTGACCAGGACCAGGGTGATGCTGCTCAGCAACCCCAGGAAGAGGGTGAGACTGATGACTCTGATAGAGCCCCGGAAGCTCAAGGTACAGACATGTTTAATGTTTGTGACAAATGTAATTGCTCCCTGAACTTGTTTAGAGCATTACTAATGTCCTATTTCACATTACAGAACACCGAGCTGAACGCCGCGCCCAGTCGCCAGCCGTGATTCCTGTGGTGCCCCCCAGACGTAAGATCAATGTTTATAACTAATAAACTCTTCCTTTATTTGTCAGTGTGTCACCAAAGATGCAAGTAATGGTTAAGCTGAGGAAAGGACCACAAGGATACAGGAAATCTTAATAGTAGAAAAGCTTCTGTGCACAGAGAGCTGGCAGGCAGTACGCTGAAGACAGGGGGGCCCGGATAATCAAATAAGTGAAGCATGGCCGGGCCCCCCTTAGACACAAAACCCTCACAAGCAATATTTCATAAAATTTGGGGGTATCTGAACAATTTTTTTTACTTGCAGGGGGGGCCCTTATCACCAATGGCTTTTTCTAACTTGTGTGTGGGGGGGTTACCATTTTTAGCACTGTTGTCTGTGTTGTTTTTAAACTGTAGTGTGGAGTTGGCGGGATCTGGGGTGGGGCCTAGGCTGGGTGGGCAGGCCCAGAAAATTAGTGTGGATGGGGCCCTGAAAATTTTGTTGTACGGGGCCCTGTGATTTCTAATGGCGGCCCTGGGATCAGACAGCAAAAGCAGAGTTTATATGGGAACCAGTAATAATATCTCCTTAGTGGCTGTTACAATGGAGGGTATGTTTAGTATTCTGAGCTGGGAAGAACTGAGCATGCTCATGAGCCAACAGCCAAAGCAAATTCCTGAGGCGGGGAAGAGTGAGTTAGAAGAGGAGAAGGCATTTAAATGATTAAGGGGATACTGCAGCCTTTACTGTTAACCTTTTAAAAACCAGTAGCACGTGTCTAAAGCTTTAAAAGAGGCCGTTCACTGATTACATTTTTGTTGGGAGCGTTTACATGTCCTTTAAAACAATTTTTTTTGTCTAAGAAAAAACATGTTTTCCAAGCTACAGACTGGTATGAGATTTCCACTGTAATGTTGTGTTTATGCCACCCCCCAGACTAAAACACCACCCCAATCTAACTTGGAACCTTTTGTAACCTTTTGTTTGTTGTGGGTTATGCACATGTCCAATATATATATTTATATTTGATTTTTCTTGTAGATCGTGCTGCTGCCACAGCAATTGGGGGACCACCACAAGAGGAAGGACGGCGACTGGCTGATCAACCTGCGGCACAACCGGGGCTCGTCAACGTGATGCTGGCCATGCTACGCCAGCAGCGCTACCAGGATCTCAGGATGAGGCGGTGGATGGCCCATATCTATGCAGAGATGCGGGAGACCCGGATGGCCATCCATCGAGGATTCCAGGACCTGGTGGCAGCCCAGTCTCACCGACCAAGGGGCCCTGCTGAGGGTGAAGTCCCTGGTCCACCTGCTGCTCCCCCTCCACCCCCTGAAGCTCCTCAACATCGGAGGGAAAGGGGGCATGGAAGGGGACACAGTCCTGTCCGAGGGGACAAACGTCCCTAGATCCAGTCTGTGTCATTTACCATCTGACACTGGCCTCTTTGCCTATTTTCTCCTGGTAACAAACTTTGCCCTATTGACGCTTCAGGTATCACTCTGTCCGTTACCCAGCAATGGGACTGACTCCCAAACAACACATCCCATTGTTTACAGTGTGCTCCATTCTCTTCACTGGGGGGTGCCATTTTAACATCTATTGGCACCCTTTCCAATAACATCTGGAAAAGCACTTCAAAACATCTAAGTGCATTTGCTCTAACATATGTATATACGTATGGTGTTATGAGCACCAAGGTGTGCCATATCTTACATCCAATGGCGCCCTTTCCAATAACATCTGGAAAAGCACTTACAAACATCAAAGTGCATTTGCTCTAACATATTTCTATGGTGATGCTGCAGTGTTGCCAAACACATTCACTTGGCCCAAAAAATGTTACATGTAAGGATCAATGCATTCCAATCATTGCAAACACATGACTACACTTTTTATTGTGTATTTATCACCAGTGCAGTGTTGCTTCAAATGTTCCATATGCTAATCAAGCGCTGTTTGTATGTGTTTCTCATGTGGGAGCATTCATGTAACAATGGCCTATGTTCTGCAACTGTCAAAGTGAAAACAGTGTGCCTTGTGCTTTCCACTATGAAGTATTGTTGTCTACCTATGGCCTACTTTGGCTACCCAGCACTCATAATATGTGCTATTGCTGACTACCTCCTCCTCCATCACCTCCTCCACCTGTGGTACTTAAATAGCAAGTCCCAGGTATATGATATGCCTTAAAGGCACAAAGTGCTGGTTGTTACTTTGCACTAGAAAGTATTGTTGTCTACCGATGGCCTACTTTGGCTACCCAGCACTCATAATATGTGCTATTGCTGACTACCTCCTCCTCCTCCTCCATCACCTCCTCCACCTGTGGTACTTAAATAGCAAGTCCCAGGTATATGATATGCCTTAAAGGCACAAAGTGCTGGTTGTTACTTTGCACTAGAAAGTATTGTTGTCTACCGATGGCCTACTTTGGCTACCCAGCACTCATAATATGTGCTATTGCTGACTACCTCCTCCTCCTCCTCCATCACCTCCTCCACCTGTGGTACTTAAATAGCAAGTCCCAGGTATATGATATGCCTTAAAGGCACAAAGTGCTGGTTGTTACTTTGCACTAGAAAGTATTGTTGTCTACCGATGGCCTACTTTGGCTACCCAGCACTCATAATATGTGCTATTGCTGACTACCTCCTCCTCCATCACCTCCTCCACCTGTGGTACTTAAATAGCAAGTCCCAGGTATATGATATGCCTTAAAGGCACAAAGCGTTGGTTGTTACATTGAACAACTATTCCAACACATTACCTGGCCAGCACTAACCTCATATGTGCTGATACTTTCAAACAGCCCATTTTGTCATATTGACAAGTGTCATTTATAAATCATATTGATTGTTATATTCTGGTTTTGTACGCAGGGCTCCTTAATGCCAAACTTATTTTGTCTTATTTAATTTATGTAAACTTGCCCAGCATGGACACAGGGGCGCAGTATGAATCTCATGCAAGAAATTCTTGCCTGTAACCCTATAAACCTTTTGTAAAGCTCTGGCCTTTAGTGCTCAATGGGGGCTGTTATATATTGAAATGTATGTTGAGACCACAATTCCTTCTGTATGTTACAGATAGGCTACTTTTTTAATTGTTATTAAGAATGCTTATGTGGTGTTCAACAAACCAACAAAGTTTTGTCACAAATCCATATTGTCATTTTATTCTTATAAAAATGTTTGAGATTTTGTCAGTAAACCCACAAAACCAAAAGCTGTGTCTGTTTCTTTTTTCACTTTTGCTAAGGTGGTTTCAAAAAATGCAATACACATGGATAATGTCATTTGAAACATAGAGCAGGTACATAATTTTCAGGGTATATACCTAACAACCCTTTTTTGCAGAGTTAACACAGAGTTCTAAGTTGGACAACAGAAGAAGGGGTTAAATAGGACCAAAAGCCTCATGAACTGACATAAAAGCCCCATGACAAGACCAACATATTAAAGCCAACCAACAGACTTAGGTATTTGTGCATTTCAGTCATTATTGAGTTAATATCAATGAAGGATAAGCCTCACACACTCTGTAGTTGGTTAGCTTTCCATTTGCCAATATTCCCCACAGTTGACAGTTGAAGATCGTCATTAATATGTGGTGCAAGGCCAGGCTGCACTGCAACATGACAAACATAATGGTGAGGTGCAACACCTTCCAGGGCCAATAAAGCACAGCACCCCCAGTGAGTGAGAGGTAAGTGCAATTAGTAGGAGACGTGCCTTTCCTTCCTTATTAGTTAACTGATTAACACACATCCAACCTCAAAGTCAATCAGGTGCCATTAATTACAATCCCTGCTAAAATCACTTAATTGAAGAAAACTACAAGTCCCAAGATGCACAATGCATGTATTGTTACAAGATTGTAGCTAGTCTATGCCAAATACATGCACATTCCTTTAAATGAATCTGTCAAATGGCTTTATAGAAAATATAACGGATAACTTACCCACAGGCCAGCCCTCGGGCTAGGCAATTTGGAAATTGTCCAAATAGGAAAAATGTTGTGTTAGATGGCAAAAAAAAACATGTTTCTGGTGTCAGTCTGTCTCTAATGTAATTCAACAAACCTCTAGTGCAGCTAAAACTAAAGCTTAGAATAGTTCGAATCCTTCAATTCGATTACTTCGACAACTAAAGATCGAACGTTTTCCATTCGATCGAATGATGTTGTAATCGATCGAATGATTTTTATTCGATCGATTGTTTAAAACGTTCGATCGTTCGATTAGAAGAATTTTACCGTTCGATCGAATGAAATTCATTCTATCGAATGATCGATCATTCGAATCGCACTAAAATCGGTCTATCGAATGGCAAAAATCGTTCGAATCGTCCGAGTCGAACGATTTTAGCGGGTGTTCGATGTTCGCGAACTGTTCGCGAACTGTCCGCATTTTTGCCGGTGTTCGCGAACGGCGTTCGCGAACACATCGGCGGCGGTTCGCTACATCCCTAATCCAGACATCATTGCCAAACTTTGCACCTGAGCCATATAGTAATAAACAGTAATACAGTAATATATACTATATAGCCAAAAGTATGGGGATACCCACCAATTTAACATCTCATTACCAAAAATGTGAAGTTGGTACTCCCTTTGCTGCTTTAACAAACTCTACTCTTCTGTTTAAGCTTTATTCTTCACTTTGTTGGGATTTGCTTCCCTTTAGCCTTGGTGGCACTGATGTTGTAGATCAAGCCTGGCGGACAGCTGACATTCCAATTCATCCTGCAGGTATTCATTTGGGATGAGGTCAGTGCTCTGTGAAGTAAACATCTCAGTTAACACATTCTGTACCAACCTTGCTTTGTGCATAAGGGAATTTTTGTGCAAACTTGTCCAAACTGTATAGTAAACTGAGATGTTTACTGCAAAGAGCCCTGACCTCATCCCAAATGAATACCAGGAGGCTCAAAATGATCAGGAATATAATTGTATGCCTAAGCCTCAATGATTGCTTTTAAATGAACAACTGCTAGCTCAGACCATGGAATAAAACTCCAGGCCATTATGTCTCCTCCACCAAATTGTATCATGGCAATTATGCATTCAGACAGGTTGTGTTCTGCTGCAATCTGCCAAAACCAGACCCAAACTTTTCCTCCTAGGTTGTGAAAGGCCATTTATCACATTTTCACTAGTCCATAATCCAATAATGGTGACCTTTCTCACCACTCCAGCTGATACTTGGCATTGCAGGTAGCAATGTTAAGTTTGCATGCCTCTGATCACCCAGAATAACCCTACCCTCCCTACATATAATTCTTATGCCAACATTCTTTCCAGAGATAGTTTGGAACTCAGAAGTCAGTGTTCCAACTTAGGAAATGTCATGTTAAATGGCTTGCATTGATACGTGGCCAAATAGTGGATATTTCATATGCGTATTTCATTTGCAAAGCCCACATTCTAAATTTGACGCTATGTTTATAAAAAGGATTGTTAATAAGAACACTCTGTATAGTATCCATTTTTATCTATATTTGATTCATTATTGACAAATTCATGGTATCAGCTTTCAAATCCATCTTGCTTCTATAATATGAATCACCAATAGTGATGAGTGAAAATGTCACGAAGAATTCGCGAAATGCAAGTCAATAGCCGTAACAATTTTTTACATACAACAATTTTTTTACAAGCGCAACAATTTTTCTCGCTCCAGATGCATTAAAGTCAATGGACGTTTTTTCTTGTGGCACCGTTTTTTTTTTCTCTGTGACTTTTTTTGTCCAGATGCATTAAAGTGAATGGGTGTTTATTCTTATGGCGACTTTTTTGTCTCTGCGACATTTTTGTTCTGGAGACTTTTCTGTCTCAGTGAATTTTTCCTTGGCAAATTTTTTCCGCAGTTTTGTGAAAAAATTGGCAGATGACGAAATGCAGAATTTTCACCACAAACCCATGGAAAAATTCACTCATCACTAATTACCAACATTTAGGATGTTATTTATTAAACTTTGAATTTATCTGATTGGCCTTTGGGGAAAAACTTGAATTTTTCATTTTTTAAAAACAAAACTCGAATTTTTCGAGTTTTATTAAAGCCCGTCTGCAAAAAAACTGAATCTGAAAATCCGCATCTCATACATGCTGAGGTTCTGTATACAGTAAGTCAATGACAGAGGTCCATATTCTATTTGGAAGTTTCTGTGGTCTGTGTGTCTCTGATTTGTGTTTTTGCTTTTTTTTTTATAATAAATAAGGTAAAATCAGTTATGGTCAGAGTTTGGTCATAGTTTTATTTTTTTTAAGTAATGAGATAAATTTGGATTTTAAGTAAACCCCCCCCCGCATGGTTTTATCATGGGAAGAATTTATATCTATAGTTACAATAACTCTATACTATAAACCCTAGTTCCCAAGCATTGCTTATATGTCAAAATATGTTCAGTTTATGCAATAGCAGGAGATGCTGATATTGCATAATAAACTACTTGCCCTATAAAAGGCAATGCTAGCTGATTTTAGTTCACTGCAACTGGCATATCAATCAGTCTGTGTGACATAGAAAACACTTGTGTTAACAATGTGCTTATCTGGGCTCCAAAGGAAGACTATGAATGTGAATTGGGAAGTGGGCAATTTAGTGGAAGGATAAACAATGTATAGCAGCTTGAGCAAGGGCGTGATTGATATGTCTAGCCTCATAAAAGGGCTGTGTCTGGTTGTACTGAGGATCCTACTTATGGTTATACAGGTATGGGACCTGTTATCCAGAATGCTGGGGACCTGGGGTTTTCTGGATAATGGATCTTTCTGTAATTTGGGTTTTCATGCCTTAAGTCTACTAGAAATTAATTTAAACATTAAATAAATCCAATAGGCTGATTTTCCTTCCAATAAGGATTAATTATATCTTAGTTGGGAGCAAGTACAAGCTACTGTTTTATTATAACAGAGAAAAAGGAAATCATTTTAAAAAATTTGGATTATTTGGATAAAATGGAGTCTATGGGAGACAACCATTCCGTATTTCGAAGCTTTCTGGATATCAGGTTTCCGGATAAGGGATCCTATACCTGTATATAAATAGCAAATGTCTGCTTTATGACAAAATTACTGTACAGGTATGAGGCCTATTATGCAGAATACTCGTGACCTGGGTTTTTCCAGATAACAGATCTTTCTGTAATGTCGATCTGCATATCTTAAGTCTACTTGAAAATCATGTAAACATTAAATAAAACCCAATAAGCTGATTTTGTATCAATAAGGATTAATTATATCTTAGCTTGGATCAAGTACAAGGTACAGTTTTATAATTACAGAGAAAAAGGAAATCATTTTTAAAGATTTGGATTATTTGGATAAAATGGAGTCTATGGGAGATGGCCTTCCCTTAATTCGGAGCTTTCTGGATAACGGGTTTGCAAATAACGGACCCCATACAGTACCTGTAGTATAATGGGAACCATCCAGCCAACTTAGGGAGGGACTGAAAAATGTAAAACGTGTCAGAAGTATGCCTGATTCTAAATTGTGTATTTATATGTTGTCTTAGGTTTTGTGCTAACATGGGTTAAGTAGACAGGTGTGCACAATAAGCAATAGCCTGATGTTACTCTGTTGAAATGTAATTAAATCAAAGACAAACTCTACTTATGAAGATGGTATAACTTTTCTTTTTTGGATTAGCATCAAATCAATATTTAATTTCCAAAATCACATTGTATTCTCCTGTTGGTTGCAAGATTCATAAGCCAGCAAAACTGCCGCAATGGGAAATAACATCTGCACAGTCTAATGTGTTAATGAGGTTTCTGCTAAAAGTCCTGCTGTTTTAAGTAACCGGTCTATTTCCAGCATATCTCATATAATCTACTGGGAAGCTCATTTCAATAAAACATATACAGCTGTAGCATTAAAGGAAGAATGAATGGAGCAGGCTCTGCAAGGGAGTCATTTATAAGCAGTAACGCTTTTCACACAAGCATGCATCAGCATGCAGAGGAGCGTCTTTTGTAATTACAGCACAAGGAACTCTTTCTACTTTATTTAATCTGGAAATAATATGCTGCAGTGGGAAAGCTGCATTGAATTTTATGAAGTAATTCACATTATGCAACAGCACACAAGACAATTACTCTTCAGGACATGCTGTAATCATGATGAATGCTTTAGTGGATCTTTCCTTGAGTTTAGCTGGATTCTGTTGTTCTAGAGATTTGTATTATCATTAATACCGCTATGTTGCACCTTACCCTTTTTATGTCATTTTGGAGATTTGGTAGTCAAAGAAAAACACAGTTCCAGTAGAAGACCTGATGAAGCACATGCAGAGGTATTGGCTGGCATGGAATAGCACTGGCCTGTTCTTCTTTCAAGTGATCCACTGAGTGGCCCAACAAAAATGGAAACTAGACAAAAAGGCTATTTCAGCAATGAAAGTGGGAACAAGTTGCTGAAGGTTTTCTTCGCTACATAAGTCCATTCGGGTAAAGTTACGAAGATTGCTGAGTTTTTTCTGCATGAAACCCAGAGTCATTAGTAAACTCATAGAGGCTTTCCTCAAAGTTTGCTCATGGCAAAAAGCACAAGCTACTTTAAATTGGTCCCTAAGTGTGGATCAGTGACAATGCAGAGCAGCATGATTATGCGCTATACTTTTAGTGCTCCAAGCAGGGTTGTATTAATATATTGTAGGATATGTGTGTCAAAAGGGCCCAAAATGGTGTGTGTTTCACCAGAATTAGGCTGGTGGAGTGTAAACGCCAGGGAAAAGTCTGTGTGGCTACAGCAAGTAATGCTGTTTAATTCTATTCTGGCTTAGGAAAAGCTGGATAGTGGGTCCGTGGAGTGAATGGAAGAGAACAAGGTGAGCTTCCATTCCTTGCTTCATTAGGTGGTTTTCAGCTGCCAAGCAAGAGGCAGTTAAGTAATTAAGCTACAGGTGAGCAGGAGTTAAAAGGAGGTGTGGGACTACACCTCAAAGGCTTCTTCCCCTGGATACCTCCTGGAGCTGGAGGAAGGTGAGGGGCCACGTGAGGACCTTCTTGAGTGAAGGAAGGTGCCTGTGTGTAGCTGGGAAGGAGAGTGGCTCCCCGCTAACCTGAGTTGGAGAGAGAGAGCCAAAGGACTGGAGAGGAAAAGAGAAACCCTTCCCAGCAGACAAGTGTGTCTCAAGGGTGCCCCAGAGAAGATTCTGGGAATTGTGGTTTGCAAAGCCAGTGAGGGCTAAGGAAACCGTGAGTTAAACGGATACTGTCATGGGAAAAAAATTTTTTTTCAAAATGAATCAGCTAATAGTACTGCTCCAGCAGAATCACAGCCAAGGCACAGTTTTCAGCACAGAGAATGGAGATTGACAATGCCTTTAAGTTTAAATGCAGCTTTGCTGACTTTTATTTGGCACAAACACAAATCTTCAGGCTTCACATAAAGCATAACATTTGCTTCACATAAGCATTAACAGTCCCAATTCACACCCTCACTGGTGTTAACTTTAAAGGGATCCTGTCATCAGAAAACATGTTTTTTTCAAAACGCATCAGTTAATAGTGCTACCCAAGCAGAATTATGCACTGAAATCCATTTCTCAAAAGAGCAAACAGATTTTTTTATATTCAATTTTGAAATCTGACATGGGGCTAGACATTTTGTTAAAAAGGTTTCTGTGTTTATTTGTATTTTACACTTGAAAAAGGATCCATGAAGATCCGAAACATGTTGTGCTTAATAAATCTTTTGCAGTAAAAGCTGCTGAATTTGTGTGCTCCATCCTACTTCCATTTTTGCATATTACATTGGTCGGACTGGTGTGGCCTAATCAGGAGGGAGAGCAGCAACAGATGGTGGAATTTCGTTAGAACAAACCTGCCTTGTTCACAAACTTCCAAATAGGATAGGGACCTTTCCCATTGACTTAAATACAACCTCAGCAGGTCTGAGATGGCCGATTTTCGGATTTGGACTTTTTGAATCCTCGGCATATAATAAATCTTGAAAAATTGTAGGTTTTTTCCACTTGAAATTCAGATTTTATAGTACATAAAACTCACATTTTTGAGTTTTTTGGCATTCAGGGGCACATTTACCTAGGTCAAATATCGAGGGTTAATTAACCCTCGCTATTCGACCGTCAAAGTAAAATCCTCATATCGAAGTCGAAGGATTTACCGCTATTCCAACGTTCGAAGGAATAATCGTTCGATCGAACGATTAAATCCTTCGAATCGTTTGATTCGAAGGATTTTAATCCATCGATCGAAGGATATTCCTTCAATCAGAAAATTGTTAGGAAGCCTATGGGGACCTTCCCCATAGGCTAACATTGGCCTCGGTAGGATTTAGGTGGCGAACTAGGGGGTCGAAGAATTTTTTAAAGAGACAGTACTTCGACTATCGAATAGTCGAACTATTTTTAGTTTGAAGCCTTTGATTCGAAGGTCGTAGTTGAAGGTCGAAGTAGCCCATTCGATGGTCGAAGTAGCCAAAAAAAACATTCGAAATTCAAACAATTTTTCCTCTATTCCTTCACTCGAGCTAAGTAAATGGGCCCCTCAGACTTTAAAAAATAACCCCCTCAATATTATGCAATGGAAAGGAATAGTAAATGTCTGTAAGAGTGAAATGGACTGAAGGGCCTGGCAATGCTAGGCATCTAATGGTGAACTGTGCAATAAAAAGGTTTCCTAAAAGAAAGGTGGCAATAAAAAAGGTGACAACCCATGATGCAAGGGGTGGGGTGTAGCAGTCACAATGGACACGCCTTTATTGTGTTAGTTTGTATTCACAGGGTGCTGTTTCTGTGAATGCAAGGTGCATATGCTCACAGCATGCATTAACTGTAGGGCCCCACTGTGCTGTGTGCAATGTTCCATAAGCACCAGTGTAGGGCACTCCCATTGGTTCAATTATAAGCCATTACATCACCCATGCTTGTGGTTACTGGTATACTAGACAGTTAATTGTCTAGCATTTGTGCTTGAGATTCTTTTTGCAAATTTAAGAGCTTTGTTATTCAGTTACCAAAGTACTAACAGAATTTCACATTATTTCTTGAAGCTACATTGCTTGAATAAAATACAGAGCCAATAATCCATTAGTTGGCTTCATTGGTCTGATGATGTTGGGCAGATTGTGCTGACATTTTTATCACAATTTATTACTGAAGTCCAATGCTTTTAAATCCAGCAGGTTGCTCTATACTGCAGGCATTTTGCTTACAGGGTGCTCTAAACCAGTATATAAATGTAAGCTTTGCATTTAATAAATATATACAGTGTTTTAAATTGTTGAAATCTGTGACAGCAATACACAGCAGTCTGCACTTTGAAGTCAGAAGATATCATTGTTTGTAATAATCCATTCGACAACCTCCAGCTGCAGAACTGATAGTGTGTATTTTTTAGACATTCTTGTGTATCTGACTGAAAGGAAATGTCTAAGTTGCATTGCCAGCTAAGGTAATATGCCATTTACTATGTTATAAGAAAATCAGTGGTATGATTAACAGAATTGGAAATCAGAGAGAAGGAAATCACAACAAGAATTTTATTTAATTTTGAAAAGGCAAATTATGTAATAATGACTTTATAGTTGAAATGGGAAATGGAAAACGCTTAATATTCAAAATATTAAGCAATATTGTGTAATTATCCCATGTGAGCAAGGGCATGGTAGGGCCAGCTTTTGTCCCTCCTATAATAGCTACTTGGATATTCTTTACAGTAGTCAGTAAGAGTATGTATTTAGGAGAAGTTAGGAAGTTGTTTATGGGTGGGACGAACTGCTATTAAAAGTCTAATAGCTGATTAAGTATACAACAGGTCAATATTGGCATTATAGTTTAGCTCATACTTTAGAAACCATAGGGCTTCTCATCTGTTACAAAACATGAGGGCCATTACATGCTATTTTTTTGCCTGACCTAAACTAATACAAATGTATACGCTTATACAAAATTTATGGTAACTGAAACATTGAATGTAACCTTGACTCTGGATATGGAAGTGGTAAGATTGGCCAAAAGCACTGTATGTATCGAATTGGACAGTCTAGTTATAATATAGTATAGTCAAGAGAATAATCACATCGATACTTCTAGTGGGCCCAACTGAGACGCGTACTGAATTAGTACCATTGTTTTTCTACAATACCATGAAAAATTATTAGTTTTCATGATGCCAGAAGATGGGCCTATCAGAAGGGGTTTGACCCTTGTTCTAAAAAGCATCTGCATGTCTGTCTAGCAGCATAGTTAGCACAGCTAAAAAGTGATGAGCTTCCTGAAATCAGTTCCAACCTGTAATAAGTTTGTATTTTCTCCTCGTGTCTGCATATATTGAAAGTTTAATTGGCTCTGGATTCCACAATTTTGTATGTTGTGTGAATGCAATAGAGACTTTAGACTGTAATCCTAACTGGGGCAGGGACTGATGTGAATGATAAACAATAGCTCTACAGTGTTGTGTAATGTGTCAGAGTGTAAGGGGGCTGTTAATTTGGGTCACTAGATAGCACCAGGTTATGTCGAAAGTTAATATGTGTAATTGCAGTATAGAGAGTAGAAATAGTTTCATAGAGTCCCAGGGGTGGAGAATAGAAAGGGTATAAAAAGTACATTTTTGGAGGAAATGTAAAATGCATCATGGGAAGAAGGTTCCTGCAGGAGATCATCTGACCTGTAGAGGCAACCCAAACAGGAAGAGGTAGGACATTAGCTACTGACTGGCCGAGCTTGTGTAATAGCATTCTATAATAGTGTGAGTTGAGATAGGATAGTTAGAATGAACAGCTGTAACCCCATTAAGGAGTATGTGGGTGGCAGGACCCAGTTAGGGTTGGAGTGGATAGTTAGTGCACAAGAAGGAAACTGGCGAAAGGTGTTGGAATCCCACTGGGGAGGACACGGGAGGGACTGGGATGTGTACTGTGTAATTACCTGTGTGTAAGTTATCCAACCTGACTGGAATTATTCTGAGAATTGTGTGAACTGTGAACATGTGTCCTGATGTGAAGTAGTAATGGACTGTGTGAATGAGTAATAAAATGTTTTTGGTTCTTTACAACTCCCAGGCCCTTCATGTTTACTAGTGTGGGTAACAGTGATGGACGGGAAATTACTGCCTAGAAGCACTATATAGATAAAGCATAATAATATTCACAAAAGAATAATAATAGCCATCAATTTGCTGCTCATGTATCTGGCTGGAGTTACACAGACATGAAAGTGCAAATATGGTTTGTGTTTTCCTGCTTTCTAGTTATGTACATTGTTTGAAACTAACGCAAAGCTTACTTTTCAACATTCTGCACATCATGCACATAACCAGTGCTATTTTTTAAGACACTAACCCAAAATCTTCCATGTTTAGGTGTGAATACATGTCTCTTTCCATTACATTAGCCTTGCAGATTGCAGATCTGCAGGAAAACCCAGTGTTTCTTCTTTGTCGATGTGATGAACTAAATTTTTTAGGATAAATTAATTTCCCCAAATTCACCCTGCATGTATATTTTATTGAGAATATTAAAGTGTAATTGTACCTATCATTTATTAGGTGTGCATTTATATAATTTGCAGTCCTGTTATGAAATACTGTGGCATTCATTGTGTAAAGTGAATATTGTCTGACCTGTATGCAGATAACTTCTGTAGTTATATTTTAGCCTTTAATAGTGTAATAATTCACATACCCAGACTGTCACATAAACTGGATTTGACATTAGTCAATGTAAAGTGCAACAGTGCATAGAAAGAGAAGAGAGATTCTCATACTTTAAAGGGCTTATTAAAGATCAGTAGGAAATATACTTCAGAGTATGAGGAAAAGTAGAACAGGAGACCAAGCCCTGGAGCTTGAAGGTAGAAAGCTGATGTGTAATGTTACAAAGGTCTTAGAATGCTTGGAGCAAATGTTCAGCTGGACTTGTTGAGACAAATACTGTAAATTATTAAAGCAATTTCAGTGGAAAATTGGCCACAGTCACAAAGAAATGAAACAATCTCTGGGATGAGAATTGTGTTCTACCTGCACATTACTGCAAGAGAGAGCTTTGATGGGGTTGGAAACTTGGGGTTTCCAGGCTAGATCTTGTTATTTTGGACCTCATCTCACTGAGCTCTATTGCAGTTAAAATTAAAAAAAAAAGTAAAGTAAATTGGTGCTGTACTGTACTGCTCGATATTTGCATATAGTCCATGATAGGATATACGATAAATCTTGGCAGCAGATATTATTTGGTTGCATTCATAAGCCCCAAAAAGATAAAGGAAGACTACAGTGGTTGCTTACACCACAAATGCAGTGGGCAATTTTCAGTTTTTTCTCCCACAATGCAGATTTTTCATCATAATGCAGGCGTAATTGTAGTTGTAAAGGGACGATGCCACTGACACAGTTAGAGGTCAATAGAATACAATTGTGCTAAAGATTTTCCAAATGGCATCACTTCTGGCCCTTGCAAATCTTTAGCGCGTGTTCTTTTAGTGCTGTGGTGATTGGTGCAGGGTTGCCACATAATAAACCCCGCTACATGAAATCACTCCACCCATGTGACATAATTCTGTGACGCAATCCCCACCCCCTGCCCAGACCTAGCATCGAAAAAAGGTGGCAACCCTAGTGGGAATTCTGGAGATGTTGGTACCTCCAAGGATCCCCTGCCTCAATAGGAGCACTGTTCTTATTTCAGAACAGGAAGAAGGAGGGATGGAGCACAACTATACAGAAGTGCAAGAAGCCCTTTAATGGCATTTTTTCACACGAAGGCTATGGGCAAATTTGCACAGCTGCAACTTTGCTTTGTACATTACCTTTGTAGATAGTCATTTTTAAACAAAATTGGGGGAAGTAATATAGGTCGCTTACCTAAAAATTGTTTTTAGGTAACAAATGTTTACATTGTGAACAATATTGCGTTTGCGAACCCTTTGCCCTTCACGCGACAGTAATAAAGCGATTGCAAATTTTATAGTTTGAGATTGTGCGCATAATAAAGCTTCTTCCATTTGCTCCACAAGTTTACGCTGCCTTAAAGGAGAAGGAAACCACCTAGGCTCAAAAATCCCTCCCCCCTCCCCTGTGTTGCCCCCCTCCCCCCCCTGGCCTACCTGTACCGCCGGGCAAATGCCCCTAACTTGTTACTCACCCCTCTGCGCAGGTCCTGTCCACGGAGTTCACAGACGCCATCTTCTCCCAGGCGATCTTCTTCCTGCTTTGACCAGCGTTTTTGGCGCAGTAGGAGCAATTCACTGGTACGGATCTACTGTGTATGCGCCAAAAGTCAACGGTTTTCCGATTTCACTTTGTGACTTTTGGCGCATGCGCTTGGGAGAAGATGGCGTCTGTGAACTCCGTGGATTGGACCTGCGCAGAGGGGTGAGTAACAAGTTAGGGGCATTTGCCCGGCGGGACAGGTAGGCCAGGGGGGAGGAGGGGGGGCAACAAAGGGGAAGGGGGAGGGTTTTTGCGCCCAGGGGATTTCCTTCTCCTTTAAAGCACGTGTTAAGAGGTTGCAATTAGATTCTCAATGCAATAAAAGTATAATGAAGAATATTAAATTGAGACATGCAAATATTTACTCTTATTTGTGCGCAAATTTGTTCTCTTTGCAAATTTTATTACATTTCCCCAGTTACTATATCTACAGATGTTTTTCTCTGTCTACAAAAGTGGCATATCTTATTGCTCTGGGTGATTACATATTCTTCTCTATGTTATCCCAGTAGAATAAAGTGGCGGGAGACCAGCCTTGTACCACCAAGTGACACAGACATACAATATGTAATAGTACAACTTTACGTGAAACCGCATGGCTTAAACTAAATAATCAGCTTTTTCTGCAAGGTGCTTTACCTAAAGTTACATTAATTAGCTCCATAAGAACATTTAAAGAAAATGTAAGAAGAACTTTCTTTGCAGCAAATAAAACTGAAATCCACAAGAGCAAAGTATTAATTGCTCACATTTTCAGCTTTTATGGGTAATGTTCGTGAAGTGCCTAATTCTCAGAGCGTGGTATTTTAATATTACTTTTCTTAATGAAGATCAAAAGTCCCTAAGCATTTAAAGTATAATTAGGTTTTGACTGGCTGAAGTTGTATGAGATGTGCTAGTGTATGAGCTTCACAAAGTTAATTTTATATGTATATAATTAACGTACACTGTTCCATTTTGGAGAAAAATATTCTTCCCTGTCTAGCATAACTGACACTTTGCATGGCAAATTATACAGGTTTTGATGTTTTATATATGAAACTCTTTACAGGCACATCATAATTAATAAAGCAAAATTATACTTCACCTTTCATAGGGCACCTACCTGTTCCTACCTGTTGCTCTGCGTTATTGGTGGAAGAGACTGGGAAAGGCAGTATTTAACTGCACAGTGCATATATCTAATGAGTTCAAAGGGAAGTCCTGTTAGGAAGTAAAATACATGCAAAAATAGCAAATTGCACCTCCTGATAGGAGTATGATTGTATTGGTTTAGGTCTCAAAGGGCTGGTGCACCACTTTGCTGTCTGCTTTTTGAGGAAGTGGTTTGTCCACGAAACGCGTCAAAGCTATGGAGCTATTGGGCTCATTACGCTCTATTGTTACCTTTTAACAATTTTCAATAAACAGATGTTTTAAATTTGCTGGTGCTCCGTGACTACGACAGTTTGCAGATTGATATACGCTTTGGGAACGTTTTCCACGTTGTAGCACAGCGGCTGTACATCGTCGGGACGGTGAGTGCTCCCTGCTCTTCTCTTCCTTCGTATATTACAAGTAAACCAAAGAATAGCCGGAGAGCACACCTTTAAGTATTAAAAGGTTTCCATTTTTATTTCGCAGACAATCCTGCACAACATGTTTCGGCTAAACTGCCTTCATCAGGTGCATAAATTACAGTGAAAAAAACAAGCTATTTACCCTTTCACCCCACCAACAATTCCTGCACAAGCTCCATAGTCTGGCCAGGTGCAGGTAAACATCTGGATTATATCAGTACTGCCATCTTGTGGCCTACATTGAATAAACACCATTAAAGGAGTAGCAGTGTAGATTCATACAAAGTGTAACAAAATGTAGCATATAACATTGTAATCAATAGTAATTAAAGTAGTTTCCTACCAGTTTAGTAACAATTCATTCAATGTAGTATACATTTTGTAAACAGTTGATACGTAATCCATGTAACGTCTGTAAGAGAAGGGATTCATTTTATTATTGTAATAAACCTTCTTTATAAAAAACATTTATAGCTCATTGCCTCATTCATTCCTCGAGGTTCCACAGTATCCATCCTGTGTATCCAACGTGCTTCAGTTTGTAGGAGGAGACGTTTACGATCACCACCTCGTTGGGGTGTATGTACCTTTTCCAGAACAAGCCACCTTAGTGTCGCTGCGTTGTGTTTGTTGGAATAAAAGTGTTCACCCACTGGTGTATGTGTCTTTTTGTTTAGTGGATCAAAGTTAGAAATTGAATATTTATGTTCCCTGATTCTGATCTTTACCTGTCTTGTGGTCTGTCCAATGTACATTTTGCCACATGGACATTTCAGAGCATATATAACAAAATCTGAGTTGCATGTGTGGTAGTCCTTAATGGGAATCTTATGCCCTTTGTGAGGATGCGTTATATTATCACCTTTGATTATAGAACTACAACTCCCACAGTTTAGACAGGGGAAAGTCCCACATTTTGGAGTGCTCAGAAACCTGGTATTGGACTTCATCTCTTGGATGTCCGTTTTCACCAGTCTATCAGCAAGATTTCTACCTCTCTTATAGGAAAAGAGTGGCATAGACCTGCAGTATCTACCCACAGTAGGATCTTTTTGCAGGATGGACCAATGGTGTAGAACAATTTTTTCCAATTTTTTGCTCAATGGTCCAAATTGGCTTACGAACGGAATACGTTTTTCGACCATTGTTTTATTCTTACTGCCTGTCAATAGGCTGTTCCTGTTAATCTTGAGAACATCATCTCTTATTTTACACAGGGAATGGTAATCATAACCTTTTTCCACGAACTTAATTATCAGTTTGTTAGTACTACAAAGGTACTTTTCATCACTTGAGGCAATCCGCCTCACCCTCAAGAATTGGCCCTTGGGGATGCCTTTTACAGTATTCGGCATATGGTAACTATCAGGTCTTAGAATATTATTTCTCTCAGCAGGTTTGGAGTATAAGTCAGTGGTAATTTGTCCATTGACATTGGTCACCTGTACATCCAAGTAATGTATACTTGTCTGATCAAACTCTGCTGTGAATTTTATGGAGTCATGTTGGGAGTTTATATATTCAATAAAACGTATCAGTTCAGGCTCACCAGACTTCCAGATAATGAAAATGTCATCCACATATCTGAAGTAGCAGTGTATGTGGCATGTGTACATTGGGTTATCAAAAATAAGTTTTTGTTCCAGGGCCGCCATGAATATATTTGCATAGCTGGGTGCTAGATTACTGCCCATCGCGGTCCCTTGGACCTGTATGAAGTATTCATTCCCAAATCTGAAGTAGTTATATTTTAGCACCAGGGTTAGCAATTCAAGAAGGAAAAATATCATAGAATGCGTATTTTTTGTTTGCAAGAGTGCCTCTTCTATGTAGTGTATCCCCTCCTCATGTGGAATGGACGTGTACAATGACTGAACGTCAATACTACATAGAATCCAGTCTGCAGACAGCTGGCCCATGTTCTGTAATTTGTGCAAAAAGTCAGTTGTATCACGCAAACATTGGGGTATTTTTTTGACTACATCTTGAAGGTATGTATCAACGAATTGAGACAACGGTTGTAAAATTGAACCTACACCCGATACAATTGGTCTACCTGGAGGATGTTCAAGATTTTTATGGACCTTGGGTAATAGGTAAAGCACAGGAATTCTTGGATGTGTTACCTTCAGAAAGTCTAAGTTTATTTTAGTGATAATCCCACTATCAAATGCCGCATTGGTACAGAGATCAATCTTTCTCTTTATATCCCAAGTGGGATCATTCTGTATTGGTCTATAGTGTGCCTGACCACGTAACTGGGTATATGCTTCGTTGACATAGGCTTCCCTATTTAGTATTACAGTAGCCCCCCCTTTGTCTGCTTTTTTAATAACAATATCTTTGTTCTTACAGAGGGAATCAATTGCATCCTTTTCTTGTTTGGTAATGTTATGTCTCACTTTTTTCTTATTCTGGCTATCCCATAATTGCTCAGCCTCATTTAACACAACACGTTCAAAAGTGGTAAGGGCCTCATTTTGTATATCTGGAATAAAATCACTTCTAGGCCTTAATTTATCAGACGAAGGTATTGCCATATCAGTGCAAACAGTTTCCTTGAAGCACATTTTCAATTTGATCCTGCGCAAAAATTTAAACAGTTCCACCCTCCAAGAAAATAAGTCTGGTGTGTAAGCAGGAATAAACCCCAAACCTTTGTTAATAATGTCGTTTTCAGACTGAGTCAATGCATAGTTAGAGAGATTAATACAAAGGTCATTTACCTCAGACCCTCTCACGGTCTGTAGAACTGTCTCTGAGTGAAAGTCCGTTTCGATCGACGGTATGCGCCTTCCCTGCCAGATCCTCCGTCTGTGTCCCCTGCTGCGCTGTTTTCCTGGTCCTCTCTGCGTCCGCCTCCAGTGCGTGGGCGGACCTTTTCCAGAACAAGCCACCTTAGTGTCGCTGCGTTGTGTTTGTTGGAATAAAAGTGTTCATCCACTGGTATATGTGTCTTTTTGTTTAGTGGATCAAAGTTAGAAATTGAATATTTATGTTCCCTGATTCTGATCTTTACCTGTCTTGTGGTCTGTCCAATGTACATTTTGCCACATGGACATTTCAGAGCATATATAACAAAATCTGAGTTGCATGTGTGGTAGTCCTTAATGGGAATCTTATGCCCTTTGTGAGGATGCGTTATATTATCACCTTTGATTATAGAACTACAACTCCCACAGTTTAGACAGGGGAAAGTCCCACATTTTGGAGTGCTCAGAAACCTGGTATTGGACTTCATCTCTTGGATGTCCGTTTTCACCAGTCTATCAGCAAGATTTCTACCTCTCTTATAGGAAAAGACTGGCATAGACCTGCAGTATCTGCCCACAGTAGGATCTTTTTGCAGGATGGACCAATGGTGTAGAACAATTTTTTCCAATTTTTTGCTCAATGGTCCAAATTGGCTTACGAACGGAATACGTTTTTCGACCATTGTTTTATTCTTACTGCCTGTCAATAGGCTGTTCCTGTTAATCTTGAGAACATCATCTCTTATTTTACACAGGGAATGGTAATCATAACCTTTTTCCACGAACTTAATTATCAGTTTGTTAGTACTACAAAGGTACTTTTCATCACTTGAGGCAATCCGCCTCACCCTCAAGAATTGGCCCTTGGGGATGCCTTTTACAGTATTCGGCATATGGTAACTATCAGGTCTTAGAATATTATTTCTCTCAGCAGGTTTGGAGTATAAGTCAGTGGTAATTTGTCCATTGACATTGGTCACCTGTACATCCAAGTAATGTATACTTGTCTGATCAAACTCTGCTGTGAATTTTATGGAGTCATGTTGGGAGTTTATATATTCAATAAAACGTATCAGTTCAGGCTCACCAGACTTCCAGATAATGAAAATGTCATCCACATATCTGAAGTAGCAGTGTATGTGGCATGTGTACATTGGGTTATCAAAAATAAGTTTTTGTTCCAGGGCCGCCATGAATATATTTGCATAGCTGGGTGCTAGATTACTGCCCATCGCGGTCCCTTGGACCTGTATGAAGTATTCATTCCCAAATCTGAAGTAGTTATATTTTAGCACCAGGGTTAGCAATTCAAGAAGGAAAAATATCATAGAATGCGTATTTTTTGTTTGCAAGAGTGCCTCTTCTATGTAGTGTATCCCCTCCTCATGTGGAATGGACGTGTACAATGACTGAACGTCAATACTACATAGAATCCAGTCTGCAGACAGCTGGCCCATGTTCTGTAATTTGTGCAAAAAGTCAGTTGTATCACGCAAACATTGGGGTATTTTTTTGACTACATCTTGAAGGTATGTATCAACGAATTGAGACAACGGTTGTAAAATTGAACCTACACCCGATACAATTGGTCTACCTGGAGGATGTTCAAGATTTTTATGGACCTTGGGTAATAGGTAAAGCACAGGAATTCTTGGATGTGTTACCGTCAGAAAGTCTAAGTTTATTTTAGTGATAATCCCACTATCAAATGCCGCATTGGTACAGAGATCAATCTTTCTCTTTATATCCCAAGTGGGATCATTCTGTATTGGTCTATAGTGTGCCTGACCACGTAACTGGGTATATGCTTCGTTGACATAGGCTTCCCTATTTAGTATTACAGTAGCCCCCCCTTTGTCTGCTTTTTTAATAACAATATCTTTGTTCTTACAGAGGGAATCAATTGCATCCTTTTCTTGTTTGGTAATGTTATGTCTCACTTTTTTCTTATTCTGGCTATCCCATAATTGCTCAGCCTCATTTAACACAACACGTTCAAAAGTGGTAAGGGCCTCATTTTGTATATCTGGAATAAAATCACTTCTAGGCCTTAATTTATCAGACGAAGGTATTGCCATATCAGTGCAAACAGTTTCCTTGAAGCACATTTTCAATTTGATCCTGCGCAAAAATTTAAACAGTTCCACCCTCCAAGAAAATAAGTCTGGTGTGTAAGCAGGAATAAACCCCAAACCTTTGTTAATAATGTCGTTTTCAGACTGAGTCAATGCATAGTTAGAGAGATTAATACAAAGGTCATTTACCTCAGACCCTCTCACGGTCTGTAGAACTGTCTCTGAGTGAAAGTCCGTTTCGATCGACGGTATGCGCCTTCCCTGCCAGATCCTCCGTCTGTGTCCCCTGCTGCGCTGTTTTCCTGGTCCTCTCTGCGTCCGCCTCCAGTGCGTGGGCGCCGAACCTGTTACAGACTATGAAAGAGGCTTACAGGACATACAGCACTCTATTGATAAACTGAAGAAAGAGATACTTAGCAGAAAACTGCGCAAATTTGAGAGAGACACAAGGGATTACGCACTGGGACAGGTTTACCAGTGGCAGACGGAACCGCAGAGGCAACAGCAGGAGAGGAGATTTGGACAACCGGGCCACCGTAGCCAGCAGCGATTTGACCACGTGGGACGCCAGTGGAGATCCGCATCTGGAAATCTGACAGGGAGTGAGTCGGAAAGCTCTTACAGTGATCGCGAAGGTGATACACGGCAGAGGCAGCCTTTTTTCTCACAGGTTCGGCGCCCACGCACTGGAGGCGGACGCAGAGAGGACCAGGAAAACAGCGCAGCAGGGGACACAGACGGAGGATCTGGCAGGGAAGGCGCATACCGTCGATCGAAACGGACTTTCACTCAGAGACAGTTCTACAGACCGTGAGAGGGTCTGAGGTAAATGACCTTTGTATTAATCTCTCTAACTATGCATTGACTCAGTCTGAAAACGACATTATTAACAAAGGTTTGGGGTTTATTCCTGCTTACACACCAGACTTATTTTCTTGGAGGGTGGAACTGTTTAAATTTTTGCGCAGGATCAAATTGAAAATGTGCTTCAAGGAAACTGTTTGCACTGATATGGCAATACCTTTGTCTGATAAATTAAGGCCTAGAAGTGATTTTATTCCAGATATACAAAATGAGGCCCTTACCACTTTTGAACGTGTTGTGTTAAATGAGGCTGAGCAATTATGGGATAGCCAGAATAAGAAAAAAGTGAGACATAACATTACCAAACAAGAAAAGGATGCAATTGATTCCCTCTGTAAGAACAAAGATATTGTTATTAAAAAAGCAGACAAAGGGGGGGCTACTGTAATACTAAATAGGGAAGCCTATGTCAACGAAGCATATACCCAGTTACGTGGTCAGGCACACTATAGACCAATACAGAATGATCCCACTTGGGATATAAAGAGAAAGATTGATCTCTGTACCAATGCGGCATTTGATAGTGGGATTATCACTAAAATAAACTTAGACTTTCTGACGGTAACACATCCAAGAATTCCTGTGCTTTACCTATTACCCAAGGTCCATAAAAATCTTGAACATCCTCCAGGTAGACCAATTGTATCGGGTGTAGGTTCAATTTTACAACCGTTGTCTCAATTCGTTGATACATACCTTCAAGATGTAGTCAAAAAAATACCCCAATGTTTGCGTGATACAACTGACTTTTTGCACAAATTACAGAACATGGGCCAGCTGTCTGCAGACTGGATTCTATGTAGTATTTACGTTCAGTCATTGTACACGTCCATTCCACATGAGGAGGGGATACACTACATAGAAGAGGCACTCTTGCAAACAAAAAATACGCATTCTATGATATTTTTCCTTCTTGAATTGCTAACCCTGGTGCTAAAATATAACTACTTCAGATTTGGGAATGAATACTTCATACAGGTCCAAGGGACCGCGATGGGCAGTAATCTAGCACCCAGCTATGCAAATATATTCATGGCGGCCCTGGAACAAAAACTTATTTTTGATAACCCAATGTACACATGCCACATACACTGCTACTTCAGATATGTGGATGACATTTTCATTATCTGGAAGTCTGGTGAGCCTGAACTGATACGTTTTATTGAATATATAAACTCCCAACATGACTCCATAAAATTCACAGCAGAGTTTGATCAGACAAGTATACATTACTTGGATGTACAGGTGACCAATGTCAATGGACAAATTACCACTGACTTATACTCCAAACCTGCTGAGAGAAATAATATTCTAAGACCTGATAGTTACCATATGCCGAATACTGTAAAAGGCATCCCCAAGGGCCAATTCTTGAGGGTGAGGCGGATTGCCTCAAGTGATGAAAAGTACCTTTGTAGTACTAACAAACTGATAATTAAGTTCGTGGAAAAAGGTTATGATTACCATTCCCTGTGTAAAATAAGAGATGATGTTCTCAAGATTAACAGGAACAGCCTATTGACAGGCAGTAAGAATAAAACAATGGTCGAAAAACGTATTCCGTTCGTAAGCCAATTTGGACCATTGAGCAAAAAATTGGAAAAAATTGTTCTACACCATTGGTCCATCCTGCAAAAAGATCCTACTGTGGGCAGATACTGCAGGTCTATGCCAGTCTTTTCCTATAAGAGAGGTAGAAATCTTGCTGATAGACTGGTGAAAACGGACATCCAAGAGATGAAGTCCAATACCAGGTTTCTGAGCACTCCAAAATGTGGGACTTTCCCCTGTCTAAACTGTGGGAGTTGTAGTTCTATAATCAAAGGTGATAATATAACGCATCCTCACAAAGGGCATAAGATTCCCATTAAGGACTACCACACATGCAACTCAGATTTTGTTATATATGCTCTGAAATGTCCATGTGGCAAAATGTACATTGGACAGACCACAAGACAGGTAAAGATCAGAATCAGGGAACATAAATATTCAATTTCTAACTTTGATCCACTAAACAAAAAGACACATATACCAGTGGATGAACACTTTTATTCCAACAAACACAACGCAGCGACACTAAGGTGGCTTGTTCTGGAAAAGGTCCGCCCACGCACTGGAGGCGGACGCAGAGAGGACCAGGAAAACAGCGCAGCAGGGGACACAGACGGAGGATCTGGCAGGGAAGGCGCATACCGTCGATCGAAACGGACTTTCACTCAGAGACAGTTCTACAGACCGTGAGAGGGTCTGAGGTAAATGACCTTTGTATTAATCTCTCTAACTATGCATTGACTCAGTCTGAAAACGACATTATTAACAAAGGTTTGGGGTTTATTCCTGCTTACACACCAGACTTATTTTCTTGGAGGGTGGAACTGTTTAAATTTTTGCGCAGGATCAAATTGAAAATGTGCTTCAAGGAAACTGTTTGCACTGATATGGCAATACCTTCGTCTGATAAATTAAGGCCTAGAAGTGATTTTATTCCAGATATACAAAATGAGGCCCTTACCACTTTTGAACGTGTTGTGTTAAATGAGGCTGAGCAATTATGGGATAGCCAGAATAAGAAAAAAGTGAGACATAACATTACCAAACAAGAAAAGGATGCAATTGATTCCCTCTGTAAGAACAAAGATATTGTTATTAAAAAAGCAGACAAAGGGGGGGCTACTGTAATACTAAATAGGGAAGCCTATGTCAACGAAGCATATACCCAGTTACGTGGTCAGGCACACTATAGACCAATACAGAATGATCCCACTTGGGATATAAAGAGAAAGATTGATCTCTGTACCAATGCGGCATTTGATAGTGGGATTATCACTAAAATAAACTTAGACTTTCTGACGGTAACACATCCAAGAATTCCTGTGCTTTACCTATTACCCAAGGTCCATAAAAATCTTGAACATCTTCCAGGTAGACCAATTGTATCGGGTGTAGGTTCAATTTTACAACCGTTGTCTCAATTCGTTGATACATACCTTCAAGATGTAGTCAAAAAAATACCCCAATGTTTGCGTGATACAACTGACTTTTTGCACAAATTACAGAACATGGGCCAGCTGTCTGCAGACTGGATTCTATGTAGTATTGACGTTCAGTCATTGTACACGTCCATTCCACATGAGGAGGGGATACACTACATAGAAGAGGCACTCTTGCAAACAAAAAATACGCATTCTATGATATTTTTCCTTCTTGAATTGCTAACCCTGGTGCTAAAATATAACTACTTCAGATTTGGGAATGAATACTTCATACAGGTCCAAGGGACCGCGATGGGCAGTAATCTAGCACCCAGCTATGCAAATATATTCATGGCGGCCCTGGAACAAAAACTTATTTTTGATAACCCAATGTACACATGCCACATACACTGCTACTTCAGATATGTGGATGACATTTTCATTATCTGGAAGTCTGGTGAGCCTGAACTGATACGTTTTATTGAATATATAAACTCCCAACATGACTCCATAAAATTCACAGCAGAGTTTGATCAGACAAGTATACATTACTTGGATGTACAGGTGACCAATGTCAATGGACAAATTACCACTGACTTATACTCCAAACCTGCTGAGAGAAATAATATTCTAAGACCTGATAGTTACCATATGCCGAATACTGTAAAAGGCATCCCCAAGGGCCAATTCTTGAGGGTGAGGCGGATTGCCTCAAGTGATGAAAAGTACCTTTGTAGTACTAACAAACTGATAATTAAGTTCGTGGAAAAAGGTTATGATTACCATTCCCTGTGTAAAATAAGAGATGATGTTCTCAAGATTAACAGGAACAGCCTATTGACAGGCAGTAAGAATAAAACAATGGTCGAAAAACGTATTCCGTTCGTAAGCCAATTTGGACCATTGAGCAAAAAATTGGAAAAAATTGTTCTACACCATTGGTCCATCCTGCAAAAAGATCCTACTGTGGGTAGATACTGCAGGTCTATGCCACTCTTTTCCTATAAGAGAGGTAGAAATCTTGCTGATAGACTGGTGAAAACGGACATCCAAGAGATGAAGTCCAATACCAGGTTTCTGAGCACTCCAAAATGTGGGACTTTCCCCTGTCTAAACTGTGGGAGTTGTAGTTCTATAATCAAAGGTGATAATATAACGCATCCTCACAAAGGGCATAAGATTCCCATTAAGGACTACCACACATGCAACTCAGATTTTGTTATATATGCTCTGAAATGTCCATGTGGCAAAATGTACATTGGACAGACCACAAGACAGGTAAAGATCAGAATCAGGGAACATAAATATTCAATTTCTAACTTTGATCCACTAAACAAAAAGACACATACACCAGAGGGTGAACACTTTTATTCCAACAAACACAACGCAGCGACACTAAGGTGGCTTGTTCTGGAAAAGGTACATACACCCCAACGAGGTGGTGATCGTAAACGTCTCCTCCTACAAACTGAAGCACGTTGGATACACAGGATGGATACTGTGGAACCTCGAGGAATGAATGAGGCAATGAGCTATAAATGTTTTTTATAAAGAAGGTTTATTACAATAATAAAATGAATCCCTTCTCTTACAGACGTTACATGGATTACGTATCAACTGGTTTTTCACTGTATACTACATTGAATGAATTGTTACTAAACTGGTAGGAAACTACTTTAATTACTATTGATTACAATGTTATATGCTACATTTTGTTACACTTTGTATGAATCTACACTGCTACTCCTTTAATGGCGTTTATTCAATGTAGGCCACAAGATGGCAGTACTGATATAATCCAGATGTTTACCTGCACCTGGCCAGACTATGGAGCTTGTGCAGGAATTGTTGGTGGGGTGAAAGGGTAAATAGCTTGTTTTTTTCACTGTAATTTATGCACCTGATGAAGGCAGTTTAGCCGAAACATGTTGTGCAGGATTGTCTGCGAAATAAAAATGGAAACCTTTTAATACTTAAAGGTGTGCTCTCCGGCTATTCTTTGGTTTACGTGGAATCTTTTGCAATCTGGCATGGGGACTGCGGCTCGTTGAGAAGCACTAAACACACGGATAATCACTATAAGGACAATTTGATATTGAATCTTCGTATATTACAATTGATGTGTTGCCCAGATTTGTAGGAAGGTCACAAAGTCCTGGGCCTAGTGCAACACGCCCAGCCACATGTTCATTTGTTACCAGAATACTTGGAACAAGGCAGGAGAATTGACAATCTCCTGCGCCAAGTCCCCAGCAGTCGAGCACATGTCAATCGCACGTAATCTAAAAAGAATGTCATTATTAGTTCACTGTGTGAAGTGCTGAATGGGTACTAACCGATGTTTAAAAATCTGTGTTGCTTTACTTATTTCCAAACTGATACTACAGAGAATCTTTTCCTGCATGTAATAATACCTGGTGGTCTAGTTGGGCAGCAGGGATGCTTGCCTCACTCACTGCGGAGACAGCTGCATCCTTCAGCTTCCTAATGGTTTGTGTCCTTTTTGTAAGGGACGATTACCCTGGTGGTCTAGTGGCCGGCAGGGATGTTTCTCCTCTGGTGCCGGTTCTTCCTATGGCGGGTGCGGGGCACGCACTTCTGGGTTTTACGCGCTGGCGTGATGACATCATTGCACATTGGTGTGAAATTTAAAGGTATTTAAAAGGGCTTTGAATAAAAAATGATTGCTCGTTGTATGTCTAACTTGTTTAGTTCCTGGGTGCTTATTCCTTGTGAATTGTGCTTGTTATGTTGGTATTGACCCTTGCCTGCCTGACTGTTCTGAACTCTGCAATCCTGACCCTAACCTGCCTGACTATTCCAAACTCTCCAATCCTGATCCTTGCCTGCCTGACTTTGCTTGAACTCTGCCTGTACTGACCCGGCCTGTCTGACCTTGTTTGAACTCTCCCTGTACAGACCCGGCCTGTCTGACCATGCTATTCCATTTGGTTCCTCCTGAGCTGTGGCCTTCCATCCAAAATCCTTAGTAAACAATCATGCCCCCTTGCTCATCCAGAACTCTTGCAAGGCTCCTCTCTTATTAAGACCTGGCGGCATCCCGAATTGAAAGGCGGCTGCTACAGGCGGAAGCGGAGCCAAGACCAGGGAGCCTAGATCAGATTTAGGGTGCCAATCTTGACAATTTTCTTTTGGTGTGCCGCATCTGGTGACATGGATCTGGCATGATATTAAAATATTTAAAGCCGTTCTCTCTTTGCCCATCGTAGGTCTATTCCATATAGTTCCTGGGTGCGATCCAAATAGCGAAGGGCTCCTCCCAATATATAAGGAGGCTGTTATAGCCAGAAGCGTGAGTTATTACTGGAACCTTGGCATTTGTTCTGGGTACTGAATGTGAAATTGTGGTTACTGATATTTGTAGTGCTTGAAGAGTCTCCCCTGGTGTCCACGTTGTTGCTTGAAGTGTGTGGACAATACCCGAGGGAGAACAAGTTTTTGAGATAGAAAAGGGAGAACTCCAATAACTGTGGACTAACTGTTTCTTTAAAAGATGTATATAAGAGAAATGGGCACTAATTGGTTTAAGGCAGTTATATATAGAAACAAATAATGCACACGAATAATAAAGTCCAGATACTCCAAAGGTCAAAAACAAATGTTCGATGCTCCAAGGGTTAAGTGCAAAGGTGCTGCCTCCTTAATCTACTGGTTCCAAGCAGGCAAAGTCTACAAATAAGCATAAAAGAAGGAGCGTGCTTTTTTTGTGTAAAATTGTATCAGCACCTTTAATCAAAGAAAGATATATTGCATTTACAATTGATCAGAAAATGATTGTTCATCAATAAAGTCTTTTAAATCTGTTTTCCAAGTGTTTAGTCGTGTCCCGAGTTTCTGAAGGGTGATGGTGTGCTGCTGAATTGTTAGTGTAATATATCTTTCTTTGATTAAAGGTGCTCATACAATTTTAAACATTGGGAGTGCGCCTCTTCTTTTATGATTATTTGTTTAACGGTTCCTTTGATTCACTTTTTTCATCTCCACATTCTCAGTCTTCTGGAAAAAAATGTTTCATTCAGGTAAAGAACTATGACTCGGACAATATTTTTAAAAGGGAAGTTACACTGATAATTAAGACATCAATTGTATGTAAATTGAATTATATGCCTGCTTTGATGAATTCGAACAAGCTATATCCAAAGATTTAAGATCATAGTGGGATAGAATTACATGAAGTAAATATATAAAAAATAAAATGACTCCTAGGGGGTCTGAGAATAAAGCAGAAGCCAACTTTTGGGGAAAGTGATTCAGAATTCATAGCTGAGTATGAAGAAATTTGAAATAACTGTACCAATTATTTAAACCAACTTTTAAAACCATGTAAAGAATTGTATGAATTCTCCAACCTACAGCAGAAAAAAAACAATGGTTAATAAACATGAAAAGTGGAGAAATCAACCATAGAATATCAAACGGCGTAAAACAGACTTAGAAACTTTATATATGGGAAAACAAGGAAAAAACATTACGACCATAGAACATGGGATGCCACGTAAAATAGTGACGCACTTGATGAAAGTGTAGTCTGCAGATAAGGGTAAGGAGAAAAGTCACATGGGGGACTACAAAAATTTAATGGCAAAATAGTTTTTTAGAATTAGTTCACAGAGGGACAAACAGGGAGAAAACACGCCCACAATGGGAGGAACTATTAACCAGCTCACTGTCAAAGGGAAATTGGAAAGTGACAGAGACACAATATGCTAAAAAAGAAAATGGGGGGAAGAAACACAAGGGGGAATCACTAATCTGTAAAGGAATCTTTAATAAACAATACAGGTGGAAAATCAATGTATTAGAAAAAGGGCTAAAGTTGCACCCACAAACAACCTGAACAAGTTTGAAATGTTTGTCAACACACAGAAATGAATTTGGAAAATAATGCTAAAGAAAGGCTTTAAAAAAAACAACATATTGAACATATTGAAAAAACTATCAACATCAGTAATGTCTGTTTGTTAGGCAGGATTTAAAAGCTTATATAAAGGGTCCAGCAAATTAATTGCAGGAGTATGTTATAGACCCCCTAATGTAAGCGAGGAGGAGGAGGCTAAGCTCCTGATACAAATAGAAAAGGCTGCTAGTTTGGGTAAAGTAATGATAATGGGGGATTTTAATTACCCAGATATTGACTGGAGCAACAGTACTGCCAGATCAGTTAATGGGAACAAATTTATAAACTTGTTGCATGACAATTTTATGGCACAGGTTGTTGAGGAGCCTACCAGAAAAAATGCTATTCTGGATTTAGTGATCTCAAATGTCCCAGAACTTATAGAAAATGTGCAAGTCATTGAACCCCTGTGTATTGGTGACCATAATGTTATATCATTTAATGTCTGGTGCAAAAAACAAATATATACTGGGGCAACAAAAACCATGAATTTTGGAAAAGCTAGTTTGAGTGCCTTGAGGGCTGCCCAACAGAGAATTGATTGGGGCATTAAGTTTTCAGCTAAAAACACAGAACAGAAATGGTTTTCATTTAAATTGATATTAAATCATTACTGTTCTCAATTTATTCCCTTAAGGACTAAACGTAGAAGCTCTAAGAATCATCCTATGTGGCTTAATACAGAAGGAAATACGTTAATAGGAAAGAAGTGAAAGGCATTTAAAAATCTGTTGGGACAGAAGCTGCATTTAATGAATATAAACACTGTAATAAATGTTGTAAATCAGCAATCTGGAAGGCAAAGAAAGGAAATGAAGAGTTAATTTGAGATTGAGGTGAAAACTAACCCTAAAAAGTTTTTTAAATATATTAATAGTAAAAAGATGCAGGTTGAGAGTGTTGCTCCATTAAATAATGGTACCAGTATGGTTGTAACAGATACAGAAAAGGCAAATGTCAGTTCTTTTCTTCAGTGTATACAATAGAGGAGTCTGAGTTCCCAGGCTCACTTTATAGCTGCACTAATGGCTCAGCTCAATCTAGTCAGTGGCTGACTCAGGATATGATTCATAAAGCTTTAGTAAAAATTAATGTAAACAAGGCTCCAGGGCCAGATGGCATACACCCTGGGTTCTAAGAGAGCTTAGTTCAGTTTTAGACCAGCCCCTATTTCTGATTTTCTCAGATTCACTTACATCTGGTATGGTGCCTATGGATTGGAGAAAAGCTGATGTTATTCCAATATTTAAAAAGGGATTACAATCTCAGCCTGGCAATTATAGGCCAGCAAGCTTGACATCTGTGATGGGCAAATTATTTGAAGGCTTGTTAAGTGATCACATTCAAAATGTTGTCCTAGTGAATGGCATTATGAGCAGCAATCAACATGGCTTTATGAAGAATAGGTCATGTCAGACTAATTTGATTGCTTTTTATGATGAGGTAAGTAGGATGCTGGACTGTGGGGGGGCAGTAGATGTGATCTATTTGGATTTTGCCAAATCGTTTGATACTGTGCCCCACAAACGACTGCTTTCTAAACTAAGGTCTTTTGGGCTTAATGAAGTCGTTTGCACATGGATAGGAAACAGGCTACAGGATCGGGTACAGAGGGTGGTTGTTAATGGTACATTCTCTACTTGGAGTAAAGTTCTTAGTGGGGTCCCCCAGGGCTTGGTATTAGTTCCACTTTTATTTAACTTGTTCATTAATGACTTAGGGGAGGGTGTTGTAAGTAATGTATCAGTTTTTGCAGATGACACAAAATTATCCAGCCCAATTAATTCCATCCAGGATGTGGGATCCTTGCAACACGATCTTGACAAACTGCCAATCTGGGCAGCTAAGTGGCAAATGAGATTCAATGTTGATAAATGTAAAGTCATGCACCTGGGATGTAAAAATATCCAAGCCACTTATACCCTTAATGGGACTGCACTAGGCAAATCCATTATGGGAAAGGACTTTGGAGTCCTTGTAGATGATAAACTTGGCTAGCCAGTCGGCAGCATCAAGGGTAAATAAGGTCTTGAGCTGTATTAAAAGGGGAATAGAGTCAAGGGAGGAGGGGGTCATTCTTCCACTGTATCTTGTAAGGCCCCATCTAGAATATGCCGTACAGTTTTGGTCTCCATCACTCAAACAGGACATTATTGTATTAGAGAGGGTACAGAGAAGGGCAATTAAGCTGGTGAAAGGTATGGAAAATCTTAGCTATGAGGAAAGACTGGCCAAATTGGGGATGTTCACGCTGGAGAAGAGGTGCTTAAGGGGTGATATGATTACTATGTATAAATATATAAGGGGATCATATAATAATCTCTCAAATGCTTTATTTACCAGTAGGTCTTTCCAGCTGACACCCATTCCGATTAGAAGAAAAGAGGTTCTGCTTAAATATTCGGAAGGGTTTTTTTTTACAGTGAGAGCTGTGAAGATGTGGAATTCTCTCCCTGAATCAGTTGTACAGGCTGATACATTAGATAGCTTTAAAAAGGGGTTGGACAGCTTTTTAGCAAGTGAGGGAATACAGGGTTATGGAAGATAGCTCATAATACAAGTTGATCCAGGGACTAGTCCGATTGCCATTTTGGAGTCTGGAAGGAATTTTTTCCCCCTCTGAGGCAAATTGGAGAAGCTTCGGATGGGTTTTTTGCCTTCCTCTGGATGAACTGGCAGTTAGGCAGTTTAAAAAAAAAAAAAAAAGAGGTTGAACTTGATGGACGTGTGTCTTTTTTCAACCTTACTATGTAAAGAAGGTCCACAATATATTCACACTTCTCTAATAACAAGAAGTCTACATTTATTCCCTCTCAGCAGAAAGGAAATTATATAAAAATGTGTTAGGAATTAATATAAAAAGACCTCAAAGAATAACAAAAAAAATTGAAATTAATGCAAAAAAAATTTGGCTCTAGTAAAGATGAGGAAAGTTGACACTCTAATCATTAAAGTAGCAGAAGAGGGAGGCATAATTCTTATGCAGAAAGTATTTAGAGATGTGTCAAAATCTTTAAATGATGATAGTACGTATAACGTTTCAAAATAAAATCCAATGGAAGTATTTGATAAAATATTGGCACAGATGCTAGACAGAGCCAAAGAGAATGAAATATTTAATGGAAAAAAAATGGAGGGCTCCCAAAAATACATAAAGATTTGGAAAACCCTCCAGGGAGGCCACAAATCTTAGGCATCTCCAACAATCAATTTGTCACAATATATAGCCGTAATGTTACAAAAACATTTAACATCCCTACATATTTAGAGATTTGACTCAATTTATACAGTTATTAAAACAAATTACAAATGGGAACCAGGAACAATACTGGCAACACTGGGGGCACATTTACTTAGCTCGAGTGAAGGAATAGAACAAAAAATACTTCGAATTTTGAAGTATTTTTTTGGCTACTTCGTCCATCGAATTGGCTACTTCGACCTTCAACTACGACTTCGAATCAAACGATTCGAACAAAAAATCGTTCGACTATTCAACCATTCGATAGTCGAAGTACTATCTCTTTAAAAAAAACTTCGACCAACTACTTTGCCATCTAAAACCTACCGAACATCAATGTTAGCCTATGGGGAAGGTCCTCATAGGCTTTCTAACAAATTTCTGATTGAAGGTAAAATCGTTCGATCAATGGATTAAAATCCTTCGAATCGTTCGATCGAGCGGTTTTTCCTTTGATCGTTCGATCATAGGAAATGCAGTAAATCCTTCCACTTCGATATTCGAAGTCCAAGGATTTTACTTAGACGGTCGAATATCGAGGGTAAATTAACCCTTGATATTCGACCATTAGTAAATGTGCCCCTGGATATAAAATTGTTATGTATCAATTAGACACAGTCAGGGCTTAACAGCAATAGCCCATTACCTAAAAACTGAGGAAACATTACCCCCTTCCAGAAAGGATTCATTCTAAAAGGGATGCTAGAACATGCTAGAACATGTTTTTTTCTGGTATGAGGATAAGTATTACCTTCAGGTATGTGGAACCTAATGGGGACTAGGCTTGCACCCAGCTTTGGAAACCTACATATGGGATGCTTTGGAAAAAGTCATATTTGCATGACACATGAGCTGGATGCCTACCTGTCCAGAGCTATATAGATGATATTGAACTAATATAGAAAGTTCCTGAAAAAGATCAGACAGAATTTGCCATACCCTTGTCTGAACTGGTCCCACGATCGGCTGTCCCCTAAAAAAAAAGTTTGTCTGCCACGACACGTTGGCATTCACTCATGCGGGGGTGGGAGTTTAGAAGTCAGAAGGGGGACCTCAGTGTCTGCAAATAGGGCCCTTCATATTGCAGTCCTGGTGAGCCCCCAATGCTCAAGTCTGACCCTGTGTATGACGACTGTGGATGAATGCAGTCACCGGCAGATTAAAGTGACAATGACACATTCTTATTACTGGAAGGATATCAAGTTTTTTTTTTTTTTTTTAGCCAAGCTGCCTCTAAGTAGATACAGAAGGTACAATCCTTCAACAGGTTGGAGAACAAATATATAAAGTACCCCAGGATCACTTCGACAGAACTGGTGAGGCAGAAAGCCAGTGTTAATACGGTGAGAGGAAAATAGCACTTGGCTGAAGACAGCTTTCAGTTAGGAACATGTCATTATAACTTGCATTGAACCACAGCACTGTTTTACTATAGGTATGGTACATGTCAGTATCACTTTAAGGTGCGGCTCCAGCACTCAAAGGCAGGGTCTCCTGGGCAGCTTATCATGCATTAGCATTTCTTTTGTGAACAGTTTAATGGTTTGATTTTGACAAGTGAAGGAAGTGCCCCAGTGCCTTTTATTTGCATGGCGTAGATCAATAAGTGGTCCTTGACACCCAGCACTGTAGATTTTACCATTTACAGCAGGCAAAAGGTTAAACCTGATTTGAGGAACAACTGTTTTCAATGCCACTTCTTAAAAGAAATGCTTGTGTTTGTCTGACCTTTCTTTGTTCTATACAGTTGTCTGCCTGTTCTACTGGAAAATGTATTTGATGCTACTGTAATTAATTTTTCTCAGTTATCAGTCTCTTGAGAATGGAAAGCCATTTAACAGGAGAAAAGATACAAGCGATTAAACAACGTTCTGCTTTTTGCAGATAAGAATTTGTATCTCTGATGGAATAAACAACTTCTGTTTATTCAGTTATGCATACACATTTATTCTTCCTCTTATCAAATGTTCTATCTGCATTGTGGAATACATTGGGTGGATACGCTATGCAGTCCCTGCAAATGTTCATGCCTGCCCCAGTGGGACTATGGGAACACTTTGTATCAAAACAAAACAGATGGAGGAGAATTTGCTTCAGCTTTGTTCGTGACAGTTACAGGCATCAAGGAATGAAGAGTAGAGTCATTGTTGTCAATTTTATAGTGATGAGTGGGTTGGTACAAAATCAAAGGTTCAGGCTGCCAAAAACATTACAGATTAGAGTGATAGACAGTGCTAGGTTCCATCAATGTTGACCGTGACCTAAGAATAACTTGTTGGGTAATGCAACTCTTCCGTGAGCAGTAATACTTCTGATTGAACAAATCAGATAGGAAACCAAATCTACATTACAACATTCCCCTTTAAAAATGCAGCTGTGCATGGTGTACTGGAGCTGACCGTTTTCAGTGGTTACACTGGCTCATTTACAACAAGTACAGGCGCAAGTGCTGGAGTGCTAAGAAGCACAAAACAGAGGAGTTACATATCGAGCAAGGCACAAGTCTCAATGCTAGGAACACTAAAAGGTGGGCCTCAGGGCACAATGAGCAAAGGACCACAAAAGTGTAAAAAAAACATGGTGCTTTGCATTGCTTATCACATTTGGGTATGTTGGGTTTAATGTTATAAAGCATAGAAACTTGCCACTATATCATTTTGTATAGCGCATTCAAAGCGAGCATTTATTGGAAGTAATAATGATGATTAAGTTGTTAATATTAGCAGCTGTGAGTAATTAAATGTTTGGTTTTTTTTAAAAAACACACTAGTTAAAGGAATAGTAATATCAAAAAATTAAAGTGTTTTAAAGTAATACAAATATAATGCAGTGTTGCCTTGCACTAGTTAAACTGCTGTGTCTGCTTCAGAAACACTACTATTGTTAGTATAAATAAGCTGCTGTGTAGCAATGGGGGCAGCCATTCAAAGGAGAAAAGACTCAGGTTACACAGCAGATAGCGGATAAGCTCTGTAGAACATAATGATTTCATAGTAAGTTAGGCGGAAAAAAGACAAATGTCCATGAAATTCAACACTGACTTCTATAGAACCGTATAACTTCTGGCAAAGAAACTCATGGAATTGGGGCCTTTTAGCCTTGTGAATGCACAGTAGAGTACAGTTGTTCACTACTATACAAATGTAAGTATAATTCTTTGCAAGGGATGCCTGGAAGAGACATCAAATATGAGGGAGCTGGTCTGGAAAGTCTTGTGTTTTTTTTTTCCAAAAAAGGAGTACTTACCTGGGGAAAAATCATTATAATTCAATGGAGTGCCTTACATTTTGGCACCACCAGTGATTTAGGGTTTGCTATTTCATTAAAGGTTTACACTGGAAGAGCAGTTCATGCCTTGCAAGAGATAATATCAAGGAGGATCCATGGCTGTATATGAAATCCAAGTGAGGTGAGGTCCATTACCAAGTAAAGTAGTAGCTCAAGTTATGATAAGTTAAAAAGGCTTTATTTGGACATGCTTAGGTCTCAGCATGTCCTAATAAAGCCTTTTTAACTTATAACTTGAGCTACTACTTTACTTGGAAACGGCCCTCAACTCACTTGGATTTTATATACTGAATAAATTGATTGTCAACCCTTGGACTGGAGGTTGTCTTGTGAGAATCCATTTCATTAGCTTCACTATTTCTCATTCATTTTTCATTTATTTCATTTTTGGACTATTTATTTATCTACTTTGATTTTGGACAGAGCCACACGCCAGTTTTTGTGTGTTTATTAGGATCCATGACTGTGTCTAGTGATTTTATTATGGAACATAAAGTAGAACTACCACGGAATGGAGATGACTTGGGGTAACATCACAGAATATGCATATACTTTTGGAGTGTTAAGCAGAAGAAAAGTGATAGAAAATGCCCCAGTTGTTTATCTAAATGGCAGTACCTGCCTCTTGTGAACCAACATCATGTATTAGATGCAGGGTAAAAACCAAGCTGGCGTTATCTTAAACCTTAAAAACAGACGACACTCAATATTTATGGTCCATTCAGACAATGTTCTTTTCTTCTTTAATGCACTTTCCACTAAAAATGTATGTAAATAAAAATGTTATACTTAGGGGCCGATTCACTAAATTCGAGTGAAGGGTTCGAATTAAAAAAACTTGGAATTTCGAAGTTTTTTTGGGCTACTTCGACCATCGAATGGGCTACTTCGACCTTCGACTACGAAAATCGAATGATTCCAACTAAAAATCGTTCGACTATTCGACCATTCGATAGTCGAAGTATTGTCTCTTTAAGAAAAACTTCGACCCCCTACTTCGGCAGCTAAAAGCTACCGAAGTCAATGTTAGCCTATGGGGAAGGTCCCCATAGGCTTGCCTGGGATTTTTTGATCGAAGGATTTTCCTTCGATCGTTGGATTAAAATCCTTCGAATCGTTCAATTCGAAGGATTTAATCGTTCGATCGAATGAAAAATCCTTCGATCGATCGCAGGATTTGCGCTAAATCGAACGATTTTAGTTCCTAGTCGAATATCGAGGGTTAATTAACCCTCGATATTCGACCCATAGTGAATCGGCCCCTAATTAGTATACACTTTCTGCATCATTGAAAGGATCAGTAACAGCAAAAATGAAAGCATTTTAAAGTAATTTAAAATACAATGTATTGTTGCCGTGCATTGGTAAAATGCATGTGTTTGCTACATTTATATAAATAGGCTGCTGTGTAGCCATGGGGGGCAGTCATTTAATCTGAAAAAGGAGAAATGGCACAGGTTGCATAGCAGATAGATAAGCTCTGTAATATAATACAATGGTGTTCTACACACTGCATTCGTTTTCTGCTATGAGACCTGAGCCTTGAATGGCTGCCCCCATGGCTACACAGCACAACATTTAAATAAACTATAATAGTGTTTCTGAAGCAAACACACCAATGCAGGGAAACAGTACATTATATTTTAATTACTTTAAAACATTTTTTGGTGTTTACTGTTTAATACAGATGAGGGGCTTCTACAACAGTTCCACCTTTCTTCTGCAGTTTATTTCATACAAATATGCCCAACACCAGCTGATTAATATTAGGTAGCTAAATCCCTGAGATAAATAGCAAATTACTATGCGATGTATACTCATGCAATTACACAGTAACCACTCAACCAGTTTTATTCAAATATTATGGTTGGGGGCACAGCATGCAAAGCTGCCACTCGATTGAAAATGCTATAAATGTCTTTTGAGGAAATTGAAAATCATTAACTAATTCCTCAGCTAATAATGAGTTTTTACGGTAATAATAAAATCAATAATTATAATAATCCATATTCATTTAACGCTCTGTAGATTTAGTAGATATCTCAATTACCTAAAAGACTTGACCTATTAAATATTTGCTAATAGCCTGCCCATCAGTTGGGTAGACAGAGTAAGATGCCGGCGACTGGAGAGGCGGAAGGGCCTTGGGGCGACACAAGGGTGGTAGTTGGGATGTTTGTTTTTTGTCAGCACAATTGGCTTTCATTGTATCTTTCAATACATGGTCCACTTTATGTAAATCAATATTTTGAAATTGTGTAGGAACACAAAAGTGGTAAAAGGAAGGACTAAAGAAGATGTGAAGAAGACAACAGTTTCGGGGCTTTTTCCCTTTTTTGTATATGTGTAATGACTTATGGGTTTAGGGATTCTTATTTCTCCTTTCCAGAGAATGTCTGAATACAATAAAAAGAGGTGGGAGGCAAGGAAGATATCTCTGCAGTCACAGAGGTGCCTGCATCATCATTATCGGCATGTGTTCATATAACACAAGCATATTGTGCAGCACTTTACAATAATTTATAACAAACTGGGGTCATATTGTAGGGACCCATAGGATCTGTTAGGCTCCTATAGAGTTAAATCCCTACCCTTTTCTTATATCTATTGTTATTGGATTAAGCCCCTTTAACAGTTCATTTAGTACACCATTAGTTATTGGTCAAAGGGTGTAATACCATTTCCTTCCACACTGCTATATAGCGTGTCTAGGGAGTGGCCTCTTCCTGGTGTCCTGGCTCCTGGTGTCTGTGCCGCTAGTTGTTTCCCATTGAGCTTGGGATCAGTAAAGCCATTAGCCCCAAAGGGACCTGTACCTTTGGTGATTAAGTCAGGGACCAGGAACCCCTGTGAACAAGGTTAGCTATCATTAGGGCAGATCTTTAATAGACTCTCTAGGAGAGTGAGAGAGACAGCTTTATATAGCATGAGCAGCTGTGTGCTCCATCAAGGATAGTAGTAGGGAGTGGCTTCCCAAAGGCTTTTTGTTTGCCTTTAGTGCAGGGACTCAGTGGATAGGGTGTTAGGCTTTAGACTTTGTCTCCCTAACTACTCCACTGGTGATCCCGATCCCCACAGAGGTATATCTGTCTTCTGGGAATTGACTGCTATGCCTTATGGGAGTCACTGTCACAGTCTTCATTGTGCTGTATCATCTTCTGCTATCCTCCCTCCTCTGTGATATGCTATACCTGCATCAACTCCAGCGTGAGTAAACCTGTGGTCACTTGTATTGTGCATTTGTTACAATAAACCATCTGTTACCATCTGTTCACCATCAAGAACCTCCTGGCGTCCAATTAATCCATTTTTATATGCAGTAGCCTGTGTTATGTAGTTATACTACATCTTAAAGGGATAGCTTCCACTTGGCCCTGACCTTGTTGTGTAAGTCGCATGTAGCCAATGCTTTATCATGCAAGTGGGTATTTGTCTAAATACAGGCAAATAGTAGTGATGGGCGAATTTGCGAAAACGGCGAAAAATTCGCGAAACGGCAAAAAAATTTTTGACGCCGGCAAATTTTTGCCGCGAATTTTCGCGGGTGTTTCACAAATTTATTCGCTGGAGGCAAATCACGCAAATTCGCCACAAATTTGCGCCTGGCGAATAAATTCGCCCATCACTACCAAATAGGTGCTACAATATAATGAGGGTTGAAGGATTAAAATAGGATCACAGGGCCTTTCTCACAGGACTATTCAAATGTTTCCTGGTGTCTTAATCACAAGAGTTTACAATCTAAATGATCTGTAAGCAAAAGAGACATTAGGGATTAACAATATATTAGCACATCAAAGATGATCATTTAGCACCTCGGTAAAATCCAGTACTTGTTTACTCATAATTGCATATGTTCACCCATAAAATGAGACATAGAGTTTCTAAGGGGCAGCTTTATCAAAATGTGAGACTCACCACAGAAAAATTCACCCACTTTCTATTCATTCCTATGGGATTTTTAGAATCATATTTTATCAAATGGTGAACTGTAACTTTCACCCATTGATAAATAAGATTCTTAAAATCCCATAGGAATATATAGAGTGAATTTGTTTCTCTGATGTCACATTTTGATAAATCTGCCCCTTAATGTTAGCTGGAACACTAGAATCATAGGCATGTGTGAATACTAGCTGCATGCCTTACTGACTTATGGAGATGTAACGTGAAGAAAGAGAACACATTAAAGGCAAAGTCTCTAAAAGATCATCAAAGGTACCCCCCCATTATCCTGATATCCTCAAAATGGCGTTACTTTTATTCCCTGTACTCCTAAAACTTCATTGCTGTTTGTGATTTAGCACAACACCTTTTGTGGCATATACATCTGAATAAATTGCAACAAAGCGGTGCAACAAAGGATGCCCAGGTCCTCCCCATGTATTTCCACTCCTTTTTTGGAGGAAGAAAAGTTGGTACTGAAAATGCACAACTCCTGGACAAGTTGTTAAAAAAAAAACCATGACTTTTTTTACACTCTGCACCTTTTCCCATAATTAATAAACCCTAGGTTGTATTGGTATAACAAGGGATATGTTTCACACAGATCAAAGGGACACAAATCTAATATAGCCAATATTTTGTTCATAAATGTTCTATTACATTTTAAAAATTTTGTTGGGACTTTTCCTGCTGCTCTTTCAAACATTCCCTCAAACAAAAAATTGTTGAATGGGAGAAAAATGTGTCTAAGTACAGGTATGGGATCTGTTATCCAGAATGCTTGGGACATGAGGTTTGTCTTTCCATAATTCATTCCTTAAGTCTGCTAAGAATCATTTAAACATTAAATAAACCCAATATTAGCTGGGATCAAGTACAAAGAAACATGTTTTCAGATTTTGAATTACTTAATTAAAACGGAGTCTATAGGAAACAACCTTCCCATAATTCAGAGCTTTCTGGATAATGGATGTTGTACCTGTTATGATAATGATTGCCAAAAAAAAATGATAAACACCATTACTATTTACCAAACCTCAAATTTTTCTGATCAAGCTTTTGTTGACAAAAAAACTTGAATTTTTTGTGAAAAAAAGAATTTTTCGAGATTAATTATATCCTGATGCTGCAAAAAAACCTGAATCCGAAAAGTCATCATCTCAAACCTGTCGAGATCCTGTATAAGTCAATGAGAGAGGCACCTATCCCAATTTGAAGTTATTGTGGTCTGCCCTGGGTTTAGCCCAAAAATCAGACTTTTTGAGGGTTTTCGGGCAAAATCTCCAAAAAAAATCTAGCTTTTTGGGAAAAAAGCCCGAAAAATCTTATGATTCAGGTTTTTGATCCATATTTTGGAGTTTTTTACCAATCCGATTAAATAGAGTTAATTTATTATTAAATAAGGCAAAATCAGACATGGGAATTTGGTTGAGCTTTTTTTTTATCGGGACAAAGAGATAAATTTTAGTAAATAACCACCTTAAAATTTGAAGGGCATGTTTATCTATACACATTCTTCTTTTCTGTGTTTTTTCCATTTTGAAGAGGATTAGTTAGTGGGCTTGGAATTTATGTCTGCACAAAAAGTATGCCATGGTATTTTTTGCAAATGTTATTGATGTTAACTGTATGATGAAAAGATGCCATATAAGAACAAAACATCATGATACAAAGATACTCCCTCAATTGATGATTAAATGAACCAATGCTTTTCTATACATGAGCTCACTGCATATGAATCACAGGCTCCTTCTTTACAGACACCTACACGCCATGTTGTACAGAACAGCTTGTATGATGCTTCATGGATTCACATTAATAATGTGAATTGAATAGGAAGGAATATCTAATATTCATAGAGAATTTAATAATTTATAAAGAAGTGTCACTTCCTTATTATAAATGGGGTTGGCTTTGAGGGGATCTTTAATAATACATCTTGTTTGATCCACGTAAAGCAGGATCATTAGTATCAACCCCAAGCAGTAGGATAGTGCAACTTACCGGCGAAATGTCTGTAAGATAATATACTGAATTAGGCCATGCCTTAGAAATGTTACAATTAAAAGGGATGTCGTCATCAAAATAATAACAGATGTCTTATTCCATGCCATTTGTATATGCAAATTAGTGTCCAGATTCAGGAATTCACCCAAATCATTCATGAATGATTCAGCGAAATCCCAAAATGGTTTGGAGCATTCCTAATATAACGTGCAGGGCAGGTTGGCAAGAGAAAAATCTGCCATGTTTTCTGTACATTGCACCCTGCAGATCTCTACACTCTAAAAAAGAGTGCAAAGATGTGAATTCCCAGAGGAATAAAGTGCTGTATATGTTCTGCAGAAATATATTGATGAGGGGCAAGAGGCATGTAGGTGTTCCCCCTCCTGCTCCTACACGTCCCCTTACTTTCAGCCATTCAGGCACCAACTGAACCTTGTACTTACAAAACTGACTCTCCAAGTGAATAACATCCAAATAATGTTACATGCATTGTCATATAAGTATTGACAGTAATTGTGATAAGAAAAACTTGTACCACAACTTGGCCGATAAATTGCATCCACATCGGTACATTTTGCACAGTTTGTGGTGCAGGCTAATTAGCTGGACTATTATTAGAATATTATACTGGAATTTGGGGAAAAAACAATGCATTGTGGGTAAATACATGGTAATTTGTGTCAGTTTTTGTGTACTTGCCTTCATAAATGAGTGTAAATGGTTTGCAAAGCAGAAAACAAAATCAAAGAAGTCAGAGAGCATTCTGCTGTTGTGTGTAAGGTTTATTGGGACACATAGAGCACAATACGCACTGAGGAAGGAAGACAGGTAACACCCCCCATAGTGTTGAGGTGAGCTCCCAATAAACTTATATTGTAATAAACACAACAGCAGCATCCTGCCTGACTTTTTTTATTTTTTCAGCAAAATTAGTTGAGAGAGTGACCAGAAGCACTACAAGTCAAATAACTTTTTTTTATGTGAGCAAAACAGAACAGTTTAGAGCAGTGATCCCCATCCAATGGCTCATGAACAACATGTTGCTCACCAAACCCTTGGATGTTGCTACCAGTGGCCACAAAGTATGTGCTTATTTTGGAATTCTTACTTTGGAAGCATAAAAAACAAATGTACTGCCAAACAGAGCCTACTGTATACTGGCAATCCACACAGGGGTTTACAAATGACCAATCACAACACTTATTTTGCATTGCTCAGGAACATTATTCATGCTTGTGTTGCTCCCCAACTCTTTTTATATTTGAATGTGACTCACAGCTAAAAAAGATTAGGGACACCTGGTGGTCATGTAACTCCACTTTCCACCTGCCAATGACAGTTCTATCACACTTCATTTTCCTAATTCTAGACATTATGGTGGGAAAGGCTTGGAAAGTACAAAAGACTGACCCAGTGAGTAAAAAGAGACAACTTATACAGAACATCACAAAAGCAGAATAGTTATTATTATTATTATTATTAACATGTATTTATATAGCACCAGCATATTTCACAGCACTGTAAAGTAAATGTGTTTATACAACTAAATCACATTAATTACATACATAATATATATATATAAGCTACATACATCACAACCAATACAGTACAACAGGCAAGGAAGGCCTTGTGCAAAAGAGCTTACAATCTAAAGGAAAGGGAATAAGACACAAGGTGTGGGAGTGGGCAAGATCAGAATTAAGTGACTGAGAAATGTAGTACTGTATGTGGTATTGCATTTGGTAGTTAAGCAGAGTGAGTGTAGGCTTCTCTAAAGAAATGCGCTTTAAGAGATCTTTTGAAAGCAGAAAGGTTGGGAGAAAGTCGGACAGACCAGAATTCCAGTGGAGGGGTGCAGCCCTTGCAAAGTCTTGAATGCGAGCATGTAAGGAGGTAATGAGAGAAGTGTTGAGTAGCAGGTCAGTAGAGGAGCATAGTAAGCGGTTGTGTGAGTATATAGAGATGAGTTCAGAGATGTAGGGTGGGGCAGAGTTATGAAGTGCTTTGAATGTCAGGGTCATTAATTTGAATTTTATTCTGAAAGCAAGCTCATTAAGGGCAGCGGTGAGTGTGCTGTAGTAGACAGAGGTAGCCACATTAGGACAAGAGATGACCGAGATATTAGAGTGAAGAGAGTCAAAGGAAGAAGAGAGATACTGTGTTTGGGGAATAGCAGGGGGTGAGGAGGGAGTTAGTGAGAGTTGAAATGTGAGCATATTGTGATCAGAGAGGGGAGATGGTGAGTTAGTAAAATTGGTGGTTGAACAGAGTCTGGTAAATATGAGATCCAGAGCATTACCATTGGAGTGAGAGGGCGGAGTCAGAGCACAGAGATAAGCCTAGGGAGAATGTTAACTAAAGAAGTTCTGGAATTCTTTGTCAGGAGAAAAAAATGTTAGAAGACATTGAAATAAATCATGTTCAGAATGATCCATACTTTCTAGAACTATTATACTAGTTAGTATAGATTGGGTATCTATAATTTATCTGAGAGTAGGGAGGGGGGTATGTGTATGGATGCTGGGTTTTCATTTGGAGGGGTTTAACTTGATGGACTTTGTCTTTTTTAAACCAGATTTAATTATGTAACTATATCAAAAGACTTCATTTTGTTTCATATTGAATGCAAGTCCTAGGGGAGATGGGGAAGATTTCATGGCATTTGGCCACCATATTTTTTGGAATATAAAAAAAGATTTACATTTTTGTTTCCTTTTTAAGATGTCAGGGGTCAATCTCCATTTTCTCCATTTTCCATGTGCTGGAAATTGCATAAGGCTTAAATTTTTTTAATTTTTTACAATGTCATAAACTTTAAAGGTTTGTTCAGCCTACCTAATGATATTAAATTGTAAGTGTCACTGGAGCAAGGACTGATGTGAATAATGAACAATTTCTGTAAAGTGCTGCATTATGTGACAGTGCTATTTAAATAAACATAATAATCAAATATCTTTTAAGTACAACCATTACCATACTTGTTCTCATAATAGTACATGTAATGCCCACTCAGATGAACCTGGACAACAACTGATACAAAAGTTCATACATTTTGTCTTGCACTTGCACCACTTTAAATTCTGAGCAATTTTCATGGGCTTTTTCAGTTTCATCATGATGACAGTTTTTCTTTTGTCTGTAAAACATAAATCGATTATATTTTCATAATTTTAATTGTTTCTGACTTAATTACCTTGGAACAAAGAGAGAAATCATATGCGTCATAGTGTTTAAACTGAACATGAATTAAATCAATCATAACACATCATGCAGGAATACAACTCTTGTCCTTCAATTACAACCTAGAAGGAAGGGATTTTTCCTAAATAATCAAAGGAGGAGAAGAGACTTCAAAGACCTCTTTGGCCAATTGGCAAAAATGTGATGCCAGGATACTTAGGGGACAAGCCTTCCACTGGTGTCGAGATGAGACCTTTGTACCTTCCCCTACTTAGTCCAGCAAGAGTGAGCATGGTTTGTGCTGAACTAGTCTTAGTGGTGAAGTATATATTTATATGCTATTATCAAAGGACTGGTAAGGCTTTATCTTCTTAAATATGCTGTGCTGTGTTGGTTTCCAGTGCTCAAGCAGGATATTATTAAAATAGAGAAAATCCAAAGAAGGGCAACTAATTTGAGAATGTGTTTGCTGAAGAAGAGGCGTTTTAGGGGTGGACATGATAGCTATGTATAAATATATAAGTGGACAATGGGTAATATATAACTATATAATATGATGCTTTATTGACCAGGAGAACACCAGTTGAGATATGAAGAAAAAGAAAGGTTCCATTATAATATGCGAAAAAGGGTTTTTTACAGAGCTGTAAAGTTGCAGAACTCTCTCCTTATATGCTGATAATTACATTAGATAGAATTGTTGATTGGTTTTACCCAAAAGATAAAATACAGGCTTACTGAAGCTTTTAGAACAAAGTTGGCCCAACGACTCCTACCATTTCCATAAAGGCAATGTATCCCCCTCTGAGGCAAATTGCATGTTGGTTTTTTTTTTGCCTTCCTCTGGATCGGCTAGCAGCTATGCAGGTTTCACTTAAACTAAAAGGTTGAACTAGGGATTCGGCCAGGATTTGGCCTTTTTCAGCAGGATTCGGATTCTGCCCAATCCTTCTGCCCGACCGAACTGAATTCGAATCCTAATTTGAATATGCAAATTAGGAGAGGGGAGGGAAATCATGTGACTTTTTATCACAAAAAAAGGAAGTAAAACATGTTTTCCCCTTCCCACCCCTAATTTGCATATTCAAATTAGGGTTCGGATTCGGTTCGGTATTCGGCCGAATCCTTCACAAAGGATTCGGGGGTTCGGCCAAATCCAAAATAGTGGATTCAGTGCATCCCTAGGTTGAACCTAATAGATGTGTGTCTTTTTTTAACCTAAATGACTGTTACTATTACTATAAAGTATACATAACAATTAATACTAATGGCTACTGTTATATATATATATATATATATATATATATATATATATATATATATATATATATATATATATATATATATATATATATATATATATATATAAAACCCTTTAATCTTTTTGTGAAACTGTACTTCTATGAAGGATACACTATAATCATTGAGGTAGACATTCTCTTGTTTTTAGGTAAAACAACTGACTGCTTGCTTCAGCCATACCAGTTTAGTGAAGTGATACTTTGTTGAGCTGTATAACTAAAAAGTATATATATATATATATATATATATATATATATATATATAATACGCATTGAGGGTCGAAACGTTGATTCTAATAACGTTTTTTTTACTGCAAAAGTCTCTAGAGTGCAACAGCATTCCTTGTAAACTATATATAACTATATATAATACTTCTGTTAGCACCAGGACATTATCTCTTTTTTTAAGTGTGTGCAGCAGCCTTACGGACTTATATATATATAAATATACTATTGTTAACTATTTGTTAACTACCCAAGTACATTATAGCTTGAAATTGTCACCCTTACAAAAATGATTATAATGTTAGATTTCTACAATTATATTTCATTTATAAAATGGCACATTACTGGAACAATGTCAAGCATTACTCAGCAGACAAAGATGAATATTTCTAGATTCTTAATAAATAACTATTATAATGAAACATGGATGGCTTTGATGGCTTTGTAAAAGGTTAAGTGATGTTTGCAATTTTACAGAATTCACTCTGTTCATATAATTAATCATCACAGTAGGCAGACACTTGAGCAAGAGATGTACCAGGACTTCTGCATACATTCAATCCCTTCTCTCTCTTTCTTGATTTCTCTCTCCATGTAGCTCCGTATTAGTGTTGCCATTACATTAGGTAGCCCAGTCTTTTGCAACAGAGTCAAGCAACAATGACCCGTTAATCTTAGAAATTCCTATAAAAACAAGGTTGTAGATTTCCATTTAGATGTCAGATGCCTTCATTCATCTCTTTTGGTGCCAATATCAACTTTAAGAATTCAGTGGCCCATTAGATGATAAAAGATGGGCTAGATGAAGCGTTCATGTGAGAAACGGTTAATAAAACACTTATGTTACTGTATATCGACCTGACATTCCTACCGTGTGCTGGCGTATGAGAAACTTAAATGCTGGATCAAATGCTTGAATTATTCCCTCCACAATATGCAAACGGGGTAAAGCAAGGGTTCCCAAATGTTTTTACCCATGGGCTATACTCAAATGTAAAAACTGTTTGGGAGCCACACAAGCAGGAAAAACATCCTTTGGGGTTGCCAAATAATGGCTGTGATAGGCTAATAAATAGCCCCATGTGGTCTGCTAGCAGGCTTGGAGCAACATCAGTGGGAGTGTAGAGCAATATTTTGCTCAAGAGCCACTGGTTGGGGTAGAGGGTTAACAAACGTCTTAACAAACCCCCTCCAACAAAATTGTGCATGAGTGAGGTATAGCAGTCAAATACCATTGCTGGGATGAATGTTTACACCAAGGCACCTGTTGTGTTGATTTTGTAGAAGAGAGTTATTTGGGATCTGAACCCCCAAACTTTACAGGGCCAATTTACTATTGTTCTTATTTTGTTTATTTCATAAATCATAAATATTTATTAGCACTAAAAATCATGGATTACACTAATTACTTTAAGCTATGAGAAATACATATGAGAAAAAAAAACACAAAAATTCACTGTCATCTGGTATGGTGCCTATGGATTGGAGAAAAGCTGATGTTATTCCAATATTTAAAAAGGGATTACGATCTCAGCCTGGCAATTATAGGCCAGTAAGCTTAACATCTGTGGTGGGCAAATTATTTGAAGGCTTGTTAAGGGATCACATTCAAAATTTTGTCCTAATGAATGGCATTATGAGCAACAATCAGCATGGCTTTATGAAGGATAGGTCATGTCAGACGAATTTGATTGCATTTTATGATGTGGTAAGTAAGATGCTGGATAGTGGGGGGGCAGTAGATGTGATCTATTTGGATTTCGCCAAAGCGTTTGATACTGTGCCCCACAAACGACTGCTTTCTAAACTAAGGTCTGTTGGGCTTAATAAAGTCGTTTGCACATGGATAGGAAACTGGCTACAGGATCGGGTACAGAGGGTGGTTGTTAATGGGACATTCTCTAGTTGGAGTAAGGTTCTTAGTGGGGTCCCCCAGGGCTCAGTATTGGGTCCACTTTTATTTAACTTGTTCATTAATGACTTAGGGGAGGGTTTTGTAAGTAATGTATCAGTGTTTGCAGATGACACAAAATTATCCAGCCCAATTAATTCCATCCAGGATGTGGCATCCTTGCAACATGATCTTGACAAACTGGCAATCTGGGCAGCTAAGTGGCAAATGAGATTCAATGTTGATAAATGTAAAGTTATGCACCTGGGATGTAAAAATATCCAAGCCACTTATACCCTTAATGGGACTGCACTAGGCAAATCCATTATGGAAAAGGACCTTGTAGTCCTTGTAGATGATAAACTTGGCTGTAGCAAGCAATGCCAGTCAGCAGCATCAAGGGCAAATAAGGTCTTGAGCTGTATTAAAAGGGGCATAGAGTCAAGGGAGGAGGGGGTCATTCTTCCACTGTATAGAGCACTTGTAAGGCCCCATCTAGAATATGCCGTACAGTTTTGGTCTCCATCACTCAAACAGGACATTATTGTATTAGAGAGGGTACAGAGAAGGGCAACTAAGCTGGTAAAAGGTATTGAAAATCTTAGCTATGAGGAAAGACTGGCCAAATTGGGGATGTTCACGCTGGAGAAGAGGCGCTTAAGGGGTGATATGATGACTATGTATAAATATATAAGGGGATCATATAATAATCTCTCTAATGCTTTATTTACCAGTAGGTCTTTCCAGCTGACACGAGGTCACCCATTCCGATTAGAAGAAAAGAGGTTCCGCCTAAATATTCGGAAGGGGTTTTTTACAGTGAGAGCTGTGAAGATGTGGAATTCTCTCCCTGAATCAGTTGTACAGGCTGATACATTAGATAGCTTTAAGAAGGGGTTGGATGGCTTTTTAGCAAGTAAGGGAATACAGGGTTATGGGAAATAGCTCATAGTCCAAGTTGATCCAGGGACTAGTCCGATTGCCATTTTGGAGTCAGGAAGGATTTTTTCCCCCTCTAAGGCAAATTGGAGAGGATTCAGATGGGTTTTTTGCCTTCCTCTGGATCAACTGGCAGATAGGTAGTTAATAAAAAAAAAAAAAAGGTCGAACTCGATGGACATGTGTCTTTTTTCAACCTTACTTACTATGTTACTATGTTACTAAAACACTAATACAGCATTTCACCATCTAAAAGCTGTTGGGGTCATGTAGAAGTCAATGGAATTTAAAATTTCCAATTGTAAAAACTTATATTTAATTCAAGCTATTAGAGGTTTTTTGGGGGGGGGTTTCATTTGTATTTGCTTGAGAAATCCAAGGATTTTGATGTTTTCATATTAGTATTCAGATTTGTTCCACATTTTTGACTGTCTGATGGAGGAGAGGGAATCTTCTTATTGCCACTCTGGCCACTTACTAGTGGGGGTTGCTTGTACTGATGTGACAGTCCATAATGCCCGTATAAATATTATAATTACAACAATGGTTCCTTTACAGAAGTTACTACTATGAATTTATTTCAGCCCAAAGAATAAGGGGGGCTGCTAAAGCAAAACTTTCATTTCTATTATCATTGTCACTGAAAGAAAAGAATAGTAGGGTGAATGAAATACTTGCACACAGTGAACCACCACTAAAACATGAATAACATGAATTTCGTACTATCTTATATAACACCATTCCGAACTTGGGGGCCTCTGCAGTGCCAGTTTACATGGGTTATGGGGGTGTGGTTTTATTTCAGAGGACTTTGATTTATTGTTGATCTTCTTTCTCACTAACTGATCAAATGGACACAGATGGAGAATCACATGTGGATGTGGAGCTGTTGGGGGCTACAACAGAAGTACATTTTAGGGATACTATCATTTATTTCCCTACTTTTTAGTTATACAGAAGTATCACTTCACTAAACTGGTATGGCTGAAGCAAGCAGTCTGTTGTTTTACCTCAATAATTATAGTGTACCCTTCATAGAAGTACAGTTTCAAAAAAAGATTAAGGGCTTTTATATATTTGTTCACCTTTGTGTTTATATAAAGAATCATACGAATGCTGAGTAAGCTGGCAAAATCATTCAGGCACTGCTTTTAGAAAAGCTAACCATTTTAACTCAGGTAGTTAAAAGCAATTTGTATGGAAAGCTTTGAACTCTGGATCAGATCCCAGTGAACCAGCATTTTCCATTTACTGTGTTTACATATTGTACCAGAGTAAATAAACACATTTATAGATTTCATTATAAGTCCCATCTATAAACTACAGTGTTTTAGATAAAGTTAGACAAGCAGACTGTGCCCTGTGCCCTGACATTTACAATGCTTTAATAATGATATATCCATTAAGTCTTCACTTAAGTTGAATCATAGACAATGGCTTCCTCCATAGGGGAAAACTTACGAAGTTTTCCCCTATGACTAACCCTGGCGAAAATTCGTCAGTGTGACATCATATTGGAACTTCGCCGATTTATTAATGGTCGCTGGCGTAACTGCCCTAACGTCAGCCGATTTTGCGATCTGGCGAATGGACGTAATTACGCAAATTCACTAAAATGTGGATTTTACTGAACATTACCTCTTGTGCCAGACTTGCCTTCGCCACCCCAGACCAGGCAAAGTGCAATAGAGTAGATAGGAGTTATGTAAAAAAAATTGTTGAAAAATGTTCCCAAAAACGTGTCTTCCTTTTATCAGGGTGATAGGCTGCAAAAGAGCATACATTTTTTTATTAAGGTTTCCCAGGCTTGTGTAGTGTAATGTATTTTCTGCAACATATACGTCCATTGTACTTCCCGCTGTATGCAAATTAGGCAACGCTAGCAAAGCTTTGCTTAGATTGGCGCAGCAACGCTAGCGCAACTTACCACCATTCGGCGCCCTGGACACAACTTCGGATTTTAGTGAATTAGTGTTGTTCTGACGAATCTATGCCTGGCGAAGTGTTGCAATGTGAGCGTACCCATCGCTGGCAAATTTTCGGAGGTTAGTGAATTGCCCTATAGTCGGTAGAACATCCAATGTTCTGAGTAACTGTTTTTACTGTATATTATCTTTGTGACCTTTATTTACTTTCATACAAAGTTCCTTGTAGTAGAAAGATTTTATAAATTAACAACAATTAATACTTGGTTGATTGGGGCTTGTCCAGTCGTAGAACATATTTTTTAATGTTAGATATCTAATATTATGTTGAGTCTTGCGTGATGGTAAAGAAATGATACTGGAATGTAGACCATGATACATTTAAGATGTATGGACTGTCATGAATGACCTGTGTAGTAACAGCAGATATAGCACACAATAATCTAGTTCTGTTAAAACATAAAGAAAATAATCTTTTTTTTTTTAAAAAAAGTTAAATTCTTTATTTTTCATTACCATTAAAAATACACATACTGTATTATCCTTTGTTCCAAAAACTAAGCAGATAATGAGCTAGATTCCATCTGAATATAGAAAATGTTAGAGAAATAGCACTGTGCCATTTTTATTCTAATAAGTGTTAACTATGTACAAATACTCCTAGATCTTACATCAGTAAAGACTCAATTGGGTCATTTTAGACATTTTGTTGCCCTACATTTTTAGCTGTCTCAATCTCCAGTGATGGTTGGTTTCTTGTAAACATTCAATTTCTTGCTAATGACAGTGTCTGCCACATTGTTATTTACTTGTGATATTTTGCAATTTTCTCCTTTTATAAATGAGATGTTGTTGGGTTTAGTATGAAGACCCCGGCCTCACAATCCTAAGGTCTCAAAATTGGAATTTTTAAATTTGTTGTCTGTACAGACTTTGTGATGGTAAAGAAATGATACTGGAATGTAGACCATGATATATTTAAGATGTATGGACTGTCATGAATGACCTGTGTAGTAACAGCAGATATAGCACACAATAATCTAGTTCTGTTAAAACATAAAGAAAATAATCTTTTTTTTTTTTTAAAAAAGTTAAATTCTTTATTTTTCATTACCATTAAAAATACACATACTGTATTATCCTTTGTTCCAAAAACTAAGCAGATAATGAGCTAGATTCCATCTGAATATAGAAAATGTTAGAGAAATAGCACTGTGCCATTTTTATTCTAATAAGTGTTAACTATGTACAAATACTCCTAGATCTTCCATCAGTAAAGACTCAATTGGGTCATTTTAGACATTTTGTTGCCCTACATTTTTAGCTGTCTCAATCTCCAGTGATGGTTGGTTTCTTGTAAACATTCAATTTCTTGCTAATGACAGTGTCTGCCACATTGTTATTTACTTGTGATATTTTGCAATTTTCTCCTTTTATAAATGAGATGTTGTTGGGTTTAGTATGACAACCCCGGCCTCACAATCCTAAGGTCTCAAAATTGGAATTTTTAAATTTGTTGTCTGTACAGACTTTGTATTAGTTCTGTTTGGATTGAAACAATATCACTAATGGTGCCCTTTCTTAAGAAAAGAAAAGTGATTCCTTCTGGCATTGTGACTTTATCACCTCCAAACCTCTTCCCACATTCACGGCTTATTAGCTGGGAAGATCATAAAAGCAGTATACTTAAAGATAGATTAGAAAATATGTTTGTTTTTTCCCTCAATTGTTAGTAAAAGACATTCATGATGACATATTATTTTCCTTGATTAAGAACTTCTTTTAGATACAAAGTATCATGTACAGAAGATAGTTCTCAAGTTAATGTGTACATATCAACAAAACCATGCTTGCTGAAGAATATACAGTAGAACCCCGAATTTCCGTTTTTCAGGGGACCAGGAAAAAATGATATAAAAACAGAGAAAATGTAAAATCAAGGAAATGTGTTAAAGTAACTTTTTATTCAAGTACTGAAAGGAGATAAGCACAGTCAGTTTTACTTTGAGATACAATATTTACTGTGTTAATAACAAGGGTTAAGTTTTTCAGCGTAATTGTTACACTACGGGGGGCATGTGCAAGGCCTCTCTGTCAGTCACATGTACAACCTAAAGCAATAAGTGATTGGTGCAGGACTGTATATGGGGAATTGGAATTGATCATTTACAGAACCATGGCAAAATATACATCTGATTAGTATTTTAAACCTCTTTATTTCACAAATAAAAACATTCATAGAGCATTTTTGGGAGCAAAATGTTTTGGGAGCAAAATGTTAAATCTGGGAAGAATTACTTAAAATTAGGGAAATGCACCCATTGAAATGCATTATAAATTGGTGGGACCACAAATAAAAAATTTAAAATGTGGGAAAACTTAACATCAGGGGACTTAAAATCGAGGTGTCACTGTAATTAGTTATACAAGTATTGTACTAATTCTCACTTTGCATTTAGCCAGGGATCATTGACACACTAAATGACTGAATCATTCCATAGCACCAGTTGTCTTATTCTGTTGACTCTCTTGGGATCAGAATTTCCTTGACTGTCTACAGATTTTCTTTCTAGAATGAGACTGGTTGCAATATGTATATTATGTTGAGAGCTGTTTATTGAGAGGAGACAGACTTACTACTTCTTGATAAATTAATACAATATGGTATAACTAATCTCCTTACATTTCTTTGCTCTTGTTATTTAAATTATCCCATTAAGGGATCGCTCAGTGACTGCTGTACATGCTACTAGATAGTCTAGTGACGGAACAAAGATAAACATGTAAGTAGAAAAATGCATGGCCTCCTAGTATAGTATTATATATATAATTATAACATTACAACCATGCAGATTAAAAATCCTGAGGGGTATAAACAGGAACTTTAGCTCAGTGGCGGCGTAAAAACAAAAAGTGAACCCAAAAAACATAACAAACAGCTGTTTTGTAAGAGAAAAGATAATTTCTATGGGTTACAACTTCATGGTAAAATTATTTGAGTTTTGTGTATCCCCTAGGGTCACAAAGGAGCAGATTCCTGTTGGTATATTTGAGAGCCAGTGCTTTGACAGTTTAGTGACAATCCTGTAAAGCATCCATCTTTCCTTGTGAGGGACCATCGAACTAGCCTCCTTCACACATAGTTGTATTTCACTTCGCCAGACGTAAATTCACTGGGACATTGCTAATGTACTAAATGCGAATTTCCGTCCTGGCCAACGGACGCTGTCGAATTCTTCCTAGCGCAAATTCGTTAGAGGTCCTGCGCTCAGGATAATTTGTATACGGTGGGAAATTTAAAGTTGAATGGACCTTTCTGTTACATGTTGCATCTATTAAATTACATGACACTGATAACTAGACATGTCCAGGGAACCTTAATAAAGTCAATAGAGTTGTTTTAATGCCCTACACACTGTAAAATAATGCTCCATATGTTAGAAAATGCATGAGGGAAACAGGTTACACAAAAAAAAATTTAGGACTTTTGCAGCCTATCACCCTGAAAAAAGGAAAAGGCGCCAGCGTTTTTGGAAGTTTTTCCACTGACAAAATATTATGTAAGTAACAGAAGATTGCACTTCGCCTGGTCTGAGCTGGCGAGGACAAGTCTGGCGAAAGAGGTAACGTTCAGTAAAATCCGCATTTTAATGAATGTGGCATCCATTCACCAGAGCGAAAAGTCCCTGGGCGATAGAGTGTGAATCACAGCTACTGTCTATCTCCTTTGCTAGCGAAGTGATGCCTGCAGCTGTAAATCGGCAGAGTCTCTGTGGGCGTTTGCCACCTTTAGTAAATCTGCCCCATAGTTGCTCCTGGTTTGTCATTTTTGCTATTTGGGTTTTTAAGACGACATCAATTTGTGCAACTAATTAACCCTTCTCTAAATATTTTGAATCTATCACATTGCTTTATAAACTAATGAATTAAAGGTGACTAAATTCTAACAATGAATAGGTCTGCGCCTGAATTACTGAGCTGCCAGGCACAAACAACAGAGTCACGAACATTAAACTTTAAACTAAGATTTTGAAAAAATGTTAAAAAAATTAATTAATTGAAAAGAAAAGAAAATTGGAAGAAATTTAAAAAAGTCTTTATTTCTGGGGAACAATCTGAAACCACTTAAACTGAAAAAAAGTGTTTGGTAGGTGAACAACCCCTTTAAAACAACAAAAATTGAGAAGAATTACATTTTCTCCCAAAACTTTTAAAATAGAGTAAAGTTCAATGTAAAGCATTCCCCCTGTATCAGCTCTGCATTGAGTCCTTCTATTTTCATTCAACGCACTTGTAGGTGCAGTATGGAGGACTAATTAGTATATACATGGGGATTAACAGCCTATTGTCAGGGTACAAGCGCTGTTTTCTTTATAACCAGGAGTTAATAACAATAGGTTTATAAACAAGAATAACAGTACATGTTATAACATTCTATGAATAAAAGTAGACAAAAACATGTTTATAACTTACATTTGCAATATTTTATATTTGCTAAATTAATGAGGCAATGTTAGCATTCTAAGTGAATATATCTTATAGATCTTTATTTAAAGGTGAAGTAAAGCCACCCTGTCAAATTTAAGTTTTTGTACAAGTACACAGCCCATCCCCATCATGCCCAGAGCTACAGAGGTCTTTTAAAGTGGCAGGGAATCTTTTCTCTAAAGGGCACATTTATTAGAATGAGGCAAATGTACAGCTGAGAGCAGGCCCGGAACTAGGGGTAGGCAGAAGAGGCAGCTGCCTAGGGCGCAATGATAGGGGGGGCACCGGGCAGCTACCTCTAAAATTGTCTTCTGCCTACCCCTAGTCCGCACCCCTCAGTCTTACTCCCCTTTCTTCCCTCTGTCACACACCCCTCTGTCGCTCTCCCCTCCATCCTGTTACCCTCCCCTCCATCGCTGTCCCCTCCCTCCTCTCCCATTCTTCACTCACCCGTCCCCTCTGTCACTGTCCCCTTCGTTGCCGTTCCCTCCCACCTCTCTGTTGCTCACCCCTCCGTCTCCTCTCTCCCCTCTGTTTCCTCTCTTTCCATCGTGCCAGTTGGGTGCGAGCACACCGGCAGGGGAGAGGGGCGGAGTGGCCAGCAAGATTGCCTGGGGCGCCCGGCAAACCTGGCCCAGCCCTGGCTGAAAGTCACCTAATGACAAACTGAAAAATGTTGTTAGAAATGTTGTGTGATAGACAAACTCGGGAAACTGTTTAAAGACAAATTCACAGAAGTGGAGATTTGTGAATAAGGTAGAAAACCAGACAATTCTATCTCCACTTTTATCACCACTTTGGTAAATTCCGCCCATAGTGTTTCATCTTTGATGCTGCATCATGTAAAAAGGCTGTGTTTTGGTTAAATTAAAACCCAAAAGATGTTTTATGCACCCCAAAACAATAAATGTTCTTTTCTGGCCTAATAAGGAAGTTTGTATTTTACCCAATGTTCTCACCTCCTCTTTAGGCATATCACTCTTTACAAAATGTTATGTAATGTACTATTACTGTGATATTCTTCATTGGTTCTTCATTTAAAATTAATCATTCCTTGATATGATTCTTGAAAAAACACAATGCAAACTGCTTAATTTTCCAATGCTTTTTCACAATGCAGACTACTGAATCATTGAACTTACTATTGGTAATCACTTCCCTGTATGGCTTTTTTTCTGTTTTGTTTTGATTGGGGATATACCCTGTGTAAAAATGTACTGGCCAGCCCACAAAGCCTAACTTAATATGTTGTGTAGACAAAGGTTTTCTCAAACCAATCCATAAAGGCATTGGCATATAGAGGGGTGTTGTTCGAGCCCATCACAGTACCCTGTTAATGGAGAAAAAACTCAGACCCAATATTGAAATAATTATTGGTAAAATGAACATGAGTAATTCACAAAAAAATACTCTTGGCTTCTTCAATAGATGTCCCACCCCTTCCTGATTGGGGATCGAAGTATACAAACTGGACACGTCTAGCATGGCCAGTATAACATTCATTTTAAAGGGATCAGTCTGAAGACATTCTAGGACATTACTAGTATCCCTTAGATAAGACTTCCTGGACAAGAGGATTAAGAGCTCTCTCAAGCATTTCTGCCATGGAGTAGAATGCTGAACACAAGGCAGAGACAATGGGTCCTCTTGAGGGTTTAACAGGGTCCTTATGTATCTTTGAACATAGAACAATGAAATCATTTGGGTGCTCCACATACAATAGCTATGCAATGTCCATATCAATAACATCCAGCAATCCAACATATTTATATATTTAAGTCTGTATTGTCTATATAGGCTCCAGAGGGCCTTAGCCTATGGTGACAGCTTTGGGGACCGGCAGCTCTAAGGTGCCTAAATAGAATTATTCAATTTAAAGAAAGAAAATTCTCCCAGCTTGCCACTGGAAACGTGTGGCTAAATCTTGAAGCAGAGGGCTGAGGAGGAGGGGTACCCTATTCAACCATGATTTGCGCATCTAATGAAGTTTCAGAGATTAAATGACAAATGAGCCAGCTGAAATTTTCCATTTCATGTCTACAATAATGTGATTTTATAAACCTTCAATTTTGTAAGATTAAAGATAATCCCTATTTAATGCGCAACCTACATTTCTCATGTATATGCAAATCTCAGTAAGTAATAATTAAATGCTTGCACTAGAGAGAATGAAGGGAAAAATGCATATACAGTATGTGATTTAGTAATTATATTTCTTTGTAGTAAAAGTTGAAAATTTTAACACAAGTAATGCAACAGAGATTGGAAGTAATGATGCAAAAGTTTAGATAAATACTTCACAGCAATTGGCTTTGAGCTATCAGATGCATTTGGAAAAATTACCAGTCTAGGACATAACACTAATAAATAAACAATACTAAGGGAAAGTGGATCTGAGCCTTAAAATAAGTATTAAATAGTGATTGGTCAATAGTCAATGGGCGTCAAAATTATTTTGACATGCAACAATTTTTATGTGCACGACAATTTTGATGCACAACAACTTTTATTTTGACGCTGTGTTTTTTGGCCGGTGAATTGTCGCAACAGTTTCACTAATTAATTTGCTTGCGCGAAACACGGAAATTCGATATAGATTTGTGTCTGGCGAATTTATTTACCCATCACTAGTATAAAACTGCAACTAATCTCACCAATAAGAGAATATTAACAAATATTTTGGAAAACAGCTATGCCAAGTGACTTTAAATATCAACCTTTTTTTCAGTGCCTTTGTATGAGATTTGGAAATACAAATGCTATGCATGTGACACATACTGCTGGCCACTTCCTAAATGATACTGACAGTATTATGTTGTTTCAAATACTGAAAACACATGGGAGCTGCATCCTCATTTCATTAAATTTTTAGTTATAGGGTTTTTCCACTCAGTGCCGGGCCACCTCACCCCTCCCTTCTGCACCACGTGAACAAGCGCAGTAATGGCACAGTGGGGGGAGCATGGCATGCATGAACACAATGCATTGGGGGACAGCCATTGTTAGTGGGTGGAGGGGGAACAAGGGCCCGGAGTAGGGGTAGGCAACAAACGTGCCTGGCTCCCCCCCAGCTTCCACATCCACTCATATATTATCAGAACTGTTATTTTGGTCAAGTGTTACCTAGCCTTATTGTATCTTGACTGAGACAATAACTAGTATCTGCCCAATTCTGATTCTATTATATTTTCCACATATTGCACAAATAAAATTGGCATTTAGCACTCAAATACTTATTTGCTAAATTTCCCTCTGTTGTATTAGTATTGCAGTATTTCTGGCCTAAGTTTTTAGGCCTGATAAATATATGTCTGGCCATTAAGTAAATGCGGTAACTAGAAGGAATACCATGCAGTAGGATTTTTAAATTACTTAACATAAAGTTCCCGCTGAGCGATTTAATGTGTTTTTTCACTTTAGCATACACAAGCAGGAAAAAAAACATTCAGGCACTTTTTAGCCAATAGTATAATATATTTATTGTATTAAATTACCTGACTGGTTAACGCACTGCATTGTATTTGAATGCCTTTGGGCAAAACTTGTTTGATATATGACATACATATATCTTCTTCTTAGGAAGAATCACAGCATTCAAAACTAGTGATGGGCAAATAAATTCACTAGGTATGAGTTTACGGCAAATTTCTGCCTGTCGCCACCAGCAAATAAATTCGCAAAACTGTGGCGAAAATTCTGGCGTGTTAAGAAAAAATTGGCACACGTCAAAATTGTCACGTGCACAAAAATTGTCGCACATGAAAATTATTCTGACACCCATTTACTAATGCATTTTGACAAAATAGGCGCACGTATAAAAATTGTGGCTTGCGTCAAAAATGATGTGTGCCAAAATAATTTTGCTGCACATTGACTTCAATGCGCTTTGAAAAAATGTTGCCACATCCTGAATCTTTCGGTAAATTCACGCATTTTTTTGGCGAAGCAAAATGGCACAAATTTGCCCACTCTTCAATCTCTGCTGTGATTTGCCTTTCAAATGAATGGGGGGCACTGCTTATGGCAGGCATTGTCAATGGCATATAGGGATCAAGTCAGGAAGGCTTACTTCAGTATTCCAGTTAAATCCCAGGTAAGTAACTGCAAACCTTTGACTCTATGGGGAAATTCACTAACCTCCGTAAATGCGACGGCTTCGCTCACATCGCAAGTTGCGTCCAGGGCACCGAACTCTGGCAAAGTTTCGCTAGCGTTACTGCTCCAAGTGAAGCGAAGTTGTGCTAGCGTTGGCTAATTTGCATACGGTGGGAAGTTAACGTTGAATGGACGAATATGTTGCAGCAAATACATTACACTACACAAGCCCAGGGAAACCTTAATAAAATAAAATAAAAATTGTTATATTGCCCTGCACATGTGCCCAGTGTATAGTTTATGTGATGAAATGTATGGGGGAGCCCGGGTAACCAAAATTTTTTTTACAGAATTATGCAGCCTATTATCCTGAAAAAGCTAATAGACACCAGCATTTTTTGGGACTTAGAAAATTTTTCAACTAAAAATTGAAGAAGCCCTATACATTCCATTGCACTTCGTCTGGTCTGAGCTGGCGGAACAGGAAACGTTCAGTAAAATGCGCATCTTAGTGAATTTGCGAAGTAACGCTCTTTCGCCAGTGCAAAACTTTGCCTGGCGTAAGAGTGCGAAGTATCGCTAGAGTATATCTCTTTCACTGGCGAATTTACGATAACGTTGGTCACTTTGCCCTTTATTAAATTTGCCCCTAAAGGTGGCCAGAGACACACAGATTCTATTGCACGAATCGAGGATTCGTACGATTTTCGGATCGTGTGTGGCGTGTGCCAACATCTTTCGTCCGGCGGAGATCGGTCGTTTGGTCGATCAGTCAGGTTTGATTTTGACCCGACCGATCCCGCCGGAGCCCATTGCGCATCGTAATCGGATCGTTCGGCCATACGGCCGAATGATCAGATTACCCCCGATATAGCCATGCTTGTTAATGGCATATGGGGGAAAGATCCGGTCGTTGCCAAACAAGCAGATCTTTGCGTCTATGGCCACCTTATGATGTTCAACGGATCATTACATGGTTTAAGATATAATTCTAATAGAATGTCCATACCTAAAGCACTGGGAACCTATGCAGTACCCTAAAGTTTAGAGCAAGTACTGTTAAGGGAGGATAGGGAACATTTATATCTGCAAGCACAGTTGCACTTGTGTAATTTTCTCCACAATCAGCTGCACGTTAAACCCTATTCAATAAAGATACTTGTGGCAAAATGAACTCCTGCATAGCTGTGCTTGGTGCTGCTTTTCTTTTCTGCCTCCCGTTCCAAATCAAATACGTTGCATCTATTGACACAGAGTAACCTTGGAGCCATGACTACCTCCAGACCTGGTGGTAGCTCCAGGTTTCCTCAGCACTGTGTGTCAGTGGGTGCAGTGCACTTGCATCTCAAGAATTGGCATTGAACATTTGTAATGACATCAAGTGGACTTGGAAAAATGTCATTGCATCCAATAATAAGTGCAATTGCATTAATATTTGTGCATCAGCTGCAACTGCATCCAGTGCAATGCCCTATTGCACCTGCACTGGTGCTGGAATTCTAGGGGGGAAATATTGCATTATGAGAAAAAACACTCAGAATTTACTCACTGCACTTGCAATTGTAAACAACTCCTTACTAAGCTGCTGTTAGCCATGGGGGTGTCCATTCAAAGCCAAAAAATGAGAAAGGGCACAGGTTACACAGCAGATAACAGATAAGCTCTGTACAATGGGATTCCTCAGAATTTACCTGCTATCTACTGTTTATCCTGAGCTTGAATGGCTGCCCCCATGGCTACAGAGCAGTATGTTTATATAAACTGTAGTTGTTTTCTGACACAGGTTGTACCAATGCAGGATAACAGTACATTATATTGTCATTTGTTTAAAACTCTTCCATATTCTTGGTGTTACTGTTCCTTTAACGGTAATGGCACACTGGGCGATTCGGGGAGATTTAGTCGACTGGCGACTAATCGCCTCGTCTTTGCGGTGATCAATCTCCCCGATGCGACTTTTAAAAACGAATCGCCGCGTGTGTTTAATCGCAATTTTTCATTTTAACCAGCGCAAGAGAGAGGGAAGGCGTTCGGGGAGATTGGTCACCGCAAAGACGAGGCGATTAGTCGCCAGGTGACTAAATCTCCCTGAATTGCCCAGTGTGCCTCTACCTTCAGGGCCTAATAGTCCCTAGACCTATTTTCCAGCGTGAATTGATAACGGCATAAACCAAGCTGCTGGGTGTTGGTTTTGTTTCTATTTCACAGAGTGCTCTCTGATTGCAGTGCTTAGCAACAAAAAGGAAAAGAGCAAATTGAATTTTGCCCATCTACATTGCAGGAGGACCCAGCCTACTGAAGTAATGAATCCTAGAGCAGCAGCTCCCTTGTCTAATAGTTCAGTTGACCCTGGTTCTTAATAAGTATTAAGATTGTTTGCATTAAGGCTGGCACATTTAAAATAAAAAATAAATCTCTAGTTTTCTGGATTTTGCTGCAAAATACTAGGAATAATCCAAACTGTATATTACTGCCACATTAAGGTACTGATGTACTTGAAATGACTTGTGGTACAAAACATCAAGACCTGCTTATTGAATACAAACATGCTGCTTATGGTTTTATATGGATATGTATCAGTATCTTAAAGAGGCTCAATGTCAACTAACAGAGAAAATGTTTTTGTAATTTGACCTTAGGGACCCAATTCTTCCTAAAGCATCATTTTAGTTACCCTGTAGTGCTGTGTGTAGTGACTGGAAGATTGAAATTATGCATTATTATGTTACTGGGCTATGGCAGTTATATAACACATGCAACAAAGTATTTATGAAACTAATAGAAAATGAAAATATTTCTTAAAAGATTTTTCAGGCAAACGTTGCAATACATGCACTGCCGTTCAAAAGCCTTTAATTCAGCTACGGAAAATGTTAATTTAAATTGCATGGTATAAAGGTCATTGTTAAATATGGGTATAATACTGCAGGGGCTTCAGAAATCTCAGACCAATAAACAAGATGATTATCATCTATTTATAAAGTACTCATATATTCTGCTGGAGAGTTAAATGACACCTCTAAAATGATTTTGTGTATGCATCCTAAGGGCTTTCCTGAGCACACTTTCTCTATCCATGAATTAATTACTTGTTTGTATTTCTGTGCTCTTTCAGCCTTTCTGACTTGATCTGCTTGTCTGGTGAGGTCATCAAATAAGTGGATCTAGGTCTTATTGGGCCACCCATATGCTGCACCGTATCAGGCTGATCCGTTCATTGGCCAATCAGGTCATCCAGTGGGGCCTATTAGCCTGTCAAGGGATGCATAATGAGCCGATGTTCCTTGGCCGACAGAATTTTCAAATCTGCCCAATTAATCTGGCTAATTTTTGGCCAGATATTGGTGGGCTTCATACATGGACCTATCATTTGCAGAGTCGGCAGCTATTATTGTCCCACTTATGACCAGCTTCATTGAATTCTAATCTGCTTTATCTGCTTATGAAATACTGAAGGCTGCTGTAGTTTGGGAAAGCGAATCCCTATATTTCCTCATAAATCACATTCTAAATCTTTCATTTTTGTATCTACTGATGCTATAGCCAAGCTAGTAAATGATCCAGTTTGTAAATCTTGTAAAATAAGTGCAGGGCATGTAAATGAATTCCATTTAGAATTTTAACAAGGCAGGCTTGTGGGTAGAAATAATAACAATTTCTGTGCAGTATTGTTTGTTCTAGGTTTATTCCAGTTTCCAGCCCCTAGTCTAACTTTTGCTCTTTAAATTAGAAAGCCTAAATGTAAATATATCCACAATTTACTGGCTTTGCAGTTAATCCAATTGAAGGCAGAAGTACAGGAATATTATATCCATTTTATACCAACATCTAAAATTGTGTGAACTGGCTACAGTTTGACTCACAGACCAGTTTAATGAATAATTAAATAATGTACAAAGCACAAGATCCAGCTTCCTGAATTAGACGGATCAGACAATAATTGCTGAGATGTTTAACCAGCAAACAAATCACAGGAGGATGGTTAAAGCCAAAAATCTTTTTAAAGTTAAAAAAAAGAACCAGTAGGGTGAACTGGTGTTTACAAATAGGATTACAAATAAGAAGATGATTGCTTTCAAGGTGAAAGTTTAACATAGTTAAGATTACATGTACTAGAACATATGGAAAGGGATGGATCTACTTTAGCAGTGATTTTCTATATAATTCCTGGAATTGTATTTGCTTACAATGTATTAATGTAAAATTATGTATTATACTTTTCATATACATGTATGGGATCTGTTATCCACAAACCCATTTCCAAATTATGGGAAGGCCATGTTAGAGTACCTGGGAGGCATCGTAGACGGCCACAGCATTTTTAATAATCGTGCATGCAGTACTTTTGGGTTTAACACATGCTTCCTTACTTTTGGCACACGTGTGCCGTCATCGTGATTTGAGCGAAATTCAAATATTTAAAGGTGCCATGTCCTCTTCCCATCGCCCACCGTAGGTCTATAGTTCCTGGGTGTGCTTGTAGTCTGGTTTCTCTGTTCCTTGACCCTTGCCTGTCCTTGACCACCACTGTATCACTGCCTGAACTGACCTTTGCCTGTTACTGATTTCCCGATCCTGACTGTACTGCACTGACTGATTGGTTTTGGCCCTATCCTGTTCTACTACTACACTTTGCTCTAACTCTGTTCCTCCTGTCATACTTTACAGTTCCCTTGTCTACCCAGAACTCTCACCTTAGTTCTCTCACTTGACCTGGAGCCATCAGAGTAGCGAAGCTCCTTCCGAAGTGAAAGGCGGCTGTTATAGTTGGAAGCCTGAGCCATGACCAAACCATATGTGACAAGCCATCTCCTATAAACTCAATTTTAAAATAAATACAATTTTTATAAAAGTACCTTGTACTTGATCCTATCTAAGATATAATTAATCCTTATTTGAATCAGAACAACCCTTTTGGGTTTATTGAATGTTTAAAGGATTTTTTGTAGACTTCAGATATAGTGATCCAAATTACGGAAAAACCTGTCTTATCTGGGAAAACCCCCAGGTTCTGAGCAATCTGGATAACAAGTTCCATACCTATACTTGCCAATATATGGCAGAAAGTATATTGCAGATCTTTGGTTTACAGTCAATATATGCTCATAATGAAAGATTCCCTACAAATAAGTTCACCATTTCTTGGTTAAATAGGAAGTCTAGATAAAACACATTTATAAATTAACTCCTTAGACAAGAGAGCCACAATATTTATTCAAACTTGTTAAATGTTGCAGTTACAGTGTTCTGTATAAAGTAATGCTGTCATCTCAAAATCTCTTTTTCAATATTTGTATTCAATGTTTATGCCCTACAAATAAGCTGGCACTTTTTTCATAGATCGAGAAAAATGTGGCAAAAAAGTCTGAATGAAGAGCAAGTATTTTCTGAAATCTCAAATAGCTGAACTGTATTAAGGAAATAAAATCGACAAAAAAGTCAGTGGGAATATTCTCTAACAACTTTATTTGCCTCGCTGAAAATGAATTGAATAATGTGATTGTCACCAGCGTGCAACTTTTTCTTGTGAAATAAAAAATGTGAAAAGTCACTCATGTTTTGACTCTAAGGGCCTGACTGAATTCTTGAGCCTTCAGGTCCCAAAACCATGCAAGAGTTTCTAAACTCTCATGTGGTTTCTTCCTTTGAAAACCTCATCTTCCTGTGAGCATTTTTCCCCCCAGCCAAACAGCTCAGCAGTTTTTAGGTGCCTAGCTTTTTATATTTTTGGAATGTCAGCTTGGGGAAAAAAAACCCAGCTCATCAGGAAGCCTAGGTAGTCAAAGGAATAAATCACTCAAGAGTTTAGGCACTATTGGGCAGTTTTGGGAATTGAAGGCCGAGACCGAAGGCTTGAACATTCTTAAATCGGGCCCTTAGTTTTGGGATTTTTTTGTTACCAAATATATACATATTTTATTATAATAAATACATTTCTTCGCGTTTTCACGATTTCCCAGTCACTCTGCTAATTAAGCTGTCTCAGTAAAATATACTACCCATTTTGACATGGTGATAAAAAAAAGTGCATAGAAACTGTCTAAACTGCATCTAATATAAGTAATTTAAAAAAAAATTCAGCCTCTCAACATTCCCATCCATTCTCAAGATTGGATAATTTGTCATTCACGCCACTTCCTTCAGCAGGCTGTTTCTGATTGTGTTTTAGGGGAAGTAGGGGTCAAGATGGCCGAAGATGAAAAATACTACATGAATAGTACATGAAAAATACTAATTTAATGTATACTTTCTTTCATTTCAGATCATTGAGGCGGGGAAGTATCTTCAAAAAGTGGCTCTTTCATTTATATGCATTTTAAGTTTACATATTTCATGATGACTTGTGCAGGGTGACAAATGGGAGGAAAAGCCACAAGAGACATCCTTATATGTCATTGAAGTTTCAGCACAATGATATGAAGTACTCTGCTTGATTTCTCTCAGATCCACTATGAAGACCTAGAATCTAGAATCACAGCCTTAAATCACCTCTAGAAAGCAATGTAGAATTGTTAGTAGCAACTACACAAGTATTGGGGAATGTTCTGGAGCACTTTGTGGATGGAATCAATGAAATGGATATAATTCAAACTTCTCAAACATCACTGAGCCTATCAGTTTGGAGAATAACCCAGACAATCCTGGTATAAAGGATATTGGTGGCCAGGATGATGAATGACTGAGATAACAGTTGAGAAATTCTCTGCTGTGCCATATAAAGCCATAGATGAATCGAGGAAGATGTAGAGCTGACAATGAAAAGTGCCGTATCTCTATTACTTTCTTTAAATTCATTATCAGCTTAAGATCAAATGTTCCAGACTGCTTTCAATGCATGTCAAAAAATATTTGCACTGTCAGTTCCATTCAGGGTAATGCTATGTGCCATTGTTTGCAAAGTCGGAAAAGAAAAATAACATATAGTGCATCATTTAGGGGCTTGCAAGACATCTGAGAATGTTCTAACATGGACGCCTCACCCCCTTCATCGTAGTATGAAACCTGCCTCTTTTCATGTTACTATGGAAAAAATAATCTTGTATGTATATACACACACAGGTCATCAACAGATTCCAGGAATATATTTATTTCATAAAGTCTGATACTGCCTTATAATTACAGGATCTCATTTTAACGTATGTCTCCTTTTGTTAGTGTTCATTAGGCACTTTCAGGCTTAATTAAATTCTCCCAAGGAGCTTGTTTTAATTAACATTATTATTATTGTTATTTTAACAGTTATTGCCAAGGAGGGAAGTGAAAAGTTGTATAGAAATTAGTACCAGCAAAATATATTATAGTCTTCATCCAACACCAATCAAAGTATATGTTGGAAAAGTGACTTATTGAATTTTATGTTTGTTTCCTGTAGCACTTATCTTTATTTTCCTACAAAAGTTCTTTTTGAGTTTTTTTTCCCATTTAGTTTATGTTTTACTATGAATTCAGGAGCTTTTTTTTTTTTTTCAAATTGCAAAAAAAGCCAATCATGTCAGGTCATTTAAATTTTCAGGCTAAAAGCTTTAATATAAATACTATATAAAATTGTATAATTATAAAATATATTTCTACTTGCGTACATGTAAACATTGAAGATAAATATTTTTCACTTATAAATTTCAGTAAAAAATATTTTGATAATTTAATATGATGGGTGAAAGTTTGCTGGTAATTAAAGAATGAAAGAATATCTATTGACTTAGGTAAAGAGATAATGAACAAAGCTTCAATGTCTTACTTACAAGTTACTGAAATGTATGTTGCATTTAACACATTGTAGAGTTGGTGTTTTTCTCTAGTTTTCTTTACCCTTTTATTTCTTTAAATAAAAAGTCCCCTTGAATAGGACATTTCCTTAAAAGTGTAGCTAAAGAAAGTATTTCATTAATTTTAAGTGGAACTGCAAACAGTTTCAGTCTCTGGTAGCAACGGTATTGTAACTGTAGCTTAAAGGGATACTGTCATGAGAAAAACATTTTTTTTCAAAATGAATCAGTTAATAGTGCTGCTCCAGCAGAATTCTGCACTGAAATCCATTTCTCAAAAGAGCAAACAGATTTTTTTATATTCAGTTTTGAAATCTGACATGGGGCTAGACATATTGTCAATTTCCCAGCTGCCCCAAGTCATGTGACTTGTGCTCTGATAAACTTCAATCACTCTTTACTCCTGTACTGCAAGTTGGAGTGATATCACCGCCTCCCTTTCCACCCCCCCCCAGCAGTCAAACAAAAGAACAATGGGAAGGTAACCAGATAACAGCTCCCTAACACAAGATAACAGCTGCCTGGTAGATCTAAGAACAACACTCAATAGTAAAAACCCATGTCCCACTGAGACACATTCAATTACATTGAGAAGGAAAAATAGCAGCCTGCCAGAAAACATTTCTCTCCTAAAGTGCAGGCACAAGTCACATGACCAGGGGCAGCTGGGAAATTGACAAAATGTCTAGCCCCATGTCAGATTTCAAAATTGAATATAAAAAATCTGTTTGCTCTTTTGAGAAATGGATTTCAGTGCAGAATTCTGCTGGAGTAGCACTATTAACTGATTCATTTTGAAAAAAACATGTTTTCCAATGACAGAATCCCTTTAAACAATACATATGACTGATCAATTCTTCTTTTGTGCCATAAACTAACATGCCTATGTCATCATTCAAGCCATACTGATAAAAAACTTATAAATGCTTTTAAAATAGTTTTGAAAATTTGGCAGTGCCAGGCAAACCTCGTAGGTACTCCCCCCATACCTGGCATTCTTAATTTCTGATTAGGAATACAGTAGAACCCTGACATTACATTTCCCAGGAACAGTGTCAAAATGGTTTAAATCCAGGTTTTGGTAATTTTCTACTGCTTCTACCCTCTGTGTTATATATTTTTCATCATCCCCATATGAGAAACTACCCCATTCTCTGCATCGTTCTGGCCTTACTGATATGTCTTTTCAATCCTTCTCAACTTTTAGAAAATAGGCCCCTTGATGTTTATTTCCCATTTTCATCTATATAGAGATAATGATATTGTTGAAGGGATGGGCCTGTTGATTTTGAATATATCAGACACCATGGTTGATGTGCCGGGTTTAATAGCCATGCACCAAGTGTGACTTTAGGATCAAAATCTCCACAAACACAGACATTTTATAAAGAGTTAATGTATGATGAAATGAAATGCTGGTACATAAATAAATGTATAATTTTGCAGTTATTTTTCAATAAAATGGAATTTTAACTTTTTGATAAAAAACAAGTGCTGTTGTTTTATATTAGGAGATCTGTTTTCTAATGTTGTTGTTAAAGAATTTGTCTTCTCAGACACAGTGTAACCCTATTTCTGGATCCTGAGAACAAAGCAAAAAACATTTACCCTCCCGTGAAAAGGCCCCCCCTAGGAGAGGTCTTGAGGGCATGTTTACTAACATTGGAGATAAATATCTCCAGAGATATCCAGAGATGTCCATAATATAATAATAATAATAATCAGAGTTTTGCATTTGTTTTCTAACTTGTAGGTGACTCTAATCTAATTGCTGATTGGTTGCCATGGGCAATATCTCTGGAGATCTCAGGATATATTTATCTCCAATGTTAGTAAACATGCCCCTTGGAGAAATGTGAATTGTTTGAAATTGTTTCTATAATTATGTAAAATGTGCATCCCACATCAGTAGCTTTTTTGACCTTCAAAAATGGGCAGCATTCCATTAAATATCTGGACATAAACCTAATCATTCAAATAATAAGAGTGATAGAAAATGGAACATTTGTAGTTAAACCTCAATGTGTTATTACTCATTTCCTTATATAAATTTGGAAATTTACACTTCTACTCATCTTAATGTGTATATGTATGTATATATATATATATATTATTATTATTATTATTATTAACATGTATTTATATAGCGCCAACATATTGCGCAGCACTGTAAAGTAAATGTGATTATACAACTACATCACACAAATTACATATATAGAATATATGGAGTAACAGACATCACAATCAATACAGGTACAAAAAGGTGAGGAAGGCCCTATGCATATGCATACAATCTAAAGGGGAGGGAGTAATACACAAGGTGTGGGAGTGGGCAAGATCGAAGTAAGTGGGTGAGAAATGTGGTATTGTATGTGGTGTTGCGTTTGGTAGTTAAGCGGAGTGAGGGTAGGCTTCTCGAAAGAAGTGCGTTTTCAGAGATTTTTTGAAAGTAGAAAGGGTGGGAGAAAGTCGGACAGACCGTGGGAGAGCGTTCCAGAGGAGGGGTGCAGCCCTTGCAAAGTCTTGAATGCGAGCATGTGAGGAGGTTATGAGAGAAGAGTTGAGTAGGAGGTCAGTAGAGGAGCGTAGTAAGCGAGTGGGTGAGTATATAGAGATGAGTTCAGAGATGTAGGGTGGAGCAGAGTTGTGAAGTGCTTTGAAAGTCAGTGTCATTAATTTGAATTTGATTCTGAAAGGTAACGGAAGCCAGTGCAGGGATTGACAGAATGGCGAGGCAGAGGAGGAGCGGTTGCTGAGGTGTATGAGCCTCGCAGCAGTGTTCATTATGGACTGGAGAGGTGACAGTCTCTGGAGGGGGAGGCCAATTAAGAGCGAGTTACAGTAGTCTAGACGCGATATGATGAGAGAGTGAATAAGAATTTTGGCAGCGTCTTGGGTGATAAATGATCGTATTTTGGATATGTTCTTTAGGTGGAAGTGACATGATTTGATAAGTGACTGGATATGAGGAGTGAATGACAGGGCAGAATCTAGGATAACCCCAAGGCACCGGGCCTGGGGAGAGGGGGTGATAGTGGAATTGTTAACTATGATGGATACTTCGGGGATGCTACTGGTGTTATTTGGAGGAAAGAGAACCATTTCAGTTTTGGAGAGGTTTAATTTAAGGTAGCGTTGCGACATCCAGGTAGAGATAGCGGACAGGCAGGAGGAGACGCGAGTTAGGAGTTCTGGGTTGAGATCAGGAGATGAGAGATAGATCTGAGTATCGTCAGCATAGAGGTGGTAGTGGAAACCGTACGAATTTATTAATTTGCCAAGGGAGGAAGTGTAGAGGGAGAATAGTAATGGTCCTAGGACAGAGCCTTGAGGAACTCCAACAGAAAGAGGTAGGGGAGAAGATGATGCTCCATTGTAGGAGACACTGAAGGAACGATTGGTGATGTAAGAAGAGAACCAGGACAGGGCTGTGTCACGAAGGCCAAGCGACTGGAGGGACTGGAGGAGGAGAGGGTGATCTACAGTGTCAAATGCGGCTGAGAGATCAAGCAGTATTAGTAGTGAGAAATGATTGTTGGCTTTTGCGGTTAAAAGGTCATTAGTTAGTCGAGTCAGGGCAGTTTCCGTGGAGTGTTGTGGCTTAAAACCAGATTGTAGGGGGTCTAGCAGGTTATTGTCAGAGAGGAATGAGGTAAGTCGGTTGTAGACTAGGCGCTCAAGTAGTTTAGAGATGAAAGGTAGCAGAGAGATAGGTCGGAGGTTGTCAAGATTGGAGGGATCAAGAGAGGGTTTTTTCAGAATGGGGGTGACAAGAGCATGTTTTAGTTGAGAAGGAAACAGTCCAGTTGAGAGCGAAAGATTAAATAGGTGAGTTAAAGCTTTGATTAGACCAGGATTGGTATTGCGGAGAAGTTTTGAGGGAATTGGATCAAGCGGGCAGGTGGTAAGGTGAGAAGAGGCCAGAAGCTTTGAGACTTCCTCATCAGTGACAGGGGTGAAGGAGCACAGGAGAGACTGGGGAGTGTGAAGGGAGGGTGGTGGAAGTCTAGGGGGGTTGAGTAGTGTAATGTCCCTTCTAATCGTGTCAATTTTGTTTTTGAAGTGCTCAGCAATATCTTATATATATATATATATATATATAAACCAAACTGCTGTACAAAAAACGCACAACCAGGTCTTTGCAAAGGTGTCCAAAAAAAACAAAATTTTATTTCGACGTTTCGGCTTCTCTACTGAAGCCTTTCTCAAGAGGTGACACCTCTTGAGAAAGGCTTCAGTAGAGAAGCCGAAACGTCGAAATAAAATTTTGTTTTTTATGGACACCTTTGCAAAGACCTGGTTGTGCGTTTTTTGTACAGCAGTTTGGTTTACATAATTTTTTTGAATTCTGCACCCAGGCAGTTCTGTTATATAACGAGTGCTCCGGTTTTGTGTGTATATATATATATATATATATATATATATATATATATATATATATATAATTTGGCTATACTTTGTTACGGAAAGGGAAAACAAGATTAAAATCATTGGATAATGGCATTCTTACAATGGCTCCAAACATCACTGAAAGTCCTCACAGCAGCCTTTTCAATCCCCTCTATGACAATACCTTGGAGTAGATTGCTACCACAGACTTCTTAAAGGTAAGACCAGAGGAATGTTGTGCAAGAGAACCATCCTCATGCAAATGAACCTAGTGGCTCAAAGACTTCAGATCAAAATCTGTGTTCCTGGCTGGTTTAGACTGATTACAGAGAAACACACTGGGGTAATGTATAGTAGTCTACTGTACACATATGAGAGACTATATGTAAAATGACTATATGTAAGCTTACAGGATCCACAACAGACAGATCCCGTTTATTGGTAAGCTGGGGTGACCAATTTAGAACAAATCATTGAGATGAATCCTTTGATGATACATATATACATTTGAAGCATTCCCACTGGGCCCCTTGTGGACCACCAGTAAAAACACAGACACTTGCCAAGGGTCACCCCTGTACTCACTTCACTTGACCAATTCATTGTTCAGTCAGTCAGTGGCAGATGGCACCCCAGACTCTCTGGGAGTTCTTTACATAGGCAGTTAGCATTTGTGCATTATGTATTAACTTTATAAAATAAACAAGAAAACGAAGAAAGAAAACAGAAATGGGTATATTGCCCTTGGAGCCAGTAGAGTACATATCTAAGTACACAAGGTCTTTATTTAGTTTTATCTTTCATTATACAAGGTCCTGGCACAACTTCTGGAAAAAAAATACATGAAGGTGTGGTACCCACAATGTCTTGCCAAAATAGTATTTTGTTCATAACTGAATTGAAGTTTTGTTTATCTCCTTGTTGGTCTCATGGGCTCTGCCTAGCATAGTTCTAACTATTTGTTGGTTCATGTTCATATTTGGTGCTGTTCTTATACTCAGCTTGTTCCTTGTTACTATATTACAATGCCTCTAACCTGTCCCAGTGTGCTACACTGCTGCTCCAGACCTGTGTGCCCTTTTGCACCTTTGCTTATTCTTTTAAATTGCACTGTCCCTTTGCACTCCATCTGAGATCCAACATCCTACTTTTTGTGGCACTTTGACAGCTCTTGAGGGGCTATTGACAATTTCAGGATTCAAACTACAACTGTTTCCCAAGGACTAGAGAAAGACTTTTGAATGTAAAGTTGAATGTACAGATGAAGCCACTTAGATTTGTGAGTTAAATGCGTCGTGACTCAGGGTTAATTGAAGAAACTGTGCTATCTAAAGTCATCTTAACTCATTTAATGCATTTAACCTTTTCATTAGCATACCAAAGCTCCATTGTTCACAATGGTGAATGCTTTAATTAGATGGGATGTTGTGATGCAGTTTTCTGTGTTAAATGAGATAAATGGGATATCTGTGTTTAGTTATTCTGTGTCAAACAGACAAACCAATGTGGCTGCATCTGTAAAGATGAAGAACATTATTTTCACCAGTCCTTGATTATGATGATTGCTGTACAATTACCATAGATTGTAAGAGTATTTTGATAGCCCCATAGAAACTCCTCATTTTTCTTTTGTAACCAAACCTGCCTTATCCTTCTGAATAAAAAAAAAGTCAATATCTCTTTTGTAATTAAAATACACTTTTTCTACCCCTCAGTTTTCCTAGTCTTCTCCATAGTCTAAACGTAGTGCTCAATTAATCCTTGGAAATCAAGCTGTACTCCCTTTCTGTATAATTAGTGGTGCTTGCGAAGCAAAGCATCACTACTGTTATCTTGCAAACTTATTTTTATTCTTCTTCCGTATGAAAGTTTGGCGCATAACTAGTCCCGCACCGTTTGTCCTAGACCCATGAATGAGGTGTCAAATCGTGCGGCTTAATCGGGAATGGGGTGGTATGACTTTTCTAAGGGGTGGGTGGTTAATTGCCCCTTGCGGTTGGGGACCCAAAAAAGTGAGCGGAGCCGCAAACAACCAATCAGATTTTCCCTATTGACTTCAATGAGAAAATGTAAACAGCTGTAATTCTCACAGTAATAAAGCCAGAGCTCCCAAACTTGGCACCGTGGGTCACTGGGTGACTGCAGCCAAAATTTACAAAAAGTGGGCGGAGTCTACAACAGCCAATCAAATTTCAGCCATTCAATTAAATAGGAAAATGTTAAACTGCTGCCGCTCTTAGATGGTTAATGGCAGCCTCCTCAAAGTTGGCACAGTTGGTCACTGGGGGACTGGGATTAAAGTTTGGAAATGTGGGCAGGGCCAAAACCAACCAATCAGATTTCTTTGATTGATTTTAATGGGAACAATTAAGAAGGCTGCCATTCTCTCAGTATTGATGTCAGGGACCTTGAATATCACAAATGTGGTCGCTGGGGGTTTCCACTTCAAGTTTAGAAAAAGTGGGCGGAGCCACCAACAACCAATCGAATTTCATTCATTGATTTTCAATAGAAAAAAATAAAAATGCTGCCATTTTTAGACATTAAATGACAGCATTCCCAAACTTTGGTATGTTAGTCACTGAGTGACTGTGGTTCACAATTAGGAATAAAATGGGGAGGGCAACAACAGCCAATCAGATTTCAGCCTTTGACCTTAATGAAAAATGATAAACTGCTGCTATTATCACGGTTTAAATGCTAGGTGTACCAAACTTGGCTCAATTACTCACTGGGTGACTACGGTCAAAATTTAGGAAAAGTGGGTGGAGCCAAAAACAGCCAATCAGTTTATGTAAAATTTTTTTACTGCTGTTCTCACAGTATCAAAGCCAGAGCTCCCAAACTTGGCACCGTGGGTCACTGGGTGACTGCGGCTAAAATTTACAAAAAGTGGGTGGAGTCTACAACAGCCAAACAAATTTCAGCCATTCAATTAAATAGGAATTTTTTTAACTGCTGCCGCTCTTAGACGTTAATGGCAGGGTCCTCAAAGTTGGCACAGTTGGTCACTGGGGGACTGGGATTAAAATTAAGAAAAGTGGGTGGAGCCAAAACCAAGCAATCAGATTTCTTTGATTGGTTTTAATGGGAAAAATTAAGAAGGCTGCCATTCTCTCAGTATTGATGTCAGGGACCTTGAATATCACAAATGTGATCGCTGGGGGTTTCCACTTCAAGTTTAGAAAAAGTGGGCGGAGCCACCAACAACCAATCAAATTTCATTCATTGATTTTCAATAGAAAAAAATAGAAATGCTGCCATTTTTACACATTAAATGACAGCATTCCCAAACTTTGGTATGTTAGTCACTGAGTGACTGTGGTTCACAATTAGGAAAAAAAGGGGCGGGGCAACAACAGCCAATGAGATTTCAGCCATTGACCTTAATGAAAAATGATAAACTGCTGCTATTATCACAGTTTAAATGCTAGGTGTACCAAACTCGGCTCAATTACTCACTGGGTAACTGCGGTCAAAATTTAGGAAAAGTGGGTGGAGCCAAGAACAGCCAATCAGATGTTCCCTATTGACTTCAATGAGAAAATGTAAACAGCTGTAATTCTCACAGTATCAAAGCCAGAACTCCCAAACTTGGCACCGTGCGTCACTGGGTGACTGCGGTCAAAATTTAGGAAAAGTGGGTGGAGCCGCAAACAGCCAATCAGATTTCAGCCATTGACCTTAATGAAAAATGATAAACTGCTGCTATTATCACAGTTTAAATGCTAGGTGTACCAAACTTGGCTCAATTACTCACTGGGTGACCGTGGTCAAAATTTAGGACAAGTGGGTGGAGCCAAAAACAGCCAATCAGTTTTCACCTATTGACTTCAATATAAAATTTTGGAATACCGCCGTTCTCACCGTTTTAAAACACGTTTTAGAGCACTCTTACACTGTTAATGTAAGAGTGCTCAAACTTGGTCCATTTGGTGACTGGGTTGCAAATTTTTAAAAGTGGGCGGAGCCAAAAATAGCCAGTTTGTTTGGATTGATTTCAATGGTAAAATTTGGTTGGCTTTAAATTTCACCGGTTTAATCCGGATTCTACCGACTTTGTGTACTCTCTAGGCACCAGGGGCGACTGGGCAAGACACCCAACATATATGGGGGGCCTGAGTTTTGCCACGGCAAGCACCACTCACATTTTCTTCAGGAAATGTACCTCTCTAGTGTCTGAATGCTGTCATCCAATTCAAGTTTTACCTAATTCAATGTTACTGATATCTCCTCTGTCAGAAGCTGGCTTAATTTAATGAAAGTTTGACTTAGGGTGGTAGATGGTAATCAAGGAACATTCATGTATAAAGCAAACTGGTTATCTTCGGTTTTCCATTAAATTTGTCAGCCATTCTATTTTCCATTTAACTGCATTTTGTGCTTAAGCACTTTCTTATGCTCACTGATTGCTGTTTGTTCATCACACAATTTGACAGCAAAAACTGGTAGACGTTTCACCAATACAAGAATGCAAATTGTTAAATATGCTATTTAAACCAAACATTTGCAAATTAAAGAGATGCTGTCATCCCATTATTAATTACACCAGTTGGTCCACAGTTTATGTAGTTATGTATTTTGTGAAAATGCATATGTTTACTTTGCCTTTGCTAAGCTTTCTTATTTATCCTTTCAGTCTCATTGTTAAATCAGCCACAGGTATCTCCAAGCAGCATTTGTAGTGAAAGTTAGTGAATTTTTTAGATAAAGACTAATTAATCAGTAGCTTGGTAGAATAGTATCTTTAGTTGTAAAGATAATGACACAACAGTCTCTCGCCCAAACAGTTTCCAGTTCAATGTGTGGGTGATAAAAAAATTGGAATCACCAGCCATTCCTAATACAGGGATTTTGTAATAATTCTGAAAATCACTAGGGGAATCTTTAGGTCTCTCAGATTTGTCCCATGTGCTTTTGCCCTGAGATTATAAGGGTCATTTATAAATTCAGCTGCAAGTAAAATTATGGTAAAACAGTTTAAAATGTTGCACAAATATTAAAGCATTCATTATAGGTACCTGCATCCAAACATACTCCTTGTTCTTTTGTATAGTTGTGCTAAGTTTCCTTGCATCCATCTTGCATCCTCTGCTGAATTGTGCACAAATGCACCTTTTGACTAAGGAGCTATAACCAACCTGAATATGCAGGGTTGCATCAATCAGCACAACAGACTTGCACCAAAAGAACCTCACTATAACACTGACTCAGTCTCCATTCTGAAAATGTTAGCTGCAAATTGCACAATTGTGTTTGTATTGATGCACCTGGCACAACTCTCTGTGCATCTGCAATTAAGCTGGAATTCGGGGGGAAAAACGACGTTGTTCATAAACGAAGACAATTTGATTCTGAAAAATTAAGGCATTACATATGCTGACTTAAAGGAGTAGTTCTCCTATAAATTGACTTTTAGTCAGTTATACAGTGGCCAGTTCTCAGCAACTTTTGGTTCAACAATTGGTTTTACTTATTTTATTTTTTTAAATTGTTTGGATTTCCAGCTCTCAAATGGGGGTCATTGAGCTCAGCAAGCAAATAGCTATTGCTCTGTTAGACATTAATTTTATAGAGACATCACTTGCTATTGTGATTTCCATTTACTGTGCTGTTCATATGACCACACCAATAATGTTGAGGAGCCATATCCATTGGACTGCTGAGCTATACCTCCTTCATTGCAGAAGGACTATGGGATTCATACTGACAATACTTAGGTAATTAGGACTCATAATTATGACTTTTCAATGTCTGGAATAGGGCTCAATGATACAACTTGAAAACATAACATACGATCATTTATATTGGTAAGATTATATACTGAACTTTAACGAGGCTTTCTTTATTAAGTTTTGTTCAAAGAAAAGGTATCTTGCAAGGACTGCAAACAAACTGCTGTTTTTGATATCACAGTTATGATAATGAGTAATACACAATAAGCATTTGTCTGTTTTATTGTGTCACCTAAAATTCCCGACAAAACGTTATTTATAGACTTGAACATTTCAGTTGCGACATTTTTGTACAATGGAATCTCTGACAGCAGTGGATGTGCCATCTTTTACAAGAAGTGACACTGTAGCATCTTATCCAATTTCTTTTCCTACATTTTTCACATTATATATGCCATCAGCCCTAAGCCTTAGGAAATTAAAGTGATTTGCCCAAGGTCACAAGCAACAAGAACATGATCAATCTGTCCAGTGTCATAAGGTGCATTGTATCACAAATTAGGTCTGGAGACAGTTTTACTGCAATCAATATTAAAACTCAGAAACAGAAAGTGAGGATAAGGTGAAGTAAAAATATAGAAAAGGGAAGATATCGTTTTACACATGAAATCCTGAAATATATTAAATTATTTTGGGAAAAAAAACATAATTTAACTTCTTCAAATGTAAAATAATGTCTTTAACTCACCAAAGCACAGTGGCTAAGAATGCAAAGTTGACATTTATTTTTATGGAAACATTTAGCATTCCCTAAAAAGAGCTCCCTGCCATTTACATTAGCAGAAGTGGACATCATACTATAGTACATCATCTGACTTAAATCATGAGCAGTGGTGGCCGTGCTTGTGGAGCTAAGCGGTGAGTGGTCTGTTGGGGGGCAAGGGCCCAGTTAGGGGGAAGCAGACAGAAGAGCTATGTTTTTAGCTAATCTCCCCTACTGTTGTACCATAGGTATGAGCGGCTTCTGCCTGTCCCAATTAGAGGGTGCAGTTGACTATACAGGCAATTCTGGGTGGCTTTCAGAGGATATTGATAGCAATTGTTATTGCAATAAACCAGTGCTGGGCCCTGTGCAGACAGCTTGCACCAACCGCTCTGCCCCCATGAGAACAAGATGCCGTGAAGACATGATTGTGGAGCTAAGTGACGAGCGCTGGAGGTGGGATATGGGCCCAGACTAGAGGGAGGCAGGCAGAAGAGGTATGTTCCTATTGCCCTCCACTGTTGCATCATAGGCATATGACTTTTCTGTCTAGCCCTAGTTCCAGCACTGCAATAAGCAAAATTACTTAGAGCAACTCAAGCATCTCTATTGACTGTATATAAATCATAAAGCCAATATACCAGATTCTTGAGACACCAATGAATCAGGGTCTTTGCAACTCTTCAATGGCAAAACTTTGGTCAGTGGCCCAGCATGTTTACATTCCACATGACTATGAAGATTTTCATTCGCCATCCTATGCTGAGCCATTCACACCCACTCATACGGATCAATATCTGTTGTTTGGCTCCCACCATCCGCTGGAACACAAACTGGGTGTCATTAGAACTCTGCACCACAGGGCGGAAGTTGTGGCAACTGATACAGAGTCCGAAGACAAAGAGCAAAAACATCTTAGAGGCGCTTTGAAAGCGTGTGGCTACCCAGACTGGGCCTTTGTCAAAACAGCAGCAACCAAGCCCAACAGGAACACCAATATAAATAGCCGCCCGGAGACACATAGTAGGCGAAACATAGTCATCCCATATGTAGCTGAAGTGTCTGAGAAACTCAGGAGGATTTTTAACAAACACCACGTCCCTCTGTTCTTCAAACCTAGCAACACACTGAGACCAAAACTGGTACACCCAAAGGATCCAACCCCTAAAGAAAAACAAATGTGGTATACGGAGTCCAGTGTAGCGAGGAGTGTACAGATCTATACATTTGGGAGACAAAACAACTGCTCACCAAGCGAATGGCTCAGCATAGGTGGGAGAACTCTACAGGGCAAGACTCAGCTGCCTTTCTACACTTAAAAGACAAGGGACACTCCTTTGAAGACAGAAAGGTCCAAATACTGGATAAAGAAGACCGCTGGTTTGAAAGAGGCGTGAAAGAGGCGATTCATGTCAAGGTGGAGAAACCATCCCTGAACAGAGGCGGGGGCCTTCGACACCACCTGTCTGCTACATACAATGCTGTTCTAACATCTGTACCCCCGCGGTTTCAGAACACTTCACACATCCATTCATGCAACTCTCACAAGTAACACCTCTTTCTAGGAGTTGCATGACACATTGGATAATCCTATCACAGTAACTACACAGAATCTACACCTCTGTGAATTTCTTCAGATGTCACCTATTTGAAAATGTTACAATGTGCCATTGGGATTGGATTAGTGAAAGAGAACTTCCCACACCAGTCAGTTGAACTGAAGAAGCTGTTCGGATGAGTAGTGAAACGTCTTCATTGATTACTCAGCAAGTCCAGTTGTTTTTAGATTTACCTATACTAGATTTACATTCCACAGTTTTTCACACTTCACTTATGAGGTTTTATACCCACTGCATATGAATCACTAATCCTCCACCAGGGTCAAGGACTGCAGTCTAGAAAATCATGACAATATATTGCAAACACAAATATACTGCAACAGCAATTACTGGGTAAAATTAAAGCTCACTGACAGGGATCAACACACTTTAAATAGTACAGGCGCTAAACGCCACAAAATGATGCCTTTAAAAATTACCACAACATTGAATGAGAACCTCTATAGCTCATTCTCATCAAAAACTGCAGTTGAATATCAATTGATGGCAGGACTGAAGAACAGAAACTACTTGTACAAATGCTAAAACTCTATAGAAAGATCACAAGATGTTAATTAAAATATATTTTAGGGTAAATCTAATCAAGGCAGTATGTTGAATAAATCTTTATATTACATTGGAAAATACAGAGAAATATTACTGAGGCTATTACCAATACTTGATCACATACAATTCACTAATTAACAGCATGATAATTAGTGAAATTAGTGAATAAACTAAAGTAGAATATTTATTGGTTAACATCAATTTAAACTTATATTATCATTTGCTAGAGTGATAAGTAGTTAATATAGTATAGTATAATGTACATAGGCATAATTCTGTCTATTTTTTTTGGCAGCAATCTAACTGTTCACGACAATTGCGCATGTGCCGTAAGAGTGATGGAAATTGCCGAAGGGGAGGAAGAAGAAACGAAGATTACAGAAGAGAAGAAGATGGCGCCTGTGAGCTCCACTGCGCTCACTCTGCATGTGTGGTCACTATTTCTAGAGGTGACAGAATTCAGGGGTAAGACTGTGCAGGGGGGAGGCAGGGAGGGGGGCCATAGAAGGGGGGGCAGTGGGTACTTGGTTTAGTTCTTTGATTAGTATAAACCAATGTTAGTTGATTGTCAGTTCATGAATTAATGTAAAAATTATTGTCCCGAAAAATTAATGAATTATCCAAATAATGCTTATTTTAATAACATTGGTTCACACTAATCAAATCAAATACGAACTAACAGCTAATTTCATAAAATTCTGATTAACTGTGATGAAATGTTGTGTGTATAACTTTGCAATTTTTAACTCTATCATCTATGTGGTTTAATTAACTTGTTATAACTTTATTCATTACTTATAAAATTAAAGGTGAACATTTTGTATTCATTTATGTGTCACTAATTAATGAATGGGATGGCTTTGAGATCAATTGTAATTGGATAAAACCAATGAATTGAAGTCAAATTACCGAGTGCAGATTATGAGATACTTTTTGACATAGTCCACATAACTTCCAGTCCCTGCGTGGGAATAAGGAGGAAATCTGTGCCAGTGAAATATACTTTTTATTGAGAGACCATGAACTTTTTGGGGCAGGATAGGGTTTAGGGTGGGGAGATAAGCTGCAGTATGGGGAGGCAGTTATCTGGGTAACAGAAAGCCTGGTGTGGAGTAGAGGAGGAAAAGGGAGGCTGATCCTGTATAAACTCAGGAAAGATAGTCCTATATATCCTACAAATACATCACAGGACACAACATTACAAGCTGCTACAACTAAAGCTGGCCATAGATGTAAAGATTTCTAAAAGATCTTTTCGTTATCATGCGACCACGATTATCTTGAAACGATCGTATAAATGTAGGATTTGTCCATCAACTAAAAAGACCATTTCAAGCGAAATTGCCAGGAAAACTGAGGGTAGCTGCTTGCTTGGCCCTGCAAACATAGATAGATTGCACTGGGACCGATAAACTTATTTTAACCTGGCCGATCAATTTTCTGACCGATGTCGGAAGAAAAATCATAAGATGTACGATCATTCGATTCCCACTAACTTCACGATAATTCGAGATTGGTCAGATTGCACTAAAAACTATCGTTCACAAACGAAAGATCTTTGCTTCTATGGTGACCTTAAGAGACCCAATGGAATACATAATTAAATGCATTAAAACACCAAGGGGCATATTTATCAAGGGTCAAATTTCGAATTGAAAAAGCGTCGAAATTCGAATTCAAAAAGACCAACCAAAATTAACAAAAAAACTTTGATTTTTAAAAGTCCACCAATTGACTCCAAATAGGTTCTAGGAGGTCCCCCATAGGCTAAAATAGCAATTCGGCAGGTTTTAGGTGGCAAATGGCCGAAGTCGAATTTTTAAAGACAAAATACATAATAAATTCAATTTGGACTATTCCCTAGTCGAAGTACACAATGAAGCATTCAAATTTTTTTTCATTTGAAAATTCACCTCGACCTTTAATAAATCTGCCCCCAAGTGTACTATCCTCCTGTTGTTGAGCTTTGCCTTACCAATATACCTTTTAAGAATTATCTACACCCTTTGTATCCAATAGGCCAACTGCAGATAATTTTCAGTTAAAGGTTTATATAATCCAGTCCATTCATTAGGCTAAATAGCTATGGCCTAACCCACTACTTCTCACAGGCTCTGAATCTCTGACCAAGTCCTTGGGGCAAATTCACTAACCAGCGAAAATTCGACAGTGCTGGCTTTGCGCATATCGCAACACTTTGCCAGGCATAAATTTGCCTGGAGCAAAATTTAAAAATCTAAAAAAAAATGAATCAATACATTTTTGATTTTTCACAAGTATTTCCGTTGAGTGCAGTGTTATCTACCATTGCCCTAAATCACATCACTGCAGTTGCTTTTTGCAAGTTATCTCTACACAGGTGTTTAGTTCCAGTAATGTCTCTAAGAGAATACTTTGTACCCTGAGCCCCTAATTGGGAAACACCCTACATTGCTCTTTAGCTGTCAGTAGCTATCCTGCCAATACCTAAAGCTCCTATTTACAGAGTTGCTTTTGTTGACTTCCACAGAGGTGTCTCCATTTATTAGGGTCTTGGATCCTACTGCAGCCTCCACCACCTCTACATATATAGGCCATGGGTTTAGTGTGAGTTGGACATAGTATATGGATCACTTTCTGAAACATGGAGTGTCAGACATCAATCTTTTGTTTAATTGGAAATTGACACACACCTGGAGCTGTGAACCAGAAACCATTCTATAACTACTTATCTCTCAAGCAAGTGATGAGTTACACATGGAGATATTCAGAAAATCAACAGCAGCAATTTTTCAGTTATTAGCATCTTGCATCCATCTGGGTCAACTTAAAGGACCAGTAATATCAAAAAATGAAATTGTTTTAAAGTAATAAAAATATAATGCAGTGTTGACCTGCACTGGTAAAACTGCAGTGTTTGCTTCAGAAACACTACTATTGTTTATATAAATAAGCTGCTGTGTAGTAATGGGGGCAGCCATTCAAAGGAGAAAAAGCTCAAGTTACACAGCAGATAACAGATAAGCTCTGTAGAACATAATGTTATCTGTTGTCCATTACTTATCCTGTGCCATTTAGCCTTTTTTCAATTTCCGCCATTGCTACAAAGCAGCTTGTTTATATGAACTATAGTAGTGGTTCTGAAGCAGACAGATCAGTTTTACCAGTGCAGGGCACCAGTACATGATATTTTCTTTACTTTAAAACACTTTCATTTTTTGGTGTTACTGGTCCTTTAACTAGGCCATCCCTGTGGAGCAGTTCCTGAGATGATGTAATTTTAAATATAGGCAAAAGATCTGTGCAGATGTGAGCACAAAAAAGGGAAGACTTTTATCACCTGGAAGATGGGATTTAGGAAACACAGTTTACATGCCCACATCTTTATTTTGGGATATCAACTTTAAATATAAATTTGATAAAAGTCACTGCTTTTTGTAACCTTAAGGTTATGTACAAACGTATCTGCAACAGTAGGGGGCAGATTTATCACAGGTCAAGGTGAATTTTTGAATTGAAAAAATTCAAATTTCTAGCTATTTTTGTGTACTTCGACTAGGGAATAGTCCAAATTCAAATTGAATTTGCAAAAAAAATAAATAAAAAAATGATCATGTACTATCATGTCGAAAAATTTGACTTCAACCATTTGCCATCTAAAACCTGGCGAATTACAGTTTTAGCTTATGGGGGACCTCCTAGAACCTATTCAATTGGTGGACTTTGAAAAATCTAAGTTTTTTTGGAGAAAAACTTTGAATCAAATTCGATATTCCTTTGATTAGAACGATTCGAATTGGGCTGAACACAGACCTATTCGATCACAAATGGACCTATTTGACCCAAAAAAAACTTTGACTTAATTTCAGTTGGTCTTTTTGAATTTGAATTTCAAAGTTTAGAATATGCCCCCAGGTGTTTCAAAATGGACACAGTGGAGCGTCCATATTAATACATCTTGGACCTACTGCCACTCTGGACCTAACGGTAGTGTATCCCAAACCCAGAACAGACCCCAAGGTCCTGGTCACGTCTCACTGTTCTGCCTTTAACAACTGCTTTTTACTTCGGGAGGAGCCCTCCGCTACTCGGATACCGCCAGGTCTTAATGTGAGAGGACCTAGGAGAGAGTACTGAGCAAGCAAGGGAACCGTACATGCAAACAGGAAAGGAGAATAGGCTCATGGTCAGGGACAGGCCGGATTGATACTAAATCAGGAAGTGCAGTAGAAAGTCGGGTATATAAGGGGATTATTAATTACATACTTTACCTTTAGTAATAACGCTAAAATAGTCAAAAAGTTTGCTTTGAACATTTCCTTCAATAGGCCAAATGCCTTTTTCAAAAACTGGAAAAAAAATCCCTAAACTCATTTAAATGGATCATAATTTCTATAAAGTATAGTCTCTAATGAATATGCTTGAGCTACTGATGGAAAGGTCTATCTCTGGCACAATTCTGCAATTCAGTTCACATTGTTTTGTTAATTAAAGAAATCCTCATACTTTTAGGTTTCTGACAATATCTTTTTAAGAACGGCATGAAAACACAGTAAAACAAGCTTTTTTTACTGTTTAATGGAACCAAAATAAATTACAAATTTTTTGTAATAAATCCACAAGAACTAATGGACTAGTTAATATGACAGACCTTGGATTTCATTCACAGTAGGTATGAATAAGTAGAGATGTGTTGGCTGAGCCAAGTAGGGATTGTAATTGAAATTAAAGGTGTGCTATCATTAGATTGGTGCTATATTTTTTTTCCTTTAACTGAGGGGGAACGATAAGTAGAGTTGTATCATGATTGATGAGTTACAAGTGTTGAATTGCCCCCTTATTGAGTCTCTGCCAACCCATCATTCTCTCACACTGACAGTCAGCAAGTGAAGGATTTAGCAGCAGTTGGTGGTCTGTGAGACTGATCAGAAGATTAAATGGTTGCTACAGGGGAGCATTTGTAGAGGTAATCTGCTGCAGCAATAGAAGTCAGCACAGATATATCCTATAACAGAATTCGGAAAATGCACTGTTTCCATATATAAAGGTTAAATGAAGTTTTTGCAGATTACAGTTTCCTATTTGATTCTAGTATTTCTCCATAATATACAGGTATAGGACCTGTTATCCAGAATATTTCAGACCTGGAACTTTCTGAATAAGGGGTCTGCATGTAATTTGGATTGCCATTAAGTCTAAAAAATAAATTAAACATTCATTAAACACAGTAGAATGTTTTGCGTCCAATAAGGATTCATTATATCTTAAGGTGGCCATACACGGATAGATCCGCTCATTTGGCGATGTCGCCAAACGAGCGGATCTCCCTCCGATATGCCCACCTTGAGGTGGGCAATATCGGGCAGATCCGATCGTGGGCCCTAGGGCCCAACGATCGGATCCTAGCATTCACAAACGGGCGGTCGGATCGCGGGACCGCATCAACGAACAGATGCGGCCGCGATCCGACGGGGTTTTTAAACCCATCCGATCGAGATCTGGCCGACTTTCGGCCAGATCTCGATCGGAGAAGCCCGTCGGGGGCCCCCATACACGGACCAATAAGCTGCCGACACAGTCTGTCGGCAGCTTTTATCGGCCTGTGTATGGCCACCTTTAGTTGGGATCAAGTACACGGTACTGTTTTTTATTACAGCGAAAAAGGAAATGTGTTCTAAAATTTTGAAATATTTGATTAGAATGTAGTCTATGAGAGATAACTTTCCTGTAATTGATTCTATACCTGTATTAATTGAATTAATATATAGTAGGGATGCACCGAATCCAGGATTCGGCCTTTTTCAGCAGGATTCGGATTCGCCCGAATCCTTCTGCCAGGCCGAACCGATTCCAAACCCTATTTTGCATATGCAAATTAGGGGTGGGGAGGGAAATCACGTGACTTTTTGTCCGAAAACAAGGAAGTAAAAAATGTTTTCCCCTTCCCACCCCTAATTTGCATATGCAAATTAGGGTTCAGATTCAATTCGGTATTCGGCCGAATCTTTCACGAAGGATTCGGGGGCTCGGATGAATCCAAAATAGTGGATTCGGTAATAATTCCACATTTTGAACAAATATTACATTTGTCTTTGTGATAAGAAAACAGTTTTGTGTACTGCATCCTAAATTAGATAGAATTATTACTTATTGGAGGCTAAACCAGCCTATTGGGTTTATTTAATGTTTAAAAAGAATTTAGTAGACAAAGTACAGAGATCCAAATTATGGAAACATCCCTTATCTGGAAAACTCCAGGTCCTAAGCATTCTGGATAACAGGTCCCATACCCCACCATTTAAGGTACAGTGCCCTGGCTGGAATCAAAGCTCAGGACTAGTGATGGGCGAATTTATTCACCAGGCACAAATTTGTGGCGAATTTGCACGATTCGCCGCCGGCTAATTAATTCGCAAAACGGCAGCGAAAATTTGCTCGTAAAAATTCGCCAGCGTCAAAAAAAAAAATTTGTTGCGTCCAAAAAAATGGACGCCGGCGTCAATTAATAACGAGACGTTTTGCAAATCTTTTGCCATTTCGCGAATTTCCCACAAATTTCCCCGCAAATGCGCCCATCACTACTTAGGACCCCAGTGCTGCAAGGCAGTAGGGTTAGAAATTGCACCACCATGGTGGTAATAATAAACTTGTTTAAAATATATACTTTTACATAGTAATGATATTCAGGCTACTAGACTGATGTAAAAATGCCGTCCAGTTGATTCACAATTTTTTTTTTCCAATTACCACCACTCTTTGTAATCTATAATTTAACCAGTTCTTTATCCAGGTACAAATACTATGTCCCAGGCCAACATTCCTTAATTTAACCAGTAACCTTTTGTGTGGCACTGTATCAAATGCTTTAGCAAACTCTAAGTAGATCACATCCACTGCCATCCCAGAATTGAGGTCCCTGCTCACCTTCTCATAAAAGAAATTACATTAGTCTGGCAAGATCTATTACGCAAAAGCCCAATGGCTTTTAATGAAGTTTAACTACATACATTGTGTACGGATGCAAACTAAAAAAGTTGCAATAAGGTTGCTAAATAGCTACCAGGATCACTAAAACAATATTAAATCTGTGCAAAGAAAAACAAAATTCTGCTAAGGAATAATTTTTCCCATTGTCAATATTTTTATATGGATGAATTTTATTACACCTCCCCCTTATGTTGAAATGTAAATGTGTTTACATTTGTCTTACCCATAATGTTTTTAATTTGCAGGCTATTGAATAACTTAGTAAAAGGGAAGCAGAGATCACAAAACTACTGATTGTAATGTAAGGTAGGGACACAACTATGAAAAAATGAATATTCCAACAACTCAGCTAGTTTTGTACTTATCATAATTTTCATAGTTCTATGCCTAACTAGGACACATAATAAAATACATTTCATTATTCATTTAAGCACCTTAATTACTTAAAGCACTGTAATCACAATAGAGATTTTTAATATTTAGTTCTTTACTTGTTCTATTACGATTATTAGCTATGGCGCGCCTTCCATCATTGTAGAGACCTGTTATCCAGAATGCTCAGGACCTGGGTTTTTCTGGATAAGGGATATTTTCATAAGTTGGATCTCTATACCGTAAGGATAATTAACTATACCAATAAGGATTAATTATATCTTAGTTTGGATCAAGTACACAGTAAATCATTTTGAAAGGAAATTGTTTTGAAAAATTTTGGATTATTTGGATAAAATTGAGTCTATGGTAAACAGCCTTTCCTTAATTCGGAGTTTTCAGGATAATCGGTTTCCAGATAATGGATCCCATACCTGTATGATAAAGCCCTGACATGCAGTGATTGGTTAGGCTTAGCACAGATTCCTTTCTATCAAGAGTGAAGCCTAGAGATGTGTTACTCAGCTATTAACAGTATGAAATAGCATACAAGGTGTTGAGGAACATCTGCTATTTGATTTGGTTCAACAAATTCCCAAAAGAGTTAGGCAAGTAATAAAAAAATTATAACATTGGTCAGAAATATCCGAATAAAAATGATTTGAGCAATACATTTTGGCATGTACTGTGATAGCACTAACATTACTTTTTATGTTTTACTTGTAAAACATCAAACTTTCAACTTCAATTATTGTGGTTTTTGACACCACATTTTATCTATTTTTCCTGTAGTGATAAGGCAAATATATAGCGTTGCTGCTAGGGGCCCTTAAAGGTAAGTAAAATATAAAGATTTTATTAAATAATTTGCTTTTATGCCACTATCTACTCACAATATAAAATCAATTAGAAGACTAAAGCAATGACCAATCACAGTAGTGTGTGAAATTCATCATGATTTAATTTTGATCAGAGCAGACAAATGTTATTGAGCTGCTTTCAATATACTAGTTATAGTATGATGCTGTATTTCCCAATTCCGTTTAATTACAGTCTATTTAAAGGGATTCTGCCATGGGAGAACAATTTTTCTACAAAATATATCAGTTAATAGCGCTCCTCCATTAGAATCTATCTGCAGTGAAATCCATTTTTCAAAACAGGAAACAGATTTTTTTATTGATTTCATTTTGAAACCTGACAAGGGACTGGACATGTTGTTAGTTTTTCAGGTACCCTCAGTCATGCAGCTTGTGCTCTGATAAACTCCAATGAGTCTTTACTGCTGCACTGCAAGTTGGAGTGATCACATCCATTGCAGAACAATGGACAAGTAACAAGATAACAGTTCCCTGACATCTGCATTGCTAAAAATGCTCCCATGCCCCACCTTGTGGTAAATATAAGAATAGCCGTCAATAGTAAAATTCCATGTCCGGCTGATCCAAGTCATGACTGTTTCAGTTACATAAGTAGGAGAAGTGATAGCTTTTTATCATGAAATGCTAGCTCTTTCTGAAAGCACATGCCCAGGCAAAATGAACTGACATGGCTGCCTGCACACCAATATTACAACTAAAAAATAAATGTATTAGTTCAAGAGTAACATTTTATATGGTAAAATGAATTATGTGCAATTTACACTGTATAATTTAGTAATAAAAACTATTCCATAAAAATCATGAAAGAGTCAAAAGTCTCAATAAATCAACACCACACCATTAGTGCACACACCCTCCACTATATGCCAGGGTCTAGGTCATATGGAAGAGGGCTGAATAAATGCTTATCTTTTCAAATGATTTTTTAATTATATGATAAACTAATTGGATATTTAGTATATTAAATGTAACGCACATGTAAAGAGATGGCAGGCAAGTCTCAAATATGTTAAATGCTGTAAATAAACTATAACTAGTAGTCAAACAAAAACATTCAGATTCAGATCCTCTTATTCATTGAGAGAAATTGGAGAGAAGGTGTTACATTTTATACACTTTTGGTGGAATGGAATATTAATTAACATAGGCAGAATCGCCTGTTGCTAAGTTACAATCATTCTTTATATTAGGCTTCTTGTACATCAGTAATTTCAAGTCAATTTTCCATTTATAAATTTTACTTTAACATAATACTAGTTAATAATACATGGCATGCATTAATATTAATATTTAATACATGATTTGTAATCTGTAGCTTAGCATTAATTATAAAATTATACAGACTATATGGTTAATTTTGACCTTCTTGGCAGTGTGCAAAGTGCAAAAAAGGATGTAATGCAGTGGTGTCCCCTCTCCCACCCCTTAACTTCATTTGGATGTGCAAGTTAGGGCTGCAATGGATTCCTGTCCATAATGCCTGCCCCTCTGATTCTGCACTGTGCACCCCTCATGCCAGATCATTGCCTAGTGCTGCCATTCCCCTGCTATCTGAATCAGCACTAAGCAGCAGGCTGTTGTCTTGTGCCCCTTAGTGCTCTTCTATTTCTGTCCAGTTAAATTGTATATTACCTCTTGATCCTTTTATGTGGTAATTAAAAGACATCTCACATCTTTATATTTTACACCAGAGAAAGAGAGAGAGAGAGAGAGAGAGAGAGAGAGCGAGAGAGAGAGAGAGAGAGAGACAAAATATTTATTTGTTTGAGAAATAATGCCAGTTTTTGTTAGTGTTAAAAATTCACATTGATAAAGACTTATTTCCGGAGTGGAGACTTTGTTTAAATGATACTGAAATTCATTTACTTCAATAACATTTAGGGGCACATATACTTAGCTCGAGTGAAGGATTAGAATGAAAAATACTTCGAATATCGAAGTTTTTTTTTGGCTACTTCGACCATCGAATTGGATACTTTGACCTTCAGCTACGACTTTGAATCGAACAAAGTACTGTCTCTTTAAAAAAAACTTCGACTGCTTACTTCGCCACCTAAAACCTACCGAGCACCAATGTTAGCCTATGGGGAATGTCCCCATAAGCTTTCCTAAGTATTATGTGGTTGCAGCAAAATCGTTCGATCGATGGATTAAAATACTTTGAATCGAACGATTTGTTCACTTGTTCGATATTTCGACTTTGATATTCGAAGTTGAAGGATTTTACTTAGAGGTTTGAATATTGAGGATTAATTAACCCTCGATATTCGACCAATAGTAAATGTGCCCCATAAACAACTTTATAAATAGATAGTGCCCCAGCTCAGGCAGTACATAAATCTTTGTTGCTCTGCAGTCTATTGATCATTTCAGAAATTATTCTTTTTAAACTATGGCAAATAAAGGTATAGGATATATTACAGTACATGGAAACCCCGAAATCCATGAAGCTACAAATGATGGGAAGACAAAAGATTAGAAGCTGCACACACTCATGTAGATGGGAAGCTTACTTAATTTATTGTGACAAAATCTAAGTTTTTTGGGGCGGTTAACCCTATCTTCATCAAGGAACAGAAGGCCATCTCCCATGGATTCCATTTTAAGCAAATGATGCTAATTTGTATAGAAAAATTACCTGTAATAATAAAACAGTTCTTTGTACTATATTAATTAAGCTCCATATTGGGGCAACACATTCAACCCTACTGGAAATAAGGAAAATCGCTTATGTTGAAATTCCCATGTCCCCAGCATTTTGGAATACAGATCCCATACCTGTACCAATAAATAAAATTATTTCAAGAAATTAAGATCCCTGGTCAGATCAAACAATATTCATACAGTAAGTTTTATAAACATTACTATAGAAATGAAAGAAATATATCATTTTCCCGCCAACTGTGGTATATTTTGTGCGTGGGAGAGTGTAGTTTAAACCTCATAGCGGCCTAGGACAATCATTTGGTGTCTTTGGTAAAACTGGGGATGCAAGGGCAACTGTTGCATTAGGACAATTTTGCTTTTTTTATTATTGGCAACGTAGATTAGGGTCACATGTGGATTTAATTTTCACTAATGGTTAACTAAGAAATGAACTATATTAAACGTAATACTGACCCTTTTCTGGCATAATTTTTTCCTGTTGAACCAAAAACATTAAATGCACTGTTTCGGGGTAACAATCACTAATTAGTACAATGGAAAATTACCTCCAGGAGGAAAAAAACTCATTAAAGGGATTCTGTCACAGGAAAACATTTTTTTTCAAAATGCAATAGTTACTAGTGATAGTGTTCTCCATGAAATTCAATTTTTAAAAGAGCATTTTATATTTAATTTTGAAATCTGACACGGGGCTGGACGTGTTCTCAATTTCCTAGGTGCCTGCAGTCGTGTGACATGTGTCATGATAAACTTCAGTCACTCCTTACTACTGCACTGCAAGTTGGAGTGATGCCACTGCCCTCCCTTTCCCCACAGCATTATATCAACAGAACAATGGGAAGGTAACCTGATAACAGCTCCCTGACACAAGATAGCAGCCACCTGGTAGATACGAGACTAGCACTCAATAGTAAAAAGTCCCACTGCGAATCCTTCAGTTACATTGAGTAGGAGAAACAATAACGCTGGCACTTTCTGAAAGCACATGATTAGACACAATGACCTGAACTAATGAACTAAAACTGAATACACTACATAAAAATGAAACAATAAAAATCACAACAGAATCCCTTTAATAGAGTCTGAAGGCCTTTGAGATCACATAACTCTGTGTTACTGGCCCTGGTTGTTGCTTCTTGGCCTATGTATGAGGTCCTACCCGACTGACATCTGGCTGAGAATCAGATGGGCATATTGGAGAAACAAAATCTTGCCAAACAAACATATATATGTCCTAGAAATACAGTGAAATCATTAGCAGTCCCATTCAACATTTCTGTAGGGATACTCGTGTGAATTGCCTTATGGGTACCATTATTAGCCACAATAAAAACTTGACAAATGAAATTGAATAAACATTTCATATTCAATTTTCTGTGCTGTTCTTACCCATATCATAAGCAATGTGCTTCTGATGTGTAGTTTTATTATTTAAAATATATTACTAAAATGCTTTATAAATGCTATAGCGTTGTGTACCTATAACTTACAACTTACTGACTGCTCAGTGGCTCCTATCTGTTCTTTTACTGTAGCTTTGATCCCATGTGGTTCAGTTTATATTATGTCCTGGGTTAAGGTTATACTTGATTCTCCATTTCTTCCTACCAAAACAACTAACACTCTAACACAATCTGCAGACAAATAAAGAAATATAAAGCTGTAAAATATGTAGAAATGGTCAATGCAGAGATGCTAGACATATATTGATCAGAAATACATGCTCCATTAAATCTTGAGGCTGACAAGCTGTCAGAAGTAATTATGCATGCTGGCTGCAACAACCTAATTGGTTTTGGAGCCACACAGCAAGGGAGCCGCATCTCCATTTATATTACAAAGATCTTGTCTCTGCAACTATTGAACTTTACTCAAAGTGTATTAGTAATGAATGTACATTAGGTCTGTTGCAATCTGTTCCATTGTGATCGTATGCATTTTATAAAAGTGTTCAATATCGGCCTTAATGATTATGATGGCAATGTAAAGATAAATCCTCAATACAGTAGCATTGTGTACTACATATACTGTATTGTTATACACACACAACCACAAGATTATGGTGTAAATATAAGTCAACTGAACCTGCAATACTGATTAGTTCTCTGATTAAAGGAAGTTGTCAGACCCTTCCATAGTCCCTTAGATATTCAGTTTTTTTTCTCGATTGCAAATCAAATGATTTACCAAAATGGTGCAACATTGTACCCCTGCCTGACCAAATTATTTTATCTGCACCAAACCACAAAAAAAGGTAGACAATTATGAAACTTGCACTGTGTTTTTATCTTTTTCACTACATGAGAGGGCTTCTTCCTAAAGGATGATATACAGCTATGTACATCTTCATCTCCTGCCTGTACTTGAAAAGCAGTTTATATCTCCCCTTTTCCCTATTTATCAGTACCGTAACTAGAGGGGGCTGGCCCTGGTGTATTATGCATAACATCTACATTCCATACTGTTTCTGTTCTAGAGGGGATTTGTCAATAGCATAAATTTTATTAAATTGTCGTATGAAAACGTAAAGTAAGATATCGACGCATATATCAAAGCTTTACATTTTGACTTTTTATATATATACTGACTCATTAACCAAAATAGTCATTTTATGAATGGACCCACGAGTATGGGGCAGATTTATCAAGGGTCGAATTGAAAATTCAAAGAAAAAAAATTAGAATTTCAAGCTATTTTTGTATACTTTGACTAGGGAATAGTCCAAATTCGATTAGAATTTGAAAGAAATGCAAAAATTAGAATACTGTCACGTACTGTCTCTTTAAAACTTCGACTTCGACCATTCGCCATCTAAAACCTGAAGAATTGCTGTTTTAGCATATGGGGGACCCCCTAGAACCCATTTGGAGTCAATTGATAGATTTTGAAATATCGGCTTTATTATGAAAATACTTCAAATCGAATTTGAATGAATTCTTAGATTTTTTAATAAATTTGGGTTGGTATTTTTTTATTCGAATTTTGAAAAAACTCCCATTACATCAAATTCGACCCTTGATAAATCTGCCCCTTAGACGACTGCATTCAGATATAACAAAGGTGAAATTAACAGCAAATATAATCATGTTGATCATAACTTTATTAATGTACTGACCACTGTCAGGCACGAGGATACATATAGGACATAACTACATAATATATACATATAGGACATAACTGTTCATTTAGTTTGCTTTTCAATCTGACCTGCATGCTAAGAATCAGATGATAATTGCCAGGGGTCCAATGAACAGTTCAATGCCCACTTTGTGTAGGCTAAGTATGTGGCATATAGGGGCCCAAAATGAAAAATACCCCATATAATTTATCATTTTTAGAATTTCAGTTACTGCAAAATCAACACACTTCATTCACATTGCATTTTATGTGGAGTAAGGCCATAAAAAAGTAACAGGAACAGTCCCATTGATTTTTGGTTGTGTCGGGGGGTTTCGGGCAATTTCACGATGATTTCGGAGCTTTCGGGTGAAAACTCTGGAAAATTCACGAAAAAATAGTGAAAACCTGAGCTGTTCACACAAAGATAATTTTCAGGAAAATGTAATAAATAAGCGTTAAAAACCTGATTGGCTTAGATCGGAGTTTGCTGCAGCCGATATTGAGATAAATTTGGACCTTGATAAATAACCCCCTTAGTGTTAACTGTGATAAAATTCACAAAAACCACCCAAAGCTTCCAAGCTGCAGCATCCTATCTTCAACAGATCATTAGGTATCCAAGATAAAACATCCTCATTTTGAAAGTCAGGGGGCCACTGAACAGTTTGATGCCCAGTGCACATAGGTTTACCAATTATGAGACATGTAGGAGGGCAAAATAAAAAAAATGTCCCATATGATTTATCATTGTTGATTTTGCAGTAACTGACATTGACAAAACACAGCATATTAGGTGGAGTAAAGCTACAAAATGTAAGTTCACCCCAAAAAGCCATGTATTTTTGGAAATTACCACTTCTGATGAATCCAATATCTTATTTCAACATCAACTCCAAAGTACCAAGTGACAAAGCTTTCATAAATATGTTGGCTTCCACTTTACAGCATCTTCTATCCTACAGGTCATTGGGTACCAAAATAACACATCTGAAATATGAAAGCCAGGGGTCTACTGGACAGTGTGATGCCAAATGTGCATAAGCCTTACAACATCATGTAAAAGTCAGTGACAGATTTTACAACTCGAAAATCTTTCTTTGATTCATGATTTTAGTGTTTTTTTGGGTATTTCTGAAGCTGGCTTTTGTGCAACAATACAAAACCATTTTCCAACCATTCTGTGACTTTTTCCATTTATGCTTTTTCAATTAGAATTTTGTAATAAATTTCAAGCCATTTGAGATTTCATTTAGAGAAAGTGAGTTTAGTAGTGGTTTCAAAACCACCTTTAATAAATAGGCCTCTAAGTATATGACATGTAGGGGCCCAAAATGAAAATACCCCATATTATATATCATTTCTGTAAAATCAACACACTTACAGTATTTTATGAATGATGAAGTTACAAAAAATAAGTTCACCCCAGGCAGCCAAATATTTTTAGAAAAGTACACATTCTGACAAATCCAAAATGGGTTTCTACTCCAAAACTCCCAAAGGGCAAAGCTTTCCTAGAGTTAGCAGTTTTGGTGAAATCTGTAAAAATTGCCAAAAGCTTCAAATTTACAGTATCTTATTGCCCACAAATCCATATGTACCAAGATCAAACAACCGTCAATTTGCCGCTGGCGAATTGTCGACAACGTCCATTAAAGTCTATGGGCGTCAAAAAAATGTTGTTGTGTGGCGAAATGTTTTTGACGCGCATCTTTTTTTTTTGACGCACAACGCCATACAAGTCTATGGGCGTCATTTCCGCGGCGAAACAAGGTGAAAAAATTCACCCATCTCTAATTTCTACAGCTTTTGGTAAAAATAAATTGTTATGAATGTTTGTGCATAATGTACGTGATGAAATCAGTGTCGGCCCCCTCCCCCCAAATTGGGATTCCACCAAAAAAAATTGAGTGCTACGCCGCCTATGCATGCGTGTTGTGCCAAGCGCACCTTCATGCGTGCACGCCGATCGCGCCTACAAGTTTAAGCACTGCATCACGTTAGGGGTGGGCAGGGAGACCAGAGGGGGGCCCTGGACATTGGTCCCAGTGGGCCCCGGGCCCTCCAGTCTGACACTGGATCAAATGCATCTAAAATGCTAAACTGTGACTTCCTTTATATTAGACTTCTCTAGCCATCCCAAACAGCCTTGAAATGATCAGACCAGGGCAGTACATTATAGAATACTTTTGTAAAAAAGAAGTGGAGTGGCAGTCCGATCACACCTGATTAACCATGCCCTAGTCTCTTGCTTTCACTTAGCTTCATATTTTTTCCATTCAAAATCCATCTCTCCAATTGTTTTTAAAAGAACATGGTCAAAGTTGTTTACGGTCTTTGAAAGTGTAAAGAACTATTGAATAGCATATGACTTCTACTGGATCTTACAGGATTACAATAATAACAATAACAGCATATAACAGTAAAGCATATAGACACATAATAAGTGGTATATTATCATAATGTACCGCTTTAAATCTTGAGGTGTTGATGAACTCTGCCCAGTAATGAAATTCCATAAACATGTAGTCAAAAACATACAGCCTAGATTAGTATATACTGTCATGATCCTTGTAATACAAACCTTCTCAAAGTTGCAAAATACTGACAAATATTGTATTAACCAAATGTATTTATATAAAATAAATACATTCAGAAATGATAATGTCTAGAGATCCTTAAGAAGCATAATAAACAAGTTCTAAACATAATATTATATAAATATATCACACAATTTATGTCTAAGTCCTCTCCTACTTTGAAAGAATTCAGTTTCACATTTTTACAGACCATTGTTACATTCTAAATATCAGATAATGAGATTTTTTTTGTCTTTGTGGGAAACTGAAAAAATATACAGGAGTCCTAATTATAGGACAAAGCAAGATGTGCTAAAGGTAAAACTGTGGTTTTAGCATTGTTGTCTTTCCTGTGATTCTTATAATGCCAAAAAAATGTACTGACTAAACTGTATTCTAATGGTAAACACAATGTGGACACTAGTCCCAAAGGCTTTCACACCTGTCCTCAAGCCTCACAACAGACATCATTTAAAAGATATTCCCCCAGAAGCAGAAATGGATAGATCCACTGATACAGCTTTGAGATTTTTGGACAAAACATGTACCAATAGTAAGGACTGGTGACACATTTGACCTATGATCTAATATGTGAAATAGAAAACCATGTTAAACTTGAGCAATTACTGAGCATACAGATCTCTTTCTAAAATCCACAAGGAGATTTATGTAATAAATGAAATGCATATGTACGCCTTCCTAAGGTGCATGACACCAAAGGCTCCTGACCAAAGCTTCACGGTTAAGAGACCAACGCATAAGAACAGGGATATCTTCAGTCGTGATTGGGTCTAGTTTGGCAATACTGTTGCACTTTGTTTTCTTTTTTACTATAAGTGCAGCCCTGCAAACATACAGGGTCCATGGCAGCTGCCCCTATATTAAACCTAAAGGCCGTGTTTTGGGGAGATACAAGATGTGCATGTGGGCATTCAGGTGCGTTTTCAGTCAATGTGCAAGGGGAAGGCAGGAACATGGCAAAAATAGGGAGGGAAGTGAGATTCCTGGCTGTTAACAAGAAAGAACCTGCTTTCCTGTTGCATTCGCACTAAACTGGGGCAGAGTATGGCACACACAGGAAGCATAGGGCAGGCAGAATATGGCACACACAAGGAGCATAAGGAAGGCAGAGTATGGCACACACAGGGAGCATAGGGCAGAGTATGGCACACATTGGTACATAGAACAGGCACAGTATGGCACACAGAGGGAGCATATGGCAGGCAGAGTATGGCACACACAGGGAGCATAGAGCAGGCAGAGTATGGCACACACAATGAGCATAAGGCAGGCAGAGTATGGCACACACAGGGAGCATAGGGCAGGCAGAGTATGGCACACAATGAGCATAGGGCATGCAGAGTATGGAACACACAGGGAGCATAGGGCAGGCAGAGTATGGCACACACAGGGAGCATAGGTCAGTCAGATTATGACATGTGTACCTGACAGGTTTGAACCTTACTGTCTGAATTTGAGGTGTAAACAATGCAGGGCCAGTACACGCAGTCCCAGGGATACTTACGAGATAGGACCTGTAGGTTTGTTCTTAAGTTGAATCTGTATGGAAGTTTAAACATATAGATTTACATATTATATGCAAAAAGACATAGTATTTATTTTTACCTTTCTGTGCATATTTATTTTTACATTTCTGTGCTCTGCAGTAGACAACAAATGCCAGAGGGGATTGGTACAGGTGGTTTATTAAAACTAAATGCTAATAAAGGCCACAGTATGTTATTATAACATACATCTGTCTGTAAGTACGAATTGTATGTAAGTCAGGTGTATGTAACTCCAGGACTCCCTGTACTGATACCTGTTAAAGCTTACACAAAGCTAAGCAGTTACAGCAGACAGACTTTCATGTGGGGGCCACACAAGGGGGCCACCAGTTGGAAAGCACTGATCAAGCTAGTTATAACTTTCCCCTTACTTCTTCTACCATACAGCCTTTTCTCAAAGGAGATATATAAGTCTACACTCAGCTCCTCACCAGTCACTTGAATATGTTTAGGGACCCCAGTATTTTTTCCAAAAATGAATTTTACTAGTAAAAGAAAATACAAACAATTTCTACTGTATTTCAAACATACTACATTTTTAATCAAAAGCTAAAAATCTGTTAGTCAAAAGGCAAATTTGACATTTTACACTTTACATCCTTTGCCTGAATTTTGCTGAAAATATTTACCCTTACACTACTGTCCAGTTAATGTGTAAGAATGTTCCAGTCTTTATTCTTCTATTTCTGTGCTTGATCCAGCATGTGACTCACTGATTGGAACTGCTGTCTACATCAAGTGCTTCATCTTTATTCATCATTGTACATCAATTATATTTTTATTCATTATAGAACATGTTTTTATCCAATAGAACATGTTTTTATTCAATAATGCTGATTAATTGTTTACCTTTGCCTTGTTTTTATTCATTATTTTTGGTTATAGAAAACCTCTTAAAAAGGCTTAAATCCAGATGTTACATTGTAAAAGCATAATGTGCCTGTAATTGCAAATCTTTTGCATCAGAGGTAAAGTGTGGGGTTGAAGGATGATGCAAACAATATAATTCAGTTTTTATTCTTTAACAGTTTCAATAATTTTAAACAAAAATATCACAGGGAGCAACATTTCAGTGTAGGATTTGTAATTTGCTGTGCCTCACTACTCAATCTCTTAAAATATGTTTTCATTCTGTCATTACCCAGAGCTTGACAGACTGGTTTTTTTTTATCTTTAAAGGGAATTACTGCTTTGTTTGAATTTTTCAAGAGTTATGTTAATGAAGCTGATTAAAATAAGTTTTACCTTTTGTGAATATGAAAATTTTTATTAATCCAGGTCATGGTATATCTAGTATAGGTCAATCTAAAAACAACTGGACTTGCTGAGTAATCAATGAAGACGTTTCACTACTCATCCGAGCAGCTTCTTCAGTTCAACTGACTGATGTGGGAAATTCTTGGCATATAAACTCTTCCACTAATCTAATCACAATGGCCCATTGTAACTCTTCAAAGAAGTGACATCTGAAAATTCACAGAGGTGTAGATTCTGTGTAGTTACTGTGATAGGATTATCCAATGTGTCATGCAACTCCTACAATCAGGTGTTAATTATGAGAGTTTCATGAATGGATGTGTGAAGTCTTCTGTCTGCTACAAACAATCCTGTTCTCACATCTGCACCCTGGAGGATTCAGAACACTTCACACAGTTTGGTCATAACAAGAAGCACTTTGCATGGCGGAAGAAGAACACCGCATTCCAATAAAAACCACCTGCTACCTACTGTCAAATTTGGTGGAGGTTCCATCATGCTGTGGGGCTGTGTGACTAGTTCAGGGACTGGGGCCCTTGTTAAAGTCGAGGGTCGGTTGAATTCAACCCAATATCAACAAATTCTTCAGGATAATGTTCAAGCATCAGTCACAAAGTTGAAGTTACACAGGGGTTGGATATTCCAACAAGACAATGACCCTAAACACACTTCGAAATCTACAAAGGCATTTATGCAGAGGGAGAAGTACAACATTCTGGAATTTAACTGAACTGGAGAGACTTTGTATGGACGAATGGTCAAAAATACTGCCATCCAGAATCCAGACAAAGGCTATAGGAGGTGTCTAAAGGCTGTTACATTTGCAAAAGGAGGCTCAACTAAGTATTGATGTAATATCTCTGTTGGGGTGCCCAAATGTATGCATCTGTCTAATTTTGTTATGATGTATATTGCATATTTTGTGTTAATACAATAAACTTTATGTCAATGCTGAAATACTATGGTTGCTATAAGGCATGTTATATATTAAAATATATTAAAAAGAAGTTGCTACTTTAAAAGCTCAGCCGATGATAAACAAAGTCCAAAGAATTAAGAGGGGTTCCCAAACTTTTTCATATGACTATATATATATATATATATATATATATATATATATATATATATATATATATATATATATATATAAGGATAAGATATGGATAAGATGTGTGAATAGATCAACACTTGTTTTCACCTGAATATTACAGAGTGTGCTGATCTTCTGTTCATTATTACTACAATCTTGATTGTGTACTAGGGATGTAGCGAACGTCGGAAAAAAAGTTCGCGAACATATTTGCGAACTTGCGCAAAAATGCGAGCGGTTCGCGAACGGTTCGCGAACCCCATAGACTTCAATGGGAAGGCGAACTTTAACATCTAAAAAAGACATTTCTGGCCAGAAAAATGATTTTAAAGTTGTTTAAAGGGTGCAACGACCTGGACAGTGGCATGCCAGAGGGGGATCAAGGGCAAAAATGTATCTGAAAAATCTGCCTGTGTGTGCTTGGAAGAGATAGTGTAGGGGGAGAGCTGTTAGTGATTTCAGGGACAGATGATAGTAAGTTTGCTGGCTAGTAATCTGCTTGATACTGCTCTGTATTGGAACAAAAAAATAAATAAAAGCAGTCCTTACAAGGACTACTGTTATTGCAGCAGTCAGCAGATGAGATCAGAAGCAGGACAGCTGCCCACTGCAGCTACATACAGAGCACTGCAGTAGAAGGTAGATTACTAGCCAGCAAAGCTACCTAAGCTTAAATGTCCCTCAAACCCCTGCAGACTTCTGTCCCTCCAATAACAGAGCAGTATCAAAACGATTACTAGCCAGCAAACTTTCAACTGTCCCTGAAATCACTAACAGGCAGCAGCTCTCTCCCTACACTATCTCTTCAGCACACACAGGCAGAGTGAAAAAAACGCTGCAGGGCTTCGGTTTTTATAGGGAAGGGGAGTGGTCCAGGGGAGAGCTTCCTGATTGGCTGCCATGTACCTGCTGGTCTGGGGTGAGAGGGCAAAAAAAAGCGCCAACAATGGCGAACCCAAAATGGCGAACGTCGCGCGACGTTCGCGAACTTCCGGCGAGCGCGAACACCCGATGTTCGCGCGAACAAGTTCGCCGGCGAACAGTTCGCGCCATCTCTATTGTGTACCTCTGGCTTCGTTGACTGAGTGCGGGCACTGTCTGATTATATATCTATCTATCTATCTATCTATATATATATATATATATATATATATATATATATATATATATATATATATATATATATATATATATATACACATATATGTGTGTGCTAACAAATATTTTTCATTGGCTAGTACAGTACCAACATCAATAACTTGTGTTGCAGACAAAATAATTCATGTGTAAAATGCTGTATCTTTTGAACAAAGCATCCATCATCTTTGGTTTTTAATGAAAACTAATTCAAATAGCTGTTCTTATCCTTTAGTATGATGTAGACAGTGACATTCTATGGAATTTTTCTTTTGGCTGCTCTCAAGTTAACTGGCTGCTAAGGTCATGCTGACCCTATCAAGCAAAAAATGTGTTGGTAACAGACTGGAAGTTAAATATGAAAGGATTTAAATTGAAAGATAAGTGATAAAAAAAAATTGCAATAAAAATGTAGGTTTAGGATTAATTTGCTTTCTGTTTGATGGGTTTGATGCACCTGGAAAAAGGGTGAACTATGGTGAACTAGGTTTGCTATCAAAGGTGCAAAAATGTTGATATCAAATACCTCAAATTTCTAATGCAGACATGTTAATAAAGTTGTATCTTCTTGAAGCAAGAGAAGCTTGGTGTCTGTGTGCAGTTTCTCCTCTTTTTAAAAAAAGCTGCAGACTCACATGAGATTGAGCTACCGGTTATCTCATGTCTTAAGCAGAATAACAACAGTTTGTTACCCCCGAAATGTTACATTACATTTTCACAATAGGTTCCTTTTAAATTTCAGGATGGAGAGAGGCAAAACATAAAGGTAAATCGTCTAAAAACCTAAACAAAATAGAAAATGAAGAACAATTTCAATATGTTAGAATACTGTATATTTGCCTATTTCATATAAAAGTTCATTCAAAGGTAAACTACCAATTAAGTTGGATTCTGCATCTTTTGGACAGCATGGCATATATCTGTATAATTAAAGATGTCAATTTCTTGTCAGAGACACAATTTAAAGGAGAAGTAAAGCTTAACTAAAATTGACGCCCTTGGCTATTGAAGTCAATAGGCATCCATTAATCATAGCCAGCATCAAAATTAGCACCGGCAATATTAGTGAATTTATTTACCGACAGGTGATTAACTTTTGTGTTCATTCGGTGTCTGCTATATGTTTATGTCTATCCCTCATGATGAGGGTATAGAATGTGAATGCGTTCTCAACTCAGTCACACTAAAACACCAATGCATGAGATCACATTTCTATGTACATTGTTATAGATGGTTCTTACAAAAAAAAATATATTTCCTTCAAAAATGATTATTTCTTGCAGGTACAAGGTTGTGCCATCTCTTAAGCAGAATAGCAACAGTTTGTTATCATCAAAATGTTACGGTAATATGTCACCCGCTTACACTAATATTTTTAAGGATTTTTTTGAGAATACTTTGATTTTTGCTAACTTGGAACACTATGCATATGTTTTGTCATACATGCGCTATGTTGATGATACATTCTTTTTGTGGAATGGTGGTAGAGACAAGTTGTTGGAATTTCTTAATTATATTAACAATGTACTATAAAATTCTCTTAGGAATTTCACCCCACAAAAATTCACTTTTTGGATGTAAATATACACTGTTCTGAGAAAGGGTTTCTAACTACAGTTTATACCAAATCGACGGACCGTAACAATTTAGCCCACAAGCCCATGGCCTGTTCAAAGGCTTACCTAGAAGTCAATTAATGAGGGTTAGAAAAATTACATCTAATGATTTGCAAATGAGTGAATCTGAAAAAATGGTTAATGAACTAATTGAAAAAGGTTATGATGAGAACACAATTTAAAGAACACAAGATGAGGTTGGCAAATTGGCACATGTCAATTTTTTAAAACACAGACACATGTACAAGGTAAACAACAATGTTTGTTTCAATGTAAACACATCGTCCATTGAATTCTAAAAAGTTTGGAAATCTATTTACCTTACTGCCAATCTTTTCATATAAGCGTGGAAAGAATGTGGGGGACATTATAAAAAGAATAAAAGCCTTAGTACAGGTTGGAAAGATGGGAATAAAGATGGTACTTTCCCTTGCCTTAACTGTAGTCACTGTATGGGCATTATTAAAGGGGACCTGTCACCTTAAGAAATAATTCCAAATCCTATTTTATCATGTTAGTCAAGTAAAATAATCTTCATTTATACAATATAATTGATTTAAATCTCGTTTCCTTCAGGCTGGGAATTCATAATTATATCAAGCAGGCAGCTGCCATTTTGGGAACACTTTTATTAATGTAAGTCTTGCATTATCTCAAAAACTTATTTATGTGCTAGAATGGGGGACATGATGGCAATCCCCAAGCACAGGCTACATACAGTAATTAGATGGTAAGGAGGGAGGGGGACATTTAGGAAATGCTGGATGGAAAGTGAAAGTAATTTCCTGCCCCAGGAAGGCAATATATGATTGACAGCTGAGCTTTTTACGTCAGGTATGTTTTAATAAAAAAAATTTGGACTTCATTAATTTGATAATGGCTTTAATTATAAAGGTTTTTATGTCTGGGTGACAGGTACATTTTAAAGGGGAATATGTGGTCCATCCTCAAAAAGGCACAAAACATTTCCTTCACAGGGGTAGTTTACTGCCTTAAGTGCCCATGTGGTCTTGCTTCTATTGGGCAAACCAGCAGGAAGGTTAAGGTACGACTTAATGACCATAAAATGAGCATTCGAAATTATAAACCACCTTCAAAAGAACAAGAAAAGGAGGAAATGAAGACAGCCAAGAAACATAAAAACATTTTATATAGACATTTTATTTTGAGAAAGGGCACAGAATTTACACTACGATGGCAAGCGCTTGAAAGGGGACAAACCTCTGGATATGAGCTCAGGTTGAAATTGGCTCAGAGAGAAAGTTACTGGCTTTTACAGAACCAAACACAATGAGGGTTAAAAGAGGAATTCAGTCTAGCTTGCTATTTATAACATTTATTTGTTAATAATTGCTAATTACTGTTCCATTTCATTACATATTCTCCTAACTATTGAGTGCTACAGGGAAAGGTAAAAAAAAAACCTTTTCTATATTAAAGCAAGGGAAAAGATATTGCTAAAAAAATGTGTTTCTTTACGTTATTAAAAATCATTATGCTTCGGTTAAACTGTAGAGCTCTGCATGACGTTCAGTTGAATTTGAAAAAACATTATATGAAGCCTTTATTATTTCCAATGGTAAGATATGCTTGGGTCACTTTCGTGGACTTTTCATGAATTTATTATTGAATTCTCTGGGTCATGGGTTAACCTATTTAAGGTGTATTGTGGGTTGTAATGACTAGCCCCCAAAATGTTGTATTTTTTTGGTTTGACACTGGTTTACCCCTTTTTGCATTATACATGTGCTAAAGTAATTAGTTTTGTATTCATGGTGGAGGTGCTGTCCTCTTATACCCTAAGCACTGTATATTGGACATTTGGAGAGGCCAAGGGTGTGTGTGCAATTATTGAAATACACTACAGTACAGAAACCAGTGCAATTAGTATAAGAATTTAATAATCAACTTTGCAGCATCAGCTTATATTACATAGTTACAAAGTTACATAATTTAATCGGGTTGAAAAAAGACAAAGTCCATCAAGTTCAGCCCCTCCAAATGAAAACCCAGCATCCATACACACACCCCTTCAAACTTTTTACACATAAATTCTATATACCCATATCTATACTAACTATAGAGTAGCCTTTGATAATATGTCTGTCCAAAAAACCATCCAAGCCATTCTTAAAGGCATTAACTGAATCAGCCATCACAACATCACCCGGCAGTGCATTCCACAACCTCACTGTCCTTACTGTAAAGAACCACCTACGTTGCTTCAAATGAAAGTTCTTTTCTTCTAGTCTGAAGGGGTGGCCTCTGGTACGCTGATTCTCTTTACAGGCTAACCTTATTTTATGCTTGATAATTTGAGATGACCCCTAACCTTCGCTTCTCAACAGCTGCTCAGAGCCCACTGAGCACGTGATTGTTGCAGACACAGAAGATGGTGACCCCCTGTTACAAGTTTGAAATCCCAGATCATTGCTGCTATTGAGAAGCTGAAATTTTAGGCTGGTGCAGTAAGTGCAGTATATGAAATATGGCATTTTTAGCCATATTCATTTTTAGGATGTAGTTCTCCTTTAACTGGCACTTGCTGTATACAAAAATAAACTGTAGCTGTGTTTACTGTATGTATGTTTATAGAAATAAATTTCATGCTGTATTGATTCTTGTTTCCTTGCACATAACATTTATGATATCAGGTTTGCAGTATAATGATTGGAGTGCTTGAAGCAATTTTCTGTTTGCTCATCATGGCTCAGAAGAATTGGTCCATCATGTCCTGTACTGCTTCCCAACCCTCCAGTGGTTACAGACAATCAGTATGCAAGTATACTCTTATGTTTTCTTTGTGCCTACCCTTCTCTATACACAGATGAAGCCATTGAGATTTCACATTTTGTCGCAGCGTGTCATGGCTGTCACCCATCTAGCTGAAGATTAGGGGCTTGGCATCCAAAATTATCAATACTATTTTTTGTGGGGAGGTTTTATTACAGGGATTTCATGCCCAAAAATTATGTGATGGTTCTACAGTGGTTGGTAAAAATAAATCTGAACTGTACCATACCTCCCAACTGTCCTGTGTTCAGTGGGACAGTCCTGCTTTTGACAGCTCAACCCAAAATCCTGCGTTTGTATTGAAAAGTCCCAACTGAACAGCCAGAAAAAGAAACAAAATTTCTAACTTAATTGGCTAAGAAACTTTGTAACCATTTTGAGATAAGCAAATAATAATAATAAGTAATTGTAACAATTTAGATAAGGAGGTCCCTTGGGAAAAGTTAGACCCACAGCTTAAAGGGCAATTCTCCTTCATTAGAAAAACTGTAATTGAAAAAAAAAGAAATATGTTCAAACTTTTATAACCTGCCAAGTTTTTATCTTTTTATTTCCAAAATGTTGGGAGGTATGCTGTACTGTTTCGTAAAATGCCGACAGAGAACATATAAACAGCACCTTCCTTGTTTAACTCATACATAATATACTCATCGTCAGAAACTGACACAGTCTCACATGTCAAAACTTTCAGCTTCAGGTTTTTTCAAGAGGTTTAGTAAAGCGGGACGTTAAAACAGTGAAACACCAACTGTTACTGAACTAGAACTCTCAGCATGCCATGACAGCCTGCTGGCATGTGAAGTCTAGGATCAGCTGGATAGCCACAGATTGCATCTCATGCAAGTTGGGAGCAGAGTCCTTTGTATATAAATCAAACATTCAAGACTTATTAGGGGGAAAAAGCAAAATTAACTGGTATCTTGTGCAATGTTGGATATTGAGGCTACATTAAAACCTTACAGAGCTTGTGGTTTCTCAATAATTACACTGATTTCAAATAAACAGAAGAATGCCAAGGCTGTGCAGAAAAAAGCTTGGTTGGAAAATGTATTGCAAATTGTCCTAAACAGGAGTTTGACTATGTGCTAATTTTTCAGCCAAGAGACATGATAAGAGCATTTACAGGTTTTATTCTTAGAATAAATATATAAGCACAGAAAGATGGATATTTGGATGTGTATACATATACATTAAATTGTGGTTTGCCAGTTAATAGATTAGACTTTCCCATTAACTAATTTATCAGTTGCATTAACTGATAAATGCCTATGTAAGGGAATTATTGGCAATTTGAAAATAACTACTCAACACTACTGATATCAAGATATAGGGACTAAAAAGGCTCTCCCACAGTACAATTGATGAGGTCCTTATAACATTCTGGAAAGTAGTTCAATAGGAAGGCATTGTGTAGAATGTAATAAGGAAAATCCCTCAGTTACATGCTGGAAGGACCAATTAGTGCACAGCGATTTTGAGAAGAAGCAAAGGAAACAGTTAATAAGTTCTTTGCACTTAGAGGAAAATAAAGTTGGATAAAAGCTGAACAAAATACAAACTATTCAACAGGATATACAGTATCTAAGACGCTCCACACTCACCTTATATTAAAGGATAACATAGCAGAAACAGCTTATTGTAATGGTAAATATAATGGCAGCAACAATATAGAATACATCAATACATAAAGAGGCACATAAAAAATGGACTTAAATAGCCTACATGAATGGGCACAAATACTTAGAAAATATACTCGAATCCTCATATTCTACATTGAATGGCAAAGAGACACCATCTAAGCTGGTGAATTCAGTCCAAGCTCCAGTCTGATCTAATGTAATAGTGTTTCAAGAAAGAGTAATAGGATTAAAAATTATATTTATATAACTGTAACCCCATCTATGCTAGGCTTGACCGTGTCCGGCTAGCTAACTGGCAGAGCACCGGTTACATTTGACCCCCTCTTTACAGAATGGATCTTTGCTACATGAAAAGGTGAAGGAATGGTGTTGTACAACTACATCTTACTTATGCTGCATGACTGAATAAAAGAATTGGAAGCCAGAACAGCAAATAGCAACAGGCTTTATTCAAATCAGGGTTTTATACTCACAATTGTTTGAGGTTCATCACATACAGTACATGTCAGGCAACATCACAGTATTTCAGAGTCAGCACCTTGTGACACCCCTGTAGAGATAGTGTACCACATGGATAGATGTACGCTCAGGATCTCTGTATCGTGACTCCCACACATTGGATCAGGGAAATTACTAACCCTAAATCCCTATTAGGCTGTGATCCCTACACTACAGGCCAGTCTTGCCTGAACGAAGCGCCTAACGCTAGCGTAAATTCACTAGCGAAGTGGACCTACTCTAGCACTACTTCGCACCCTTACGCCAGACGAAGTTGCGATATGGCAAAGGGACGTAACTACGCTAATTCACTAATTTGCGCATTTTACTGAACATTACCTCTTGCGCCAGACTTGCCTTCGCCACCTCAGACCAGGCGAAGTGCAATAGAGTAGATAGGGCTTGCTTCAAAAAAAGTTGGTGTCTTTTCCTTTTTTAAGGGTGATAGGCTGAAAAAGATCGTAAATTTTTTTGGGGGTACCCTCTTTCCCCCCTAATTTTCCAATACCTAAACTATACAGTGGGCACATGTATAGGGCAAAATAACAACTCTATTTTATTTTATGAAGCTTTCCCAGGCTTGTGTAGTGTAATGTATTTGCTGCTACATATACGTTCAACTTCAACTTTAACTTGGCGCCATATGCAAATTAGGCATCGCCAGTGTAACTTCTCTTTGCTTGACAAATTAACGCTAGCGCAACTTCGCTACCCTTTGCCTTCTTGAGCGCAACTGCGAAGAGAAGGCTGCGCTAGGGAAACTCCGCAGGTTAGTGAATTTGCCCCATGGGCTTTTGCCCAACAACTATAGAACAAGGAAGTATAGGCATTTAAAGCCATAGGGGAGCGTTAACTATGGGTCCCTACAGTCCCTACATAACCCTATTTTGGTTACACACTTTTAAATAGCGATTAATTCTTTGCAATCCAGGGTCCTGAATTCTATTTGTATATGAAAGATACTGGGAGAACTTGGATTAACAGTGCAGTGCCTCCACTTAGTAGGCAATGAGGAGCACACCTCAGGAGGATCCCACAAGGAAAAATAAATCAAACAGTTTTCAGTAACAATATAACTTTATATAAAAAAATGAATGTAGTAATGTAAATATAAATCACAAAATTAACTCTGCCCTGGGGATTCAGCATGGACTATAAAACCCGTGGCACAGTCTTTCAATGAACCAGACCCATGCTCCTCTCCAGGTGGATAAATGAGACTAACAAAGTTAAATTTCCCTTCCCCAAGAGCTCTTATATCACCAGGTAGAGATACCCCCCCAAGGCACCTTTTTCTTTTGGATTTGGTAGCCGCTCCCATGTGGCAGGTACACAAGCAAGACCTGTCCTCACACCGGGGACACACTATGGTTTCAAAAGACATCCAACAGCTGAACTGGATACAGGGTAACTTCTAACTCTAGACTGGAAACTCAAAGCTGTCCAGCTGAGTACCACTCAAACAGTATCTCACTGTTAATGCAGCTCCTTTTCTCACAAGCTGAACTGTCATACTCCATCTGGCTCTGGTTGGGTGCAGCAGCATGGGCTCCTTCATGAGATCTGTAACACTGTGCATTTGGCTTCAAATGAAGGCACTCCCCTGGGACCTCCTTCTCTCCCAGGAATGCACTGTTGTGCAAAGCCAACCAGATGGCTCTCCAGACTGTAACTTGGCAGGATGATGTCACAGACAAAAACCAGGGAAAAGACTTGTCCGATCCCCTACATTTATGTAGGGATTCATAGGGTTAATTTCCCCTATGGTCTAAAAATCCCACATGGTTGGAAATCTCCTGCTGTGGTAAGCTAAGTGTTGGACCTAAATTGGATAAGGGAGGGGGTGAGTCCTTTGTCCCTGTGTAGTGTGCCCTGGCAAATTCCTGATTTGACCAGAAGGTGTCACTGTTAAGCCATTTCTTCAAATAGCTGAGCTTTAATGTTCTCAGTATACTTCCTGGTTTCACTCCAGTCGGGAGAGCAGAGACTGTAGCAAAGATATAGGGGTCTGATGAATTGAGAGGCCGATGGAGGGCTTTGGGTGTGGAGCCCACAAGCCCATGGAAGGTTTAGAGCTTGGAGGCAGTGGAGAGAATGTGACAGGTGCTGCCTGGAAAAGGATTCCTGTGAAAGAGGCACACTTTGGAGTAGTGTTGGAGCTGGCCTGACGATTTCTGTGAGGTGCTGTGGATGCCTGTACCAGTTCTGTGTGAGCCGTGAGCCCTAAGAAAGGGTACTGAAGGATCCCAGCATGTGTTCCCTGTGTGAGGACTGGTTGTGTTCAAAACCTACTATATGGGTGCTTATTTAAAGGAGAGGTATAGGGGGCAGGTAGCACTGCCTGGGGTAAAGAGCTTTTGAGACTGGGACTGTGTTTGAGCAGCAAGAATGGGACTTTGCCTGGTAAGGACTGTGGCAGGGTTGGACTTACCACACATGTTCCCCAGGGCAGGGTTGTTATTGCCTTTTTGTTATTTCTTTATAAGTTCAATATTTGTTTGCAGTACTTGTGTGTGTAATTATTGTTTCCTAGTGGGGCCACCTGTAGGTGTACCCACCGATCCCATGACTAGGTGGAGGCACTGCCATGGAGAGACATTCCCAGTACATTTTCATTTAATAAAGAGGATTCAGGACCTGTGGATGGTAAGATATTGAAGATATATCCTATAATACTGGTGGTGGCCAATATAGGGTAACAATTATAATAGAGATTTTCCATACATCTGAAATATTTGTTTTCAAATATACTGGGGATCTACAGACGTAACAGAAGTGTCCATGTTTAAAAACAAAACATGGGAGGGGTTGTATCACACCTTACTAAATCAAAAAAAAATTATATGCTTACACTAATCAGGGAAACACTGTTCCTTGCACAAAAATGTTTTGCTCTGAAATGGCTTGCAGGGGACTACTACTGTAGTACTGTATTACAGGAACATCTTATCATAGCCCAACTGGTGTACATACAAAGGGACAATCCGGGCAAATGTGAAGTTATATGGCAACCCTGGCTGGACTCACAAGGACTGTACCCCCTAACTTTGCCAATATGCATCATGATCTTTAAAGACTACATCTGATTGACGTAACTGCACTATGGACTGTTAATTCTGCAAAGATGTTAGGCAAAACTGCTATATTAAGAATGCCCACAAATTGTTAATTTGTAACTTTATTTTAATTCTTTTGTTTTTCATTTTTGATATGTTCATTAAAAAAAATAAAAAAAAGATTATAAAAAAACAATACAAAACAAAACATGGGAAGATCTTGTTGAAATACATTTGAGTTTTTTGAGCATTCATTAAACTGTTGGAACCCTGAAAATCTATTATTTAGTATTATTTAGTTGTGTTTATTACTTGTGCATTTTAGAATTGCAAAGTATTAGCTTGAATGTAAAACTGAGCTAGCATTGACTTATTGTACCCATACAAGATCCTATGAACTTACACTGTTCTTCCTTATCTGATATATTGCATGAAACTGTCCCAGACGGGCAGTAGTTCCGGGGCTCTCCTAGGATTCTGGTGCTAATGTTATTATGTTATCCAAGCTTTAACACTACTTGCCCAACTACTCATCTGTATAAGCACATTGTGGTGGTGGATGCACCTTAGCAGACAGTTGTTATTGTGCTGGAATTCTTGGAGAAAAGCTGCATTATGAGTAAAGAAACATGGTGATTTGCATTTGAAAATTACATTCACACAATGACTTGCTTTGTAAATTAGCATTTATATCACGTTTTCCCCTTCTTGCTTGACCTTGAATTTTATTTAAAACTACAACCTGGTGGGGACCAGGATTAAGGTCAGCTAGAGTCACCTCAAGGATTGAATTTATCATCACTTTATATTTACAGAACAAACCTTAAAATATTCCGACACATTCAAGACACAGGTTAGGAGAGTCAATTGCCAGATGTTGTCACGTTCGGCACCCTATATCAAGAACCCAAGATAAGCTCCCTGGTCTCGGGTCTCACTGCCTTTAACTGCCGCCTTTCACCTCGGGAAGAGCCCTCGGCTAAAGCGATGCCACCAGGTCTTAATAGAGAGAGGAGCAAAGCTAACTGTTCTGGACGAGCAAAGGGGCACGATCGTCTCACCAGGATACTGGAAGAAAGAACACCACCAGGAACAGGCAGGCTGGGCCAGCACAAGCAGATAATCGTCAGACAGGCCGGAATCAGGATTGGAGAATGTAGAATAGTCAGTGGACAGGCAAAGGATCAGGATTGGAGAGGTCAGAATAGTCACAGACAGGCAGGATCAAGATTGGAGAGGTCAGAGTAGTTAATCAGGCAGGCAAGGGTCAATACACTAAAGATCAGTAGGATTCACAAGGAATATAACACCCAGGAACAAGCTATTTGAACCTAACAATGGGCAGCGTGCAGATATCTGAATTCCCCTTATATACATTTTAAATTTCGCACCATGCGTGATGAAGTCATCATGCTGGCGCATAAGCTAGGAAGCGTGCTGATGCACACGCCATAGATTCCCCATACACAGAGGAGGAAGGAGCAGTGCAGCGGGTGTCCATGCCAAAGGAGCGACGGTGGACCCCGCTGCCCACTAGACCACCAGGGCGGTGAGTCCTGACAGATGTGTTGGATACAGAAATAAAATAAACATGCCAAACACACCTCTGTATGAAATTAATTTCATGCTTCTGACTTTTAAATATGCATTGCTTTATTTAAGAATTGCATTCTGTACAAAATACTCTAGGGAAATTTCAGAAGAATAAAATAATCACAAGTTTAAAATAATACATACTGTGGAACAAGGCAAGTTTGTTTAAACCCAGACAATGATGAAACTCCTAAGCCACAGGTTGGAAAGTACAGAGAATTACTCAGGGACCTGAATGAGCAAATTATTTTTGCTGCAATATTTATTTTAGAGATTTTCTGTTGGTGCCCCTCTTGTTATGACCTTCTTAAACAATAAGAGAAGCGATGAACGAATCCATCCCAGGAAAATTCACAAAGTGCATTGAAGTCAATGAATGTTTTTTTACATTACTTTTTCTGCTGCAACTTTTTCTGCGCACAATATATTGGAGTCTATGGGTCTTTTTCTCTGTGACTTTTTTTCCCACACAGAATACATTTGATTCTATGGGCGTTTTTTCATAGCAACTTTTTTTCCCCATAAATTGATGAGGTCTTGCAATTTCAAGATTCAAACAATTGAGAATGAGTCTATACAAGAGTTCAAAGGCTTGAAAAACAATAAAACGTGTAGGTTTTGAACAGCATCATCTTTAGATGGTATTGCAAGCTATCCTGTGATATGTACTAGAGAGAGCAATATATTTATACCCCAAGCTTTTAGCCAGCTCCTGACTGGAGCAAATTTCATCATGCAGCAGGAAAAGCAGCTAAACCATAATTCTAAGCTATGCAAAACCCTATGTGGGGAACAAAAACAAGGCTGCAGTACTATCTTTAAAGGGGACCCGTCACCCAAAAAAATTATTAAAAATCCTATTTTATCACATTAGTCAAGCAAAATGAACTTTAATTACACTGTATAAATTATCTGAATCTTTTTTCCTTCCGTCTAGGAATTCAAAATGATAGCAAGCAGGCAGGAGCCATTTTGTGGACACTGTTATTAAGACAAGCCTTGCATCATCTCAGAATATTGTTGTGCACCAGAATGGGGGACCCGATTGTCCATATCCATGCACTGGCTACACAATTAAATGGTAAAGAGATTGGGGGGGGGGGTGTGGGGAGAGCAGTGACATCTAGGAAGTGCTAAATGGAAAGTGAAAGTAATTGTCTGCCCCACCTCTATGCCCATGGCATAGAGGAGGGGCTGACAATATTTGATTGACAGCTGAGATTTTTAAATGAGTTTACAACAGCTATGGATGTTTTAATAAAAAATAGAAATTGGATTTCATGTTTAATTTGAAAAGGACTTTTATTATACAGATTTTTGTGTCTGACTGACAGGTCCACTTTAATAGATCATCAATAGAAATAAATCCTATAGAGATCTTGTGGGAAGAGCTTTACTGTAACAGGAAAAAATATGTATCATGAAAGCCAGTTGTACCTCTGGGAAGAGCTATAGAAGGTGTGGATTGATATTTGATCTGAAAATCTTTAAAACTTACAGAATGTAAAGTTGAAAACGCTGCAAATGGAGGAATCTCCAACTGCTGATTCAATACGCTACCTTAGTGAACAAGTATCAGTTTCAACCAAAAACGTGAACATTTCTAGGTGATTACAACTGGTTTACGTGTTATGAATTTAGTCATTTTTGGTATGCCCTGTTTGAAAATATATTTTTACAGGACTTTTTGTAGTCGTTATCTGCATTTACATTCTTTTTTTAAAATGGGACTGGAATGGTATCTATGGTAGAATGATTTTGTTATTCACCAGAATCATTTTCTTTTGTGTAATTAAAGGACACATAGGGGCAGATTTACTAGGCTCAAGTGAATAGTTCGAATCCAAAAATGTTAGAATTTCAAAGTAATTTTTTGGGTTCTTTTTTAAAATGGGACTGGAATGGTATCTATGTTAGAATGTTTTTGTCAATCACCAGAATCATTTTCTTTTGTGTAATTAAAGGCCAAATAGGGGCAGATTTACTAAGCTCCAGTGAATAGTTCGAATCCAAAAATATTAGAATTTCAAAGTAATTTTTTGGGTACTTCGACCATCAAATTGGTCAAATTTGATTGAATCGAGTGATTCGAACAATTCGAAATAAAAATCATTTGACCATTCGATAATCGAAGTACTGTCTCTTTAAAAAATCCTTCGACTCAATACTTTGCCAAATAAAAACTACCGAATTGAATGTTAGCCTATGGGGACATTGTAGATGTTCGATTGATCGCTTAAAATCGTTCGAATCGTCCAATTCAAACAATTCCATCGTTCGATCAAACGATTTTTATTCGATCGTTTGATCGAACCTTTTGCGCTAAAATCCTTCGATTTTACTTTGAGGGTCGAATTTGAGGGTTTTTTAACCCTCACAATTCGACCCTTGATAAATTTGCCCCATTGTGTTCTCTTTAACGGGGTTATGTAATAAAAGTCACTGTGGGGTATTTATCAACACTGGGCAAATTTGCCCATGGGCAGTAACCAATGGCAACCAATCAGTTTGCTGCATTCATTGTTCTACTTGCAGATGGCTTTAAAAAGCTAATTGCTGATTGGTTGCTATAGATAACTGCTCATGGGCAAATTTGCCCAGTCTTGATAAATGAGCCCCACTATGTTTGCCTGGGAACACTAAACCCATAGCAAACAATCAGCAGGTAGCATTTACTGGTCACCTGTTTAAAAGCAAACATCTTATTGGTTGCTAAGGGTTACTGCTCCTGGGCAAACTTAGTGCCTTTTATTACATATGGGAGTAAATGTATTTTTATTCTGCCTATTGCTGTAAATATTTTTCTATTTTATTTAGCCAATGTCAGGAGTTGGAATTTGCTTCTATTTCATTTGTTCCCCAAAGAATACACTCAGAACATATGTTTAACTTCACTGTTTAGACTTTCCAGATGATGTTTAATCCTCAGACATTTGTTCAGATCTAAATGCTGCAGTGATCATTTTATCGTGCTTCAGTGATCATTATATCATGCCTCAGTTAGTCTCTTTGCTAGAATATAAATGGGTTAATTGAAAATCATCTCAACGGAGACCGCAATGTTCCTCAAAATAAATTTATAGGATAGCCATAGAAGCAGCCATAGATTTTCAATTTTGCATTTAACTAGTGATGGGCGAAAATATTCACCAGGCGCGTATTCGCTCGAATTTGCGTGATTCGCCTCCGGCGAAAAAATTCACGAAAAGACAGCGAAAATTCAAAAAAATTCGGAAAAATATGGACGCCGGAGCCATTTCGCAAATTCGCCCATCACTACATTTAACCCTATGAGAGAGAGATTATATATATATATATATATATATATATATATATATATACACACACATATGAAAATGATTTTTTTTCAAAATGTTGGAATAACAGTTTTGAATGTTTAATACTGCATATCAATAAATATATATCAAATGCTGTATGCAAGACAGTAATAGACACCTACCATTTGTGCCAGAGAAATTCAATAGGTTGAAATTGTAATTCTCAGTGTGAATATTGATTACCATTTATCTCTGTTAGACATCAGGTTTTAAGAGGAAAACAAAATGTTCTCTTTTGTGTCTTATCTTTTAAGATACTGATCACTGAGTATTACATCAGGTCTGTCCTTTGATTGTTTTAAACATCATAATCTTGTGTCATGATCAGCTTTTGTTTTAACATACTAGATATTTATAGCTGATCAGCTATAGAGAGATTCTTTGGATTATTTACAAAAAATGGGAATATTGTCCTTTAACTCATGGCAATTAATCATGATTGCTTGCTGTAGTTTAACTCCACAAGACCACAAGGATATAAATGAGCTGGAGAGAGTGCAGAGATGTGCAACTAGACTGGTTAACGGGATGGAAGACTTCGGGGCCCATTTACTTTGTTCGAGTGAAGGAATAGAAGAAAAAAAACTTCTAATTTCGAATGTTTTTTTTTTGGCTACTTCGACCATCTAATGGGCTACTTCGACCTTCGAAATCAAATGATTCGAACTAAATCGTTCGACTATTCGACCTTTTGATAGTCGAAGTACTGTCTCTTTAAGAAAAAACTTCAACCCCCTAGTTCGCCACCTAAAAGCTACCAAAGTCAATGTTAGCCTATGGGGAAGGTCCCCATAGGCTACTTAAGTATTTTGTGGTTGAAGAAAAATCGTTCGATCGATGGATTAAAATCCTTCGAACGATTCGAAGGATGTAATCGCTCAAATGATTTTTCGTTCGCTTGTTCGATTGAACGAATATCGCTAAATCCTTCGACTTCGATATTCAAAGTCGAAGGATTCAACTTTGACAGTCGAATATTGAGGGTTAATTAACCCTCAATATTCCACCTTAAGTAAATTTGCCCCTTCAATTATGAGGGTAGACTTTAAAGTTTGGGGTTGTTCTCTCTGGAAAAAAAGACGCTTGCAAGGGGACATGATTACGCTTTACAAGTACATTAGAGGGCATTATAGACAGCTAGCGGGATATTTTTTTTCCCCATTAAAAGCTTCAACTCACTAGAGGCCACCCCTTTAGACTAGAAAAGAACTTTCATTTGAAGCAACGTAGGGGGTTCTTCACAGTCAGGACAGTGAGGTTGTGGAATGCACTGCGGGGTGATGTTGTGATGGCTGATTCAGTTAATGCCTTTAAGAATGGCTTGGATGATTTCTTGGAAAAACATAATATAGTAGGTTATTGTGATACTAAAATCTACATTGATTATAGATATTGGTATATACAGTTTCAGAGTATGGAGGGGTCAGTGTGAGTGTGAATGAATGTTTGCTGGGTTTCATTTGGAGGGCTTGAAGTTGATGGACTTTGGTCTTTTTTCATCCCAACTTAACTATGTAACTATGACCAGAAAACCCTAACTTCTGATTGGCTGCTATGGGTTACAGAACTAAGTCAATGTTGCCATTACTGTGCCTAAGGTTCAATACTTTCTGGTGTGTATTAGTTATCAGTATGTAATACATGATGGAAAGAGTCTGTTTGAATACAATAATACCATGTTATAACCAGCCCTATAGCTTAATATTGCATACATAGTTCTACCTCTTCATAAGTAATGGTAATTGTATACACAAAGAAAACCTTGTGTCCCACATAGTCAAATAAGAACTCCACTTTGCAAAACAAATAATAAATATGAAGTATGTATGAACTGGGTGTGCTGGTTCCTGCAATAAAGCAAGACTACATTTGGGTCAAACATTTACAGGATATACTTGACCAACAACAATTCCTGGCTTGAAAACACAAGGTACCATTTCATATAAAAAATGAATAAGCTTCATATGAGGGAATGTATTAAAAGTTGCAAAGAGCAAAACAATTTGCACAAATAAGAATAAAAATTAGCATTTTGCAATGTAATACTCTTCCTTAAACTGTTATTACATTGCAAATTTTAATTGCACATTGTGAATTTTAATTGCGCATTGGCCACTTTTAAGAAGTGCTTGAAGGTGTCGTAATCTTTTGGAGCAAACATAACTTTTTCATTAAGAAGTTTTATTACATTCACTGTGCACTGGCGCAAACTATAACATTTGCAAACCTTCTTTACCTGTCGAAAGTGGTCGCTTAACAGTTTCCAGGTTTGCAAAAGCTATATTGAATTCACGCAAAGGCAAATTTGTTCGCACAAAGGCATAACTTTTCGCATTGCGAATATTTCTTCCGTTACCAACTTTTATTAGTATATATAAGAACCCATGGACACTGAAGCTGTTTGTTTGTTAAATGGACCTTAAATTACTTGATATATATATATATATATATATATATATATATATATATATATATATATATACTGTATATATAGTTCAGAAGTACCCGCATTCCAATATCAGTGAACCATCACACTTTAATATTCATACTTGTGTATCCAGTCAAGTGCACAACGATATCTTTATTATCCTAGCATCTAAGATAAAAGCTATGCTATTTGTAAACATCACCCGTAAGAAATTTTTATTGCATAAAATGCCTGCACTAGATTAATGGAAATGGGACTTTAAAATATATCACCATAGAAGATTCAAAATTACCATATTGTCAATGCAAATTTTATTTATAAGCAACCAAAGTGACAAACTAATATGCGGGAGCCTTATTTATCAAAATAAAAAAAAAATCGAATAATTTTTATTAAAAAAGTCCAACCAAACTAGAATCCATGATTAGACCTTATTTATTATAAAAATATCATGATTTAATCAGGGACAAAAATATTTTTGGGATTTTTGCCTGAAAATTCCGAAATAGTTGGATTTTTGGGCTAATTCCAGAGCAGATTGCAGAACCTTCCAAATAGGATAGGGACCTCTCGGTAGGTCTGACATGCCAGATTCTTTGATGATTTGGATTTTTCCATCCACGGTATAATAAATTTCAAAAAATCTGAGTATTTTTTTTTCCACTAAAAAATTGGATTTTATAGTAAAAAAATAGATATTTTTTTCATGTTTATGGCATTTGGACTTTAATGAATAATCCCTTTAAAGTTATAGTTTGTCAAATTCGTACTCCAAATATGTGTACATTTAAAATATGCATTTAAAAGTGTGCAAGGGTGTGTGAGAGGGCATCATTTATCTTGTACTAATTGGTGGGCACAATACCAGATTTCTACATTGCTTGTACATCACCTATGAACAACAGTATTACTTAAATGAATGTCACTGGGAATCCATTATTTTAATTTCAACGGTAAAAGATAAATGAATGCCACTGGGAATTGATTATTTTCATTTCAACTGTAAAGATAAGAAAAGACAAAAAATCTGGCAGGTTTTGAAGGCTAACCACCATTGATGTCTACTGCCATTAATGTATGAGAACTCACTAGCTATAGCATTGGCAAATGATTACGCATGGCAATGTAATTTAAGACATTTCCATAGAAATTCTTTTTTCTTTTAGTGAGAATGTCTTAAAAATAAAATATTGTACGTTGGAATTTCTTTGAAATTGCATAATGATATTTGAAAAAATAGAAACATAGTTGAAAATGCTATGAGAAACGTATATTGACTAAAGCTTGGCAGGGCATATGATGTAAGCGGCATTCTTTATTTCCTGGATTTTACATTTTTCAGGATTCTACACAGATTTTTTGTGATTCTACCGTAATACTTTTTACCTTCATACTGCATAAATTGACTGTTTCTATAACTGTAACACACACTACTGTATTCATTTTATCTTCATCTGTTAATGTCATCAACATCAAGTTTCTACAGTCACTAGAAAAGGAGTTATTAAAAGCAATGCCCAAGGGCTGCTTCAAGCATCATTTGTCACCTTTCAAAGCACATTTATGCTGAATACTGAGGCAGGTTTATTTATTAAATATCAATGAAAATTGAAGCTTTGTCTTATACGATATTTTCAATGAATATTTTGATTTAGGCACTGCTTTAATGGCATGTATTATTATCCTTTATTTATATTAAGCCAACATATTTTGCAGCACTTTGAAAGTAATTTACATCATTCACTTCAATGCCTGCCCCAGTGGAGTTTAGAGTTTAGGGTCCCTATCACATTTCCACACTCTAAGGTCGATTTTATAAGGCGTCACTTAACCTGTCTGTGTGAGAAAACCCATGCAAGAACAAAGAGATCATAAATGGAATTTATAAAGGTCCCTATTTCATACACATAGTACCAAGAGGAAACCCACAGATTTCACAGCTAAATAATTCAACTCAAATTGAAATTAATAATTTACTACAGGTGAAAACTTGCTGGTCTCTTGGTCTTGAGCACACCTTTCAGTACAGCAATTTCATCAGCGCACAATTTTGCCCCAAGACGATGCCAGTGACGTGACACTGAACACATTGGTACATGCCATGACATAATCAACAGAGGTTTTGGCATCAGAACACCTTTAAAAGGATTCTGTAATGGGAAAACATGTTTTTTTGCAAAATGCAAATAGTGCTGTTTCAGCAGAACAGAATTGTTTTTGTTTAATTTTAAAATTTTACATGGGGCTAGACATATTGTCAGTTTCCCGGAACCCTCAGTCATGTGACTTGTGCTCTGACAAACTTCAGTCACTATTTACTACTGCACTGCAAGTTGGAGTGATATTACCCTCTCCCTTTCCCCCCAGCAGCCTATCAGCAGAAAATGGTAAGGCAACCAAATAACAACTCCCTGGTAGATATGAGAATAGTCAATAGTAAAAATCCAAGTCCCACTGTGACACCTCCAGTAACATTGAGTAGGAGAAACAATAGTTAATCTGAAAGCAGTTCTATAGTGAAGCACTGGCTCTTTCTGAGAGATGCCTGCCTACACACCAATGTTACAGATAAAGAAAAAAAAAAACACACTTGTTTGTCCAGGAATAAAATATGGTAGAGTGAACAAACATATATTCTGTGTGCTTTGGTGTCATTGCACCTATTTAAATAATCACTGGAAGTATGTGGAGGCCTATTTATTATGGAATGAATGGAAAATAATGCACTAAAAAATACAATACTTTGAAAAATTGTGAGTTTTACTAATTAAAAAAAATCCAAAAACTTTTAAAATGTGAATTTAAAATGGTCCAATAAGATCAGTGCAGCCCACTTTGATAACGTTTACATTTACCTGACAAATTTTTGTATTAGTGGCTTTCATGGTTTTTACACTTAATTTGATTGTTAGGAAATGGGCCCCTAAGTGTCTAATATTTTGCTGGTAATATATGTTTGTGGTCTTGTATATTAGTTTTAATATCATTATATGATTATGTAATATTACATGCATCATGGCACAAATGTATGAAATATCGAGTTACAATTTAGCTGCAAATTACCATTTTTGTGTTTAAAAAAATTGCGACTGGATAAATGTGCCCATTGGATGGCATCCATCATTCAATGCTTTATTGTTTCACATAGGATATATATTTTAATTGCTCAAACACATGTTAGAGCCTTTTAGTACTCATAAGGTACTGTAATAATACTGTAATAGTAATGCTTTTATTATTCCATAAGCTACCGCCACAACCTGCTTCATTGACCAAGTGTGCTGTCAGAACCCTTTTTAATTTTTGGTGAAGCGAAACAGGCCAGTTCATCATTAATCATAGCCATACTTATGACTTGTAAGCAGATGATCAGACTGAAAAATCGTGATAAGGAAGAATGTGGAAATGAGAAATAGACAAGTTTCAAAAAGGCATCTCTCATTCTGTCTATGTATCTATGACATATACAACATATTTTTCCCAGGTACAACATCATTTTACAAGATATTCATGACTATGTAGTAAAACAATAATACATCTATCACATATCAGATATAATCATTCATCCATATAATTAGAATGTGTATTGTATCTTTAATATCAGCAGGTACATCTAAAAAGTGGTAGGAGAGCAGGTCACAGGTTATTGAATCTATTCACAGATAATAAATCTTCCATAAGCTTCAGCTAGTGATTTATGCATTTTCAGTAAGAAGAATACAGCTAAGACTCAACACTAATTAAAGAAGAATCTAAATTCTTATAGTCCAATTTTTCATTCAGAATTTGAGTTGTCATCAGAATGTTCACTGAGGAAATAAGTCAAAGCCATCATGGAAAAGAGCATGATGCCTAATATGAAGTAGAGCACTGAGATTATACTAAAACAAATATCTAATAAATGTATGGTCTGTAGATGGAGAATGACTTATACAAGCATATTCTTTGCTGTTTGTGTTCCACTGGAACTGCTACTTCTACCTTTTATATATAAAAGGCAGGTAGTATTCTGCTTATGTGAAATTGCAAATCTTGGAGACTTTATTTAGGTGCTTGATTTGAAAAATATTTAGATGTATTAGAATTTTTTATAGAGCTATTATTTCTTATTACTTCATTGTATATGCTCTCATTCCATCTGCCAACTAATTTTTTAAAGGAACAAACATTTATATTTATTTCAACTCTATCATATGAATTTTTCAGTGGTTCTACAACGAACAAATTTCTATGCACAGGCATTGAACCTGGGTCCTCAGCGTGTATTTATTTTGAATTTTTGCAGCAGATGCATGCCAGCTTCATTGTGCTAGCACTGTTACCCACATGTGCTCCTTACAGCGGGAAACAGGGAGAGTCCGATAACTCACAGAAGGTCTGGGCAGGCGGCTGACAAGGCGAGTCCAATAGGCAGGACAAGGTCAGGGGCAGACTGAAGGCAGAAAGTAGTCCGGAAAACAGGCATGGATTAGGAGCTCAGAATCCAGAACAGGAGTCAGGACAGAAACGAACAGGAAACCAGGCAGGGGTCAAGCAGGAAGAAGGTAATAGGCTGGATGAGGGCTTGGGAGCTTCAATGACCAAGCTCTCGTGGTTGCAGGAAGTAGGCTTATAAAGCATTCTGTAAAACAGGCTGAGATCAGTACCAGGAGGTCAATAGTAATCCTGGGGCACAGGAACTAGGCAAGGATTAGGAGCTCAGAAATCAGGAACAGGAGTCAGGTCAGGAACAGCCAGGAAACCAGGCAGGGGTCAAGCAGTAACAAGGTAACAGGCTGGGTTAGGCCTTGGGAGCTTGAATGATCAGCACCCGTGGTTGCAGGAAGCAGGCTTATAAAGCCCAAACATGAAAAAAAAACTACACTAGACACACGGCAGCCTAATGGTTTAAATTTGTATTTTGATGTTGCTTGCTGTGTATAAAAAAATCATGTTTGAGATAAGCCCACAAAACACAGTTCTTTAGGATTAGTCCTCTTTTCTCCTTTTTTTCTAAAACTCAGCACTGCATACTGTATATTGATTTTTCAACATTTTTTTTTTATTTTCATATCCTATCCCTCACCACTTTAGTTTCATATAGGCAGAAAGGTAACTTAAGCACTTTAGATAATTGTACAAATGATTAAACACATGGAATAGTTATGCACTTTTATCTATTAATTTCACCATAATTTTTGACTGTATTAACCTATCACACATTCATTGATTTGTGAATAACAGTACATAAAATATTAGTATATCCAACATGGATGTAGATTTCACTAGGGCATAACAAATTCACATCAATTTATTCATACCATCTGCGGATCAGTTAACTCGGAGCACAACACATATTATCACATCATCAAATTGTTTTAATAGAAAATTTAGAGTAATGTTAATTTATCACATTGGTTTTTTAGAGCATTAGTATTTTTCACGAAATTGAATTCCTTTGCACAACAACACATTAAAATGATACACTTCGAGATCATAGGTTTAATTGTAATTTTAATGGCCACTTTATTAGTCAATTTTCAAAATTATTTTTTTGGAATTAGTCACTTTATTCACATAATTAATGATTTCACAATTTTTTATTGGTTAGGTTTTCTTTAAGGTAATAGTAATATACAAGTAATGAAAGATAGAAGATAAAAAACAAAAGATCAACAAATATAAGGATTTAGAACATGTTAAGCAATAAAACAAATATATTAATAAATAAGCACAAGAACCTAGAACCTAGACCAGTCCATTTAGTTTATACCTTCTTATGTGGATGAAATCTGGAGGACACTGGTATCCTTCAAAAGTTATTGAATTACGGGAAGGCCATCTCCCATAGACTCCTTTTTGATCAAATAATTCAGATGTTTAAAAGTAATTTCTTTGTTTCTCTATAGTAATAAAAGAGTACATTGTATTTAATCCCAATGAAGATATCATTATTCCTTATTGAAGGCAAAAGAATCCTTAGGTCCCGAGCATTCTTGGATAACAGGTCCTATACCTGTACTGAAGTTTTTAGAGGTGATATAGTCTGGCTGTTTAAATATTTTTAAAGAAACTACAAACAAACAACACAACATTTTTATAACACTGGCATGTATATGATGAGGCTTCCATATAAATAATTTAATATTTATGCCCTGTCAGTCATTGTTAGAGAATATACAAGCTGCAAATACTTGAGTGGATTGTATAAAGTAAATATATATTCAAACATTCTTTATGAACTGCAACTTGTAATGAACTACGGTCCAGTTTCCTAATCTTTCAAGTATTATTAAATGATGTATCATTTTACAGCTCATATACAGTATAAGAAATAATAATTCAAGCAATGATTTGGCTAGGAGTAAAGTAGGCAATTTTAGCTGATCTTTATTTCCTCTCCATTAACTGATTCATTAGAAGCACATCCCTCGAGTAACACTAAAAGGTTTATAATGACATGATTATCATCTAGCACTTTAGAAGTAAACACATTAATTAGCTAATGAATATTAATATGGTGTAAAGAAACTTAAAAAGGGAAGTAGACCTATGTTAAGTAATTGTTTGAGTAAAAATATGCAAATTAAACTGAAGTGTAAATAATTTTTGCATAGCAGAAAAGTTTTCAAAAATAGAATAGAAAATAATTGATGGAGTTAAAGGAGGGATTTTAAGGCGCTTGAGGCACATTGTAGGGGCTTCACACTCAATAAGCATGTGTTAGGGATAATTCTTTTGTGGAACGAATGTTAATTAAACACAGAAGAAGAATGTTAATTTGTTTGCAATCAGTGTTAATGTTATCTGATCTGTAATGGTTAGAGAAAGAACAAAAACGAATACAACATCATAAAACTTATTATGAATAGAATATGTTACAAGCAATATATAACATAATTTAGTACATTATTATAATACTGTGTCAGTATGAGTAAATATTTCCGTGCCTTGCACCAACACCATAGAATCTACATTTATGGGTCTTCTTTTCATCCATACCATACATAGTACTTAATGTCAACACCCAAAATAGCAAGACCAAAGGAGCCAGTCACTTTGGAAACATTCACTTACTGTGTTGCAGTGCAGTGCTGTGGGAACCTCCTGATCAGAGTTCGCTGAGTGGCCTGTGTCCATTGCTGCAGCATCACCCAATTCCGTACAGTCCAAATCAGGCTGTAGCTCCAGAGTTTCATGTGTCCAATGCTACAGCAGGACCCAATTCCGTACAGTCCGGACCAGGCTGTAACTCCAGAGTATCCTGAGTGCCCTATGTCCATTGCTGCAGCAGTGCCCAATTCCGCATGGTCACAGAGTTCAACTGCACAGACATGGTAGCAATGTGAAGGCCTGGATCATTTCAACTATAGAGATGCTGAATCTTTAGGCTGGTGCAGTATGTTGATAATAAAATATGGCATTTCTAGGGTTTAGTTCCCTTTTAAGCCTGGGCTCCCTTCCACATCATAATTACTGCATAAGAACACATATGATCTGGTTTTCAGGGAACTATTGTGCTAAATGTGCAGTGATTTCCATTGTCCATAGTGATGCTTCAGCTGGAGACAAGTGCACATCTTTAAAAGATGATCATAATCATCATTATTTATTTATATAGCACCAGCAAGTTATGCAGCACTTTACCTGAATTCAATTTACAATAGTTGAACGAACAAGGATTACAGAGTAAAAAATGAGGATCAGAGGACCCAATGTTCAAGACCTTACAATCTCAAGGATTACCTTTCCAAAAAAACTGTGGCTACAGTATACCTTCTTGTTCAACATGGGTTCAATGAAACTTTCTGGGTATTGTTTTAATAAAACAATATCTATGTTTCTGTTATGTCTCTTGTCCTAAACAGAGCAAACATTGAACATTGAATATTGAACATTGAATATTGAACTGAAAAGTGCATTCTTTCTGGTACATCAGAGCAGCTGTGGGAGATGGGGAAGGTAGTTAATCAAAATAACAAGCCATACATTAGACCAGGGATCCCAAACCTTTTGAACCCGGTGAGCAACATTCAGAAGTAAAATGAGATGGGGAGCAACACTAGCATGAAAAATGTTGTTGGGGTGCCAAATAAGTGTTGTGATTGGCCATTTGGTAGCCACTATGTGGATTGTCAACCTACATTGAGGCTCTGTTTGGCAGTGCACCTGGTTTTTATACAAACAAAACGTGTCTCCAAGCCTGGAATTCAAAAATAAGCTCCTGCTTTTAGGCTGGAGAGCAACATGTTCCTCACAAGCTACTGGTTGGGAATCACTGCATTAGACCCTTGTATAATAAACTCTCCCTTATCTATAACATGAAAACCTGGGCAAAGGGTAAAAACAAAACAATGATCTGTTGGTGCTTTAGAAAAAACTACTAGTACTGTATCTGTCAGCATCTGTTTCTTTTCATTCTGTCTTCATGAGTTGTGTGTCAGCTAGTCATTGACAGTTGTGTCCACTATATCTTATAGGGGGCTTCCTTTCCTAGTAGATGAATTAGAACTCACTCAAATGACTGACTCCAATACAAAACATAATCTAACAAAATAACTGCCTTTTGCACAAATTCTGCATGTAGTGAGACATGTCTGGGGATTTTAATAGATGAACTCTAATACATCTACTAGGCAAAAGGAGCCCCCCTATAAGATATATTGGATTTAACTGTCAATGAATATCTGACACCCAACACCTGCATGAAGACAGAATGAAGAGAAACAGGTGCTGAGAGTGGAATAGTGGAGATATTCAGAAACTGAACACAATTTTTAATTGATTATATATAAAAAACTTCTCATTTCAGTATGATGGAGCTTATATTAATTTTTTATTTTTTGCAATAGTTAGCACTTTAATGCTAAGGATAGCAAACATAGGAGAAAATTTTATTACTAATTTTATGTTTGTTTTCAATAATGTTCCTTCTCCTTTGTTCTCCATTCCTTCTCCTTTCCAGAAACTGATATCTTTGGACAGTTCCAAAAAAAAGAGGAGGAAAATCCCATCAGGTTCAAGTTTGGTAACAAATTCCATATCCCATATGGATGAATTCATAATTGTACGTTATAATGAAGGGTAAAACTTAACATATATGTGTGTGACACACAATACCTGTTCTTTTTCTTCTGGAAAATAAAACTGAAGTATAAAACTTGAGTACTACTGAAATCTTGAATTGCAGATTTAAATCAGTTTTAAGCCCTTTCTAGTGAAATAGGTTGCTTATTTTAGCTTTCCAGCACAGTGATTACTTAGTTATAATATCCAAAAATAGAGAAAGATTACTGTCATTCGGCTGTCTTAGATGCACACTATTCTCTTTTCTAACTGTAATAATGTTATCGTGTAACATCCTTGTGACACGGGACATCAACAACTTATAAATAATGTCCCTGTGATTGTTCCTAAGCATAAATTTTTCATAAAGGTTAACAACCCAAACATTTAAGTTAATTCAAAGCACACTCTTATTAAGAACACATTGCTGGAAGATAAAGGACAAAATGTTACGCACACACACAGATTGGTAATAGCCCCCATATGTAAAACAAGGCACTAAGTTTGCCCAGGAGCAGTAACCATAGCAACCAATAAGATATTTGTGTTTTAACAGGTGACCAGTAAATCCTACCTGCCGATTAGTTGCTGTGTTACTGCACCAGGGCATAAATAACCCCATTAGTTCCATCACCCATTATAAAATATTAGAAACTGTGGAAAAATGTTAAAACCCCAACCCTATAGTTATATACTAAGTTCATATACTATATCTGTTTTTGTATTGCTATCTTTGCTCTGTACATTCTGTGACCTTTTGGTGCACAGAATATTTAGGGGATTTTTTTATGAATACACGGTAAGGGGGATACTTATAAAATGTCAAATTTTAGAATTTTTTATACCTCGCATGAACTCGCAACTCGAATGGTATCTTATTAAAGAAAAAGACTTTAATGGAAAAAAACAGATTCTGTTCTGTTTAATTGCTCAAACTATTAGAGTTTTCGGGCAAAACCCTCCAAAAAAAAAAAAAACTTGAACATCATGTGGGCTATTAACATCTTCAAATGGTTCAAGAGACTTCTGCCACTCACTCTTACATCTCCTCAGGTTTTAGGTGGTGTATTTTCAAATTTGTGCTATTTCCAGGGTTGGGGTATAATAAATCTCGGAAAAAATTGTGTCTATAAAAAAACCTTGAAAAATGTGAGTTTTGTCCCAAAAAATCAACTCAAAAACTTGAATTTTCTTGGAAAACACAACTCGAACATTAATAAATAACCCCCAAAGTGTGGGTGGACTAACATGGATGCAATGGATAGAACAACATAATTCATTCAGGTACTTCCTTCCAAACACACTCTTGCACATTCACATCGGTGTCAATGTGTTCATCCTGTCTCTTCTCATGAATGGTGCACCTACTGACCTTGGAGAACCCTGGAGCTACATGTACAGCCATCCTGTATCTGGTGGCAGCTCAGTGGTTCCCACAGTTGGCTGCATCAATAAGTGAATCAGATTTGCACCCAGTAAATGCTGTTTTGAACACACACTCCAGAACTGTTGCAACCCCCACTGTGAATAGTTGGTTGCAACTTGCACCACGTTTGCATCAAAACACTAATCTTTGTGCATAATAATGGCACAGTTATGCATGGAGTTCCGGGGAAAATGTTGCAATATGGTTAAACGACATGATGAGTTACATCCAGAGGTACTTTGCATGTAATGCTAGTCCATGTTTCATTTGATATTAATTTACTATACTGATTTATTTATTTACTATCTACTATATTATCCAGATGACCAGGCACAAAAAGCTAGCAAATGGTTTGAAGGAATATTGAATTCCAAACCCATTGTTCCACTTCTAGAACAGCCTTTGTAATGCAATTCTTTATTGGTACAAACGCTCTTTAACTTACCCAAGCATTACAAACAGGAGTCTGATAAAATTAAAAATGCAACCACTCAAAGAATTGAAGGATATGAGCCTTTGCAAATGGGGTATCAGAGAACGGAGACAATCTTCAAAAAGCAAGCCCTTTTCCTTATCATAAACTCTACAGCTGAATGTTTAAGTTTGTAGAATGATCTGATTCGTCTTAGATGAATACCAGGCCCCAGGATACACCATCCTCTAAGATAAATAACTCATCACTATAGATAATACATTTTTGCTTCAGAATTCTGGAAAATGTCAGCTCGGACATTTATTTATTTTTCTTGTATTGCTTTATCTGTATAGATTTGTGTCTAAAAGGCTGTATTACCAGCAAGGGATTTTAATTGTTCTGTAATATGTGTATGTAGTTATTTATTTGTATAGTGCCACAAGGTTCAGAAGCACTTCACAAAGAGAAGAACAAAACAATAAACACACAGGGTTTAAACAAATACAATATAATATAGTTAATAGGGATGCCTTGAGAATTCAAAATGGTCTTCAATCATCAAGCATTGCTAGTTCTGGTACAAGTTACTTTAGCCTTATTAAAGATATATAATTTCCAAGTTGAGAAGCATATTACACAACATGCATTTAATAAGTTGTCTGAAAGAAGGGGATGAAACTTGTCTTTTCTCAGAATTTTGCTTGGCCACTTTACTCAAAAGTAGACTGATAATAAGTTTGGTGTAAGTTGGTTATGGGAGAAACTACATACAGGCAGTCCCCAACTTATATACAATAGGGTCTGTAGGTTTGTTCTTAAAGGGATACTGTCATGAGAAAAATGTTTTTTTTTCCGAAACACATCAGTTAATAGTACTGCTGCTGTAGACTTCTGCACTGAAATCCATTTTTTAAAAGAGCAAACAGATTTTTTTTATATTTAATTTTGAAATCTGAGATGGGGCTAGACATATTGTCAGTTTCCCAGCTGCCCCAGTCATGTGACTTGTGCTCTAATAAACTCAGTCACTCTTTACTGCTGTACTGCAAGTTGGAGTGATTTCACCCCTCCCCTCCCCCCAGCAGCCTAACAACAGAACAATGGGAAGGTAACCAGATAGCAGCTACCTAACACAAGATAAGAGCTGCCTGGTAGATCTAAGAACAGCACTTAATAGTAAAAATCCAGGTCCCACTGAGACAAATTTAGTTACATTGAGTAAAATCAACAGCCTGCCATAAAGCAGTTCCATTCTATAGTGCTGGCTCTTTCTGAAAACACATGACCAGGCAAAATAGAGAGAGTGGGTCCTCCAGTTACAGCACCTGACACTACAAGAAGTATGTATCAGTAAGGTGAGCGCTCAATGTTTACAGGGGTATGACCAGGCAAAATGACCTGAGAAGGCTGCCTACACACCAATATTACAAATAAAAAAATACACTTGTTGGTTCAGGAACTAAATGTTATATTGTAGCATGAATTATATGCAGTGAAAACAGTGTAATTTAGAAATAAAAACGACACCATAAAAATCACGACAGAATTCCTTTAAGTTGAATTTGTATGTAGGTTGAAACATATACATTAACTTATTAAATGCAACAAGACAGATGTTTGTCTTAATATAGTATTTATTTATACTTTTCTGTGCATATGTTTTTTTACCTTTCTGTGCTTTGCAATAGGCAACACACGCCAGAGGGGATTGGGGCAGGAGGTTTTATTAAAGCTAAATGCTAATAAAGGCCGAGCAAACCACAGTACATTACTGTAATAGCCTCTGTATGTAAGTATGAGTTATATGTAAGTCGGGTGTATGTAACTCGAGGACTCCCTGTACACTGTTCCTGCATAGATTTAGTACAGGGGAGATTTACTAATAAATTGCTATTATCCTGACAAACCAACAACATGGTCAGTATTTTTTTTTTTTTTAAATGTTAAATGTTGTACGGTTTTCTAATTGAATAAAAAATAAAATAATAAAAAAAATGTGTTGGGGTTGTGTGTACATGTGCAAATTCTGGATACAAAGGTGAAACAGTCAAAGTACGTAAAGAATACGACTCCTACAACAAGACAAATATTCTTCAAAAGCCAACATGAACTACTTGCAGAACAGCAAGCTGAAGGTTTTGGAACAGTCCCCTCACTTAAACATCATTGGAAAATATAATCGTAAAGGAAGAGTACAGTGTAAAAACAATTCTAGGTAAATAGGCAAAATAAAGAATGTATTCAATATACTTAGCTATATGTAATCTATAAAGGCTGGATTGAACAGATGTCTAACATAATAACCTGAACATAACGTCCTTCTTTTTATCTGTTAGATAGTTAGGGGCCACATAGGACATAAATGTTTAGTTAGTTTGCCTTTGATCCTTAGTACACAGGTCAGATTCAAAGCAAATTAACTGAACGGTAATGTCCCATGTTGCCCCCTTAAGTCACTGACCTGAGTTTGAGGTTAGAGAGATATAAAGAAGGCGGTTGTGTTCTGACATCCATTCACTCCTGCCTTCATAGATAAAATTTTTGGCTCAATAATTATTTGGAAAACATTTTATATTTAATCGCTTTTATTTTACACTGAGCAATTCCTTTAAACATGCAAAATGGCTCAAGAAGATCTTGTAAAAAAATCCATACAAGAACTGAAAGCTTCTTATCTGCATACAAAGGCGATCTTTACCAAAGGGGAGTAAATAATTAAAGTATCTTCCAACTGATCTTTCATTTATTTTCAGATTACATCTTCATATATGCATTGAAAATATGCCTGTGTTTAATTTCAATTAATTGCATGTATATATATATATATATATATATATATATATATATTTCTATGGATAAAATTGTAGCATTAATTTGTGCTGTATTTCAAGTATGTTCTGTTTATACGTTTTTATGACTACTGATTGTGTGTCAGCTCAGCAATAATGATATATACTGTAAATATATATATGCTAATAATAGATTTGAAAGTGGTTTTATTTGGTTCACTACCTTATATTATTAAATAAATATACCTTTAGGGACACACTTGCAATTACAAACTTGGAACAGTCCTAGCAATGGTCCTCAATCAGCTTGTTAAGTGTATTTTAAAACTTTGAGCAACTGCTTTGGTTTTGCACTAGGATTCCAAGGATAATCCATTCAAACTGGGACACATTCAATACAGAACTATGAAAACAGATAGATGCATCATCTATGAATTCTGGAAATCTCGGAATGTCAAAGCATGCCTTCAAATGACAACATTTTAAAGTTGTGTTGTTGCTTTAAAGATTTGCTCACGGATTGTATGAATGCCACTGTAGATTGGTGTGATGCTAACAAAATATAACTAATATAAATATAAAAGCGATTTATTGATACGTTTTCGTAGGTCATGGGATTTCATTACATGCTCTTTTCCTGAGAATAGATATGCTTGCCATTTTGATACTGCTGCCAACTAAAATTAATGATGTGAATGTACACAATGAGCCTGATGACCTCAGCTGCTTTGTAATACTAATGTCCAGAGTCTGATAACGAGCTTATAAGAAGATTCCTGACAATTAATTTAATAATCCTGTGAATGTCAGCAAATAGAACAGGCAGCTTAGGGGGCTTACTTTAAGTTATTTTGAAGAAGCTCTAATGAGGTCCTATGTATAGTAATACACTGATATAAGAACAAATGACAATTCTAATTTTTCAGAAGTAGCTTACGTATTCCTTTATTCCTGTCCCTTTCTCAGGTAATTCTACTGATGTAACAGAGATAGATGGAAGCTGGCATGAAACCATATACAGGTTTTACATATATGATCATGTCAGTGAAGAGAGGTACCTGCTTATTTGCTGTATTTATTCCTTGAAAATGTATATTATGCAAGAAAAGGCATACTTCTGCACATTCACATTCAAACATAAAGAATGCTTTATCCAAAGATTTAAATTAGTGAAAAGACTGCACCTGCCAATTTTGCTGTTGATTAACCGTGAATTGCTTTAGGCCGGTAAACCACTGAGTTGGTGGACTAGTCACCCCCAGAACCATAGTAGACAGTTTACAGAAAGGACTCTGGGGGCTTGAAAGTGTAATTAATAATTTGTTAGAAATGCTCATAGCAGTTTGAATATAATGTAATGCTTTACCATTTTTGATAAAAGGGGAACTATTACAAAAAATGAAAAGTATATATAAGCATCATAATGCTAAAATGATACATTTTCTAAATATATATTGTATGTCTGACAAACAACAAAACATTTCAAATAAAATGTAACTGACCTCCAGCTATAAGGACATTTTTACACAAGAGAATAGAGTACAGGGTTTCATCTTAAAAAAATGTAAAATCATAGTTTGGACTTACTATTTAAGATTAAAATCTTAAATTTTTTTCATTTATGTGCAGAAGAAGGGGAGACTGTTGCTTCTATAAAAAGGGTGCAACTGCTGGTGCCATACAGGGAGCAAAGAGTTCTAGTTGTGCCATGTTTATGGGGGGGTAGCTTTATGGTATAAGAAATATTTATATAGACAGCTATTCTATAATAATTGATCAACTTTTTAAAAGCTATTTGTGACTTTGCTTTTGATCGACTGGAAAATTCAGAATATACATGTACAAGATCTGTTATCCGAAAATCTAGAAAGCTCCAAGTTACAGGAAGGACCTCTTGCATACACTCCATTTTATCTACTTTATATAATTACAATTTTCAAAAATGATTACCTTTTTCTTAAATTTTAAACTATTAAACTATTTATACATTTACCAAGGAGGTTATTTATCAAAGTCCGAATTTATCTCAATATTTTCTGCTACAAACTCCATTCAAATCCGCTCGGGTTTTGTACACTTATTTATTATTAAATTTAGCTTTGCAGTAAAAAAAATACGATTTTCCCTATCTATTTGGATTTTTTCATCCGATTTTCACAATTTTTTTCACCCGAAAAATCTGGGGACTTCCCCCATTGACTTATATGCAACCTTGACAGGTCTGAGATGGCGGATTTTCAGATTTGGACTTTTCCATTCCCGGGGTTTAATAAATTCTGAAAAGTTCGTGATTTTTAAAAGTCAGATTTTATAAAAAAAAAAATCACCAATTTTTCGTGATTTTTGCATTCAGAGTTTAGTAAATAAACCCCCCAAAGGTTTGTCTTATCCCTTTTTACATTAGCAAAGAATACTATTTTCTTTTGGCCCATAGTATTTCCCAAAGTGTTTTCAAAGAGTAAAGCCTGGAAATATTATACTAGTTAGAGAAGACATAAAAAAACCGCAGAAATGTTCCCATTTTTGGCAGATCTTTGCGTATTAAAGGAACAGTAACACCAAAAAAGTGAAAGTGTATTAAAGTAAAGGAAATATAATGTACTGATTGCGCTGCACTCGTACAACTGGTGTATTTGCTGCAGAAACTCTACAATAGTTTATATAAACCATTAGGGTGACATTTTTTCACTCAGGCTTTTTCAAGAAGAATTATTAAAGATTGATAAATGAGTTAAATTTGTGGATTGGAGTTTGGTTGACTTTATTTTAAAAAAAAACTGAGATAAACTCGAGTTTTAGTTAATAAAAAAACATACGCAGTCACTGGAAACAGATAACCATAAAATGTTAGTAACATATTTCCATGTCTTTAAAATGTTTGCAAAAAATTTATGGAAGCTAATGTATTGTGAAAGATACATGGCTATATGGGAAAATGACTATGTTTGTGTCCCGTCCCTTATTGCACCCTTAGGTATAGTAAAACAGTTTTATTATAACAGAACAATCAGTCTATTTAATGAATTATTTTAACATACTGTAGCTGACTCAGATGAAGTTATGCTTTTAGATTGCTTAGAAACCCTATGTCAGAGCAATTAGTTGTGAGTCATGAAAAAAGTGCGTCATTGCCAAGAGATTACATTCTTAATATCTGAAAAATACATAACGTGATTTCAACTGGTTATTTAAAATGTTGTACTGTGCAGCTGGTAATAATAGTACATTTGTATGAAATGCTATTTAAAGCCAGGTACTTAGTGCACAACAGGGAAAATGTTACTGACCTAAATACAATAGTTCAGTAATGAAGGAAGTTTAATATGTGCAGCCATTGCGTCGTGTAGATGTCTTCAAAAAAAGCACATTCCTTATTGTTTAGCCACATTTACAGTCATTGTTTGAAGATTTCAAAGTCATCACTTCATAATTAATTTGCTAAAAGTAATTATAATGTTTCCATTAATCCTGATTAGTTATGGCAGATTTAAAAGAAATGAATAATTTAATTAGACTGTGGAAATCATATTCGTTTTAAGAGGAAAATGGAGAGTGGGAAGGTGAAGAAAGGAATGCAGAGATGTTTTTTCAGTTTTATACAAATACATTATGGGCAATACACACATGGGATTTATAATTATTAGTAATACGCTGGACCTGGATAAGGGGGTATCTTAAGGCTACTAAAAGCATTTAAACATGGATTTTTAGATGGGAGTGTCAATCCTAATAAAAGAAACCATAATTCTAAGCAACTTTGTAATATACATTGATTGCAAATTTGCTATGGTTTGAAATGTATCTCTATATTGCTATTGAAAGCAGTGTTTGCCTGTCCTTTTCTATTCTCTGTCCTGGTGTCTCAGACTGTTGATACAATGTAAGACAAGGCAGCTGATTCACAGACTTGACTTTGCTGGGGGACTTTTGCAACATTGTTTAAAAGTAACAACCAGGAATTAAGAAAACGCTGCTTTCAATAGCAATTGTTTTTACAAATAACTTTAAAAGCACCGAAAATCTTTAATGAATGCATATTGGAAAGTTATTTAGAATGATGTTTTTTTTAGGCATTTTTTATCTTGGGGTTGACTTGCCCTTTAAGCATAAACTATGATAGCCAAGTTAAAGACACAATCAGTCAGAAATTAAACATTGTAGTTAATGATACCATGGGGCCAATTTATTAATATTTAAAATCAAGGGTTTTTTTGTGAAGTTTGAGTGTTTTTTTTTTTGCAGTAAAAGTCACAAATTCAAATTAGATTTTCCAAAACTTGAATTTTCAAGAAAAAAACCTCAAAAGACTCAAATGTAAAAATTTGACAACCGCATGTAGAAGTTGCCCTAGGAAAAATTCAAGAACATTTTTTTTACTTTTTTTTTTAAGTTGCTAGACTCATTTCTTAAAAAAAAAATTGATTAGTATACAACGAAAAAAACCCCACAAAGACAAATTAAACTTTAAAATCGCTAAGTCTTTTTTAAGAAATAACTTACCAAAACTCTGCTTGCACTCCTCTTCTGAAAAGGCGACAGGGCGACGATCCATCCTGCAGCGCTCGATTTCTCCTACATGGCTATCTCCTATATGGAAGGCAGGGAGAAGAAATTGAGCACCGCACAATGGATCGCCTTTTGCAAATTTCCAACGAAATTCGTGAAACTGGTGAAAAATTTGCAAAAAGGCGAGTTTGACACCTGCGACAATAGCCGCAGGCAACATTTTTTGCAACGCTGGTGAATTTTCATCAGCGAATGTTTGTGGCAAATTCCCCACGAATTTGTGCCTGGAGAATAAATTTGACGCTGCTAATGATTTTTTTTTTAAAAGTGATGTTACTGGTCCTTTAATGATTTTGTTTTGAGTTTCTCAACATAGTATGCATTGAATAGTACAGTATAGGTAATATACTATAAATGAAAAAGTAGTGTAGATTTTTTATTTTCTATATACACACTTTGGAGTTGAGTCTATTTGTTTCCCATTAATGCTCGGGACCTAGAGTTTTCTAGATAACCAATCTTTCTATCATTTGGATCTTCATACCTTAAGTCTACTAGAAAATCATGTAACATTAGTTAAACCGAATAGGCTGGTTTTGCTTCCAATAAGAGTTAATTATATCTTAGTTTGGATCAAGTACAAGGTAGTGTTTAATTATTACTGAGAAAAAGGAAATCATTTTAAAAAAATTTGGATTATTTGGATAAAATAGAGTCTATGGGAGACGGACTTTCTGTAATTCATAGCTTTCTGGATAAAGGGTTTCCGGATAACAGATCCCATACCTGTATCAGTTTCAGAGTGTGGCTTCTACTCTTAGTGCCTTTGTGAATTGAGAGATTCTAACTTTTTTTTACATAATTGATATATTTGATGTCATATGTGACAATAATATTTTTTTTATTATAGATTATGTATGATCGTTTGAGGTTACCTTCAACTTTACCTATAAAACCTATAATTTTCAAGTTTTAAATACATTTGAAATGTCATTACAGTGGAGGGTTTATTTATGTATTAAGAATATGTAAGTATAAAGACACACACACTCTCCATTCCTTGGATGAACACGCAGTGAGAAATTCAAAGCTTACTGGCATCTTTTCAGAAAAATGTGTGAGGATATTTAAGGAAATGTTCATGAACACCCTAATTTACAGTCATCAATTTGGATGACAGAATTGACAGCTGTTACCTTGAAGATTCTGGCAAGGTGACTATTTCATGCTCCAAATTATATTTCAGTTACAAAAAAGTTTACTAAATTATACTTAAAAAGCAAGAATAGTTTTGGCCAGGATACAGTCACTACCCGCATTACACTGACTGCACATAATTGCTTATATTAATTGGATTATGTGACAGAATGATGTTTAGCCTAAATATTATAAGGATAATTTCAGATTCAGTGTGAATTTTAGTCCAACACGATCTTTCAGAGACCTTGCCATCTTGTCCACTGCAGGAAATCTGGAAGGCAGATTTGAGAAAATATTTCAGTAAGGGTGTTTATAGAAGTTTAATTGGAAGCTAAATCATCAATGTGTAAGACATACATTGCCGAAAACTTCTGGAAAATGAATGGAGTTAGAACAGGTATATATGTAAAAAAAAAGAGATATTTCTCAGTTTACCGAATAGGTCACTGGTAAGATGCAGCTAAATTCAGAAGCAGAGCAAGTAGTATTGATGCTCAAGACCCAACACCTGCACTCTTGCACCCCTATCTCGATCCAGAAACCTTGGCACCACGCTTACTTGCTTGGGTGTGCACGGCCTCTCTGTCACTCATTTTCTCTGCACTGTGCTCTACAACCAATGGAATTGTGCCCCAGTGGCAAGCTAGACACATACCCATGCTGCCTACACCTAGTCCGAGCCCTGCTTAACCTCTAACAACTCCGCTTAGGGTATTCTAAATCGTACTATGTAGCGTACTAACAATACACTGACCAAATGAGATTTAGAAAGCAGAGTTTTGCAGGGATTGCTTTATTTCTTTATGGGAAAAACAATGATGCCCTCTGTTGCATGTTTTACACCTGCATTTGAAAACAATGCCAGCTAATTACTTGTAGTTTGCATGCTATAAGTCTCCACAGTCCAGCAAATCATGCTTCAATTACACAACAACTATGGGAAGCACTACAGTCGATCGTCAATATTCAGTGGTATTCCTCTCCTTTTTACATATTAAACAAGTGCATACTGTGGAATAGTTCTACATGCATAAAATACAGCTATATTTAAGCTGCTGATTTGTCCCCCTCAGACCGAGTTGGCAGCTTATCTTTCCGTGCCTGGGTCCACCCAAGAAATACATTATGGCTAAAAATTGTCAGATATTATTTAGGGAAGTTTGAATATCCTGTAGGGCAAGGACCACATTGAGGCATTAATGCAGTCCTCACCTGATAGGCTTGCATAGGCTTCCTTTATAAACTACTGTAATGATTTGCCCAGAGTTTACATGATCAGATCAGCCTGATTTGGCCCAGCATGTAGGTTGCACATATCTGCTCATCAAAAGATCATTAAGTGTATCTTTAAGTGTTCTTTAAAGGAACGGTAACACCAATTTTTTGGAAATACTTAATTCCCCCAATAACAAATCTTCAGCTTGAATTTGACTTTTCAAAGCTGCAGACACTGAAAAAAAGCTTAGGTGCTTTAGGTCATCGGTGTGAAACTGACTTCCGGTTTAGCTCATAGAGGCATTCAAGCTGCCGTTGCCTGTTTGCCTTTCTCCTATGGGGCACTTTGAAAATCAAATTCAAGCTGAAGATTTGAAAAAAGCCAATGTGAAGTAAGCCTTACCTATCATTATCACTATTTTGGGAGGAAATACATATTTAATAAAAAAGTGGTGTTACTGATCCTTTAACCAGTCTCCTGGTTTATCTTATGAAAATTCAATAAAAGTCTATGGAGAAATTTGTAATTGAAATAGAGTTTTTCTCGTAAAATTAAGGGGCCCATTTACTTAGCTCGAGTGAAGAAATAGAGGAAAAAAACTTTGAATTTCGAATTTTTTTTGGCTATTCCGACCATCGAATGGGCTACTTCGACCTTCGACTACGACTTTGAATCGAACGATTAGAACTAAAAATCGTTTGACTATTCGACCATTGATAGTCGAAGTGCCATCTCTTTAAAAAATACTTCGACCCCCTTGTTCGCCACCTAAAACCTACCGAGGCCAATGTTAGCCTATGGGGAAGGTCCCCATAGGCTTCCTAACAATTTTCTGAAACAAACGATTATTCTTTCGATCGTTCGATCGTAGGAATAGCGCTAAATCCTTCGACTTCGATATTCGAAGTCGAAGGATTTCAATTCGGCAGTCGAATATCAAGGGTTAATTAACCCTCGATATTTGACCATAAGTAAATTTGCCCCTTAATGTGACCCTATATATGGTTACAATATATACTTAATAATACAATAAAGTCAATATAATAAACAAAATAAATCTCCTGTATCCATAAAGAATGTAATCTCAGCAGATTTGCTTTATTTCAAGACTGTCTTTTAGGTAATTTAAAAGGCAATTTTAAAAATGGTAAATGATTAAAACCACTAGAACTGTTTGTTCTCTTTTTCACTTTGTCTTTCAGCTCTAGAAGAGAGCATATTAATTGGAAGTGTTATTTTGTGCTACAATAACTTTCTCCAAAGAGGAGTATTTTTTGGGTCAAGATTTCAAATCAAAATGTATTCAACAATTTTTATCTTTGAATGTCTGGAATGTCCCACACACAGTACAGAAGCTTGATAAAGGTGTTGTTTGGTCACATGTAGTGTCCACAGAGACCTCTGCCAACTTCTGTTCATTCCATTACATAATCATAGGATGCAGATGGCAACATGAATTGTAACCTTTTCCTTTGTGATAACTAGTTTCAGAGACAAAATCTATTATTGTTCTAAGTAAAAATAAAATGCAAAGTTGTCTTTTAGTACAAACATTATTTTGGTCAGGACAATGCAAGCATTATTTAATATAAGCATATGTAAGTAAGGAAAGGGAATAATATATTTTTGAGCAAATAAAATACTATTATGTACAAATTAGATACTAGCATTGCATCTTTACTTCAGTTGAAGGACTTTTAGGGGCAGATTTATCAAAATGTGAGATTAGAGCTCACTACATTTCCCCACTTTTCCAAAAAATTCAGTCTTTTCAGGAAAAAGCCCAAAAATTGATTGAGCGAATTGGGAAAAAAACTCAGAAAAAATCATATGATTCGGGTTTTCAATCGATTTTACTAAGTTTTTATCTGAACCGATTAAATCAAGCTTTTTTAATAATAAATTCGGTAAAAGCGGGTATGGCAGTTTGGGCGCGGTATTGTTATTTAAATAATGAGATAAATTCGGATTTTAATAAATAACCCTCTAAAACTCACCCCTTTTCTATTCATTCCTATGGGATTTTTAAAAGCGTATTTGCGTAGAGATCATTGTTTGAAAAATATACTTTTTCAAATCCCATAGGAATAAATATAAAGTGGGCAAGTTTTTCTGTGGTGAGCTCTAATATCACATCACATATGAGTTACGTGTGAATTATTCCAATGTAAAAAAGCCACTACTGCAATGTATTGATGTATTTTTATAAACACCAAACTAATGCTGAAAATGATACCATTATTTTCAACCACCTCAGACCTGGCATAAGCGATTAAAGTAAATAGGACAAATTCAGGTGAGAAGGTTGCATAAAGCTATTGGAATATGCATTCCGTTATATTTACATTGCACTGGAATATTCAGCAGTGCTTTACAGAGATTACACCAGCAAGCAAGTAAAAAGGAACATTATGCAACACAAGAAGGGAAGGAGCAAGGCACAGAGACATTTATTTTGAAAAAGGCAGTGCACAATGTTTCCAGATGAGAGTCAATCTAGTTAAAAAATAAGTACTTTTTTAATATGCATATGACTTATAGTACCGAACCATGGCATATGAATTTTCTCTTTGTAACTATGGATTTGCACAGTTTATAAATGTGCATTCCACCTTAATTTGGAATAGAAGCAATAAAAGAACTGCTAACCAATAACAGCAGGTATGCTCCTACTTAATACTCTCTCAGTTGGAGTTCATAATATACAATAATTCAAGTTTAGGGATCAGTTTTATTTGCACTTACCTGTAACATCTATGAGGTCAAAAGTACAGACCACATTTGTAAATGCATATACGTACAAGCATGAAACTGATTACATATTGGATCTGCTTTTTTTTGAGCATGGGGGATACTACAGACTCTATACATAGACATTTTTCTATGGTTTGGGCAAGAGGAGGAATTGTTACAGCAGACAACGGAATTGAATCAGTTACCTTCAACAATCTGATTCAAGTTGCACCAGGATAGCAACTGCATTCATTTCCTTGACGTTGTGGTACATAAGGATTGAGAAGCAAAAAGGTTGCAGATCAAATGATACCAAAAATCAAACGTTGCATTACACCAGTAGCCAACCAATTCATTTGTTAAATTCACTACGCATGTCGCAAATGTTGAATGACAATTACTATTACCAGAAATGACAATGAAAAGCTACTAGCTGTTGACAGTGGATCAGAGGGTGAAGCAGGTGTACAGGGTGTTAAAAATTAACTCAGGATGATGTTCTGTTTTATACCACTACATACAATGCCAACACATAATTTATTTTGAAATCTGTGTTACAGCATTGGTCTATCATGAAAACTGACATTGAATTGACAGCAATAAAAAAAACAAAAGGACCCATTTTGTTTTTTAGTAGGAATAAAAACTAATAAAGAACTGTTTACTCCTGCAGGGCCTGCAGCATCAAAAAGAGAAAAGCAACTAAACTAGGAGAATTTAACTGCATTATGTGTAACTCCCTAATGGTGTGGTGGTGTCAATAGATTTTTTTTGTCAGTATGGTATATACTTGTTTAAAATATGTTTACTATATGTAACATATAAAATAACATGTAATAAACAGTATGGTGAGCACCTAGTGAGACATTTAATTAAAGCATGGGTATACCCAGTATCACATATGGAGAAATGTATGCTTTGAGCCCTGCATATTCCTATGGAATAACTTCTTACCACTAAGAAGTGGTAAGAAGTTTGTATTAACCACAACTTTATGTGATTAATGGGCTACCATCCAAGGAAGTTTGGCTAAACACTGCAAGGTTCTAGAGATAATGACCCTGATCCTACAAAAGTGTTACCCACCCAGCCTCCATTGGTGGCAAATATATTACACTTGGGGACATGCTGGTTAGGAGCCACAATATGGGTCCTAAAAAACATGCAAGGGTCTGTAAATTAGGAATCTGTTTGTTGTGATTCCTGTATTATTTCTCCATTAATCAATTTGGCAGCAACAGTACACATAATAATTAATTTAGTTTTATTAACTGCAATACAAGAGAAGTATTGTTTCTGTAATATATATTACATGGGTAAAAAAAAAGAGAGAAAGATAAAAAAAAAAGCAGGGATTGTTCTGGTTCCTGTACCTGCCATTTTTTATCTAGAACAAAAGGAATGTAATCTGGGGGAAATCATCCCTGGTGCAAGAGATGGGGATGTAGAACAGAGACTTAGCTACAAAAATAAACCCCTGGCCTTGAATGATGATTGGGGACTTCATAGTTTTTGTTTGTTCATTAGCTCCTGCTCCAATTGTAATGTATGCCTGTTATGCAATATTTTTTTTTTGTAATCAGATTCAGTTCTAAGTCTCATGGATTTTTTGAATGAATGTTTTAGGAACCATATCCCTTGCTTCTTTAAAAGTGGTAATGAAGTGTTCTATGAATGCTCTACATTGTACTGACACCCAACTCCTGCTTGAAGACAGAATAAACAGAAACAGAAGCTGAGTAAAGGAGTGTAAAGATAAACTTAATTATTTCCGAAATGGTTCAGAATTTTTAATGAATAAATGTATTTAGAAACTTATTTCAGTATGATGAAGCTTATATAAAATTTTCATTTTTGCAATAATTCCCCTTTAAAGACTGACTACAATACAGTACTGCACAACTATTGAGCATATATAAGGATGTTATACAGTATTGCATATTTTTGGTTTATAAATATAGCACAAGACTAGAAGATTAGTTCTCTTATCGTACATGCCCATCA